>OY812998.1:25955772-27155772 GCA_963681545.1 Germaria angustata | reverse complement strand
GTCTCCCTAATAAATTCAACCCGTTCAGCCGCTTTGGATACTACAGACGAATGCACAAAGTTTATAATTAAGTTCAGAAGATGAGCTCATGCTTTATATTGTAATGAAAATGTTTTATGGGAAAAAGTTTGAAGGATATTCGATGCGATTTTCATTGAAACTGTACGACTAAAGCAGAAATGCGATTCAATGACCAATCGATCAGAAATGCATTATAATCTTTTAATAAAACTTTGCTGAATACAAAACGTAATACAAAAGATTATGAAAGTATGGATGGATGCATCAATATAGTTTTAAGACGTAAAAACTGTATAAATATACTCAGGTCTTGTATACCGTCCTCTAGAATTTTTATGGCGTTTTCAAATAACTTAAACCAATAAATCGCGCCTTTTCTCTGAACAAAATATTTATAGGTTCTCTAGTGATAGCAGTCAGGAGGCAAATTGTACATTTTTATATATTGGATTATATATTTATTTCATTTTTAAAAGCAGATTTGATACCCTTAAACTAGTTTTTAATTGCATGAAATTAGCAGCCAATTAATTAATGCTTTGTTCATTTCAGCTAGTGGCATAAAGGCTTCCCGAATTTCGATTAATAGGCCCCTACAAACAAAATAACAAAACGAGTAGTAATAATTAAAAAAAACCACAAACATTAATTTCATTAGCATGCCAATAATAATTTATACATACATACATATATAAAAATATTTATTTTTATGTATGTTTCTACACAATTCATGATTTAATTTTAAGCACGATTATTCAATTGAGTTTTGTTTTAAAAATTACATTTGATGTTGAAGAAACAAATTGTAACAATTGTACAATAAAAACTAAAATATACACAATAAAAAAAGAATTAAATAAAATAGCAGGTAATGAAGTTCAAATACAATTTAAATTGAAACTTGGGTCTTTTGGATGAATTTGTAATTTTTTTTTTACAAAAAATTAAAGACTGTGTGCAAGTCGTGCTCTCCTTTTAAATTTTATGAACTTTTGTGACAGTTTTATGACATTAGACACATTAATGTAAAATATTTATTAACTTTACTAATTACAAATTCCTTAGGGCAACGGGTCGACCTAATGAGTTTATGCCAATAACAAGTAAAAAATAGAATATTAAAATGAAAATTATAAAATGTCATTATTTGTTATAGACAAAAAACGAACTAGTCTTTGTGTCAGCATTTCGTTGTTACTAATCAGAGCTGTAAAAGAATAAAAAATATTTGATTTTTTATTGGCCATGAACGTAAAAAATTTTAATGCATCCTTTTTCCCAAAAAAAGGAGTTTAATTAAAACATGAATGCATTCGCAATCCTTGAATTCATTCATTTTGTGAGGAAAATAAATTGCATTATAATTTGAATGAACACATGATGAATTAAAGATATTTGAATCATTCATTTCACACAGAAATGTGAATTGAATTCTAATTTGAATTAATTCATTATATTTGGTGTACAAAAATTTTTGAAAGTAAAAATAAAATTTCAATTTTAAGACTTTGTTTTTGTTTCGCATGCAAATTTTACAGGATTTTGATATACAAAACAACGCCTGAATTTATTTCTACACCTTTGTTCGGTAGAAAAAAATCAAGTTATATAGGATTTTTAAATTTTGCTTTACATTTCAAAAAAAAATTTATTTTATAATGAATTAATTAAAATTTTAATTTATTCATAAAAATTCTTAGTTCATCATGAGTTCATAAAAATTTTAGTTCAAATTATTTCCTTCAAGGATAGTTAATCCATTTGGAATGCATTCACAGTTTAATTCAATTTCTTTTTTGAGGAGAGAATAATACATTCAATATATAACAATTTATTACTTGAACGATTCGCTGTTTCATTTCGAAAAGAATTATTCATTTACAGCTCTGGTACATTACCATATACGAGTAAATATCGTAATTCTTTTAAACTTTAATTTAAAGGTTACAGAAAAAATAATTTCATGTTTTAAATTTTATTTTAATTCATCTTATACGTATGTATATAAATGTTGCTGGAATTTTTCATTACAAAGAACTTTCTGAAGCAAAAATCAATGAGCGTTTTATTCTATGTATTACAATAGTATTTAGAGGCATAAGGCTTCAAAAAAAGCATAAATATATAGAATATTCCCTACCTATAATTTTGGAATATCTTCGCACCTCACAGGGCGGGGCCAATAAAATATTCATTAAAAATTAAAAATTTAATTTTCCAATAAAATTCATAATCTTTTATGGCGGAACGTTTTTTAAAAAATTGATCCACTAAAATTTATGTAAATACATACACATTTATAAATTTATATTTGTATGTATGTATGCAACTTCATTCCCCGAATACACTCCCGAGTTTAATTAATAGTTATTGTCCGATAAGTGTACTGTGTAGTCTTGGGAAGATATGGAATTCAGTGTTTTTCAGACTGCAGCCACACGATCAAGCTTTGATTTCAAGTTTTTCACACATACTGATTGTCAAAATTTATTTAAGTTGATACCTGTGACGTAGGCTGCATGCAACTTGAAAGTAATTTTACTCCACTTTCGCCTATATGATGATATTCCAAAGAACTTTATGGCTGCTGTACAGCTCTATGAGTCGCAATACATCATTATAGTTAGAAATTTTATGCACAAACAAAACTTAGGTTTTAAAATGTTGCCAATATTTGTAAAAAATAAAACAAAAACCGATATCGGCAAAATATATGTAAAAAGAAAAACGAAAAATTTTTCAACAGAACTGTTTTCTTGAACGCAAATTCAAACATTCTACTTGCAAGCAAAGTTCGTCTCAATTTTTAAAAGTATGAGTGTATTGGTGAACAAATGTGAAAAAACTTGAAAGGCAAAACTTGGTCGTCTAACCCCCAAGTTAGTAGTGCAAACGTATTTATATAGAACAACTCATTCCTATAAGGAAGTTAAATTTTTTGAATTAGAGCGATAGATACATTTTGGTATTGACTTTTCATGAAAACAATGCACTTTTTTCATTATTAAAATATTATAAAAGGCACTAAAGGTAGGATTATACTCATTTACAGTATGCAACAATATTTTCGTAATTAATTCAGTTCTATTTTGAAAAAGGCCTTTCTATAACACTAGATAATATACAAAGGTAATGTGAAAGCGATAACAATGATTTAATATCAGTACAAATAAGGAAAAACCGTTTAATTTTTAGTTTTACAGAACATTTTTAAATTTTGAAAATAATTTTTAATAACGAGTATTATACATTTCACAAACTATCATACGCAATTTTATGGGTTATTTTTCCAAATGAAGTCGCACATCAACAAAAAAAAATCACGCGGAAATTCATGGCACTGTAACTTCCCGAAAAATTGGGCAAAATAAGTGAAATTTTGATGTGGGGTATTTTGAAAGGGCAAATTAAAAATGTGATACTAATTCCATATATTTTAGTAGACGAAGTTATTCTTATTCTCATGGGTACTTCAGGTCAATGAAGTTAACTATTCAGCACGTTCATATTGATAGAAATCAAACACTTGATATATGTACATATCGCAGAACTAATTTTAAAAATTAGACATATCTGGGAGCTTATTAAATTCCCTTAGTTAGTAGTTCTTGCTCAAAGTATGATAAAAAAGTTATCCTGGTTATATTTATTTTCCAATCCATAATTCTTTATTTTTGTCCTTATTGCGCACAATCTCATATTAAGAACAGCACATCTGTCAAAATAAATTATTCAAAATGATGTTGAATTTGCCATGGCAGGCAAAAACGATTCAGTATAAACTACCAAGTATAATAGAATGTTTTAAATTGTTTTGCATGTTATCTAGTAGCCCTGTTATATCTACGAGTAGTTGATATGATTATACGTGTTTATACTACGATACCTATACAAGATAATTTAGTTTCAAGCCTTAAAATGTAATAAATTAGTTTTAATTGAAACATTTCTTATGGAAAATTATTTTTCATGAGTCATAATTTCACGTGGATTTTTTTTAAATTAAGTTAATATGTAATATAAATTTTTGTTTTTACAAATTCTATTTATCACCAATGCAGTATGCCTTGGTAATCGTCAATTTCATGAGATATTGACTGCCTTCGATTGATTAGAAATATTGATATTGAAGCACGATTACCTCTGCACGGAGGAAAGTATTTTCCGCAATACGAAATCGATATTTTTCATCCAAGCAACACTTTTGGCGACACGCTTGGTGTACTCATATTGTTTCCATGTTTGCTGGTTCTACGTTGGTTTATTTCGTGGCACAAAAGCTTAATTTTTCATCTATTCGAGAAAAATTGTAGACTTTAATAATGTTAAAAGGTGGTGTTAACCAAGGCAACAACTACAGTAGAAAAATCATACGGCATGGAAATCAGTATACTTTTCGATATAAGTATGCATCTGTTTACACATTCGATATATGCTGGCATACACACCCTATTTCAAATAAATCTAAATGTACATAGTTTTTGACATACGAGCAAAATCGTTTGTTTTTATTATGGTAGATGTAGCCTTATTAACTGCACCTTGTAAAGTTATTTTACCATTAAGTTCATGAGTTCATATTTAAGAAAAATAAAAACCATTACGACAGTTTAGAAATGGGAAACGTTTTTATAACACTTTAAAACCAGTATCAAAAATAATAAATAAGGTCAGTGAATTGTATGTAGTGAAATAACGTGCGTTGAACAATAAATAAATTGATAAGAATACAAAAATTCAATTTTTTATATATATAGAAAAATTTTTTAAAACATACAAGTACATAAATATGTTTTTTAAAACATACATTTTCGCTTACAGTACGCCCCCGCCTTATGCAACAATCCTTTGCCGGAACTCCTCGCCTATTGCAAGAGCCACATTTTTTACATTGTGCAACAGGTAACAATTTTGTATCCCGGTTATCTTAACTTCTCATATTCGCTCTGCGATTATATGCTTGAAATAACCCAAACAATAGGACAAAATAAAAACAGAAACCACATCAGCAGATAGTGAAAGCGATGATGTAGAAGTTCTGATGTAGAGATGTAGTGAATCTGAATTTCATACAGTAAAATCAAAATCAATCTTTTTGTGTTTAATGAGCCGAAGAAAAAAAGATTTAATCAAAAGCGATTTTACTTTTTCAAGAGCTTCGTGAATTTGCATTACATAAATACATTTATTGTTTTAAGAAACAGGTAAAAATATCCGGCTTCTTATAAATCCATTATCTTGACTTAGAACCAAGTGACTATTTATTGTCCACAAGCAATGGCTCGGCAGAAAGAGATTTGCCTCCAACGATGAAATCATCTTACAAGCAAAAACCTATTTTGACCACCTCGACAAATCTTATTTCTTGGAGGGGATAGAAAAGTTGCGTAATGTGTAAGAGCTCTAAGCAGAGCATGTTGTAAACAAAATAATGCACAAGGTGAGGGCGTACTGTATGTACATACATATGCAAATCTAAACTCTTGTACTCTGTTCCACTGATTTTAAACAACAACACCAACTACAACAACAATAAGCACATGTTCAAGACTATCATGAATATTAAACATCTCCAATTCTGACATGAGCCCAGAGGGTTATCAACACGTTTGTTCTTTTGTGATAAGAACAAACCTGTCGCAGTGAAAAACAAGAGAAAATGCCAATGTGTGGACTTACTATTAGTTGTGCCAATTAAGGAGAGAGTTTTGAGCAGAGAGAAATAGACGTTCTCAAAGAACGTCATAACTCAATAAAATACAATTTTAGTTAATAATACACCATTAATAGTCATTTTGTTCTTTTCGCGTGTAAAAACTTAATACAAGTATTTTGTCAACTCAATTCTTAAGAGTGGATTATTGCTTTATTTTTTCCATTTAGTTGTTTGTAATCTAAAACCATTTTATTTCGTTTTATGTAAAAATATATTTCTTAAAATGTATTGTTTGTTGTGGCTTAAGATCTTCATATTCCGACATTTCATTGGTCGCTAAACCAAATCGTCAGCGAAGTTTAAGCAGTTTGAAAACATTCAACCTCGGATGTTTATGCCATACAAATCAAATACAATATGAGAATTAAATATTGTATATGAAGAGCAAAAGCCACAACAAGCAATACATTTTGCAAAAACTCTAATTGTTTCACCGATTAGTTGGGGAGAATATCCCGAATAATAAATTTCAATATTAACTATGTACATATATTTTTTATTTGTTGTTCAAATGTACGCAAAACTAAAACCCTCAATTATGTAAGTACGTACATACACGTATGTGCATATGTACATATGTATATGTGTACATATGTATGTATATGTGCATACATGCATACATATTTTTTATAGAACATTTAATAAAGATAAACTATATACATATGTAATTAAATAAGTACATATGTATATGATGATTTAAAGTCCGGTACATATAAAATTTTTCCAAATTTAATTTTTTGTGTAAGTCATTAATTCCTTGTATTTATATACTACAGCTTAAACTTTAGATAGAACTTCATACTTTGAAACTACTTCAAGAGCATTTATACACTCACATATTTCTATGTACTGCAAACTATGCACATACATATGTACATGCAATTCTAGGAAGACCAGACGAATTGTAATTAATACATCAGACGTAGTATTGCATCGCATGCATATTTGACCGTTCAATAGAGTATTATTTTTATGTGAATACATAACGTCCCATAACCGTCAAAAAGTTAAGGTACAAATACAACATTTTACAGGAGAAGTGTTTCCATTAACCGCCTTTACGCTGAGTTTTGTGGCTATTACAAAATTAATTTTGCTCCAAATTTTTAATACCACTTCTAACGATTATAAAATATTTAGATTTAATTTAGTAATCGTTAATTATCGATTACGATGAAAAAGTGAAAATCAAATATAATGCTACTTAGGCTTTTTTCGCGATAGGCGCAGGATATGTACTTTTACATATGTACACACACACACACACACACATATATATATATATATATATATATATATATATATATATATATATATATATATATATATATATATATATATATATATATATATATATATATATATATATATATATATATATATATATATAGACATTTCTATGTACATATTCTCATTTATAATTGCACAAAAAATTAAAACTAATTGCAATTAAAAAATTTGTTACACTATTTAGATTTGAACCGATAAACATGTTAACAACAATAATTAAATGTTTATACTTGAATTGATGAAAATGGAAATGAAATTAAATAAAAATTTTGTACTTTAGTTTTAAATTTTTTTTAATTGTTCCCTATTTTTTAATTTTACTAAAAAAATATAAATTTGTTCATTTGTACAATTATTCGAATTTATATAAAACTAAATTATTCCTAAGCCGTTATGTTTGAAAAGCATTAAAAGTCATATACTTATACCAAGGCCCTATGCTCTTGAAAGGAACGACGGAAACTTATATATCTGTGGGAATTGACATTAATCGGTTAAGGCGACTTAAGCCACATAGTGTTTTCTTGTGTTTTTACGCTACTGCTACGATATTTAAAGTCTCATATGCATGGTTCTACTTTCGTGTGATCCTTTTCTTTCATATGTTGCAAATTCATCACCGCATCTTCTAAATGGAGCATAATAAAGCACAATACAGCATAAGAAAACCAATCTTGCTTAAGTCGACTTAGGCGATTTATGCTTATTGCCAAAGATATACTTATACCATATTCCACAAATACGAAATTGGAATTTCAGTCACACTTTTTTACTTTTGAAATACGAGCATAAATATGACACACGCTGGCATAAATCGATCAAAGCTATTTATTTTATTAACCACAGCTGAAGTAGCGTTACAAACTCATACATATGTACTTACATGGTATAGGGAAAGATTACAAAACAACAATGACTAAGTTCTCTAATTAAATTAATTAAACTTTTAATTGAAATAAAAACATATTTAATTTAAGGGTATAATTGAATAAAAGTTTAGTTAATTTTTTCCATATGCGAACATACATAAATCAAATGTCAAACGTCCAAAAATGAGTATAAGAGTTCGGTATGAATGTTCACAAGCACATATTAATTTTTTTTGCATTGTCGAACTTCTTTATCGCTCTTTTGCAATAGAATTACATATTAATTTTCTATTGTTTATTGCCTTTTGGATATTTTTTTTATGTGATGATGTCTCTAACGTCTCGTCAATGACTGGAGTTACAGTTTGCTTTTTTGGCGTGACACATGATCTAAATCTATTCTTACAATGGTTCCATATCGAAGCTGTTCGGTATATCTTCGCTTAAGCTTCAGATAAAATTCCTTTATTTTTTATACAAACGTGATATTGAGTAAGACCATTTCCTTAGTAACACAAAAATTTAGATTTTTTGAGATATGACTATGTTGCATTAAGAAAGCGACATGTGATTTAAGCAATCCGTGAAACACGTTACACAATGATAATTACTGTAGGTGCATCCCTACAATAACAAACATATTGTTTTTGCAATATAATTTGCTGTTGTCAAAAACAGTTTTTTTTACATATAAAGAAAAAGGCATTTGAAGTACTGCGCTGAAAAATTATATTGAAATGTTCTTGACTACAAGAGTTAAGCAAATGGTATCAAAAATATGTTAGATATGAGTTATAGGCAATAGTCACATAATAAAAAAGTATCATTTGTTTTGCATCGGTTATCGAAAAATATTTGCTTTTCTGTTGCAGCGCAGTACTGCGTTTACGAACAGGCCCATAGTCTGCATGGTGCCAGTTCTCTTTTGAATCACATTCGACTTCGGCACAGTACATAGTATTTATGTACATGCCAACTATGATGCACAGGGAAATTCGGTTGCAACGGTTTCCGCAAGACTGGGAAATTCCGGCCGTTACAGACAAAGTTCGTTATAACCGAAGTAAATACTATTAATTTCTTTCAATATATAAAAAGTAAGCAACATTTATTTCTTACTTTCGAATAACAAAATTTACTATAAACGTAAATCATTATAATAATTTGTATGAAAAACTTGTACACAGACCTGAGAAGTTGTTTGTTAAAGGGTATAATTCGTAACCGGAATATGTTATAGCCGAACTGCACTTTACATTGCTCGAAAATTAGTTTTAAAATTAGACATTTTGCATGGTTATTAAGTACGTATTTACAAATGTACTAGTGGTGTAACGAATATTCGTATGCACGATCACACACCCATTTTATGACATCTGTATGCGTATTCGTATTCGACAAATTCAGGCGAATATTTTTTTATTTGAAATAGATATGTATATACATACGTATAAAAAGTTTAAAGAAACATTAAGTAGAGGCTATAAAGGCTTTTCTAACAGTTGCTAGATTTCCCTGTTTTAATATTCCACTAACTTTATGCTATAAACTTTTGTTGTATGTATATAGTTTTTTTTTTAAGTAATCGAATGACATCCATTAAAATTTTGTGATCATATTTACAAATTATAATGTGAGCGGACAAAAAAGTGTTGATGCAAAATTTTTTTCCAATTAAATATTTCCCAATGCAGACGTATTAATCGAGCAATAGACATACTTATGTCCCCAAATTTCAAATTTAATATTCGTATTCTAGAATAACGCTTCGGATATTCATATTCGTATACGCGAATATTTAAAAATTTACTTTCGTCACATTACTAAGTATGTACATATAATAATTAAATGAAGTTATTTTAAATGAAAGCGGCATTTATTGATTTTGAAATATGTAAGCATTTGTTAGCTTTTTCAAATATGTATTCCTGTTTTGCATTCAAAAATAGCAATAGCTTAAAAATTAATTTCAATTTATTTGTTTTGATGGTACATATTCCAACTCACCTTAAATTTTTTGTCGAAATTCTTGAATAAATTCTGTATCATCAAAGTCACAGCGATATTAAAGAGATATTCAAATTAGCTGTGTATACAGCCATACAAACGTATGTATATATGTATGTATGTCAATATGTAACTATGTACATAGGCATTTAAATTTTTTTTATTTTGTATGATTGAATATTATTGTGAATATTATTCGCGCACTTAAATTTGTATATTTCTGGACTTGGTTAATTATTCTTTTTTTTTCTATGTAAATTTTGCTACTTTTTGCGACAAATTTCTTTATTAAATTAAAAATATTTTTAATTGGCTGTTTATTTTTTCACTTTTTTAATGATTTTCGTTTTGTTGTTTTTTCTTTTGTTTTTGCTATTTTTATTCTTACATCTGGGCAAATTTTAGATTTGACATGTAGAACTATTTTGTTGTTTTGTTGTTGAACTCATTTACTTTATGTGCAAGAATTGGGCAAAACAAAATGTAAGAAAAACTCTTATTTTGGGGTTATTTTGTTTGGTTTTTTTATGGAAATAACTAGTAAAATACGCGCAATCGAACTACGATTCTCTTACGTGCATATACAAATACATACTTAAATTTATATACATATGTAAGTACATATAGATATGTACATACTTACATACATACATTATGTACGTCTATCGTCTGTTACAATTGATATTCTATGTATGTACATATGTACTTATATACTAGATGCCAAAAACCGTAATTGATAAAAACGACAAAAAATGATGGAAATTCTTTTTAAATAGAACATTTATACTTTCTAGTCTTTTTTTAATTTATTTCTTATTTTAAATACCAAAACAAAATCAAATGCTGGTGGATATACATACATAAGTAAGTATGTATGTATGTATATACATACATACACAAATAGATAGCTATTTCTTTTATTTCACACACTTGCCTCCTATAGAAAAAATCAATGTTAGTAGAAAAGGTCTCACTTTTGCTGTTTACACATTTAAAATTTACAACAACAAATAAATAATGTAATTTTTGAACTAGTAGTCATTTGTTTAAGCACAAAAATTATTAAATAGAAAAGAAAACATAACTTTTACAGTAACAACGGCCGCGATCCACCACTCCCGTTTGAAGAGTCTCGTAGCGAACTGTTTGTACCTCAGCCGATTGCTTGGTCAAAAAGCAAGCGTTGGCGCAGTCAAAAGCAAATACAAATACAAAAAAAAACTCTGTTGTTTCTCTGTTATTGTATGGATGGGCTTTTATATTGCTTTTTAATTTTCCTACACGTTGTGATTTTTGATTTCTTTTTCTACTCTTCCTCAGTTTAAGCTAAATTGCTGTTGTTTTGTTTTCTTACTTTTTGTAAACAAGACCTCTTACAACAACAACTAGTCGTGTTATCAACTCACCTTTTAAAGTTTAGATTCTAAGCATTCAATGTTGCTGTTAGTGTCTATTAGCTTCAATTTTCAGCAAATTAACTACTGAAATTCAAACAAGAAAAAAATTTATAGTAAAGAATTTGGGAATAACTCTCTTTAAACCAATACGAAAAAATATGCACGAGGGAGGTCCGTAATTACCCGAAAAAACACCGAAACACAATTTTCCCTTAAGAACCGTTTATACATACTTATAACATGAAATATACGACTATTACTACGTTTATACGCACGCCTTATTTGCAAATAAAAAAGAAGAATGTTGCCGTATAACTTTTTTATTGTAACTTATTAACTCACTTAAACAAGTCGTGAATAACGACACTATTTGCAAATAAAAAGTAAGACGTTGCCACTTCATGAACGTTTTTTGTGTTTTACTTACCAAACAATCATATTTTCGTCACATGGCATCACTAATAATAACATAAGTTCTGTATGCAATTACCCGTATAAACAGTGAATTAGTTATTTGCAAATACATAGTTCTATTTGCAAATAAGACGTGCGTATAAACGTAGTATATATGTATCATATCCAAATAAATAAGTAAGTATATGATTGGTGCAGGTGCTTATGTATGTATGTATGTATGTAGACATGTGCACATCAAAAATTTCAATATATAATACATATATCGATCCAGGTCTCTTGCTTATTTTGAGCCCGGCACTCCTAAAACTTAGTACCCACTGTCATGGTTTACCACAACGCCCATATTCAAAATATTATCCCTTGCATGTCTCCCATCCTCGTAATTAGACGGTTGCAGTATGCATATTTGAAGTTATTAACGTTGCCACAATTTTTGGCGGTAAAATTAGCACAACAACAATATTTTGCTACAAGGTCAACAAAATCTTCTTCTAAATGATATTCAAAATACATAAGTTCTTACATATTGATTCCTATTTTACTACCTTCAAAAACAGTTTGAGTGAATGAGTACAGTATGGAAAGAAATTTCGCAATTATCCTAATTAAAATCAGAGATTTTTCTTGCAGCTAGTTTTCTTTTTTTTTTAAGTTGCGTTTATGCTTATACAAAAAAATTTATCTTGAACATGATATAACAAATCGATTGGTAAAAAAAAAACTAAGTTCTAGCATATCTACATATACTAGTTTCTCTTTATCATACCCTCCATTGCCAACAAACTAAGAACCTCCTTTAATAAGCGCTGAGTTGTAAGAAAGGCACATATCAACTGCCATTTGGTGAAATGAAAAACTATAATGGAAAGATAACAATGAACGATATACTTTTATACATTTATAAAAAATTTTCCCAGAATTGAGATACCCTTAGACGTAAGGAGTCAAAATGGATGTATGTATATGCATTCATATGTGAATTTCGTAAGTGAGCTCGTTGGATTACAATAGTACCAAAACTAGATAAGTATATAAAAGTTGCTATATATAGTGGATTTCTGTTGTATCATACATCGGTTGTAACGTATATTAGCCTTTAACTAACGGCGTCTCCGGTCCCGACGAGTTTGTATATATATTTCGTGCAAATGATTACGGTTATTTAAGGAATATTTGCCTATAACAAACTATTTGGAAGTACTCAATAGAAGATTGCCTGCTAATTCTTACGTTTATAACGAACACAACAAAATCGCAAAAAAATGAATGCATTTTCTAGGGGTATAAAAACATTTCATATTTACATATATGTACTTATATAACAAAAATACAAAATAAACTAAATATATATACATACATATGTATATGCATACGTTGGTTGTAAATATATGTATATCGAAATATGTATATGAATAAATGTAATCGATGTAATTTTTGCTTAGATTTACACATACATTGGAAAAATTAGCGTTCGTCTATAGCAAGCTAAATTGCCCAATCCCAGCTAGTTCATTTTAACTCAACTTCATGTATTGTTCAAATAAGTATGTTTACATATACGATTAAAAATCTTGTTATATAAAAACCCAAAAATGTAGATATAACAGTTATATAGTGCAGTTATATTATAACTGCACCTCTGGCAACAGTGCTTGTTATCTAAAGTATACGTAAACTCTCTCTGTTTTCATATACTACGTTTATACGCACGTCTTATTTGCAAATAAAAAAGAAGAATGTTGCCGTATAACTTTTTTATTGTAACTTATTAACTCACTTAAACAAGTCTTGAATAACGGCACTATTTGCAAATAAAAAGTAAGACGTTGCCACTTCATGAACGTTTTTTGTGTTTTACTTACCAAACAATCATATTTTCGTCACATGGCATCACTAATAATAACATAAGTTCTGTTTGCAATTTCCCGTATAAACAGTGAATTAGTTATTTGCAAATAGTTCTATTTGCAAATAAGACGTGCGTATAAACGTAGTAATAATAAAGTATCCTCTCGTATCATCTAACAAAACATTGCATAAAAACAGTGATGCCAGCTCAGCTCTTTTAGCTATAGATTTAGCTGTTTTAGATTGCTTTTAACACGTGCTTATGTGCTGTAGCACTTTTCGAGAGCTAGGTACATATATACATACATATGTACATACATATGTACATATATATTAAATATAAAATTTTTTTAATTAACCTTATCTATTTCTTATAAAAATTTGTGATGGTTCGAACCCGTAACAGGTAGACTTACTAGCAAAACATATACAACTCTCTTAATGCACAATGTCAAACGTTCCAGAATAAAATTAAAAGATAGATATTCCAATGTAATCAAATCAAATAAGCAATTTATTAAAATAAATCAAAAAATTTTGACATTGAGCAATTGTGCTGTTATAAATTTGCCTTGATTAAAAGTAAGAGACAAACTATTTATTGTGTTGTCATAACTATCAAAAGTTAACATCAATATTTTGGTGCAGCTTGCACGGAGTAACACGTTACTTTTAAGAATTGGATAATGTCAACCAGAGATTATAAAAAGGCTTTGTGGACATATTGAGTGATTCAAAAATAATCGTAGAGCATTTTTATATAATACAAAATGTGTTCCAATACACAAATAAGCACTTACGAATCTGACTCTATATGCTGCTACCCTAAAGGTGAATTCACCCATTCGTTCTGAACGCTTATTTTATATGTAGTTTGACGTCTCTATTTTGAGAAAGAGAGTAAATTTAATGCTGAACAACAACAAAAATTTTGTTCTAAACGAATGGGTGAATTCACCTTTACGGTATAATTATTTATTTAGTTCCTTTCAGCAATTTTTATTTTTTTGCTGGCGCGTTATGTTGAAAAAAATCTGGCAGCCATGGTTTAAAAGTTATATAAAACTATTTTGGGCTCTCACTAAAGACCTACATTTATATTTTTGTTTTGATTTTTGTCACCGACTGAAATTTTCATACCCATCTTCATACACACAAAACGCGCACTAAATACAAAAGAGTCACAACTCAAAATGTTCGAAAAGTTCAAGAGAAGCAAAAATATGTTGATGCCGTACAAGCAACATACATAAGTTAAATATAACGGCATTTTTCTAGTTATAGAAGACACTGATGGAAAAGAAGTTTTTCCAGTTGTTAAAGATTTGTTTGTTATGTGAACTGATTTGTAGAAAATAGCTATTTTAAATAATTTCAAGTTGTGACTTTTTATATAGCGTGCGATATGTGTTTATATTCTCTTCCTTTATAAGTTTTTTTGAGTAAAATGAAAATAGCAGAAAAGAGAGCATTGCTTTTATAAACACGCTCTTTAATTGTACATACATATGTACATACATAAATAAGTACATACGTATGTAAGTATGTATGTAGTATGTAATTCATGATTTCCGTTTGTACCATCTCAAATTTTTATGCAGTGTTAATATCATTTAACAAGTGTTTGTTTGGCAATACCAAATATGTAAGTATGTTCATTATGTACATACATATGTATGTACATACTTACAGACATACTTATGTAAGTATGTACATACGTACATATATCAGGATTTTGGAATAAAAAGTGTAGTTATAGTAGAACTTCATAAAATTTAAAGAAAAAAATTTATTTGTTCAAAAATAACACTGTGTGTAATTTTTTAAGATCTCAATAAACAAATTTCTACAACATATAAACTTCGAATACTTTTTTTTAATATTTTTGTAATTGATAGCATAGTATCTCAATGTTGAAGTAAATAAAAAACAAATGAAATTAAAAAACGGTGTTCAGAATTATTCCCAGGAAGTTTATATGTTGTAGAAATTTGTTTATTGAGATCTTAGGTAAATTTTTGTAGTTGATTGTTTCCTGGAATTTTGAACGGTTTGCTACCTATAGACCTGAACAAGAGAAAAAGGTAAAAAAAATTTTTTTAAGTTTTTTGCGATTTTTATCTGGAAGGTGAAGTTTTTTTGATTTTATATGTTCGCAATTTTTGTAAATCGAAATTCGGAACGGTTTGCAAGATATGAGCCCGAGAAAATGATCACTTTTTTGCGAAAATGATACCGAGGCCCCAAATCTTTGACGGCCCATAAAAAAAGTGCATGACTTTGGGAAAAATTGGGAGACACGGGTCTTTTTTTTTAGTCTTTTATCACGTAGTGGTGTCCGTATATGGTTATTTTTTTCGTGTTGCACTGTGTAATTATGCACACATAAGTATAGGTGTGTACATATGTATGTACATACATACATATGTAGTACATACATACATACTTATATACGTATACATTCTTATGTGTGCATAATTATTTTTGAACAAATGCATTTTTTTTTTGTTAACATGTGCTTGATAAATTACTATGAACAAAGATCTTGAAAAATAGAAAACGATATAATATATATGTAGTACATACCACATACTTACATACATACTTATGTATGTACATACATATGTATGTATGTAGGTATGTACATATGCATTTATGTATGTAAGTACATACATATGTACATATGTACATACATAGAAACTTTGGGTATATCTTGTTACTAGGAATGCGAAGTCCACCCGAGTACATGTTTCATTCCTTCATGAGCTATCGGTAAGATCGGATTGAATATTTTGCTATAATTACATACTATGTACATACATATGTATGTACATACTTACATACTTAGTATGTACTTATGTACTTACATACATACATACATAAATACATACTCAAAAATGTTCAAAATCGCTTTTTCACAAATCAGTTCACAGAAATCTTTGACTAATACAAAAATTTCCGTTCCATCATGGTCTGCTGGAAAGTTATGGCTATGCCTGTTTTACATAGTACATACTTACATATTTTAGTTGTATCGCTTTCTACAGCGTCAGCAGCTTTTTCCTTCTCCAGCAGATTTTGGTTTTTTTGAGTTGTGACTTATTTGTAAATAGTGCAATATAGTATATACTTATGTAGTAGTGTATATATACTTATGTATGTATGTACATATACATAAGTAGGTACATACATACATACATACATAAGTAGATATGTACATATTTACATATGTACATATGTATATGATAATGTGTATATTTTTTTACTGACTAAACTAAATAGCTTAAAAGAAATTAATTTAATATACTTATGTACATATGTATGTTAGTATATACATAAGTACATACTTACATATGTACATACTTACATATGTATGTATTTGTCATTACAATACATAACTCAATGCTATGCTTTTCGAAAGGATATTAATTGAGTTTGTCAAATTAGTAATTCATGAGTGTGAATATATACATATGTACATATGTACAAAAATTTCCTCTGTCTACACTTCTATTAACTTACGTATGTATATATGTATGTACACATCTGTATGTAAGTACATAATTAGATATTAATGGATGCAACATATTTTCAAAACAGCTGATTTTCAATTAGAAACTTTTGCCTATTCAAAAAAACAATGTAAACAAAACATAGATACTCAAAACGCAAGAATAAAAACATAAAAAAGCTTAAATAGAAACTAAAATATAAACAAGATTAAATAAATAACAAACACTGTTTCTCCGTATCTCACTCAATACTCAATAAATTAAAAAGAGAGTATGAAAACTGAGCAGCGTTGCCACAAGTGAAATAAAAATAGTGTAGAGCTTGGGCATAAGAAGTATGACAAAAGATTGTTATTAAATCCATTAAAACACTTCATTTATTTTAAATTCATAACTAGTGATCAATATATTTATTTGTACTTTAAAACATTTACATTTGGACCTTCATATACAAAACAATTATAAATACTAATAAAAATATTTCTATATTAAACATTATAATTTTTAAATGTTATAATTTTTAAACATTATAATTTTTCTTTCAACTTATTAAACTTAGACTTACATACATATGCAAACATATATGTAGCTTAAAGTTAATATTTTTATGTTTTAAGTCTGGTACTCTGTTCAAAATTTCACGCGAAATATTGACATAATCCATATAAAAATAGTTCACGTGAAATATTTATGAAAAATGTTGCAAAACTTGTACTCTGTTCAACTCCTGAAAATTTTATGAAATGTTTCTGGCAACATTTTCTTGCCATCTGGGAAATAATGTGACTGGCATTATTTCGCGCGGAATATTGACAGCTGACAACTTTTTCTATAGAAAAAGTAATATGGGAATCACTTGTTACGTGGCAAATTTTTCACGCGAAATAATCAATGTTGCTGAAAAATTTTCACAAATTCGAACAGAGTACCAACCTTTAGGCTATATAATGATGATAAATATCAACAACATACACAACTTGCTTTTGTCAACATGTTGATATTAATATTTGAATGTTTATATACAAAGCATATTAATATCAGTGTTGCCAGAGGGAGATAAAAAATTATTTTAATTATAAGTTGGTTCGGAAAAGTTAGATATGATCATAGCTTATATATATTGTCCTCAATTAAAAAACCACAACTTTGTAATATATTTTTATAGAAAAAAATTGCATTGCTAAATACATACATACATAAACATTCAAATATGTGTTTTTATAACAGCAGTGATTTGTTAAAAGAAAATGGCTTTCTGATCCGAGATTTTCTTGCAAGTACTATTTCTCTGTTTTGCAAATATAAAAGGACATTTCCTTTACAGATTTACATATGTATATTGCAAATAAGGAGAAACTTTTGTATTTTAATTGTTGTTATCTGCAAAAATGTTTGAGCAAAATTTTCTTATATATTATTAAACAACTTATATTGCACTTTATTTTCGGTTTTATGTGAAAAGTTATTTAAATTAATAACAAATTATTCATGATTAGGGAGACAGTCAAGAAATAAAATTAAACAATATTACTGGTTGAAATACGAGAACAAACGTACATACTTTATATCAGGGATGGAAAAGTGACAAAAAATGATCTTACTAAACCATCTGCTGAAAGTATACTTCTGAATCTTCTGATAATCTAAGACGAAAATAACATGTTACTAAAACTGTAACACAGGTTCATATCTGTCAGTGTGCCTATCCAAGGTATTGTAGCTTCTAAGTGGCTAAAATTATCCTGAGTTGTTTCTTTTGGATTGAAAGTCCATATTTTTAAATAGTTTTCTATATGTTACTCAAGAAAGTCTGTTGACTCGCTTGGAATGTATACTATCATTCAACCAGTATCGGTATATTTTGGAACCAAAAATTTTCTAGTTGCAGTTTTATTACTTATAGAAAAATATAGGACTACTATATACATACACTTATACTAAACTTTCATAGCATCTTCATCAATTTTGATCCATAATATACCATATAATTTTATCTCCTAAAACTCCCCAAAAATGGAAAATTCGAACACAAAATAATTTATAACGTAATGAAAGGCACTTGGACATGATTTACGCAAAACAACCGGTTTTGCTCATGATGGAAAAGTACTATTAAATGCATCCCTGTATTACATGAAGAGAAAGTTCTGCTAAAAAAACAATAACAAAAAAGAATGTGTGCTTCCAACCAACTACATAAACATTCTTTTGTTAAATGAAAGTAAAAACAATCCATTAAATCTCACGAAAAAAGAAAGTTGAGAACAAACTTTTTCTTTAGAGAAAACAATCTCTTCAGTTCAAGAAACTAAAAGGAGAAAATAATATTCTAAAGACAATGGAAAATTTTAACTATCTATTAATCTTCATATATTTAAGTATACTTATACATACTTACATATGTACATAAGAATGTATGTAAGTACATATATATGTACATATGTAAGTATGTGCATATGTACATACTTATGTATGTATGTATGTATGTATGTATGTATGTCAGAAGATATCAATACTGATTACGAATTCCACTTTACTCCCTCATTAGTGTGCATGTAGTACATACATGCATACATATGTACATATATACATACTTACTTTCATATGCATTTACATACATGCATACATAAGTACATGTACTGCACTTTTTAGCTAGTGTGTAAATTAGCCATATTTAAAAACTTCACATAAGTATGTATGTACATACATATGTATGAGAAAAGAATGTAAGAATGTAAGTATGTACATATATGTATGTATGTACTTACTTACATATGTATGTATGTATGTACTTATGTACATATGTACGTAGGAAAATGTCTTACAGTAATGGAAAGGCCGAATTTGCTATTTTAAAATTTTAAGCCAGTAGATAAATTCATTGTTTTCAATGATTTTAATTCAATTATATGTATGTATGTACATACATACATATGTAGGTATTTTCTTTTCGATAATTTTTGTTGCTCTTAGGAGTGTTATGGTAAACGCTATTAGTCATCGTTTAACAAGATAATGATTGTCATATACCCTGAAGGAAACATGGGGACAAGTGTACCCAAGTCACCAGTTTTGTCGACTATTTTGGTGACTCATATGTAGACATCGTCAACGGAGTTGTCAACAAGTTTTTGTTTGATGAGCAGAGAAATTTCTGAGAGCACGCTTATGCCTCTTCATTTTTTAATTGCGTTTATTTGTTCTATGGTGAACCTTTAATCATTTATTTTAACTAAAACTGTAGGGATAGATGTATATCAAAAATTGTTTACATGGACCCATTAGAACGACCTCTTCAGTAGTGGGTTTTCAATGATAAGTCCATCTTAAATTTCAATAGAAAGAAGTATTGTGTAGAGTATGTCAATAATACTGGTGACAATGTCTACAGGGAAGTACTAGTTCTACGGTCGTCATATGGTCCCATTGGAACTAGTTCGTCACTAGTTCCAACGTCAGTAGTGGATTTTCAATGACAAGTGCATGTTAAATGTCAACAGAAAAAAGCATTGGCTGGGGTACAAGTTGTCACTAGTACTGGTGACTTTGTCAATAGTGAATCGCTAGTGAATCACTAGTGACATTTCCTTCAGGGTACTTATGTATGTATAAGTATGTATATGTATGTACATACGTATATACATATAAATGTACATATGAATTATCTCTTCATTTATTTACTTGTATATTTATGTATATGGGATGCATTAAATATGTACATTGCTAATTGCTGATAACACGCTTTGTTGCTAAGCTTTAATATGTACATATATGTATGTACATACATACATATGTTTGTATGTACATATATTATGAGAATAATATACTTAGGAGTAGTATGTATAACATGTCATTTTTTCGGTTTTTATCTTGTTCATGAAAAACTAAATTAATTTTTATAGCAAACAACTTTAAGGTATGTATGTATGTACTTACATATGTACATATGTACATACATATGTATATGCTTAAGTTAAAAATAAATATTTATACACTCGCGTATTGCATATTATTGACTATGCCTATTCGATTTCCAAACCCATTTTAATCAAATTCGACAAGTTAATTTGTTTACCAATGACATTCATATATGTATGTATGTATGTATGTACATATATATGTATAGATTTAATGAAGAACTCGAGCCCATCAAAAATATGTTCATTTGGTACTCGTATTGTCAACACAGTTCAACCAAAAGCGCACTTAGTATAAAAATGCTGGTTTTTCTAGTTTTAGTTTTTCAGTATAGTATTTTTATTCGAAGCTTTCCGCAATTTAAGACTCCACAAAAATAATCACTGTGTGCTAAATTAAAATGCGGTAAAAATCAAGTTTAATTTATGAATTTTTCTAACAAAAAAGGACAAATGGTCTTTATTTTGACAAAAAAACAAATGCAAATAATAGCTTAATGGCATGTTGCTGCAGGGCCCAATCAGATTTCATTTTCACTGGCCAAGGCTTATGTCGAACTCATTCGGGAATTCTGCAATAATACGCATATAATTTAAATTGCTTTGATCATTAGTTTGTATTTAGACTGAAGCAGTGAGCGAGTATCAATCCATAATTTTATTTCATTTGACGGAACTAGAGCAAATATAAACATTCAAAGTATCTATAATTTGGCTTATTGATCTCATTCTTAATAATCACATATCGCTTATTTGCTGCAATAACATCATAACTCGAAAAATATGGAAATTTATTGGTACTGTAGCCTTCAAACATTGAAATATTTAACTTTATAATTTTCTTTTTAGTGGCTTTAGCTGTTCATATGCCGACATTTCATTGGCCGCTAAACGAAGGCGTCACTGATATCCAAAGGTATCAAAGATATCATGTTGAGTTAAAATTGTCTGTTATGATGTTTATACAAAAACATTCTAATTTTAATTTAATGATTATGCTATACGATAAAGAATTCTCATATTGTATTTAAAAGTTTCATCATAAACATACGAGGCTGAGTGTTTTCAAACTTCTGAAGTCTGCTGATGATTTGGTTTAGCAACCAATAAAGCGTCGGCTTATAAACAGCTAAGATCATAACAAACAAAAAAGTTAATTATAAAATTGTAGAGCCAATCGTCTGTTCATACTTTATATTGTGCAAATATTTCATATAAATACGTCCCATGCTTAGATAGTAACATATAATTTTTCCATTAAATTGTACATAAATTTAAAACTCTCAGCTCTTTTTCTGTAAAATGTTTATTTCTTTTTAAATTGTGATGTTATTGCGACATATGAGCCATACATACGTGTTTAGCTTTATATCAGTTAGTTTTATTCGGCGATTAGATAAAAACATTGGTGAAATATCTCTGGCAAACATAGAACAAATCCATTAGTAAATATATATACATACATATGTATATGTATTTAAGAAATATTAATATAAACGTTTTACTTTTTTAGGTCGATTAATTGTACACATAACAATAGTTTTTAACTATTCGACATTTTCAAAAAACCGGGTTTCGAATACATTTCGAATACCTTTCGATTACCGCACTTGTTCAGTATCCGGTTTTCGGCTGTTTTTTGCAGAAAATACGGTTCGAATGGAGGTTTTTCGGCTTCCTCTTCGTTAATAAACATTTTTACATTTTTTTCTGTTTTAGCTTTCATTTGAATTCTTGCACACATTTTATTCTCAACATTAACCTGGATTAAATTCAAAATATAATTCATTATTAAAATATACATTGGCATTAATACAAGTATACGTATGTATGTATGTGCAGACATACAATCAAAAACATTATCATTTGAGATTAAGATTTACAAAGTTAAAAATAGGATTCAATATATACTTTTAAATGACATACATAGAGTTTCGAGTTTTTTTCTTATTGTTGAACTTACCTTCGAAACACACGTTCAGTTATTGTTGAAGTTGGATTAATTGCTAATAATATTTATTTAGTTTGTTGTATATTTTAGAAATTTTACCTAAATAGTCAAAGTATTCATTTAAATTTATGAAAACCGATTTTTAAATTATTTTTAGTTTTATTCAGCGTCTAGGTCATACATTTATTTAAGTGAAACTCCTTAGTTTCATTAAATTTTAATATTCGTTTATTTATTCGATATTTCGATCACCATCGGTTCTCTTCTTCGGGAATTTGAGTAAAGCCGTCTTTTTATTTTAAAATCAAAAAGCTTAAAATTAAACGATCGAAATATCGGGCAAATAAATAAATGTATGACCTAGAGGTTGAATAAAAATAAAAATAAATTACAAATCATAAGGTCGAAGAAAATAATAAATATATAAAAAACCGATTTTTCGAATAATTCAAAAATCGGTTTTGATAACACAATATTATATTAATATAATTTTATTCATTTCTTTTTACACACAAGCAGAAAAACAACCTTATCGCCATAATCATTATAAAGCTACTCGTATCAAAAAATTTACCATAATTTAGGACTTTTATAAAAAAAATTCCGCTGAATGGAATGTAGAAACATGGTATTAAAGGAAATGATGGGGCTTTGTCTACATGAAATATTATTTCATTTTATGATAAATTAGTACATTCAAACATTTGTCATCTATTAGTAAATTGTTCAGGAATACGTGAAACCTACATTTTTCAGAATTGTAACCATCTGATTCTGCACTTTAACCCCCTAAGTACGCAATGTGTGGGTCTTTTTTGTCCCCTTTCTAACTTTGTGACGGGAAAATTGATGTGTTAGTAATCTCAAACTTCACTACACTAACTTACGTACATATGAATTGTGTACAAATAATGCAGAAAGCATAAGAACGAACATCTCAATCATGCCACTAGAATATAATAAGACTCCTATGCATTTACTTATCACTTTTTTCTCAAGAAGTGAACATACGAGATATTTGTAGAAAATTTTCACATAATTTTTAAAAATGAAATTACCATTAATTCTGAATTTTCAACTCAAAAATGGGTTTCTTTTAGTTGTAGGCGATATGTGGATTAGTAGCTCAGTCCATTGAGCTCCACCTAGTTGTCCCAATGCATCATAACATGTTCAAATTCATGTGAAAGGAGATATGACTATTAATCTATATCAGCGTCTGCTATATCTGGTGCGTCTTCGTTATAAAACAAGAATATTATTTGCTAATAAAACTGCAATTAAATTAAATTAAATAGTGTTACATTCAATCGTTGTTTGTATTTCTCTTACATGTTTTTACTCGTGCAATGAAAACTTCTCTGCAAGTACTGCATCTTTGCACTATGAAATTTATTCCAATAAAAAATTAATCTTTTAAACTGGTTTGTATCTTCAAATGTTAAAGGGCATTATCGTTTTACTTCTTTAAGCATATTTTTTCTACCAACAAGTCATGCAACGAGATGCAACAGTCTCTGGCAGTATTTACATATAAAATAGAAACGTGTGAAAATCAATAAAATTGTTTTTGCCCATAGTCTTATTCAATTATATCTAAGTTAATTGTCTGTGCAAGAGAATTAATTTGATTGCGGCAAGATATCTCTGCTAAGGACACACGAGGCAGCTGTTGAAGTAACAATGGCAAATTGGAGAAAGTACTGATTTTTTATGAAAATACTAAAATATTTTAATATAATATGTTGGTCATTTTATTATGTCTATTTCTTTATTAATTATAAAATGTTACAAAAACCTTAATAAGTCTGAACACTTGTTCACTCTAGAGGTAGAATGTTAGGTCTCTATTTTTCGAATCTAGATGCACTTTCTTATTAATTTGGTAAAATCTAAGATTTTCTTTTGCGCATCAGCAGGATTTAATATCTGTTATTCACAAGAAATATTAAATTCTCATGACATATAGAATAATTGATGCTAAAAATTGTATATTAGTTTAAAACAGATTTCAAATGTAAACACCTTCGCACTGTGTGGACTCCAAAAAACAGATTAGAAATTTATATTTTTTATTATATTTTTTATTTATATTTTTTATTCTATCGTTTATGAACAAAGTGACCTCCAAATAAATTGATTATCTTATAACTTCTCCATTTATAGACCGCTTTTGAAAATATTTTGAAATGAAAAGGCATACTAAAGGTTCAGTGATATGAAAATATTCAGCCTGACTTGTAAAATCGGGCGGACGTAGGGTAAAATACAGAAATAAAAAATAAAAATAAAACTCACCAATAATTGCATCCTTTTTGTAAATTTAGCCTGAACTATTTTATTTTTTATGTAGTTTAAAAGTTATTATTTTCGATGGGTTAAGCTATCTGTATGCTTGCAATTAACAAACTCGTCATTAGATTTTAACTATTATATTTGGAAAGCGTTTTACCTCATGTGGCTCAAAGATAATGTCACAATCTGATAATGTCAAAACAATAGACTGAAAATTTGTCAAATCAGCAGTAACAACAATTCCACAACTTTGAGGTGTGTATCGTTCTATGGCTTATTGACAACTACATCTATATATATCTACATCATAAATGACAAAGCATAGTGACATTTGGAGCCATCTGTAGTAATGGCTGCCAAGTAAAAAAAATATATTACTTTTGCCCCACCTGTTACATGAATTCTCATATATAATTTGATCGTCTCGGAAATTGCATTATTACTTCATTTGCAAACTAAGTAATAATAATATAAATTAATTGGTAGATTATACCGGATGATTGTGATAGATATTGCTTTTTATATTAATCTATTTCTTATTTTAAGCTGAAGTCTTATGGGCGCTCTACAAAAATTCAACAAAGAACTTTCCATTTGATATGGGTAAATTGTAATAATTAATTTCTGGAATTATATCTTTTGTTCGTTTATTATCATTATTATATAATTAATTAGCAAGGGAAAGCTGTGACTTTTTGTGATAAACATCTGTGATGTCATTTTATATTTCTACGTGATAAAGGGAAATTTATCCAACTCACAATATCATTAAGGCTCTTTATCTGCAACCAATTAAATATACAATTTCGAATATATGAATTTTGCAATATGTATGTGTAAATGTATTTCAATAAAATAGATTAAACATTTGTAATGAATATTATTAACGCGGCTGCTATAATTTTTATTAATAAAAAATTTATACAAATTATTTATGTATGAATGAAAGTATTTGCGCCTTTCATTAACTATTTACGATGGCAAAATCATTGACCTCCTCCCGCTAATAATTAAATTCTTTCTACAAAAAAGTAACAAAGTAATTTGAACTGTTCATATGCCGACATTTCATTGGTCTCTGAACCAAATCATCAGTGAATTTTAAGCAGTTTATTTATGGAGAATATCCCAAATAATAAATTTCAATACTAACTAATACAAATAGTTTTGTCAAGCTTAAGGCCATTTATTTGAATTATTTTTACAATGTTTCAAAACTATTAATCTAATTTTAATTCTGACTTAAATAACTAAAAGTATTACGAATATAATCATCAAAGCGTTAAAGTTGAAAATGGTGCAAGGTACCGGAAAACATTTCCCATCATACATTAACTTTTCACACGCAAAAAATATTGAATAAGAGCTAAAGCAACTCTTCCCGCTGAAGTTTTCTAAAAAATTTTAGTACGTCCTATGCTCTAATTATATTTATATATATTTACTGGAGTCTAAGATAAATACAATTTATTTTGACATTTTCCGCTCGAAAAGTATAACAATCCAAATATTTCTAAATTAAATAAAATGCTTCTTCCAACGACCCATTCGGCCATTCACATATGATTCACACAATAAACATGTTAATTTGCAATAAATACTAGAAGCGGAAATTGTTAAATTTAGACAAAAAAAATATATCAAATCACAAATGCATATCAACAGAAAAAAATAATAATAAGAAAATATATTAAAGAATAAACATTTGGCGGTTAAAAGCCGAAGCCATCTCAAAGAATGTAGAACGAACGCACCTTCCTTTCACTTGGTTACACCCCATAAACCATCAAAACAATCACCAGGAAAATGAAAAATATGCCAAATGAATTTTTCTGTCTATCTTTTGTAATACAACAATATTTTGATTAAATTAATTTAATTTGTTGGTGGCATTTGTTTTCGTTTCTTTCTTTTAATTAATGAATAGGTTTAGGCGGTTATTTGCTTTAACGTTTATATTAAATGTGTGAAATTAAATTGAATGAATGCCACAAAAAATAAAAAATAAAAAACATTAACACTCAGCAAAGTGGGTGTTAACATGGTCCAAAATTTCATAAATTTCATATATAAGTACATACATATATAAATACGGAATAAAAACTCCACGCCTCGATTCTGAAATATATGTAAAATGCATAAATATTTTATAAAAGTATTCACATGTGGCACAGAATAAAACATCCGTTTACATATTTTTTTTCGCTTCCCTAATTGTTGTATTTTTTTTCTACCCCAACTATTTTGTTCATTTTTCTGCCGTCTTTTGGCACACGCTTCTAAACAATATAGAAAATTAAAATTTCATAAAAATGTTTTTTAGTTATTAATTTAAATTGAAGCAATTTGTTGTTTTTGGGGATTTATTTATCTGTGTCATAGTGGCAGACGACTTTAAAAAAAAAGAAAAGCTGCAGAGGGAAAACCGTGAAGAAAATAGAAAATTATGTTTTTAATGGATTTTAAAATGTTTCTCAGACCAAAAATGACTAAAAGTTTTTGATGTTTTTGGGCTTCTTGTGGTTTATTCTTCACGGTGGGTGCACATCGCGTCCAACGCCCAATAAACACAACGCCAAACAGCATTACAAATAAATAATATAAGTTTCATTCATTCATTCATACTTTGAAAGCAACACACATGAGTGTAAGTATGAATATATTCATATGTAAATACTTAAGGAGCAACTCGTTTAAAAGGGGAATTAAAATTTAATTAATAAATTTAATTTTCATCCCCCCAGATGTGAAGGATACTATCAACCAAGAAATAATTCCAAAAGTAGCCCAAAGAACTTCACAAAGATGTCTTACACTGATTGCGCATGAAAATATATGTTCTAGTTGTTGGACCGTTTCGCGTGAATTAATTTATAACTGTAAGTTTAAAATAAAAAGTAGAAAAAAATGTCCTGAATATGGTGCTCTTAGAGTACCGAAATATCGCTATACGAAATAAAACAAAATAAGAAAGATCTTAAGCTTAAAAATAAATTGAGTTGATTAATGTTTGACAAAGGTTATAAATAAATACTGTATTTGTATTTTCCGAAACAAAATATCAACAACAATTTTATAATCTATTTTACATGCAACCGATACAGCAGTTGAGGAAAGAATATATGTAACATACGAGTATATACATATATATATATATATATATATATATATATATATATATATATATATATATATATATATATATATATATATATATATATATATATATATATATATATATATATATATATATATATATATATATATATTGACCTTCGCACTTACAATGACGCGTCGTCAACTGCGTTGTGTTGTGTATCCACTATCCACTAAAACATTCCCTATTTCATTTCTGGTGGGATGTCTTCCCGGGACTGTTTTCTACATTTCTTGTGGAAGGCCAAGAAACTTCGTCCTCTTAAGAAGGACTTTTCTCTAAACAACCACGTCTGGGTCCATCAATTTTATGCTGCTGGCTCATTCTTACTGAGTCTCCGTTGATGGGGACTCATTTTGCGTGCATCGAGGTCTCAACATACGAATATATATGACGTTTTAACTTGATGGCAATTTTTTTAAATAAAAATGTAATTAATAAATACCGAAATTTGCTTTCATCGTTTTATAAATGAAAATTATGTCTACAGGGAACATATACCATATTTAAATTTTATGTAAGATATGTTTTTTATATAAAATAATAAGCTAGTCTAATAAAATGCAGTTTTATAGGATATTTTACAGCTTTTTAAGAATATGTCCGAAATTAATCCTCATGCGCATTTTAAGTTTTGATAATATTATTGATGTTCAAGTTGAACTTAAAGTATCAGTGTGTTGGGAAATCCCTAGAAAAATGATTAAAACTATGCGCGAAAAGAATCCGCTAAAATGAATCCCTCTTGTAAACTTTCAAAATGCCGATACACATATATGTGTTTTAAGCCTAAATTTATGTTTTACAATGATATTAATCTAATATGATACATGTATAAGACAACAGACTTTTTCAATTTTTAATTTTTGTTTAATTCAAAAAAATCTTTTTTTTTACAAATTCTTATTTTTTTATTAAAAATGAAAATTTTTTTACACTTTACACAATTTTTTGACGAAAATACTCGTATTTGACAACTATTCGCCTGAGTCCGAATGTCATGAAATAGGCGAGTGTTCGGGAATACAATTACATCACTAATATGCACCGCCCTATTAATACCACTCGTTAATTTATCAACAAAACCTCTTATAAGTTACACTGAAGCCGACAAATATTCAAACGATTCGTATGCAAAAAACCAAAAAAAGAAAAAACAAAGTTTAAAACAAAGAACTCAAGAATAAGAAAAAGATAATTGCAGTTGCAAGCACCACATATTTTGTTTGCTGTTCTATTCGTGTTGCATTGTATTTGTAACGTTTTAAACAATCGGTATATACATACATAAGTATATGCAGTAGTCATTTATTTTGTTCTATTTCTTATTTTTAACGCTGTTGCTGTTGCTTTTGTTCTTGCTGTCAATGTGCGGCATCGACCTAGACCCAGTTTTACGGATGTGTAAATTTGATTCGTTTGTATCTACATCCATCTAGAAGTGCAAATAGAAAATTTCTTATAAGTATATTATTGTCGAAGACACTTAGCAACATATTATTTTAATGCTACATACTCATTGCTGCAAGAACGTCTTAACTCAAGAACCCGGATTTTTTTGTTGTTCAATATCCATTTGACATGTAACAATTATGTCAAATTGTCATATAATTGTTATAAATTCTTTTTGCATGCTCACCTCTTAGGAGTATAATATTATTGTATTTCTCTGTTAAATTGTATGTAAACTGTTTTGTGTATAATTACATTCCTTTTGAGTTGTGGCGATTTTGCCGCAAATGGGTGATATGTACACACATTGTGTTAAATGACACATTGTAAATTATTTATTAAGTATATCCTAATCTTTTACGGTCGAATTTCAACCACTAAGATATAGCTGATTTTATTTTCCCATCGACCCTATAAGGAGCATAGGGGCCAGGGGTATAATGATAAGGCAAAAGTTCTGATTGGTTCTACTTGGTGAAACCAGAATGATAATTATCAATTACACTTACACAAGTCGAGTCACGTGCTAGTCCCTGGGCGATGTTCTTGACACCTGTCAAACATTGGAGAATTGTGAGAGGCGTCTGCAGTATGTGTTCTCCTAGTTGGGGCGGCTGCAAGCGGACGTCTATTCTTATAATAAGCGTTTCGCTATACGACATGTGTTTTACACTTAGCCAGTCTGTTAGCTTCATCAGACTAGGATGCAGTAGACTAATCATTTGCTCATCCGGGATAGAATGATTAACGAAACCTCAAACAACATAAATTAACATATAAATGTAGATCAAGTCTCTTTTAAATTTTATTGCTTTATCAATTATTATTAATACTTCAGAACTCATCCTTGTTGCTTCCGTATGTCTCACATTACTGCCCTTATTCTCAACTGCGCTCGATTAATTACGTTTCACTTAGAAAAGAAGTTTCATAATGTTGAGAAACACAAGAGAAGTGTCAAACATGGTGGAGAAATGATACACATGGCAGATGGACCTTCAATTTCTGAATAGGCGAAACGGGGATGTAAATTACTACATTACATAAATGTTATCCGGAAGTATCTGCATAAAATGGTATAATACACCCTTCTGCATTTATGAGGCAAAAGAAAAGGGAAAAATTACAGCTGAAAACATTGTAGATAAAATGATGGAAAGCGACGAAAACTGAAACGCAGCGGTAAGATTCGTCGATAATGTACTACGTACAAAAAAGCAATACATTGATCTGGCATATAGCGCTATGATGCTGAGAGAAGCAAGGAAAAAATAGACACCCATAGGAGTAACAAAAAGTGGGTGCCTGGACGCAAGCCCAAAAAATTTCCCAAGCATAAATGCTTTTTGATTCTATATGCTGGTTGACCATTCGCAACATCTAGTATATCGCAATATTTTCTATGTCCCTTTTTCAGTTGCATTAGATCGTAAGTTCCATTCCAGTCCAGCTTCTTCCAATCATATTATTTTGAACTAAAACTTAAGTTTTTTTTTTATATTAAAATTTTTTAAACATACAGCTTGCGAAGCCATTTGTTTTGTCAGAAATTGTGATACTCTGCTACCCACGACACACCTGTTAGTCTAGTGCACTACCTACTAGCATACGTTGGCGCCATCGGCAAATAGATTTTGTGGCTCACAGAATTATCTCTTTTAGGCTGATTCTTGGACTGATTCAGTAAACGCTCACAAAACACAACGTCATTTAAAAAAGATTCGCATTAGCGCGTAATAATATGGCGGAAAGCCTTATCCAGCAAATGCGATACGAGTATAAATGTATTACCGCTAAAATTTTAGGCAATAGTATACCCGACTAAATTTTTATATGCGGACAATAATTTTAATTAACTAATGAACAATTTATGTTAATTTTCAAATGTGCAGGGGCTTAATGTTGTTATACACCACTTTACAACCATATTGTTTTAAAAGTCTTATTGAAAATAAATAATTGTGTCAAATTAAAAAGTTGCATACGTATGTATGAATGGTGTGGATGTATTTTTATATATGCAACAATAATAAATTCTTTTAATTGTAATATTCATTTTATTTTCAGATATTTTTGCATATTACTCACATCTTTGTTAAGATTATTTTGTAAAATTAAACATTTAAATAATACGATTATGCTGGCGTCGCAGTACTGGCCGTTGCAATAGTTGATATGTGTCACCCACTTCCAACTGGCACTTCCTCAACGTTGTCTTGACTTGTTAAAAATCGAAGTCGACAACACCAATAAAAATATCAATTACTCAATTGTACAATAGACAGCACAACTGGTTTTAAGCTTTATAAGATACGACTCAGATGCTTAATGGAACTGAAGAGATGGGTTCAATAGATTTAATCGATTTCACGCCATGAGAGCACAGAAAGATGTTAAATGATTGCTGAACTTGTATGTGTTTATGGTTCACACAAGCCATTTCTGGGTATTAATCAATGGTGAACTGATAATTACAGTAACATCTTTATGTATTGGAAAATTGATAAACATTTATTCAAACAGCTTTCGCATGAATTCAATTTTAAGAAAATTTTGCTTTTTAATCGAAATGAAAAGGGAGGCCCCGGTTTTATGTAATCAATTCTCTTTATCAAAATATTTGATCTTTGCATTTAATAACTTATAGTTCTGCGATAAAGTCCGTAAAACAAATCGAGTTGAAAACTGATTGTTATGAGAGTTGCAGTTAGATTGACTCGTGAAATCAGTATTTCTATTTATTAATGTTACAAGTAAAGTTTCCAATTATATTGTAATTTAAATAACCGATCATATTAAAAAGGGGTTGCATTTCCTGTGGTCAGTGACCGAGCCTACAGTTCCTAGACCGACAGACTATAATGGTACTAATAAGAATCCTGGAAGTTTCCTAAGAAATTATTTTCATTATGTTTCGTTGGCCTGGAGTCTTCACTTCTGTTTTTACTTTTTTTAATTTATCAAACATCAAATGAAGGTGAAAGACATCGGTTGTTTTCAGAAGTATATGCACATTTTCAATGCTTCAACCTATGAGCCTACTAGGGAATTAGCTCGATGTTTCTCTTTGAATTGGCAAAAATGAAAGACATAATATTATTACCGCAAAGAGCTGTAAAATGAAGTGAAACAAAAAGCCATTCGAGAAGCATTGCGGAAAGAATTTTAACATTCAGCTAAGGAAATTATTCTTCGATCAATGCTTAGGCTAGTACGGGTCATTACGGGCCTGCTGACTCCGGTACAATATACAAGTATAGTCATGCCCTGTAACTTGTGGTGCATAAAGCTTGTCGATGTTATGAGTGCTACGATTTAGGTGTTCGGCTTTTATTGAGCTAGTAAAATATACGTTAATAGCAGGGAAGGAATTTCCCAACACTTTCTTAAAAAAAATTTACTAGACATTTTTAAGGACATTTCCAAATTGAATTGGCCATTATGCTACTGAGCAATAAGAATTACTCTGAAGTTATAATTCGTGATAAGAGTCACTCGCATATAAAAATAACTTTTCATTTTTGATTTGAAAATCATTGATTTTTTGTGTTTGCGAATTTCAGCAACGGCAAAAGTTATTAGTTATTTCTTAAGGATACAAATATTTAATAAAGATGTTATTTCATCTTCTAACATAATATGCATATATTGAAAAAAAAAATACAAAATCTATGAGAACACCAAATGAACTGGTGGGTTCAACTTCAAATCTCATCAGATTCCATTACAGAATGATGATGCATATCATTTAATATTTTTCATGATTAGAAAAGACGGGAGAAAAGTTTATTTGACTACTAGCTGGGGGGAGACATACATACGATTTTGTGCACCTCACCAGCAACACTTAGTCAGTTTTAACTCTAACATCATTAATTAATAATCTTGGGTCCAACTCATTCAGATTAGACATGGACTTTTAATCAAAACCATTTAAATTGTAAAGATTTTATCACAGGTTTGTGTCTGTATTGAACTAGAGAACAAGTTGGACTCAATACTACGAACTTAAGCAAGCGAGAATACGAGAATTTCTATTCCTCATGAATTATAGATAATCGGAATAAGTAGAGGAAGCTTTGGCAGAGTATACGGACTTCATTCATAACTAAGCAAATTATGACTGCTGAAAAACGAAAATCTCCTAATCTTCCTTCAATGAATGAATATTAGTGTAAGTAGTGATGGTGTAAGGAACAAAATCTAATCAAGTGGTCAGACTTGGAAATAATATTAAATTAAATAAAAATTATATAAAGTGATATAATAAATATAATACATATACTTAAATTAACAAAATATGATATATATTTAATATTAAAAAATTATATGGTTGCTACTTCAACGAAGACATTATAATTTTCCTTTAGACGATAAGTAGTGGCAAGTGGGTCTTTTAAGAAGACCCATTGATTCCACAAAATTTATTGTAGTTGATAGACATTTCGAACATCTTCCGGATAATAACGTTCTTTTTTACAATTCAGAAGACCAGATGTCTGCTTTTTTCTTATTAATATTTTAACAAGATTTTAACGTGTTGTAAAATTTTCCTTAAGCCTTGGAATAAATTCAAGATTTTTGTACCGAGTCTCAAGACAATCGAAGCTGTAAAAAAGCTTTCATATTTCCACCACTCATCCTCTCTACAATATCCCTTTCCCAAAGGCAAGATTTAACACCAACTATCTGAAGTTCTTTACGATTCTATGCATAGTTTCCGAGTAATATGAAAAAGGAGATTATAAAAATGGTATTTTTTTTTTGGCAATTTTCATTCTCTGTTGAATTTTCTTAATTTATCGTCATAACAAACATTATATCGTCAAGCGGGGTTGTGGAAGGCTTTTACTAGTATTAAATTTGACGGCAAAATATTCAGCTGTTTTTGTGGTATTAGAACCTTTTCATTGCTGCGTTATTCTTTCTACAATTCTTTTTCCATAATTGAACTGAAAATATTTTTATTTATAATAGAAAATAATAAACTCGATTACCTTTCAAAGTGAAAAAGGGTACTTTATAAGATATTAAAAAAAAATTTAGTGCGAAAAATTTAGTGCGTTCGAAAAAACTACGATGAAAAGGACATCCTGTATTTCACATACTTTGCTGCTCGATATTACATCTGAAGTAGCCGAATATGTCCCAAAACACTAAAAAATTTAGTTAAAGTGTATCCTGAAATTTAAAAAATATTCTTTTGACATTAAAATAGTAAAAATAAGTACGTAAATAAATAATTTATGTTGCAACAACTTCCGCAATTTCTGACATTTTTAGGGGTTTATTAAATTTTGTTTTGTTGTTTTACGAGCTACAATTTTTTACTTAGAGTATCCCCAATACTGAAAACAATTTCATTTAAGCTTTTGATTTTATTCAAATATGTATATAATTTTCTAAAGAAACTAAAATTGCTCAAATTAAATAATTTCTTTGTTTGTACAATGTGAAATTGTAGATAAAATAACAATCAACAAATGCAACATTGGTGACAACCTAATGAATTAAATCATTAACAAAAAAACTTATAAATACTTCACTCTCTAGTGACACTTGGATTAATTTAAATTAGACTGAAGTTTCAATAAATATCTTTTTCTTTAATTCATATTCTATACAACTTGAATGTGTCAGATAAATTTAAAGGCTTAAACGAAAAGTCAGCAAAATTAAAACTGTCCCATAAATATAAATCAAAGTTAAAATAGAACAACAAACAGGAGAATATAATAAAAATAAACTTTAATAGAAATATATATCTAAGACGGATATAACAAAATGAACATTAAAAGGCCATAAAGCAGACAATCGTACAGAAAAAAAACAAGTCGAATGCCACATAAAAAGCAGCCAATGAAAACAAACAAGCAAACATTTGCATAAATATAATAAAAGTTATTTGGATGGACTAACTAACGCTGGCAGGTGAAAAATTCTTTTTAAATAATAAATTTTTTCATATGAAGAAACGCGTTTCAAACTGTCAAAAAATTCCGATTCGATATCATATAGAAAGTGCAAAACATCAGTCAATAATAAAATTAGAAGAACAGTAGTAAACATCAAACATTTTGGGTTTGATATCGATACTCGAATCTATTTGACCTTATATTGACATCGTATAATGTATGCACCCTTTGCCCAAAGAAAATTAAAAGCAGCCCCCCATGTGCAAAGTATATTTTGGATCAATTCAGTTTTCGGAAAAAGTTATTTTTTTTCAATAACTTCGAACATTCTTGTCGCTTCTGTTTTCTCAATTCGTTCGGTCACTTTTATGAACTTTTGAAACGGCATCGGATGCCATAAATTTTGTTTAAAATGATTAGTACGCAGTTATCGTTGTCAGGAAATTTCGAAAGGAATCTTTTAAATGTTACAAATATAAAAATGAATTACATTTCCTTAATTCGCAAAACCCTTTGTATCCTTGTAATGATTGTATCGTCATATTAAAATACAATAGTGTAAACTTATCTTAGTAATTTTATGATAAAAATTAAACACAATCCTACACTTTCGTATCATATATTTGGAAATGTTTTTTATTTTATATTAGACACTCGCAAAAATGACGAAAATTAAAAATCGATTAAAAATCGTTCAACTGGAAAAAATCACGCCTATTGCGAAAATTTCGAAAACGGAAAAAATTTCGAATTCTAGCAAAATAAAAAAAAACAATATTTAATATTGATTAACAACCCGCACAAAAATACTCGTAATGCGAAAATGTCGAAAATTTGCATAAAATTGCAAAATTGGAAACAGGTTTTAAAATTTATTGAAAATCGCTGAAAATGAAAAGAATACCAAAAAAATCTAAAAAAATTTTGGCAGAAAATTTTTATTTTATTTGCATGCGCTTGTTGGCATATACCTGTAGTCTTTGTTTTATATTAATTTTTACTGGCCACGTTTTGTTACCATATAGCAATGTGGACTATCGAGTCGAATACTTACACTTGCATTATATATCAAAAATTTGCATCTTCTGTGATATTTGTGTTGAACGTTAGTTTTGTTAAGACGACACAAATACATGCTCAGCTTTTCTAAATCTGTTTTGTAGTTTCGAACAATGATTTAATGTGAAGAACTACTTCTAGATCTTGAAAGAACTTTGCAGCCTGCCTCCTCCCTTCTAAGTGTATTCGGGTATATATGTACATTCGTACGATTAGCCGACAATGCACAATTCTTTTGCACACAAACACTCACACATTTAAGCCGACATTTCAGCGGAAGTACTTAATTTTCCACAATGCTTTACATGTGGAATGCACGATTTACAGAAGCTCAGCATGGAGCTTAGATATAAAGTTGCATTACTCTTCAAAAAGATAAGAAACAATAACCATGAAATGTAGAGACAAAAAATATTGCACCGCGTAAAGAAACTAACAATAAAGTTAATAACGACCTCTATATGTCCTACAGTATATTTGTACGTATGTATGCATGTACACATGCAGCCAAGAACTCTAAATGCAAGTAAACATTCCAGGCTATTTAGGAACGTCCTTCCCCTATTTTCAATAAATCCAAAATTCTTTCAAAGATTATTTCACACATAAGATCTTAAGTAAGAGAGCAGTTGCCACAAACAACGCACATTTACATACATACATAATTGTACGTACATAAATTTTGAATAAAATGTTTCTATCTGAAACGGAAATGGATGGTTCTTAAATCTCATAAAGATGACGTAAATAAAAATGCCAATGCTTGATTATAGGAGTATACATACATACATATGTACATAAGTATATGTGTATGTATGTTAGTATCACTTTTTTCACTTAATTCATGGCTCCCGCTGTCCGATGAACATTTTGAATGAATTTGAATTAGAATTATGTATGTATGAATGAAGAAGTTACAAAATAAAAAGTTACAAAATTGTATGAATGAATGAATGAACGTACAAATGTATGCATGCGTCAACAACAATGACATAAAACTACAACAATAAAAAATAATTTATACTGTTAGAAGCAACAATAACAATAAAATAAAAAGCAATACCACAATAGCAAAAGAAGTGTTACTGATTCATGAAACCACCAAGAGAACTAAAAGGCCACAACACTGATTTAGATCTTCACATTATTATGCAAGACATGTAGGAAAATGTAATTCACACTTTTGCTTGAATTTAATGCATAGATTATTTATATACTTAACTACTTACGAGTACTTACATATACTCATACATACACGTGCATACATACATACATATATTTGTTTTATTTTTTTAACTTATTACTCATATAAGATTTTTATACTGTCGGCAAAAGTTGGAAAGATCATTGAAATAAGTTAGGATAAAATGTAGGTCATCTTGGTCAAATCTAACAACTTCAAGCTGCCTGACAGAAAAAATAATACCACTCCGTTAATGCAACATGGACGTTTTTGAAAAAAAAACAACGAACTATTAATTTCCACATCGAAAATGTTTGGTAGAACTTCGGCTTAGCTTGAGACATAATTCTGATTTTTGAAGCATATAAAAAGGAAAAACGAGAAAGGGAAAATGCTTTTTCCTGTTTAATTTAATAATTTTGAATTTTTGAGACACGACTACTTTGCATTTAGGAATATCTTAATTTAAAGGCCATATGGACACTATTTGGTATAACTTCGGTTTAGCTTTAGATATGATTATGATCTTTTTAATACATTTTCATTAACAAAAATCAGAAAATTTACAAATAGTGGAATAATTTATAAAATTGAATTTTATCTTTAAGTTACAAATTTTAAATTCCCTTTAGCTTTTACCTTGTAAGCCCATCCTTATACAATCTAATTAACACTTGTTTGTCAAACATACTTTTTTTATTATAAACAAGTTTTAATCCTTAAGAAAGCTTGTTCTTTTTTAACCAGAAATGGAATAATGGTTTTTATCATTTATTATATTTTTTCCAAGCCACAACACACTCGTGCATCATCCATATGCTGTTTTGTATCAGTATTAGTAGTGAATGTAACATTGTGTTTAATAAACATTTAAGACACACAAAAATTACTAGAAGCATGCAAAAAAGCGTTTTTAAAATTTTAAAACTGGTCTCGATACCGTGACCTAGTAAACATAAAAACAAATATGTATATACATATAAATATGTATATACATATAACGTGTTAATATGTACAAACGCTTAAGCGAATATCAAAGAATTACCAGTTGCATTTGCAATTGTTCATTAAAATGTGCACTCAAAAAAAGTGTTAGTAAAATACTGACATCATTTTGTTAGTTGGTTTTATATGTGCGAAAGCTTGGATGTACTTAGGCTAAAAGTAAAAATACTTGTTATCGTTTTATGGACTCGAACTTTTTAAACGTTTTAAAAATTTTATTTTCGATTTTGTTTCTTTTTTATAATTTTTTTTTGCTTTCGATATTTTCATTCCGCTTAAGTTCTTCAATTAATAAAGGTGAATTCACCCATTCGTTCTGAACATTCTGAACGCTTTTTTATATGTAGTTTGACGTTTGAGAGTGAAAGAAATAGAGTAAATTTAATGCGGAACAACAACAAAAATTTCGTTTAGAACGAATGGGTGAATTCACCTTAATATCCTGAGGTAATTTTCCTAGTGCATGAACTACGACGTATACATTATATAGTATTTAAACGTAATTGTATGTAAAGTATACGTATGTGTGCCAAAAAATGATTAATTGATCACAATGAGTTTAATTTTTTAAATTTAGTAAATTGCCAAAATGAAAAGCTGACTATTGCTTTCAATTTAAAAAATAAGTGACTTCTCAACACATGAGGTCAAATGTTGAAATGTTGAAAGATTTCGTATTTCGAACTTTTTCGTGTCATCATTTATATGTAAATAATATCACGAAAAATGCCGAAATACGAAATCTTTCAATATTTGGTCTCAAATGCTTTAAACCGAGTCTCTGTGATTGAAAGTAAGAAAAAAATATATAATTTATATTAACAAATAGGCTGTTAAAATGTTTATGAAGATTGATATCAACGAAAATGAAGAGCTCGTGGATGACAGCAGCGATGAGCTATATGACGATATATTATGATTATTTTTTCCTCTTTAGATCCTATAAGAATCATACAGTCATTATAATTTTTTTTATTTTGATCAATCTATCTATTTCCATTTATCTGTTTAACTTTTCAGTCAGTAGTTATACAAAATATTCACTTTTGTTGCAAATTGTGAAAGAAGCTTTTCACACTTATGGCGTTTTCGTTTCTGAAAAGATTTAACATTTTATTCGCCAATTTATTAAATAAAATATATTTTGTAATCTAATTAAAAAAAATTAGCTGCCCTACCGAATCGTGTGCTCTTAATAAGTTTACGCTTGTCAAATAACACTAAATATCCTTCTTTCTCTTTGAAAGGACGCAAAAAAATACACTTTTCTTAGAAACGAAAGGGGTATTAGGTAAACTTGAGTAATAAATTTCGTAATTTCAAGGGAGCTCTATATATATTTAAACCAAGAATCTGCAATAGTTCCTTTTTTAACCAACTTATTTCATATATCTTCAACGTTACCTGGATCAAAAAGACACTCAATTAGAGCCGGCAAAATATTTTTGTTTTATCGTTGTTGCTGCTAATTGGCATTAATATCTCTTGATTTTAGCCGAGAGCTCTTTTCACACAGCAAATTTACAGGTTTCAAGTTTGTTACAATATATCTCTACATCCTTGTTGATGTAATCATTCACAGATTTTTTGATATTGTATAGACCTAGACAACTATAATACCATATGCGTGATAAAGTAAGCTCACGCAAATATAATATATGATTAATAAATGATCATTACGATCATTTTATGTTCCTTCAGGCAATACAGTAGTGTTCCTTCAGGCAATATTGAGTATTCAGTTTTTGCCTTTAGAATTTTAGTGTATGATTTTTATACCATTAAATATATTATTATAATGTTTAATATGGTTATTTCAATAATATTATAAGAAATTACATTTTTGGAATTATGAGGTACATACATGTTTCTGTTCAAAACTTATTTTAGTCTTTATTTACAATTGTAAGTGCAAAAATTGTTATAAAACAATTATTAAAAATAAATCTACGAAACAAACCAAAAAAAAGGAAACAAATAGCAAAAAATTATGTAGAACACATATGTACTATATATAAGTGTGCATGTGCACGAGAGGTATGTACATACATAATTGTATTTCTAATAAAAAATATATACTTAGATACACACAAGTTTGATTTCTTCATGTTCTTGTAATAACATAAAAATATAGTTCTGACAAACATCACAATATGTTCATAAGGACAGTTGTGATTGCATCAACCATGTTATTTCTTTAAGTGCAGTGCCTTTTTAACCTGTAGTGAATTAACAGGAAGATAATATGCTCTCGATGTAATTCATCAATGCATCTCCCTGTCAGACACAGATTTCATTACTATTATATACAATGTTCTCTATGGTATTTCACTATAACGCACGATATTTTTAAAAAATTTATGATATTTCATTAATATATGTTTATCAATTTTGCTTTCAGGGAATTATATTCTCTTTGTATTTCCTCTGAGCGTATTTAATATACATACATACATGTATCCAAACAGATTAAAAGACTCATTTCGTATCATGTGAACAGCAGGATTTATTATTTTTTTTTTTTTTTTTACGTTAAAGTTGAAACAATTTTTTAAAAAATTTTCATCAGCTTGAATTTTAAATGGGTTCACAACGAAGTAAAAACAAAAAATACGTATTTGTGTTAAAAGACTCGTAGAGGAAAACAAAAATCACGACTAACTGGGTTCGTATGTAAAAAAAATATGATCAAAAAACTATAAATGTGCTAAATGAAACTAATTGACAAGAGAAGATGAAACTGTTACGACAAATCGGCACTAAAAAATTCAAAATAAATCTTGCTTACATATTAGGAGTGTTATCGAATTTGTGTGCACTTTTTTGCCAAATTTTACTCACATATATTTCGGGAACCTAAAAATTATTTAAATAAGTTAATATTTATATAAAAATTTTTGTTGAAGCCTCCAGATAGAACTATGCAGTCATAAAATATTTAAAAAAATTTTGTGCGCAAAATTTTGGATCATATTAGTCAATCTATCAACTCAAATATACGCAAATGACACAATAAGCCCGTGACTTTTTTAAAAAAACATGGGATTTTAGATAAAATTAGGTCTATCTATATACTTTGTCGTATAGTAAAGTTTCTCCAATTATTTTAACCCTTCCAAATCAGATTTGTCGAAATCTCTTTCCGCCGAGCCATTTCCTCAGGTTAGGAAATTAGAAATGAACCTTCGGGGCTGAATCCAAAGAATAGGGTAGATGAGGGAGCGATTTTTTTTTCAAATCCTCATTGAATCGTCCCAAAAAGTTGGTATAATATTGGCTTTTGATTGTTTTAGGCTTTTGAAGGCAGTCAGTGTGGTTTATATCAAATGCATCCCAAAAAACATTCGCCATGACTTTATTGGCTGAAAATCCCACCTTGGTCTTCTTTTGCGAGGATTCACACCTAGAAAACGGACTGTTTCGACTGCTGTTTAGTCTGTGATGGTTATGGTGAGTCCACGTTCCGTCCACGGTTACGAAATGGCACAAACATTCGTCCGTATTGTGGTTGCTCAACGCTAAAATCTCCTGCGAAGTTGCCACACGATTGCGTTTATTGTCGATTGTAGGAAATGCAGCACCCATCTTGCGTATAGCTTTCTTACACACAAGTGATCATTCAAAATTGAAGTCACTGAGCCATGTGATATGCCTATCTATGGCATCAACAATCTTTCGCACTTTCAGTCTCCGATTAGCCAACACCATACCGTGAATTTTTTTTAATTTTATTAACGTTGACCATCTTCCGTGCATAAGCTTATTAAAAAAGCCTATTTCAAAAATTAAATGGAAAATATTGCGGAAAAAATAATACAATAAACACTTCCTGAAAGAGCAAAACATTAATTATTTGATTAACAAACCATAAAATTGTCCAAAGCGGTTTATCAGCGATTAAAGGGGAAAAATCTGAAAAAACAACCTGAAAAGGATTAAGTACATTTGGCGGTAGTTCACATGTGGTTAATCGGTTCAACATCTTTTTAATGTTTGGTTTTATTTGACTTTTTTATTATGGTATTTAATCCGCTTTTAAAAACATTCCACATAATTGTACGTATGAATGTTATGACCACACTATGAATGCATGTATGTATGTCCTTTTTTTTTGTACGCATGAGAATTATATAATTATTCAAAGTGTAGCGGGCATGATGGGATGAACAAGTACATATGTTGATTGGATGTAAGCCCGTGAAACGCAAGTAATTTAGTTATGCAATGTGCCTGTAATTTTATTTTATAATAATAAAAATAATTCAAATCTTAACTCATCAACTGGTAATTATTTAAGTCCTATTTTAGCTGGACGGAGATAGAGCGATTTAGATGCTCTATGTATACATATATGTTTTTCATTTCAATCAGCCGTTTATACTACAAAGCAATTCAAGTGTTTAACTACTAAAAATCTAAACAACAAAATAATTTAATTTTTATATTAAATGTTCAAATTTAATAAAAAATTTACATTATTACTCATGTACGAGTATTAAATAATGGCAGTGGAGCAAATTGTGTTAAAAGTGGTGTAACTATTACAAAAAATGAAAATGATGTTGCCGCTTTAATGAAACCCTTTCGAAAAAATAAAATGCGTGCAAGAAAATTTCCTGGGAACACTATGTATATTATAAGAATTATAGTTCCAAAAGTTTATTATATGAATAAAATGCCTTAGTCGCTAACTAAATCGTCAGTGAAATTTAAGCCGTAGTGTACTAGACTACTAGTTCGACTCCTCCCGAAGACTCTGGACGTTTTTACAGACAAGCCATATAGCTTCGCAGCTTGCATTTGTATTCTCTGTCGCATATGAATATTACAAAAAAACATAATCAAAGTAGGCTTAGAATGCTTTTATACAAACAGCACAACACACAATTTTAGCTCAACATGAGCTAATAATAATATTTATAAAAATAAGAATAATTTATATACAGTTTTTCAAAATGAAGGTGATGCAGTGTTACGAGTAATATTTAATAATACTGAATAAATTAGTGAAATTTTAATCCAAGAGAATTTACTTAAACTTGATTTTATGATTTAATTTAAGTGTCATAGATATCTCTCACACAGTCTGTTCAATAAGAGAGCTGAACATTGACCTTCCCCTATTTTTGATTCTTGGAAATTTTCAACTCACAAAAATGAGAATAAATAAAAAAATCTAGCTCTGGCAACTAAGACAGTGTATGGGACTGACTTCATTAACTTATCGCCTTGACAGTGAAAACTAGATTAAAATTTTATTCAAAAATTACTGAAATTAACCAATCAAAAAACTATGTTTATTTAGTGGCTTGGCTTATAGCAATTTAACAGTAAATTTCAAATGCCGGTAAACCGGTTAAAAGTTCGTACTGACTGAAGTCTTGTTGTTTTCTTTCCTTAATGCACCCGTTATGCAGACTGGTTAATGAAAAACTGGTCAATGTCGCACGCAACATAAGGAAAACGAAAAGCGCGACACAACAGCAAGTCGCACTTGCCATTGAAAAATTTCTGCATACCTCTTGTCAGTTAGTATGTGTGTGTGTGTTTTTGTGTATGTGTTTGTATATGCAATTACAACATAAATGCTCATGCCTGAGTGGAATACACATGTGCATATGTATGTACGCATGTACTTACATAGCTACTCCTGCATGCATGTATGTATGTATGTATGTATTTATGTATGGATATGTATGTATGTTTGCATTTGCAGGCATAAATATTTTAAAAAGCCCCGTTAAACAACTTTATTTTTTCTCTTGTCACAGAGAAAAAACTGACAGGTCTGCTGCTATAAGCAATATAAAGTTGAACCAGTTAAAAATTCCTATAAAGCAGAGACTGCTGTTGCAACACTAAATGGCCAACGGCCAAAGAATCATATGTATGTTATGTTTATACATATGGATGTATGTATGAAAGTTTATGTATTAAATATATTTATAAGTATGTTTGCTTATTATTTCGTATGTTCACTCTGGTCTTTTAAGGAATGCCTCCCAGAGAGTACGTGAATGGATGCATTAATTCAAAAATGTTTGTCTTTTGTTCAATGCTGTCTCACAACTGTCAATTATAACATGTTTCATGTTTCGTAATATTTAATTACATATATTTTCGCCTCCCGATCAAAGTCTTATTTACTTAATAAGCTTAACAATTTAAGGAAAAACAATACAAGAAAATAATAATGTGTATTTTTATATTTCATGGCATGATTGAGTTATCAATGTCGAAAGTGCAGTGAACCTGATTTATTGTTAAAGATTGATATTTCAACAAAACTTCAACTTATCAATTGGAGTTTATTTAAGATTTCCTATGAAAGTAAATGTCTTTTAACTTCCCATTGCACAGAAGGACGTCGACAAAAAAAGGCAAAAAGGGGAAATAAATCTTATTGAAATTTAAGAATGGGGCATCTCTTCTTTACAAAAAAAAATTACACTATTCGGGTCCGGTAATTATTAGTTTAAATGCAAAAATTTTTTATAAATAATTAAAGTAATTTATTTAACATTTTATAAAATTTTTTGTTTGTTAAGAGCGTAAAATCTTACAAACAAATTTTGAATTGTGTTCTTAAAACATTTTAGTTATAAGTGAAAGTTCGCTATGGCCGTAGATGATTTAAAATCACAGTAATATTTATGAAATATTTTTGATGTTGAAAATACTCGTCCCCCTAACCGGTGTTTTTTAAGAAAAGTGACATTTTTTTAAAGAGAAATAACATTCAGGAATGATCAATGGGAACATATATTACATGCAGGAATTGTCTGATGCCTTCTAGTTAAAGTGATATTACTTTGCGAAAGGGATAGCGGAAGAGAGGGGACAGGTGAAGAAAATGAGAGAGAGAGAGAGAGCTTAATTCTTGTGAAACTCTGCTGTTGGGCGTTTTAATATTTTTTAAGCAACATTGCAGCGCCGCTGGTGTTTAGCAGATGTATTAACTTTCTTAAGCTTCATGTATTGTAGCTATTTTCTTAGTAATTTTTACTTCGCGGACGACTCGGCCAACAAAACTCCTTGTATTTACTATCAGAGAACTATGATAGCGAGAACCTTGAAATTTTATGTGAATAACAACTCTGTTACTAAGCTACTAGTACAGTGGAATTCGGTTAAAACATACACCTTTTATAACAAATTATCTCATACAAAGAACAACTGCTTCTGTCTCTGAGAAAAAGTACGTTTTCAAGTAAAACCCTGGTGGTGTGGAAAGAGGAACGGCAGTCCTATGCATGTATAAACTGTATATGGTTTTAACAAGACGGTGCCCCGAGCCACACACCGCGATCATGCAATTCGATGCCGTAAGACTTTTTTTGTGGAGCTACATCAAAGACCATGTCTACGCGGATAGTTCCTAACGTAGGAGTATTTCGTCAAATTATCGCCGACATACCGTCCGAATTTAGCGAAAAAGTTATCGAAAACTACCTCAAAAGGATCCACTGCTGCAACCAATCTAGAGGCAGTTATTTAAATAATATTGTATTTTGTACGCAATGGTAACTAATAAGCATTATAATTACATAAATAAAAGTTTAATCAAGTTTTCGATTTTTGGGTTTTTGGCTACGAAAAATTGTTGGCCGTGACAACACTGCTCTCAGCGATGCGCAACACTCTTGAACGCTGACGTAGTGTTTGATATGTGGCATTATTCTGTTAGTAAATAATTTTGCTACAATATTTCTTGTTATAGTATCGCTGAACAAAGAGATGGTAATAAAATTCAAACATATTATTTTCAATGTGTTTATTAGCACGTATGTACGCACATACACGAATACTCGTATATTAGATTAATTTGAAGAAAGTTAAAATTTTATCATTTTGAAATGTTTATCAGTTCTCATATATTTTATTTATTTTTATTTGTTTATCATCTCTCGGTGGCCCGAAATGCAAACAAGAGTTAATAAATATGTTCTTTGAACTTCTAGATTAATTAAAAGATTTGTAGAAAGTAAAATATAAGTCGCAGCAGAAGATCTATGCAACCCTTTTAACTGTCCTTTAGTTGTTTTGCTTGCAATTTTTATAGTAAGTATTTGAGTGTTTTTCAGAGTTTGACATTATGCAGTTATTAATTACAATTTTGACTGTTCGATTTTATTTTACTCCCTCTGTAAAAAATAATTTATATATTTCAAGTGCCCCTGCATAAGCATGTGTGGACTGGACTATTTCACTACAATAGGTTTCGACAATAGGTGAACTTTGTAAGCTTTCGTCACTATTCCAATTAATTGTTGTTGCACTATGGAAATTTAACAATACTTAAGCAATATCTAAAAAATTAATGAATTGTTTGAATTGAGATTTTGCCCAAAAAAAACACAAACGTTTAAAATACCAAAAAAATATCAAAATGATTCCAACAGTTAGAAAAGCTGCTTGTAGCGATTATGGTGGTAAAAATTTATGTTATCAGTGATAAAAGATTTCGGAGTGGAACTTTCAGCAAACTTATATATAATTTGCAATTTCCTACTACATTAGATTTTGCGGAAAGACAGCATAATAAAACAATTTGCGACAATACACTTACAACAAAATACAAAATCTATTAGAAGTCTGCTTCTTACCAAAACTTCAAGGTCTATGTTTGTGTCCTAATGAGTTCTTTGTTGTTGGTAGAGACATATACTAGGTTGAGAGATATACTAGCAATTTTTGAAGAGTTCCACTGTCCACTGTCTTGTCCAATTGTCATCATCACCATCATGAAATCATTGACTGCTCAAAGCTATAAGAAACCTTGAGATTTCATCAAAAAAAAAAAAAAAAAAAAAAACAAACTATAAATTCTCTAAAACACTCAAACTTGAAAAACATTTGGTAACAAACGCCTGCGAATAAGTTGAAAAGTCTTATAATTCTTATATTTGAAAAAAAAAATCCATTTTCCTCAGTTTCTCACATAATCTTCAAAATACTGTCAAACATTTGGGGAGAAGATTTGTTTAAATTCACTATCAGTTTAAGATCACAACCTGATATATGTCGGGTATTTCTAAATGCTTATTTGCAGTTTTGTGTGCATGTTTGTTCATAAATTATATTTCTATCATTATGTAGATTAAAAAAAATATATTTTTAGAACTTTGAAAAAACAAATATGTATATGGCACAGCTAAACTGATTAGCGCAGGGAAAGTAGATTTATTTAAAACATAATGTGTCTGAGACGTTTTAGTTTAAGCGATAGTCCCGTTGTGACGAGTCGTTGTGTACTCGTAGAACGAAATTAAGTTTCTTAATTAAAAAATATTTTTTCCCTTGTTTTGTTATTTAAAGTTACAGTTGTTTTTACAAAAATGAAATTCATTGTTTTATTGGCGTTTATTTACTGTGCAGTAAATAATGTATACACTTGTGTCAATGTAAGTTTGGGGAATATATAATGAAAAGAAAAGTATTCTTTTCGGTGGTGCTAATGGTAACTCATCAGTGAACTTCAACCACCATGTTTGAAGAGCATTCAACCACTTATGCTTATATAACATTCTCAATGAGAATTACAAAAATATAATCATAGTAGGCTTTTATGCAGACAGCACAAAAATAAATAGTGTATATTCGATATTATTTGTATTGATTAGCCTCCATTTGGGTACTTTTGAAGAAAAACAAAAAAAAAACAAAATTAATTGATAGTGTCCCGTATAATTTTGATAAAAATTAGTATTTCTTAATTATAAAATAAAAAAAATTGTTGAATAAATTTTTAATGGCTTTAAGGATTTATAATAATTTAATTGCAAGCATCTTATTAAAATTTAAGGCAGTGAATCCTTTATTTCAAAAGAATTTAGTTTTTAAACAAGTACGAGTACGAGAATTTAAAATACGATAGAGTAGTATTCACTTATAACGAACTCTGCGGGACAAAGGGCCATTATTGCAAGTTGACGGTAAAGCAAACGTTAGTTGAAGGTACCTTTAGCAAAAGTAGGCGTTAAGCTGTTACAACTTCCCTGAAAAATAAAGTTATCTTTTTTTCGATGTATCACTATACTAGAATACTTACCGACCACTTTTGAATAGTTACATCAACGGCCATTAATAAGGTCTATGCAACAGCCGTCAACTTTTTTTATAAGGCGTTTGACAATTTCATTCTTAATTTTGTTGTGATCAATTCGCCTCGCGTATACCTTATAAATGGGCCTTGGTTCAAATAAAGTCTTAAGAAATACTGTGGCTACGTCATACATATATATTTTTTTACTTTCTATGTAAAAAATTGTTTTGATTAATTTAGCTTTTGTACATAAAAGATAAGTTTGAGATAAAAAAAATTCCATTTCACAAAAAAGTTTTAACTCAATAGGCGACAGAGCGGACAAAAAATTATACGGCTGTAATTATAAAGTATTCTGTATTGAAATTCATATATAACGAATAAAATTTACTTTTTCTGTCATTTCTAATCATGAAACACATTGAAAACTAATAAACATAATTCCCTCATAGAATCTGATAAGATTTGAACTCGATCCCATAATAAAAAATTATATTCATTTGGTTTACATTAATAAAAATAAAAATTTATTTTTTATATTTCGAAGTGAGAAGTCTGAAGCGATACCATATACTTGACTTACGATTTATTTAACATGTACTAGTAAAATATTTATTGATATATAAGATTATTTTAATATAATATCTAATTTTTAAATAATTGAGAAAAAGAAGATGTATTGTATGAATGTTGTTGTTCTCACTGGAGAGCAACAATAACTTGAAATATTATATCTAATTTGCTTATTATCCTCAATAATAGCATAGATTGTAAATAAAGATTATTTAAAAAAATAATAATAATTTTTCGATGTGAATACAAAACAATTTCAAAATTTCCTTATTCTTTTATTGCTTTATCAATTAATGGCAAATAATTATTTCAATGGTTCAGAAAATTTGCGCCAGATATTAATGAGCTCGTTATAGGCGAAAATTTGCTTAATATTTATAACTGAATTTGAAAAATATCGTTTTGATTTCTATGAAATATAAGCAAATTGTTCGTTATAATTAAAATTTCGCGTTAATTGGCATATATATTTTTATAGCGATATCCACTGTGATAGTTAAACAAAATAGATTTAAATTTTTTTTACCCAGTTTGACGAAAGTAATCTAAAACAATATTTATCTAAAAAATATCTATTGGGTTTAGCTATTCGTATATCCAACACTTCGTTGGGTCTATCCAACTCATCGATGGACTTCAAACAGTTTGCTTTTGAAAACATTTATCATCGTATGCTAATGATAACAACTTTCAAAAACTGGTACAATATGAGAATTCAATGAAAATCATAGCAAACAATGATTTGGAGAATATCTCGTATAATTTTTAATAAATATTTAAATCAATTAAAGGATTCGGAACTGTTTAAAATCGTTAAAATTGTGTATAATGAAAATAAAATGTACCCAACACGAAAATTACCAAAACACGAAAAAAAATTATTTTTCCAGATTTTATTTTCGGTTTTTTGTACCCAAGAAGTTCGAATAGAACATACTGTAATCAAGTTGATCAAGGCTGTTCTCTATGATTTTTTATTTATGTACATCAGTCAGACATGCCGAAAAAGGATGATGGCATGCATAATATGTACATACTTATGTGTATTGAATATTTTTTGTTTTTTTTCATACTTAGGCCACAAATACGACAGAACCTAAGAAACTGAAAGTGGAAGTATTTTACGAAACATTATGTCCAGATAGCAAATGGTTTATACGCGAACAACTGTATAAATCGATAAAATCGAACGAATGGCTTCCTTTCATCGATTTAGAATTCATACCCTACGGGAAAGTTAAAGTGAGATGATTTTCTTCAATAAAATAATTTTATAATAATAATTAGTCAACATACATATATCCTTTTTACTTACAAAAGTCTGTGGGCCAACTTCTTTTTTGTCAACATGGTCATTTGGAATGTGAATTAAACGCCCAGCATGCCTGCATCGTGGAGCACAATACAATTGAAGAACAATTGGAAATGTTTAACTGTATGCTAAATGACTATTCCAACCATGTCGATAAAGTAAGTAGACGAATTTAGAAAAATATTAAAACTAAAATACCTATAGCAGAGACTTTTTTATGAAACTTTTTGCATGGAACTTTTTTTATTTGCCAAAAAACAAGTCAAGAAAAGAAGAGATGACTTCCATCACTTAATATTTAACACTTGTTTTATTAATCTTATAAATGAGTATATGTACATGTATTTATATGTATATATACTTTAAATTTAAGAAGAAATGCAAACATTTTATATATAGTACATATAACTTAATTTTTTAGCTTTTGTTTTTAAAATTAAAATATACACACATACATAAACATATTTATAATATTAATGAAACAAGTGCTAAGCATTAAGCGTTCAAAAATGTCACTACACTGGCGTTTTTGCTGTACTGGATGCTTCAATAAAAGATGTTGCACGCAATAAATTTCGTGAAAAAGTTCATAGTATCTAGTCCATTCTATATATCTCATATACGTTCATTTTAGTGTTCGGAAAATTTACATATTGATGTAACTGCTGCCAAAAATTGTAAAGAAAACCGCACTGTTGTTGACATTTTAAAAAAATATGGCGATAAAACGAATGCTATTAACATTACATTTGTGCCCTCAATTGGCATTGGTGAGGTAAGTAGTATCTTGTTTCGTTTCTTTCCATTCTCCATTTATTCATATGTTCGACTAAGATGGACGAATATACATGTATCGCTTCTTTAATGCAACATAGACGTATTTCAAAAAAACAACGAATTTGGCAAAATGCGACTAAAGTTTTTAAACTTCTTGGTATTTCTAATTACGGCGTATGAGAGGGCAAACTCACATGCTTCTAGGGCAACAGAGTTAGGCAATATAAGCTTGGAATGCGCGAAACCTTTCGATGCAGTTAAATCCGAGCTAAAGACTTGGGCACATAGAACCCATTCAACTCTCTGGAATAACGGAACCATGGGAATCGATACAAAAATTCTATGGCAAGATCCAGACGAGAGAAGAACGAGGGAGCTGCTAAGACTTAGCAAGCCCGAACTAAGTAGAATAATGGGAGTTGTTGCAGGGCACTCTCAACTACGGGCACATCTTAAACGCATGGGAATAGCGGTAGGAGATGAATGTATAGCATGTGGAGAGGAGAGCGAAACATTGGAACACTATTTGTGTCAATGCTCCGCCTTCTCACAAATAAGGTCCCAATATCTTGGGGGTGACACCTTACCGGACATAACCCGATTAAGGGGAATATGCTGGAGGAAATTAAAGAACTTTGTGAGTGACACGGAGTTTCTATAGACCTTTGAGTCAATATGTTATGGTTAAACCCAAGGGAGCGCACAACAAGCCTTCACTGGCTTAAGTGTATGTCGTATGACATGGGCTATCACACCCCTCCAATCAACCTAACCTAATTACGGCGTAGGTTCAGATATAATTTTGGGGAGTACTTTTTACTATAACGCAATACTGTTGATTTTTGAGATATGTCGTTTTTGCATTAAAAGAGCTATATATACATTATTTTATGTCTTATAAACTTTTGATATTTTTTCATCATTTCAGGTATTTGATCGTGAGGAGCAAAACGAAATTTTACATAATTTTTCTAGTGCATTTTGTCGCAAATATAAAGAAAACTTTGATGTTACTTTAGAGAAATGTTAGAAATGTATTTATTACATAATTATCTATATATATATCTATATTATATAATAAAGTAAATTTTATTTTTAACCGACTTCAAAAAACGAGGAGGTTATATGTATATTCAACAGTATATTTTTCTTTTGGATGTCTAGCAATTTTTTTTTTTTTTTTGTGAACCGATTTTGATATTTTTTTTTTGTAACGAAGTGATATGCTCCAGAGATGTGATAGGACTAATTCAAAGAAAAATTTAATAATCTTATATGTTGATTAATAAGATTATGAAACTGTTCACAAAAAAAACTGACTTTATAACTAGGACCAAGAGGAATGGTCCCTCCCACTCAAGTCAATAATTAATTGTCTTATATGTGGCTAACTATAACAATGACAATCTCAAAGTTGCTATACTACAAAGGTGATCTTGTTTTGACCAATGTGTGAAGGCAGGGGAATGGTACCTGAAATATCGACTCCAAAATTGTTTCTGAAAAGTGTAAAATAAAATTTTTTATCAAAACATTCCACCGAATTCAAATATAGCCCTTAAAAGTTCAGGTTAATCTAATATTATTATGTACGTTACTTATTGAGATCTTTGAAGTCTGTCCCAAGAAATTTAACAACTAAATAGAGAATATAACTCATAGTTTCAGTCCTTTTGGTACTGGCTAAAAAGATCTCTGTATAAATGTATAAATAGTTGTATACACGAGTATATTTTCTTTATCTATAAAAATGTACAATAATTTAAAATCGAGGTTTCAGATTAAATAAAAAATCGCGAATAACAAAAGACGTCAACAAAATCTCTCCACTTTACTTAGTCCCGGACTAGGATTCTTGCTTGGATTGACATCGTATTACGAGATTTACATGCATTATTTATCATTCTCACCCAAGTATTTTGAGGTCTCCCAGGTTTTCTTTGGCTCAGGGAATTCCAGTCCAATGTGTGTCTAGTAACTTCGACTTATGATCTCCTTGAGATATGAATAACCCACATCCAATTGTATTTATTTCAAACCTTTTGAAGGCCATATTTGAAGTCCGTTGAATTCCAAACCGATTGTTTTAAAGTGGTATGAAGATTTTCGACCGATTTTGAGAACAGTTTTTTTATATCTGATTTCCATCATCAGCTTGCTAAAACTGCGTTATTTTTTTATCTACTCGATATAACTTTTTCCAATTAATGTTATCAATTTTACACTTTCAAATAAACTTTGTATAAAAACAGAGCTCTTTTCTTCATTTATAACAAAATGGCAGCCAGTTGAAATTATGACAATATTTTTGCGCCACCTTGTACATAGGCCTTCATATTTGCCCATATATCAAATATATCAGACATTTCATGCCAAGTCGAACTATCTGATTTTTTATTTATTTTTTCACAGCTTTTTGAACGCTTCTTTAAAAGGTATAGATTTTTTAGTTTGTTTTTTTCTATTTATTGCTTGCGAATTTTCCAATAATTTTTCACTAATTTTAGTTTTTCATGTACTTTTCAAGAAACAATATGAAAAAGTTTTTCAAAATATTTTTGTATAAGATTTTTGAGCTTTAAAACTTTATTTTGATATCTTTTTAAGTTATGAATATTGTGGACTAATTAGCTATTGTTATTTATATTTTGATATTGATATTTAGAAAAAAAATATTATGTTTTTGGAAACCAGTAAATAAATCTCAACACTCCGGAAAAAATTCTCAAGTCCTTGAAATTGGGTTGAAATATCGGTATGGTCCGATAGAATAGGTCATGCGTGGAAAATGCTATTGAATAAAGATAAAAACTGTGCAAAACCGTAAAGAGTAAATAGAAAATTGCTATAAGTATGTAAATAAAATTGTTAAAATTTTGTATAAATGAAAACGATTGGAGATTATTCCTTGAGCGCTGGCCTAATAAAAAAAATCAAAAGAAATAAGAAAATATTACTTATCTCATGCATTCCATTCGGAATAGTTTTGATTCCGTTTTTAAATTCTAGTCGATTTTGTGTTAGACTCTTCAGATTTCGATCGTTTTTATTGACACACAAAAGTGCAAAATCCCTTTTTTCCAATTTAAAGTCTGCGATAAGTACATATATATACAGTGACCTCTCGGTAATGTGAACTTCCAATATAATGAACTATCCAGTAATGTGAACACCTATTTTTTTATATGGACGCTCTAAATAGTGAACAAAGTTTAATGGCTCTAAATAGTGAACAAAAATTTTTGCAATTTTTGTTTGTTTTCTAATTTTGGAAATCCCCCGATTGAATAAAAAACTATAAACTATTGTACTTGCACACTTTGAGTTTTGTTGTGTTTCGTCACGCATAGAAACCTATGTATTTACATTCCTGTGTATTTACAAAGATGTCTAAGAATAACAGAAAGTTTTTAACCATTAGTGAGAAATATGAAATTCTTCAACTTTTGGAAAAAGGATCAAGTATTACAGTATTAAATATAATGTTGGGAAATATACCATTTGTTCGATGCACAATAAGAATAATAAAAATTATAAGTGTCTTAAAAATACGTATTATAGACCAGTGAAACGTAAACCTACGTATTTCAGAGCTTCCAATGATGGATAAATCTCTATACAAGTGGTTTCTTAACATGAGAAGTAAAAACCTTCCAATAAGTGGATTGATGCTGAAAGAAAAAGCGAAACAGCTTCATTCTAATTTTAATAAAAATGAACACGACTTCAATGCCAGCTAATGGTGGCTCCAAAAATTTAATATAAAACGTGAACTTAAAATTTAAGAAATCGTTAAGTTTGCAATAAATTACATTTTATGTTAAAAATTCCAAGAGCTTCAATATTTTGTAACCAAAAAACAATATAACACCACATCTTAAACGTATGGGAATAGCGGGAGGAGATGAATGTATAGCATGTTGAGAGGAGAGCGAAACATTGGAACACTATTTGTGTCAATGCACCGCCTTCTCACAAATAAGGTCCCAATATCTTGGGGGTGACACCTTACCGGACATAACCCGATTAAGGGGAATATGCTGGAGGAAATTAAAGAACTTTGTGAGTGATACGGAGTTTCTATAGACCTTTGGGTCAATATGTTATGGTTAAACCCAAGAGAGCGCACAACAAGCCTTCACTGGCTTAAGTGTATGTCGTATGACATGGGCTATCACACCCCTCCAATCAACCTAACCTAATTACGGCGTAGGTTCAGATATAATTTTGGGGAGTACTTTTTACAATAACGCAATAATGTTGATTTTTGAGATATGTTGTTTTCGCATTAAAAGAGCGATATATATGTATGTACATTATTTTATGTCTTATAAACTTTTGATATTTTTTCATCATTTCAGGTATTTGATCGTGAGGAGCAAAACGAAATTTTACATAATTTTTCTAGTGCATTTTGTCGCAAATATAAAGAAAACTTTAATGTTACTTTAGAAAAATGTTAGAAATGTATTTATTACATAATTATCTATATATATCTATATTATATAATAAAGTAAATTTTATTTTTAACCGACTTCAAAAAACGAGGAGGTTATATGTATATTCAACAGTATATTTTTCTTTTGGATGTCTAGCAATTTTTTTATTTGTGAACCGATTTTGATAATATTTTTTTTGTAACGAAGTGGTATGCTCCATAGATGGTGCCATTTCAACTAGCATATGATAGGACTAGTTCGAAGGGTGCCTCCTATATAAAGAAAAATTTAATAATCTTATATCTTAATTAATAAGATTGTGAAACTGTTCAAAATTGGCGAGGTTTGAAGCAAAACTGACTTTATAACTAGGACCAAGAGGAATGGTCCCTCCCACACAAGTCAATAATTAATTGTCTTATATGTGGCTAACTATAACAATGACAATCTCAAAGTTGCTATACTACAAAGGTGATCTTGTTTTGACCAATGTGTAAAGGCAGGGGAATGGTACCTGAAATATCGACTCCAAAATTGTTTCTGAAAAGTGTAAAATAAAATTTTTTATCAAAACATTCCACCGAATTCAAATATAGCCCTTAAAAGTTCAGGTTAATCTAATATTATTATGTACGTTACTTATTGAGATCTTTGAAGTCTGTCCCAAGAAATTTAACAACTAAATAGAGAATATAACTCATAGTTTCAGTCCTTTTGGTACTGGCTAAAAAGATCTCTGTATAAATGTATAAATAGTTGTATACACGAGTATATTTTCTTTATCTATAAAAATGTACAATAATTTAAAATCGAGGTTTCAGATTAAATAAAAAATCGCGAATAACAAAAGACGTCAACAAAATCTCTCCACTTTACTTAGTCCCGGACTAGGATTCTTGCTTGGATTGACATCGTATTACGAGATTTACATGCATTATTTATCATTCTCACCCAAGTATTTTGAGGTCTCCTAGGTTTTGTTTGGCTCAGGGAATTCCAGTCCAATGTGTGTCTAGTAACTTCGACTTATGATCTCCTTAAGATATGAATAACCCACATCCAATTGTATTTATTTCAAACCTTTTGAAGGCCATATTTGAAGTCGGTTGAATTCCAAACCGATTGTTTTAAAGTGTTATGAAGATTTTCGACCGATTTTGAGAACAGTTTTTTTATATTTGATTTCATTAGCTTGCTAAAACTGCGTTATTTTTTATCTACTCGATATAACTTTTAACAATTAATGTCATCAGTTTTACACTTTCAAATAAACTTTGTATAAAAACCGAGCTCTTTTCCTCATTTATAACAAAATGGCAGGAAGTTGAAATTATGACAATATTTTTGCGCCACCTTGTACATAGGCCTTCATATTTGCCCATATATCAAATATATCAGACATTTCATGCCAAGTCGAACTATCTGATTTTTTATTTATTTTTTCACAGCTTTTTGAACGCTTCTTTAAAAGGTATAGATTTTTTAGTTTGTTTTTTTTATTTATTGCTTGCGACTTTTCCAATAATTTTTCACTAATTTTAGTTTTTCATGTACTTTTCAAGAAACAATATGAAAAAGTTTTTCAAAATATTTTTGTATAAGATTTTTGAGCTTTAAAACTTTATTTTCAAATCTTTTTAAGTTATGAATATTGTGGACTAATTAGCTATTGTTATTTATATTTTGATATTGATATTTAGAAAAAAAATATTATGTTTTTGGAAACCAGTAAATAAATCTCAACACTCCGGAAAAAATTCTCAAGTCCTTGAAATTGGGTTGAAATATCGGTATGGTCCGATAGAATAGGTCATGCGTGGAAAATGCTATTGAATAAAGATAAAAACTGTGCAAAACCGTAAAGAGTAAATAGAAAATTGCTATAAGTATGTAGATAAAATTGTTAAAATTTTGTATAAATGAAAACGATTGGAGATTATTCCTTGAGCGCTGGCCTAATAAAAAAAATCAAAAGAAATAAGAAAATATTACTTATCTCATGCATTCCATTCGGAATAGTTTTGATTCCGTTTTTAAATTCTAGTCGATTTTGTGTTAGACTCTTCAGGTTTCGATCGTTTTTATTGACACACAAAAGTGCAAAATCCCTTTTTTCCAATTTAAAGTCTGCGATAAGTATATATATATATATATATATATATATATATATATATATATATATATATATATATATATATATATATATATATTTTAAGAACTTGTTCACTGAGATAGCGAAATATTAAATAAATTAATAAACATTTATCAAATCCGTTATTCAAGATATTCTCCAAAATAACAATTTTAATATTCTATTAGTTGTTGTTGGCTTAGCGATGTATATGCCTGCATTTCATTGGCGCTAACCAAATCATCAGTACCCTTTTAGCCAAATCATGATTGAAAGCATTCAAAGCTCGTATACTTAACACAGACTACAAATACTATATGAGAATTCAAACAGAACTCAATCATATTTTTCTATTTGTAATCAACAAAAACACAAAAGTATAAATAGCTTTAGAAAGCTTTTGTACAATCACAACACAACAAACAATTATAATTGATTTGCGTCTTTTTGTTTTTTCTTTTTACGCCTTTATACAATTAATCGTAATTGTATTTATAAATTCTTTCATTATCACCCAAAGGGCGATTAATTGTATAACGGCGTAAAAAGAAAAAACAAAAAACAGAGATTAGCGCGATAAGCCTATGCTGTGTTTCACTGAAGGCGTCGGGTCCTTAATCAGTGTGTAGTGGCGTTAAGTAGCAAGATACCGGTATTTGAACAATAATTGCTATGTGCACTAACCTTTCATTCTCTTCGAAATATCAATATGCCATGACTTTGCAACGAAACCAGACTTGCAGTGAAAATAAAATTTGAAGGCAAAACAGCGTTTGCCCGGGTCAGCTAGTATATATATATATATATATATATATATATATATATATATATATATATATATATATATATATATATATATATATATATATATATATATATATATATATATATATATATATATATATATATATATATATATATATATATATATATATATATATATATATATATATATATATATATATATATATATATATATATATATATATATATATATATATATATATATATATATATATATATATATATATATATATACATTAAAGGTAATAGAAGAAAACAGATGGTGGTAAAGAAATGTTCAAATCATTTCGTTTTTACACGTATGACAGAAGATTCATGTTCCATAGAACCTCACGGCTTCTGTTTATCCCTATGAACCACAACACATCATTGAACTTATTATTTTTATTCAGAAACATATACATTTTACTTTAGTGCTTGATATTTATAATAAGAGAAACAATACATCACAAAACATTACGGCGGCAGAATATTTACAAAGCGAAGCAAAAAATGTTATCATTAAAACTGCATTCAGCAGTTTTCTTGATTTGAAAGAGAAGTTAAAAGCAAGTTCGTTTAAATTTTCAAAGGTATGAGTTTTAGTCAAAACAAAAACAGAACCTGATCGTGTGACCCAAAGTGAAGTAGTACATACAAACAGAATCATTAACACTTTTTCAAATTTATGTCCAATACAATGTACATATTCTCCACTTCAAAACATAAACTTTTATATAAAGGTTTTTGTAATGTGTTTCTGCCGACGTTATTGTTTATGTTCCAAAATAAATATTAAACTTTTGAAGGAAGTAAATATTACACTTTTGGAGTGTGTCTTGGCTAAACAATTATATGAAAAGTTTAATTAGACGGGAATGAATTATAGTTGGCAATGTTGGCACACCGCAGTTGTTTAAATTATAAGATGGTGTCAATACGGCTACAACTATTATACCAAGAACAAACGTGTTTGCTCTAATGTCAAAAACTATGTTAACTAATACGACTGTATTTAGGGTGTGTAAGCCAATAAAAGTATTACACGATACATATGTCAAAAAGTATTTTGATTTCTCGTCGTTTGTTTTTTGGTGTTGTAGTTGTTGCCGCAGCAACCCCACATTGTAATATAAAATTTTCTTGGCACTACCAATTTGCAATGCCAACAAATGTCAAAAAGTACCTTCTTATGTTATTCAACAAATTTCATTTCATTGCCCTACAGTACTATATTCATCTATTACAATTATTAATGGGCCTCCAATTATTGTCTTGACCAGCTTCTTTTGAGAAGTCCCAGCAACAATAAATCCCATGAATACGAGTTAAAATTAGCCTATCACACCAACTTTTATTAACGACCATATATAGTCGTGCATTTCGAGCGTATCATCCGGAATTTCTGCGAGTTGTTAAAAAAATAATCCGATCTGGCAATATTAATTCTTTCATGTTTCTTTTCTTCTTTTCTTCCAAAAATCGTATTCAAAATTGTCACGTCGATTTGAGTGTGGTTAAGAATTATATTGGTATTTCTTTGAAAATTGAGAAAAAATTAATTAAAAACCAACTAAAAGTGTTAAACGATGACTGAATCATTAGATACTTCTCCGACAACAGCGCATTTTGAAAAGCCAACGGTGCAGTTCAACGAAATTGGCTGGGGACCATGCGAGCTGCCCGACACTTTTAAAGATATTCCGTATCAGCCTTTTAGCAAAAGTGATCGCCTAGGCAAAATTTGCGATTGGACTAATACGTCTAATAATGATAAAAAATATCAAAGTAAGTTTCCAATATTAAAAAAAGATTTCAATAAATAAAAGTGAGGTTATGTATGCGCAAGTATGTGGCATCCATTTAAACAAAAACTTGCCTTGTGCAATTTTTCTAATTTGACATTTAAGCAAAAGAAAATTTGAAAGTTAGGCGTTTTTTATAAAGATTCCAAAACAAAACTAGAAAATGAACAACGGCTGAACTAATTTATTTGTTGTGCTTTTAGACAAGTATGCATCATCTTTTGGTACCGGAAATCAATATGCCTATTATCATGAAGAGGATGAAACTACTTTTCATTTGGTTGACACAGCGCGCATACAGAAACCACCCCACCAACGTGGACGTTTCCGTAACAATATGCGCGGTTCAAGGTATGTTTTGTATAATTTTAATAAGCTATGTCTAAAATATATTTTAATAGAAACGCTCGTGGCCGTAGTACTCGCGGTGGTCTCAACAATACCATGACAACTTTGGGCGGTAAAAACAATAAAACACGTGATGCTCGACGCGGTGTCAATAAGAAGTTTGGCTCACGTAATGCACCGCCTAAGATGCGTGAATCATCAGTGGCTGTACGCGCTGATTGGAGTTCAATTGAAGAAATGGACTTTCCACGCTTGATGAAGTTATCTTTACCCAATATCAAGGAGGGTGAGGATATTGTTACATGTGGTGTCTTAGAGTATTACGATAAAACTTACGATCGCATTAATGTAAAGAATGAAAAACCTTTACAAAAGATCGATCGTATTGTTCATACTGTTACAACTGTCGATGATCCTGTAATACGCCGCTTGTCAAAGACCGTGGGCAATGTCTTCGCTACTGATGCTATTTTAGCCACCATTATGTGTTCGACACGTTCTAATTACTCGTGGGATATTGTTATTGAGAAATATGGTAAGAAAATACTGAAAATATTTAATAATTGGAAGTTTATGAAAATGTGGTTGCGAAATTGTTTTGTCGATAAATTTCAAAAATAATATATGTAACACCTAGTTGGGAGTTCTGCCTTAATTTCACGTTCCCAAAATAACTGTATAAACATAATCTTACAGAAATTTAGATTGATAAATTTCTTAAGCGATTTTCCGCTTGCTTGTATGAGTTCCAAAACAAAATACATACACGAATTTTTGAAATATGTTGCCCATTACAGAGACATCATAAGCGTTAGCGGAGAGTTTTTCCTTCATTTGAAATAAAAATAATGTTCATACAAAGTAATAAATGGAAAACTCCAAACGTGAAATGTATGCAGAACTCCATAATAGACTTAAAGCCAAATTTTAATCGTTATATAAGCATAAAAGTCAATTGATATGATTTTATTCCCTCTTCAGGTGACAAAATATTTATGGATAAGCGTGACAATACTGAATTCGATTTATTAACTGTTAATGAGACTGCAGTCGAACCGCCAACTGATGACGATAGCTCTCCAAACTCTCCACGAAATCTGGCTATCGAAGCCACATTTATCAACCATAATTTCAGTCAGCAAGTTTTAAGGACAGGGCCTAACGAACCGAAATATAAATTTGAAGAAGCTAACCCGTTCATCACGGAAGACGAAGATATTGAAGTGGCTAGCGTTGGTTACCGCTACAAGAAATGGAATTTGGGCAGTGATATCGTCTTAGTAGCTCGTTGTGAACATGATGGTGTCCTTAACACGCAAAACAATGAACCACAATTCTTGTCAATTAAAGCACTAAATGAATGGGATTCGAAATTGGCAAATGGTGTTGAATGGCGACAAAAATTAGATACACAACGTGGTGCTGTCTTGGCCAATGAATTGCGTAACAATGCCTGTAAATTGGCCAAATGGACTGTACAAGCTGTTCTCGCTGGTTCGGACCAGCTTAAGCTAGGTTATGTTTCACGTATTAATCCCCGCGATCCTTCTCGGCATGTCATCCTCGGAACTCAGCAATTTAAGCCCCATGAATTCGCCACGCAGATCAACTTAAGCATGGACAATGCTTGGGGCATTTTGCGGTGCATTATCGATATTATTATGAAGCAAAAGGATGGCAAGTATTTAATTATGAAGGATCCCAACAAGCCAATGATACGTTTGTACGATATTCCGGACAATACTTTCGACAGTGATGATTCCGATGATGGTGAGGGTGATGATGGTGAAAGTTTCCAGCCTGTTTACGCCTACGGAGGCGGTAATAATAAATAAGTATAACAATACAGCTACTTTAAATAGTGTGAACGTTGTATATCAGCGAACAAGAGATTCTTAAGGGAAAAAAGTCAGCTACGTTTAAGATTTAGAAGTGTTTTTTATACATTGTATTTTTTAGTTCAATTTGTTTCAATCAATTATTACTATAACTTGTCAGTTATTTTGTAATACTACAGACATGAGAACAACAATATACATTTTCAGTAATACACACAACTATTTATTAGCAGTTGCATTAATTCAAAATTATTTAAATAATAAAAAGGAAAATGTTCAAATTCGCATCAAAGCAACCAAAGCTGTTGATGTAAAGCAAAGAGAAAATTCGTTTCGTATATTTGTATTAAAAACTACAAGACCCATTAATAAAGTCTATTCGAATTGCATTGACCTTATAAATGGGCCTTCGAAAACAACAATAAAAACTCAATTCAAATAGACGAAAAGAATTTTCTTTTCGTTTTACAAAAACAGGCAGTAAATGATTTTTGTTTAAAAGGGACAAATCGCAAAAATATTTCGTTGAGCAATATTTTCAAAAATGCGATTAAAATTATAATTCAGTTCTTTTTTAAATTTTTTTTACAGCTTTACTTTGTGAACAAGATATTTTATCGAATTATATTGACCAAAATCAAAATTTCGCTGATTAGCCTTAAATACAAAACCAGATGAAATTAAATTATACGGTTAAGTTGTGTTTAGATTCGTGTAATTCTGTTAAGTAAAATATTTAAAAATTCGTAACACCTTATTTTTTTAATTTGCTTAAAAATTGTTGAAAATAATGTTTAAAAAAACACATTCAGTTAATGTAAAACTTCCTTGAGTATATCGCAGAGCTCAGGTGACAGTTTTTGTTTATATTTTATTTGTGTCAAATTCTGTTTATTTCCTCTTCTGTTTTCATTTTGGCATCTATTCCTATTTTCTGTTGTAATTGTTAAAATTTGTAAGCTCCACTGCGTTTTATAAATTAGCAAATTAAATACTAAAGTTAACTATTTTAAAGAAATCGGGAGAGTATTTTTTTAAGTTATTCTCTCGTTACAAATTTTTATTGGGAAAGTAAGCGAATATACTTTATTGAAATATAAAAATTAATTCATTTATATTAAGAAATTATATGTAAGAAATTAGCAATTGGTTTGTCCTATAAAAATATATGCACTTACATATGTAAGTAGAAATCAAAGGGTTGCGAAAGAAAAGTTGGCCTTGATCTCGTTATTGGGTTTGGATAATTCAACGATAATTAAACAGTATAAAATTACTACTTACATGGAAATCACAGTGAGTATTTCTTATATGTGTGAATCAAACAAATTCTCATATACCATTTGACTTTATTGATTTGCTTAAGTAGCATTAATTTGCATACAACCATCGTCATCTGAAAACTGAAGATAAGCATGAAATAAATACACACGAGAATTGAAGAGAGGGAGCTATGGCTGCCTCAGAAAATGGTGTTGTTATGTTCAGCTACGTGGGTTGGTTTATTTTTTTCTTGCTAACTTTGGAATATTGTCCATGATTAACTTTTTCCTAACTAAAACACTTAACGAATATTAACCTACCAATCTAAACTAAGATTTATATTGATATTTATTTTTAATATACGTTCTAGTTTTTTGACCATTTTATTTTAATTAATAAACTTAATTTATTTTTTAAGCTTAAGGTCTTTTTAATTTTTACTTATTAAGACTTCAAATAAAAATTAAAAAGACAAGCTTTAAAAATAAATTAAGTTTATTAATTGATATTTATTTTTGTCATAAGAGATCAGATTTTTTCATATAAGTATGTAAATTCATATGCGTAAATATTAAGGGATAACCCAAAAATTTTCGATCCATCCCTGAATTCTGCTTTTATAAATGTAAAACCTCCAAATCCCGGGATTCAAAAAGCCTAGTGCATATATGATCTTTATACCTAAAATAACATTGCGTAAACTGAAACAAAAATAAATTGAAAGCCGATATCATTATTTGTTTCCGAAAGCAAACTTTTCAGAACACCAAAGTATTTATTGCATAAATTTTTGTTGACAACTTTAACGACATTGATGTTACTCGACAGTTCTTATTCTTTCCCATTTTTTATACATTTACATATTTATTTACATTGTTGGTAAATTCTGTAAAAAAAATATTACAACTTGAGTAACCAACCGGTCTTTTTATTTTACGCCACTTTCCCAGCTAAAAATCAAAATGCTACATTTTCTATAACTTTGTTTGCAAAGGTAAGGGGAAAAAATCAAACAAAACAAAAATTACTCACAGACACACACGAAGCTTGCAATCATTCCAGAATAATTTATTTAAACTTTAACATCTATTCATAAAAAAATCGTATCTCTCGGTTTTCACATCTCAATTAGGTATTCGAATATTTGTACGTACATACAAATGTTTGTATGAAAGTATTCTGAATAAAACTAAACAGTTTAACTAATATGAGTACTAAATTTATACTTATACTCAGATTTTCACATTTCAATAGCATTGAATTAATACAAACATAAATTATAATATATTCTTGATACAAGATTTAGCGTTTTAGTTACTGGTTAAGTCGCAACAAGTCAAGACGTTGTTATACCAGGTTAAAGAAGATCTATAAAAAAGATCGAACGATAATCAAACTAAAAGGCAAAATTTTAGATAATATGAATAACATTCGTCTTAGAAATGTTGTTCTATTGATTACATTAAGTGCTGTCGCTAACGCGGGTAATTAATTACTTAAACAAACTCAAACATTTGCCAAAATAAGTCTTTTAAAATATAAAATGCACATACATACTTTAAGTATGTACTTATGTATTTGGTAAACTAATTTTAAAGATAAAATATTACGTGCATGCATACATATCTACTTAGTATATTGAAAACAAACACACCAAAGTAGAGCTAAAATGTTTTCAAATGTATACATACATATGAACATACATAGCTTTTAATAAACAAAAAGCAAATTATAATACTAGGTGTGTTCATTTACTAAAAAGTTTTGCTAATTGTTACTAGTTGTTACTGAAGAGTGTTCCCGTACATAAATAGTTTGTAACTAGGCAGTGTAAAAACAGCGTAAGAAAATTGTTATTATTAAACTGATAATAGTAAAATTTTTACCTGTGCGAATTATTTGATCATCTGTTTTATGTTTACGAAATAAAAGAAATTTTGTAATATAAATTTTAAAAACCAAAGTACATATATATGCATATGTATTTTTTTGACAAAATAAACTTTTCTTACACGTAGGGAAAATTACATCCATCTAATAGCATAGACAGTGTCTAATTTGTAACAATATGTGCAGAATACTTACTTTACTTTTACTTCCTTGTGAATTTCTAAAAACAAAAGGTTGTTTGCGATGAAAAATAATATTTCTCTTAAATTTAGAAGCAACAACATACGAAAAATATGTTTAAAACAGTTTTAATAAAGCGTTCATTTACCCTTTCCGTTACTCTCTCGTCGGGAAATAATGCGAATAGACCTACTAATGCATGATTTAAGCTTTCAATAATTTTCGATTTTTCGCTTAATAAAAAAGTTCCAATATATATATTTTTTTTCAATTTTGAATATGGAGAAAATTTTCGTTTTTTTTTTAATTAAAAAAATAAGTTTCGGTAACTTATAGCTCCCATGTCTTCAAAATATGAGTGAAAATTTCTAAAAACACATATGACATACTTGCATATGTACATATATACGGGCATGCTACATACATATGTATGTACGTGCCTGCATACATACTTATGTACATATATATATATATATATATATATATATATATATATATATATATATATATATATATATATATATATATATATATACATGCATACATACATACATACTTACATATGTATATATTTAACAATCAAACGCAGACTAAGTAATTAAGAAATGAAAAGAATGATTTTTTAGTGATAAGAAACATACTTACGTAAATGAAGCAAATATACTCAATAATTTCTCTTTAGCCAAACTTAAGCAGACCGACTAAATTGATCTTTCATCATTATCATGCGATAAAAAACGATCAAATTATTTTGAAGTTGCTTTTAAAACAAGCTTGCAGCAGGTGTATTTGAAAAGAGTAAAAGAAAATGTATTTGTAATTTTGTATTCTTATTTGAGGAAAATGCAGTTTCGATTTTTGCCCATATTCCAAATGAAAATACATCGTTACTTGTTCCAATCCCAGTTTACCAACAGTTCTCTGAAAGCAGCCTTTTGCAAAATTGCAATGGCTGTGGAATTGAGGAGTCTGTTTAGTTGTGTCCAATCAAATTTAAAACCATTATGAATCCTTCTTTACTCAACCGATAACATTGAATAAATCTGTATAAAAATAAAATGAGAAAACTTGCATAAGTACATGTCTTCTGGTAAGTTCAATGGATTCGAATTATCTCGCAATTGATTTCTTCTTGCATATTCTTTCTCATTATGTTTTCAATATTTTTTGTTTTAATTATTTAATTTTTATGTTTTAACGTAAATAAATGTAGATTTTTTATATGAAAAAATACGGAATGAAACAAAAATGGGATATGAAATCGATCAAAACTAAATCTTTTTCGAGATTGATTTTAGTTTCGAAAACTATCGTTTTGCATGACATATAAAACATATACATATCTCTCTTATTTTTAAATAAAATCAACAATATTTCCCTTCTTAAAATTGTTTTCTAATTTGATTTAAAATGTCAAATTCTATCTGTTTCAAGATTTTTTAAATATGTATGTATGTAATTATGTACATGCATAAACGTAATCTTCGAAAGCGTATTGTAAATGATTAATTAATTTTTTTTAATGTCAAGAAATTTATATTTCAATATAACGAAATACTTATTAGAGATTGCAACGAAATGTTTAACATTTAATGACTAGTTTTATATTTCACAAAAGGTGAAGGCGTTGCGTTATTAAATTAAAATTGTATTTTTTAACTAAGAAGCAAACAAAAATTTTATTATATACAAAAGTGGTCCCTTAATAACATTGCAATATAATATAAATTTATGTACGTACGATGTGGATATGTACGTATTTTAATTAAACAAATTTATAATCCATGTTTTCATATTTTCGAGATAATGATTGTGCTATCGACAAATTTCTTAAATGCAATTATGTATTGTTAATAAACTTTTATTAATTGATGAATATTTTTGTTTTTATTCGATTTGTTTTTGAATTTAGCTATAACTGCCTATGGAGTCTGCATTAACCCACGCAATGAATCGGGTATTTGTATACAAATCAAAGAATGTTACTATTTTTTGAATATTTTAAATCAAACGGCCAGTACGGGCATTGATCCGGGAGAAGCAAAATTTTTGAGAGAAAGTCAATGTGGCCACGACAGCTCGCAGGATACATTAGCTAAACAAGTGTTGGTGAGATAAGTTATTCACTTCGCTTATTTGCGACATTTAAATTTTGATTAAAAATCTCCTGAAAATGTTGAAAAATAGCACACATTTTGTTCAAATTAAAATAAAAAATTCTTCTTATGGACATCGAAATCGTTTATTATATTTATCGTAATTGAAGTAAAGAGATGTCCACGATCATGAGCGATCGATAAAGTGTTGTTCAATTAATATTAACTTTGTCGCAAATTATGTTTTAAAAGCTCAATATAATCGTAAACAATTCAAAATTTCAAATTTCTGCACCGAGATCGATTCCTTAATTTGTCCATTCAGATCAATTTGTTCAAATTATTTTTTTATTAAGGAAGAAGAAAAAAGAGCCAATTGCAGTGGAGTTCGGTAATAACATACATACACTGATTATAACGAATTATAGGGTAATAATCGTATCGAACAACTTCTCCTGTCATAATAAATATTTCATAAAAATGATTTAGGTTATAATGAACTTTTGTTATAGCAAACTATTTTAAAGGTCCCCAAAGTCGCAATTTTTTTTCATTAATTTTCTAGAAGGTTAAAATTATTATTTACCAGCATTTGTCAAAGTAATATAAAATAAATAAAATTTGTGAGTAATATAAAATAGGACATAATTCAATACAGAAATCCACTGTGCATATCCTATAAACATATTAAAAAAAAACAATAAATATATGTGATCTATTTTTATTTATTGCCTAAACATAAATATTTACAACGATTATAACGAACTTCTTCTGTAACGAGCTACATAAATTGTCCTGTCCCATTTAGTTCGATATAAACGAACTCCACTGTATTACTCTAGCAGAACGGAACAGTACTGTCTGAATCTGAATTGACAAATTCAGAAGCCGAACTCGAGCTAGACGAATTCATTTTAATTTAACCAATACATTTCGAAAAATTACGTGAAATTAGAACTAAAATTAAAACTTCTTTAATATATTTGTGTATGTACATAAATAATTATTTTACAACCAAATCTGCGTCTAGGTTTGTTGCCCAAACAATTACAGAAGCTCGTTAGGAACGCGAAATTCCGGCATAGAAAAAATTGAGGCCGGTGATGTACTACCTGAGCCTGGTGTATGTGGTAATATTTTATCAAACCGTATTTTAGGAGGAAATATAACGAAAATAGATGAATTCCCATGGATGGCTTTGCTGCAGTATAAAACAGGTTTGTGACAAAATATTTATTTATTTATTTCAAATTTATTATAATTAAAACTATAATAAATAATATACAAAAGCACTAGCTACTACAGGCTATCGGCTTTTGTGACAAAATAATAATCAGTTGTACAATGTAAAAAAGCGAGTAATTTTAAATTGCATGACTTCCGAATACTGTTTAAAAAAACTGTCTTATTACCGTTATATGTTTGGAGATATAATTTTTTTTAATCCATCTTTGAATGGACTAACTGTTTTTATTTTATGAAAATCACACATTTTGATATTATATACTTGATTTAACCGAAATGTAATCTCTGAACCACATACATATGTATGTATGTACATACATATGTATGTATGCATATATAGAAATATATATATATATATATATATGTACATATGTACTTATGTACATATGTATTTAAAAGCTGTACTGTACTAAAAGCTATAATAGTGTGAACAAACTTGCGCAAAGCAAATTAAAATACATATGTACATACATATATCTGTAAGTACTTACTTATGTAAATTAAAATATGTACTTACATACATATGTACATATGTACAAACAGAGTCAGAACTATTTTTTCGATATCAAGAGATTCGGGATTTTTAACTTGATTTCGGGGATTTCTTTCAAAATGGTCGAATGTACATACATACATACATATGTACATGTATAGAACATGCTAAAAATCTTGATCTTCACTGTCGACACTCCTAAATGATACCACTAATAAGTAGCTTTGTATGCACTACTTAGATATCTAGATTGCGTCTTTAAAAGATTTTCTAATACATTCGCTGAAGTACTTATTTATTTACCTAATAAATATGCGTTATATCATTCTGACAAAAGTTTATGTAAGACATATAATATAATACGCAATATATATGTATGTATGTATGTATATGCAATATGGAATATATACTTACATACATATACTTATGTGCATATACATACATATATTGAGTTCCATAAAATCTTTGAAGCATTACATGATTTTATTTAATTATATGTACTTATGTATGAACATATACTTACTTCTTTACAGGACCCGAACGATATGGTTTCTATTGTGGTGGGAGCTTAATAAATTCTCGCTATATCCTAACTGCTGCCCATTGTCTTAAACATCCGCAAATGCTCGCCACTTGGGAGTTACATAGTGTGCGATTGGGAGAATGGGATTTAACTACGAATCCCGACTGTGTAGTCGACGTGCGTGGCCGCAAAGATTGTGTTGATCCCCATAAAGATGTGCTAATAGATTATGCAATGGCTCATCCGTTTTATGTGCCTACATCCAAGGATCAATTTAATGACATTGCTTTGATACGTATGGCTGAAAGTGTGAAATATACAGATTTTATCGTACCTATTTGTTTGCCTTTGGCTGCGAATTTGCGCACTAAACTCTTTGCATCAACTTCCATGGATGTTGCTGGGTGGGGGGTTACCGAAAATGAGGTGAGCAGTAAGATCAAATTGAAAATTATGGTTAACGTTTGGAACATATCAAGATGTCAAAATACGTACAACATATTTCAAATGCCTATCAATGATCAATATCAGTTGTGTGCTGGTGGTGAGAATGGCATTGATACGTGCCGCGGTGATTCTGGCGGACCACTTATGGTGACTCAGCGTATAAGCAATAAGGATGTTTATTTTGTTATTGGTATTGTGTCCTATGGCCCAAAGCCTTGCGGCCTAGAGGGTTGGCCGGGTGTTTATGCAAGAGTTGGTAATTACACTGATTGGATAGTCAGTAATTTATCACCCTAATATGAGTATAAAGCTAAATTCAGATGTGGCACATATGTATGTGTATGTCGGAGAAAATGTAACCACTAAATAATGTATGCATACCATTTTTTGTTTTAAAATAAAATGTAATTTGTATACGATGTGACTTATTTTTATATAAATATAATATAGACAGGTCTGTGGCATATGTATGATTAAATAACAATTTTACCAAAACAGTGGTTACGCTCATTCCATCACTATGGCTCCTTAGAAAACAAATTTTTGTACAGACAAATTATACATTTGAATAATCTTCAACGGAACGTACGTTCCGCAGATTATGAAAAATTCGGCCGAATTGAGCCTGAACCATTTGTATTGAATCTATTTGACTATGTTGTTAAAAATCTTTTATATTTAATATTTTTTTTTAACATAAGCTCTCATATTTGCGAATAACTGTCCTTTCGTCTTCAAACCAAATAATTTACGGCGAAGAAACAAGTTTTTGTTTTAATTTATTTATAATTTAACATTTATTTGGCAAGAACTAATTGATGAAGATAAGAAACAGAATTAAAGTGAAACATTTGAAAACAAAACTGTGGATTTCAAAAGACACAATACAGTATCGGAAATCAAAACACAGTTAAATAAAATATACATATACATTCAGGTATAAATTACAATAAAAATATAACAGTGTTATAATATTAATAATAATAAATTATTTAACAAGTTAAGGTGAATTCACCCATTCGTTCTGAACGAAATTTTTGTTGTTGTGCCGCATTAAATTTACTCTCCTTCTCAAAATAGAGACGTCAAACTACATATAAAAAAAGCGTTCAGAACGAATGGGTGAATTCACCTTTAGAGATACTTACTAAATACATACATGTGTTTAATTTACAGCCAGTAGATGACAAACTTTATTTTGCAAATGTTTTTAGTATTTTCAATTCAAACAATAATCCCCAACCACACTTCTTCAACTTATGAATCATGATATAAGTACGTTAAATCAATAACAGTTTCCTTTTAGTGAAAATTACAATTTAATATAATTTAAAATTTTTTTAATATTCTACCAATTTATATTTTATTCGTGTATTATAAGCATATTGGATTTCGCTGGTGGTCAGTTTATCAGCAAACCTTCAGTCATACTTTACTTCAATAAATTAAAAAAATTAATTAAATTAAATTAAATAATTAAATTAAATAATTAAATACTTAATATTGAAATTTATTATTCGGGAGAATATCCCGACCAATCGTTAGAAACAATTAGTTTTTTTGCAAAATGCATTGAAAAAACATTTTTTTCAATGCATTAAATAATTAAATTAAATTATTTATATACTCCAATATTTTGTGAGAATTTTTATATTAGCATATATTTCTAATTTTTTTTTTTTTAATAAAACATAGTTGAAGATCTGCTGTTTAACTAACATAAGAAGCGACGAGGACCAAGCGCATAGACTAATTCATAACCAGCAACAAATAAATTATTAAATAAATAGCAAATAAGAAAAAAATATTAATAATAATACTGCTCCAAGAAACTGTTTTAACTTTTCTTCAGGACTTAGGTTCTTTCTGTAATGGACGCAAAGTTCAACAAACTAAAAAAACTCATGTTATAAATATTTATAAGAACATGTACATATATAATTTAAATTTATTTTTATTAAAGCATTTGCTATTATCATAAAAAGCAGGAGTGATTTTTATTCTATTTCTGTTTTTTAGTTTTTGAGAGAAATTTGCTGAGGTTTCTTGTAATAAATTTTTTTGGTAATAGCTGGTATATGGTTTAATAAAATATTATAATTTACTAAAATATACAATATATTTTATCATTTCGAATATGAAAATTTTACTTTAATAATACTTTTAGAAGTGATCCTAATGCTACAAAGCCATTAGCACCATATATTTTAGATTTTTTTGTTTTGCTTTTCCAATTTCCTACTAAAGGCCTATATATCAATTTGAATTTGACTAAGTTGTTTTACAAATAAAATAAGGCTACTCAAATGCAGTTGTTGATTTTTTGGTTTCATTTAATGAGTTTATTTTATGCTTGAAGGTTTCTAAAAGACTTTCCAAAGTTAAGCAAAAACCACGACTTGCTGGTACCAAGGGAAAATCTGGTACCGAGTATTGTAATGCAACATTTTCGATGGATTCTAAAAATAAATTGGAATAAAAGAATATAAGAAAAAATTTATTTTGTTTGTGATAAAGTTATAACTAAAGATTTGTATTTAAACTATACGGACTGCAAATACATATGTATATTTTTTTCTTTTAAACAAAATATGCATTTATTACATATCGTATGTACATTATTTTAAGCAGAATTTTAATCATATTTCATCTTAATAAAGGCTTGAATCAGAGTTTGTAAACAACAATAAATATGTAAATATAGTTACGATATCAGTAAAGAAAATATTTTAAGATTTTATGTTTTTTATATTTTTTGGTTTTCTTTATTCATTTACATATTCTGAAAAAAAAATATATATATTCATAACTTTTTTGCAAGCGTTCTATTTTTTGAGCAGAAAGAAGTTTATTTCCAAGTTTCCAAAAGAAAAAAGTTTAAATTAATACTCTAAATTTAATAGTTTGTTACATGATAAAAAAAACATAAAAAAATCCGTATATTACAGAAAAATGTCTCAAAATGGAAAAATGAAAATAAAAAGTTTTAATTATGTACACAAGTGCCTTCAAAAATACACACTGTCTTGAAATAACTGAAATATTATTAAATATGAACATATGTATGTATCTATGTCTTTTTGGAATATAGCAGAGAAAAAAAACCGACACGAGTCTTGGCAACACGTCATTACGATCTATGTTCCTGAGCTACGTACAAATTATTTTTATAACTAAGAGTCAACATTATATGAATATTTTATTTCTATTATTCTCCTATTTTATTAATACACGTATCGCCCTTTACACGCAGATAGATAATTTATAAAATTAGTCCTTATATTGGAAAACCATGCAAAACAAAAATTACTATATTCAAGATTTTCAATACGAAATTATGATAAATAAAAAGATTAAAATATGAACAATGATGAAATTCGTTCTGTTGCTTAAAATAAACTAATACATGGACACATACAATTTAGCTTTGAACATTATGGCTGTTTATACATATTAAAATTTTCTAGAATTACCAATAAGTGGAAAAAAATTCTAGTGAAGTCAATAATTTTTAAAATTTTTGATTTAAAAACTATAAGATCGAAAACGATTTCACTTGGTCCTTTATATTAAACTAGCGGGCCAGGCGAACTTCGCCTCCCCCCAATTTTAAGCCTTCAGACGAACTTTCTATTTTTTAATTTGAAAAGCCATTAAGGAATAATTTCAAACAAAATTTCATACAAAAACTCAATTTTCGATTTTTCCAATTTTCCGACTTTTCCGGAGGGATTTTCCAAATTTCTTCCATAAAAACCTTCTCCTCGAAAATACGAACAACTGACAAAAAGTTTTACAGAAATCGGTAAAGCCGTTCTCATTTTATGAATTATTGGATTTTGCCACGCCCCTCCGCCCACAGACTGAAAATAAAAAATCGGACTTTACAGTGTCAACATCGGCCCAGCCGTTTTGGAGCCATTACGTTACATACATACATACACACATCCTATTTTATATATAGATACAATATATACATATATATATATATATATATATATATATATATATATATATATATATATATATATATATATATATATATATATAGTATATATATATATAAGTATATATCGAGCCTTTGGTGCAATACCGTAGTAAATTATTCGCCTTGTACGAAATTATTCGCCTTGTCGTTTTTTATATTCTGTAAAAGTTTCATAAAAATATAAATATTTTAAATAAATAAAATAAAAATATTTTGTATACTCAGCTCTTGAGAAAAGAACCAAATTTTCTTTTACCATTAAGTTGTGTGTAAATTCAAAGCTTTAAACCCAATTTCTGCAAAACAACCTTTTTTTGAATTATTACGTTATTGCAGCAAAGGCTCGATATGGCTTTTTTAATTATTGCACATTATATGGTTCTTTTTTAATTACTTACATATGTACATACATACGTAGAGAGAATTTAAAAAATGAAAACAGTATTCATATTGCTTTGTAAATACTTACCATTACTACGTTTTAAATTCTCCTTTGTATTTGTATATGCTTGTTTGGATAATTCCATCCAACCTTTTATTCGCTCATACATTTTAAGGCCATTTTGTTTGAAATGATTGTTTATTTCATCACAAAATATTTCTGGCGGATTTTGTATCAATCTCGTAGTAGCTTGCACCAATTTAATAATAACCATTTCATTGTACATTCGCGAGTTCTCTTTGCCTTGTTGTGTACCTTAAGAAATATATAATTAATCATGAATGAATATTAGAATTATAGATTATAGATAGATTTATTTTATACCTTTTTGTTTTTCATAGCCAGCTTCATTGAAATACGGTTCTGGAACTAAAATAAGCCCTTGTATCGAAACAATAACCTGGAGCAGAGTGCTGTTGTTACCCCATATCTCAGTGTCTCTGCCCATCCAAGTCCCCAGCAAAGACACACAAACTTTGCCATCCTCATAAAGGTTGGGGTTAAGGCGGTCTGAGCAGTAGCTTATATAATGACAAACTGGTGGACTTTTAGGATAATCGCGACCCAATTGAATATCAAAGAAAAACATTCCGTCTTCATATGGAGTTCTTTTAGGTCCTTCAATCATTACACTTAACAAATCCATGCGGTCTTCATAAACTCTATAAATGTAAAATTAAATTCACAATTTTCATTTCATATTTCAAATAGAAAATCGATTACTTGACATATACACCAGGAGGTAAGGACGTTTTTAACAACCGATGTTCACGCTGCACAGCTTTGTAATATTGTTGAGTATTATTTGGATGGAAAATAGTTAAATGATACTTATGATGTTTAGGAGCGTTTGAGAGTACTTGGAAACATTCCATCGGAACATTTAATATTTTTGAACCTACGTCTTCTGGTACATTAAATGTGGCTGTAGACATCGAGTTAGAGAGATCTGTTTCAGGTTTTGGGACAAGCGGTGTTGTTGCATCTTCTGTTTTCTTATAATTTTCTTCATTTTTGTAACTTTTTACTTTTGCCTTGTTTTCATCCATTATAATGGCTTCAATACTCTCATCCTGATTATTTATTAAATCAATCTTCATGATATTGCTTAAATTTTGTTGATTATCTTTGTAATATTTTTCACATATTTCATTTAAACACTTAACCAACTGCTCTTTGAGCAGTGAGCACAAGCGTACACATACAAATTCCGGAACTTCTTCGGTCAATTCTATACTACTACTAGACTGATTGATTGACTTTTGATTATCGCTAGGCTTTGTGAGAGAATTATTCAATTCGGTATTGGCTAAGTCAGAGGAACTACTATTAGAATTTTCATTGCGAGAATAATTACCCGAATCATCGGATGTAGCAGTCAAAAAACTTGTTTTTTCGAAGGCTTTTTCTATATTCATCAATACTGAACTTAAAAGATGATTCTTTTCAGCGTTATATTGTTTACTTTTATTTGGTGAAAGATCTACTTTTGGTGAGAGACATCTTGCATTGTTAACAAGATTATCGAAGTCATCGGCAGGTTTTTCTTTACTAGGCGCAAAACAAATATCCTCTACGGTAAAATTTTCAGCTTTTTTAACTTGAGGTTCCTTCATTGCAGTTATGCCTGCTGCAGAACTGCGCTTTTTAAAAGATGAAGATGTTCCCAATTGAGCACTAGAATTGCTGCTATGGTTATGACTATTAGGACATTTGAATGGCGTTGATGATATAGTAAAAAGTACACGAGGAGCAAAATCTTTTAACACACCAGTTGAGCTCCCTGCTGTTACGTTTTGTAGTTGTTGTGATGAAGACTGATGGCATTTGTGTACAATTGATGCAACACCACTTGCAGAACATGTGTTTGTATTACCAACGCTCGCTACATTCAGTACTATTGCACTATATGGAGCGTGTGAGTGTTTACTGGGGCTTTGTGAAATAGATTGTAAGCTGTCACCGAATAAGCGATTTTTTTGATCTTGTACACGTTCATGCATTGACTGAGTTCCAACTTTACGAACACGTTCAATAAGACCCTTAGAGATGGAGAACAATAAAATATTTTGGTATTATAAAAATTACCATTAATTGCCTAGATTACATTATACAAAACGTGAATTATAATTTAAATTATTAAGTAAATAAATATATATACTACAAAATTTTAGTTATTCTGGCTTAAGTTGGAATCTCCTGCATTTTACAATTCAGTTTAATAATTTTTTCAATGATTTTTTATTAAGAAAGAAGGGAAAGCTAATAATTGCACCAGAATGAAGAAACAGTCCTGTTTTCATCATCATCAACGTTGGCTTCTTTTTGCTTCGTCTTTAATAAAAAAAAATACTAACTTGAATTATCAACTTCGATACTCGAACTTAAGTCAAATTAACTAAAATTTTCCGTTTATCACAGTTCAAAAATTACGTAAAATTAAAGTAAATAAATATAATAAGGACAAAGAGTATAAGAATGGTTATTCTTATTAAATGTATTTATTATTCATGGCACATATTATACTTGATTTATATGATAAATTTATAAAACTCCAAAATATAACTCACCATAAAGTGATCTTCATTAAAAAAAGTTGTATTTAAAAGGCGATCTAAAAAGCGACAACTTTTATAGACTACCAAAAGTTTACGCATTACCTAAGAAAAAATTAGGAAAAGTATATTATTTAAACATATAAATAAAAAATTACAAACGTACCTCTGAATTTTGCAAATTTGGATTTATATTAAAAATCTCCTGCAATCGACCTAGAGCCACACGAGCCTTTTCGATATTTACTAAAATGTCTGATTCTACTATGGACAATTTCAGACTGCTGCCACCGACTTCACTATTTTCGGATTCAGTTTCCCAGGAATCTTCTGACACATGACTTAAGTCACCTTGATCTAATTGTCCAACTTCGAAAAGATCTTGTGGCCAACACATGCTTATGTGACCATCAACCCACCAAACCTTTACTCGTCCATCAATATAGTTATCAATTACTTGACCCGCTGTACATTTGGCATCTTCTCCAACAAAATTCGCCACACGTATAACCATTGTACCGGGGCGATATGTGAAATCTGGTTGATCTTTCAGGTCATAAACGCTACATTCTGATTCTCCTTTATATGTAGGTCTAATAGGAATAAAATTTTGTAGTCAAAAAGTTTTTAGCAGTAATTTAATTTAAATTTAATTTTAAATTGTATAATATAAAACATATTGATAAAATTGCGTTCTTTTTCTGTCAAATATTACATTGAAATTCATCAATGAAGGGGGAACTAGTTCTATGCACATTTCACTATTAGTCTTTAGGATTTAGGCAACTACCTCACAAAAAGTTTCAATGCGAGAAATCTTTTTAACAATAAAATAATAGTGTTCTGAATAAAGATATATATTACTTAGGTTCATCGGTTGATGTATAGGTGGTAAACCATTTAACATGTGCTGTTCTACCATCATGATCTACTGTTTGTATGACGCCATAATCACGATGACTAAAATCTTGATCTTCTTTGGCTGACATTACAAAATCACCAGGGAAGAATTCCTGAAAAAGATTAAATTAGATATGGATTTTAGTTACCACTAACACTTACATGATTATCCAAATGGTGAATAGGATATAACTGTGTTGAGGGAATATCCGTTTCGATGGTACCATCTTGCCAGACTACCGTAGCAGTACTATACACCAACAATGCTTCCGCGACAAGTTCATCGCCTTCTTTGGGTTTGAATTCTACACAATTTTCGGCTAAAAATGGTTTCTTAAAATTCTTACGAGTCTTTTTCTTTAATTGGCGTTTGGTTAAATGCTTGGGACTCGTATGTGGCGAAGGAGATGAACATGTAGACATTGTTGTCGTAGTACTAATACAATCTTCCGTATATTGTTTGAAGTTCTCAACAAAGTCCATGGCAGTAACATTACAATTATCTTCACCAATGTCAGCTTTCTCCTCATCATCTGTTGAAAACCATTCAGCTTCGTAATCTTTGTTACCATTTTGTGTTAATTTCTCATGACCGCCCATTTCTTGAGAGGTTTCGCGCTTACCCAACTTATCGCCTTTGAAAAGACTTCTTTTTAATTTATTACTAGACTTATCGTCTAGGCTGAAGCTAAGCTTTTTCTTAAATTTGTCATAATGATGATGAGTTCCTGGTGCACCAGTAGTGCCTGTAAAAGGGTTGCGCGTAACATTTTTTAGGTTTTCCTCCTTTTGCTGTTTCAATATCTCATTAAATTTAATCGCTTGTTCCTTATCCCAATCTGATTTCTTAACTAATGTATCACAAGTCGAATAGGTTAAGTAATTACGATCAACTATTTGCAACATACAAGATTCAAAAAGATTTAAACGTTTTAATCGTTTAAGATCATCACCCCTTACACAAGCATTTGGTTGCAAGGTAATGTTTTCTAAACTTGGCTCATCAGACAGAGCTTTACATTGCCAATTTACCCAAACACAATCTGTATATAGACTTTCTATGGTAAACTAATGGAGGAAAATTTTACTCATTGGTTCATTTTAAATTATTATTTTATATTACCTTGCGGGTTAAGGGCTTACCCTTTTTATTTGCATGTAGAAGAATATCTGGGGTAAGAATTTTTATATTTTCCTTAGGTGGCAGGCACCCCACGATCGTGTTGCCCGGATAAAAAATTTTTGGATTATATTCGTCGCGCTGACGGCGTGAATTCAAATCATGGAAATTATAAAAATCATTTGATGATATTTCAATGAGGCAACCTGAAGTACTCCTAAATAGTGTTAAAATTTTTTAAATGTTAAATTTGTTACATTATCTTGTATATTACCTTAGTATGGCTCTTTCTTCCACATCTTTTATACTGCCCACCCAAGAATCAAGACAAACAGCACCATCACGTTGCCACTTTGATATTACTCTTAAACGTTCAGCATTAACATTTTTTATAACGTATTTGGTTCCCAGCACTTTTACATCGGCTTTCATATTAATGTCACGACAATAACCTCTCTGATTTTCTCTTTTTCTCACTACATCACCGGGTATCAAAGAACGATCAGCTAATCCAATCTTTATTAAAAAAAATATAAATAGTAAGTTGATATTGCAAGAAAGAGTTAACTGATATATATATATATATATATATATATATATATATATATATATATATATATATATATATATATATATATACATATATATATATATATATATATATATATATTATATATATATATATATATATATATATATATATATATACATATATATATATATATATATATATATATATATATATATATATATATACATATATATATATATATATATATATATATATATATATATATATATATATATATATATATATATATATATATATATATATATATATGTATAAGTTATTTAAACCAAAATATATTCAAAAGAATAAATTAACAATAGGCTTTGGTTTATAATGATGCTCCTTGTTGACTCTATGGAAAGAAAGACTTTTCATTGATAGTTCGAAAACTGGATTGGACAGATTCCTATTGTTTGGAAGTAATAAATATTTGGTGACGGTCTGGTTTTACTCTCGCCTTAAGAAAACTATATAATTTTTTCTTACATCTCCATGAAAGTCATTCACCTGCATATGCATTGCTGATAATATTTACCTAACGCTGGTAATTAAAAACCAACTTAGTGATTCTTGAACATAATAAGAAATTTTTATATTCTGCATTAACTATCAATATTATGTTATTGAAACAATGTAAATTAAGAGATTTGAATCGATTGTCGCAACGTTTTTCAAAATGGCTTCTACTACCATTCGAACTTCGAATGCCATTTGGCCTCGGCGTTTTTGCATTAAAAACTACAGTTCCAAAACAAAAATTGAACTGATATCTACTTGTCTACAGATAATTGTAATTAAAAGAAATCAATTCAATTCTTTTAATATAATATGTAAGCAAAATTTTTAACCAAAATTATATAAATGCATAAATTAGAAATATTTGTATTTTTTTAGAAAAAAATATGAATCAAATTAATTAATTTACTAATGATTTTAGGATGTACTGTTTTAATTAGAAATAAGACAAGATCATAAAATTCGTTATAAAGTTTTCTATTTACTGGTAGATGTACATAAGTAGATGCAAGTAGAATAAAGTCGATTAATATATGTACATATGTGCATGTACATATATATACATGTACTATTTGCTTGCTACATGCCATCAATATAGGTAGACTCCAACAAGGCACATTTGCTATGAAAATAAATATTTCTCTGTTTTTGGTAGACAGCAACTATTTCTACTCTATGATATGTCGATGTCTTTAGAGGAATGAGAGCATTAACTTACGCTCAAATGAAAACTTACCGATTAAAATCTAATGATTATTGTACATATTTGAGAGGCCCTTCATACATGCATATATGTATATATATATATATATATATATATATATATATATATATATATATATATATATATATATATATATATATACATATATATATATATATACATATATATATATATATATATATATATATATATATATATATATATATATATATATATATATACAGTGACCTCTCGGTAATGTGAACTTCCAATATAATGAACTATCCAGTAATGTGAACACCTATTTTTTTATATGGACGCTCTAAATAGTGAACAAAGTTTAATGGCTCTAAATAGTGAACAAAAATTTTTGAAATTTTTGTTTGTTTTCTAATTTTGGAAATCCCCCGATTGAATAAAAAACTGTAAACTATTGTACTTGCACACTTTGAGTTTTGTTGTGTTTCGTCACGCATAGAAACCTGTGTATTTATATTCCTGTGTATTTACAAAGATGTCTAAGAATAACAGAAAGTTTTTAACCATTAGTGAGAAATATGAAATTCTTAAACTTTTGGAAAAAGGATCAAGTATTACAGTGTTAAATATAATGTTGGGAAATATACCATTTGTTCGGTGCACAATAAGAATAATAAAAATTATAAGTGTGTTAAAAATACGTATCATAGACCAGTGAAACGTAAACCTACGTATTTCAGAGCTTCCAATGATGGATAAATCTCTATACAAGTGGTTTCTTAACATGAGAAGTAAAAACCTTCCAATAAGTGGATTGATGCTGAAAGAAAAAGCGAAACAGCTTCATTCTAATTTTAATAAAAATGAACACGCCTTCAATGCCAGCTAATGGTGGCTCCAAAAATTTAATATAAAACGTGAACTTAAAATTTAAGAAATCGTTAAGTTTGCAATAAATTACATTTTATGTTAAAAATTCCAAGAGCTTCAATATTTTGTAACCAAAAAACAATATAACACCACAAATTTTTACAATCGAAAATGTGAACAAATTCGATAATATGAACTACCTTGGTTTTTATTAGTTCACATTATCGCGAGTTCACTGTATATATATATATATATATATACATATATATATATATATATATATATATATATATATATATATATATATACATATATACATATATATATATATATATATATATATATATATATGTATATATATATATATATATATATATATATATATATATATATATATATATATATATATATATATATATATATATATATATATACATATATACATATACATATATATATATATATATATATATATATATATATATATATATATATATATATATATATATATATATATATATATATATATATATATATATATATATATATATATGTATATATATATACAGTGACCTCTCGGTAATGTGAACTTCCAATATAATGAACTATCCAGTAATGTGAACACCTATTTTTTTATATGGACGCTCTAAATAGTGAACAAAGTTTAATGGCTCTAAATAGTGAACAAAAATTTTTGAAATTTTTGTTTGTTTTCTAATTTTGGAAATCCCCCGATTGAATAAAAAACTGTAAACTATTGTACTTGCACACTTTGAGTTTTGTTGTGTTTCGTCACGCATAGAAACCTGTGTATTTATATTCCTGTGTATTTACAAAGATGTCTAAGAATAACAGAAAGTTTTTAACCATTAGTGAGAAATATGAAATTCTTAAACTTTTGGAAAAAGGATCAAGTATTACAGTGTTAAATATAATGTTGGGAAATATACCATTTGTTCGGTGCACAATAAGAATAATAAAAATTATATAAGTGTGTTAAAAATACGTATCATAGACCAGTGAAACGTAAACCTACGTATTTCAGAGCTTCCAATGATGGATAAATCTCTATACAAGTGGTTTCTTAACATGAGAAGTAAAAACCTTCCAATAAGTGGATTGATGCTGAAAGAAAAAGCGAAACAGCTTCATTCTAATTTTAATAAAAATGAACACGCCTTCAATGCCAGCTAATGGTGGCTCCAAAAATTTAATATAAAACGTGAACTTAAAATTTAAGAAATCGTTAAGTTTGCAATAAATTACATTTTATGTTAAAAATTCCAAGAGCTTCAATATTTTGTAACCAAAAAACAATATAACACCACAAATTTTTACAATCGAAAATGTGAACAAATTCGATAATATGAACTACCTTGGTTTTTATTAGTTCACATTATCGCGAGTTCACTGTATATGTATATATACATATATAATAACTTAATAAAGACTGTTGCTACACTCGCATTAAATTACAGTTATCATTGTAAAACACTATACGCATAAGTATGTAAATATGTATGTATGTATGTATGTACTCGCATAACTACATATACAAGGGCGTAGCCAGGATATGATTTATGATTATGATTTTTTTTTGATTATTACAATTTCAATCTATTTGAGGAGTAATCTGCGTGGATCTTCTGAAAATTTTGCTAGAATTTTTTTCAAAAATTCGTCCTTCTTCGGTGGGCGCTTAGCATACATAGTATTGCAGTATACAATATACTTATTTTTTGATAATAAATAAAATTGCATATTATTTTACCGTTTAAACCAGCTTTAGTCATTGTGGAGCGCAACCAATTAATAACGCCTTCCTTATATTTGGATAAAATAATCCAGCGTCTTTCAAAATACTCGCCAGCACTACGTCGGCTAATTCGTCTTTACCCATTTTTTTATTTGTTGCCAAGAATTATACCAAAGCTCAATTTCTCCTTCCAAATCATCCAACTCATAAAAATGCTCAAACGTTTTTGTGGCATCTTTAAGCTCTTCCAGCTTCAAAGAAAGCATGTTTGCAAACAATGAATTGCAAACGCTGGCCAATTCTCTTCATTAAATCTTCTGTCCAGTGATGAAATTAAAGAATCTATATAAGGAATGTATATAGATCGCTTCCAGTATTCAGCAGGTGATGAAAATTGGGGATTTGAACGGTGCATTTGACGAGAGACTATCCTTGGAACAGACATCTCTATTCCTAAATTGGCTGTGTTTTCTTGAATAGAAAAAAGCAATCCGTTCTCAATACCCTGTGCATTTTTTAATAATTTTATATTGTATGCATGTAAAAACAATGAATTGCAAACGCTGGCCAATTCTCTTCATTAAATCTTCTGTCCAGTGATGAAATTAAAGAATCTATATAAGGAATGTATATAGATCGCTTCCAGTATTCAGCAGGTGATGAAAATTGGGGATTTGAACGGTGCATTTGACGAGAGACTATCCTTGGAACAGACATCTCTATTCCTAAATTGGCTGTGTTTTCTTGAATAGAAAAAAGCAATCCGTTCTCAATACCCTGTGCATTTTTTAATAATTTTATATTGTATGCATGTAAAAAAAAATATTATAGAATTAGGTGGGTGCCACGGCCCTCTAGGCCCATACCTAGCTACGCCCATATACATATATATCAATATAAACTCAATACCTATAAAAAAGGGTACTGATGGTTTGGTTAGCGCCAATGAAATGCAGGCATATACCTAGCTAAGCCAACAACAAACAATAGAAAATCTACATAAAAATATTTTTTTTTATTAAGCTCCCACATCCTCTACCAAAAAAAAAAAAAAAAACTTAAAATTAAAATTAAAAAGAACGTAATTCGTACATACCGAATTCTCCGACTGTATGGATTCCTTAAATTCAGGATACCATAAAACACGAATTTCACCCTTATCTAAAATTTCATCAAACTCATCATCCTCGTCACCTGAATAAGTACCAGGAGTTTCAAGGACTAATCCAAATTTAACGCGACCTTTTTTGTCGATGCGGAAAATTTCATCTTCAAAAAAATATTGACAATCACCAGGTGTAGAGTCATCTTCCTTCTGTTTTTCATCATTTTCATGGGAAGGATTTATTGAATTATTCGATCCTAACAATTTGGGTGAGGCTCCTGATTTGTTGTTGGTTATATTCGTTTCGTTTGAATAACTTTCTGATGATTCATTATTTTGCACTTCAATATTTTCTTTGTTGGCTAATTCCTGATTCGATGATTGGATGACATTGATATTACTTTTCAAATTGTTGGACTCATCGTTTAATTCGGAAGACACTTCCGTTTCCATTATATCGATATTTTGCAAATATTTTTACTTATCTCTAGTTCTATAAATTTTCTATTAATGATTAATTTTCTTTTTTATTATACATACATACAAATATGTTTAAAACTTGTAATTTTTTTTGTTTTTGTAAAAATTATTACCAAATAAAAATTAACGGAATTATTTTTTTTTGGCAGTAGTACGCAAACGAAAATTTGATTAAAAAAACGAAAATAGAAACTAATGGACAGACGAGTATAATGTCTGATGGAAATCAGAGTTGCCAAACCTTAATATTTTATAGATTCTTGTTCAAGGCGGTTTTAACACTTCACAAAATTTTATCCACACACTGTCAAAATTTGAATACGTAGCTGTCAGCAAGGTCCATTTAGAACAGGGATACGCAAAACAAGGGCGCCGCGCCAATGCTTACGCTCTTTTTTTGTGTACATGTGCACACGTATTGCAGAGAAATAAAAAACATAAATCAGTCTCACTCGAGCACTAAAACACGATGGACGTGTTACGCTTGTTGTTAGAAATTAGCGTTGCCATATGCAAAAAGTGAGATCCCCAGAAATTCATATGAAATTAACCTGAGGAAATACTAGTTCTTATGAACAAAATTTTTATGAGAAAATGGAGATTTAAGATTTCAAATTTAGGTATGACATGAAAATGTCAGATCTGGCAATAGTGATTCTTTATGTGTGTTTGTGAGGGCAAACAAAATGTTTATATGTATTTTTGCCTATCGCTGATTTAGAAAGTCTGCTGCAGCTGACTTGATAGGTAAGATAACTGTCAATCTCTATATATAAAGAATTTTTCTGACAAACTTTTCACAAATATCTTGTTAATTGTACTCTCGACTTTGATATAATCAATTCGCTTTGCGCAGACCTTATAAAAATTTTTTTTGAATATGTCATCACAATTCATAATGCCTGTTTCATAGGCCTTTTTCAAACAATTGCGACGAAGGAATAGTTATACGAATCGAGGTACTGAAAACGATTTGTAGAAAAAAAATTAGTAATACAAATTCGAATAAAAAATACGAAAGTGGTTTACAAGAATGTGATCAGCTGTTAAAATACATATATTTTGGCTAGCAAGGAAATGTATTTGTGAAAAGTTGTAATTTAATTGCATCTTGAAAGGGAAAAATTTTACGTGTAACCTCAAGTAAATAAAGTACACACGAAACTGGCAAGATTCCCTTTTAAACTTGATGTTAGTTAAAGATAAGATTTAATCGGACGGCTGTAGAGTTTTTTATCATTAAACATTTTCTTTTGTGTCCCTATGTTTCATGTAGGAATTACAGGATATATTATATAAGAATTTACTTTATCCTAAGAGCGAACGTTTAGTCAAAAGCAAGTTCGTCCTACCCTACAACTTTTATCAGGACGTCCCTTAACATACACATATATGTTCGAAGCATCATATTCTTAGTGCTTTGCGATACTTAATTAGAATTCAGTCGAGAGCCAGAAGATGTAAATGTGTATTAACAAAATGTCAAATCAAATAGAAATTCATAGTTTTCTATCAATCGTGTAAATGTTTGTAATGTTGTCTCTATTTATGTGCCGTGTGCATACTCATTCTCCCAAGATTACAATTATCCCTAAGTATCGAAATCAAAAAATCTTGGCAACTCATCAGTCTTGATATCAAGCACCAAATTATAAATCGTATCATATGCTATCAAGTCTAGGTGGATGTAGTCAGCTGGAACAGTTTTTAACAATTCTCGGTAGTCTCCCCGCATTTACAAAATCAGTGGTCAAATTCTGTGGCATTGGCTATATTCTATGTTCTGTTGTTAAATCGAAATTAATTCTTGAATAATGACCGCTGTTCCGCCACCTACGAATATTTCAACTTTATTGCCATTGGGTAATAATATTAAGAAAATCATTTTCAAATTTAAAGCTCTAAATTTTCTTTCAGAATTGGTAGATAAATGCATTGGCTCCCGTATTCACATCATAATGAAGAACGATAAGGAAATGGTCGGAACATTGCTAGGCTTTGATGATTTTGTTAATATGTTACTGGACGATGTCACTGAATATGAAAATACTTCCGAAGGAAGACGCATAACAAAATTAGATCAAATACTTTTGAATGGAAATAATATAACAATGGTTAGTAAATACATATGTATATTGTTTTGTGAGAGATGTAAAAAAGTACACATTCATTATTTCAGTTAGTACCCGGTGGTGATATTCCAGAATGATGTCCTTAAATGTAGGTTATAGCGTACATATTAAGGATATGATGTCTTAATTGAATAAAAGTAATTATATGTAACAAAAAATAACAAAATTAGTAGCAAGTACATCCTTATTACGGATGTCTTCATATACATATCGACTTGGGCATTTTTGTACTAGATTAAAGAATTCCTTGCTCCCATTTTGCAGATGGAAATTGTCAAAAATTTTTGGTGGGTGATGGGACAGAGTGTATAGTACACGACTATCTACTGGAAATTTTTAATCCTTAATTTTACTTTTCCCAGTTTTCATTATGATACTTCATGTATTGCTCACTACTTCGTCAATTTCATCGGTGTTAATTATTATCTATTAGGACTTAATTTTTTAATCGAATCTCCAATACAGTTTCATTTTCTCTTAAGAAATTTAGTAATTTTTACTTATGTTTGCTTTAAATGTTTTTGTAAATTAAAATATATTTGCACTTCATATAAACAAACGGCGAAAATGAAATAAAAGCAATTAAAAAGTTTTGTTGGCCTATTAATTTCCCATTTTATTAGGTTAAAGCAATATTTAAAGAGAGTTTAAAAATATGAATTTCTAGAATTGTAAATAGGAGCTATGGGAAAATGACACTATTATAAGGCCGAATGGCTATTTAGTACTACATACCCACAGCACAAGAAAAGTACTTTAAAGGTTAAAAAGTACAACCATGCAATTAATTTGCCAACATAAAAGTCAACATTTGTGCATATGTCATTTATAGTAAAATACATTTTGTAAGAAGAATAGTTATCCAAGTTGGACTTTATTTAATTTATTAAAATAACATTGGAGAAGGATATTTAAATACAAAAATCATTGTAAAATGTCAAGTGACGAAAATGGGTAAGTGTGATTTTTGTGTTCCAAGTTTTCTTTGAGATGTTGAGGTTATGTGTGTTTTGAGTATATACATATAAGTATTAACGTATACATATTTTTTAATCATCCTTTGAAGTTATGACGCAAATAAGATTGATGGAGCAGATGATAAACTCTCCAAACATTCTGTTGCACATCATAAGAAATCCAAAAAACACAAGAAGCATAAAAAGTCAAATAAGTCGGATAAACCACACAAGAAGCATAAAAAATCTAAGAAGAGGCATCGACATCACTCACATTCATCTACTGTATCGGACACTGGTGATGAGGCAACTTTGGAAAGGAGAAGAAGTGGTGCAATTAATGAGAAATTTACGGAAATTATGAAAAAGGCGAATAAGGATAAAGTTTGTGCCTTAAGAATTGAGCATGATGTTAAAACAAACAAATTTTTAATAACAAAACCAAACATACAGACAGATCCCTGTAGTCTAGTTGAAGAAATAACAAAGACCATAAAGACAAAGGTGTTGCCTGTTATGGAAGTCGTCTCATCCGGGAGCGAAAGCGAAGTGTAAGTTTTGTATATTTTAGAGTAGTCGAAATGTTGTATGTGAAACTAATTAAAATAGCTAGAAAAAATTCGTGTATTCGACTAATAATATTCACAAAAATACATATAGAACAGGGAGCCAGTTTGTTCTTACGAACTTAACTGACCTACTTGTTTTCTGGTTGACCCTACCTAAAAATCGTGAAAATTTTAGCGTTATTTTGGTGGTTAGATATTTTTAATATACATATATACTATATACATATATTTAGTTTTGCCTAATGGCAATTCATAAATCTCTACCTAAGAATCACATTGTTCTTTATTTCATAGAGTATTGTATAATATCTGTATTGTGTAGTATATGTACGCAAAATATGAAAGAAACGTTAAATCGTGATTTCGTACAACAAAACAAAAGTATAATTCGAATGTTAAAATTTTTTTGAATTTTTCGAAGGTGCCTTGATTAAGGTGTCAGCAGTAGCATAACTGAGACACCAGAGTAAACGCCAAATATTTATATTTATATAACAGTGATTTTTAGGGGCTTTCGTATTTGATTGAAAAAATATATATAAAATTTAGAGAAATGTATGAAATCTTTATTTGAGTCGATAGAACGATCTATATAATTCAATATTTAAAGATGATTTCATGTAAATGTTGACCACGCTACCGGTCGCCATTCACAGTAACGTTCTTGCTTTCGTCGTCTTTGAAAAAGTACGGTCCAATGATGCAACCGGCCTATAATCCACTTCAAACAGTGCATTATTCGGTATGCAATACTTTTGGCTGCTCTTTACACCAAATACGTCAATTTAAAGTTGCACTGATTTTTTAAATTTTAATTTAAGTTTTATTTGGATTTAAACTTTAAATTAAAACCATGACTTAAAATCATCGTGTGAACTGCATACGATACTCTATATGATATTTAAATACTTATTAAAATAACTAATCATGTCATAATGGTAGGTTAATCAATTAGTTCTTTGATTTTATGAACACATTTTATGTTTAGGTTTCGTTATATATTCATATATTAAGTTGTATATTTTATTTATAATTTTTAGACCTGCTGACGTGGCAAGCCCTGATTTAGCAGTAATAGAAGATGATCTCAATTTGGACGAATTGATGAAGCAAAAGGCACTTCTACAGGCTCGATTGGGGGCTTACATGTCCGACACAGAGGGCGATGGCACTCATTCAGGTTCTCTAGCGAAATGCCCATTAAACGAAGCTGATTCCAATTCAAAGAAATCTGTACCGCCGACAACTGGAATTGAGAAGAGTAAAAGGATAGAACAAAAAATTTCTCTATCATCTACAGCTAGTAAAAATAATTTAAATAACCTTTCTAAAGAAAAAATTTCAAATGAAATCGATATTATATTATTGGATGATTCTAGCGGTGGTAATAACACACCGGTGGAGCAACATTTGCCTAACAAGGAGCGGCCGTTCAAGGTAAGGCATTCAAGCGAGAAGGATCGCCGTTCTGCTAGAGGACGGAAATCTGTGACGCCACCAAAACATTTTGTGAGAGACAAAATAAACGATCGACGTCCCTCAAGAGATTTTCGGGATCATCAGCAGAGATATTCGCACTCAGATCGCCATAGCCGCAATAACCGTAGTCGAAGCCGTTCTTTTGGACGTAAAGTGGACTCTCATGATAGACGATATCATACAGAAATTGAAGAAGATCACAATCGCCAGCGGCATAGAGAACATTATGATCAAAATCGCCAAAAAGAGGATTTACGGCAAGAAATAAACAGAGACAAATTACGCGAACGTGATACCAGTCGTGATCGTGATAATAAGCTTCGAGATGATAGAATACCTCGGACTGCTGACCGAAATGGTAGCATAACAAGTAATCGGGTACAGGAAAGAGGACGGGATAGAAATCGTAATAGAGACCGCGAACGATGGATGCGTGAGAGATCACATAGTCGCAGTAAAGCAGAATCGGATCGCAAACGAGAACGCGAAAGAGAGCGCCAACGCTCTGGTCGTGATCGTAATGAGCGTAATGATATGAAAGATCGTGATCGATATCGTGGTTCACTAAGTGAGGGGCAAAAAGCTCAACAAAAAGAATCAAGCAGTGACGACGAAGTTGATATCAATATAAACATTGATGAAGATGACGATGAAGAGAAAATCATTGAAATGAGACGTAAGCAGCGCGAAGAGTTATTAAAGGTTAAGTATTGAAAAATGTTTGATGTGTATATTTCTTAAACTTATGTGTGTTATAACTTTTCAGAAATTAGCTGGCTCAAAACAAGCAAATGTACCATCGCCTTCTCAGTGCTATTCTTCAGCTAGTGCAGCACACAACGATAGTGGTAAGCGAAAAAACGCATACAGTTCCGACAAAACAAGAAGCTTATCTGCTTCTCCGCCAGTAAAACAACGCAGGTCCCGGACACGTTCACCTCTAATATCGGAACCGTCACGCCATCGTGCTGAAAAACAGAATATTTCACCAGATCCTAAAGAGGACAAAGAAAATAACAATAAAATGGCCAGTAGCAGTAATAAGGAAAAAGAAAAGAGACCTGAATGGGATATGTTTGCCGATCAAGATGTTAATTCCAATTTCGATGTGAGTCACTGGCTTGTAAATTTCGTACTAGTATATAAAGACTATAAGAGTTGTAAAAAAGAGAAAAATTAATTAGATTTTTAAAACTTTTATAACTAAGTTTAATTTTTATTTTCTTTTACCAACTTATTAACTTATTTGTGAAAAGTGAGTAAAAATGTTTTTCTGTTCTATTTAGTCACCAAGTACGGTTGTTCACAATAAAAACATGGCTGAAAACCCTGCACTGACTGATAATTGGGACGATGCTGAAGGTTATTACCGTGTGCGTATTGGCGAAGTGTTAGATTCCCGTTATGTTGTGTGTGGTTATACAGGTCAAGGTGTTTTTAGCAATGTTGTTCGAGCCAGAGATCAAGCAAGAGGAAATGCAAACGTTGCTGTTAAAATTATTCGTAATAATGAAATAATGTAAGTAGCAGAATGAAAATAACAGGTATTATTAAAAAATTTAATTCATTACATTAGGCATAAAACAGGTTTACGTGAATTGGAAATTTTAAAGAAACTTAACGATGCTGACCCTGACGATCGTTTTCACTGCTTACGATTATATCGGCACTTTTTCCATAAACAGGTAAATTGCGAAATGTTTTTGATCTTCAAAAGACGTTTCAATTTATAACTTATTCATTTAATTTTGTGACAGCATCTTTGTATGGTTTTTGAACCTTTGGCTATGAACTTACGTGAAGTTCTTAAAAAATATGGCAAAAATGTTGGTCTACACATCAAAGCTGTACGAAGTTATACGCAACAATTATTTTTAGCACTAAAGCTCTTAAAGAAAACTGGAATTTTACATGCTGACATAAAGCCCGACAACATTTTAGTAAACGAAAATAATTTAATTTTAAAACTATGTGATTTTGGTTCAGCTTCGACTATAAATGATAATGAAATAACACCCTATTTAATATCCAGATTTTATCGTGCACCGGAAATAATTTTGGGCATAGCTTATGATTATGGTATTGACATGTGGTCAGCTGGATGTACCATTTACGAGCTATATACGGGAAAAATATTGTTTAGTGGCAAAAGTAATAATCAGATGCTAAAATATTTTATGGACCTGAAAGGTAAATAATATATATATATATATATATATATATATATATATATATATATATATATATATATATATATATATATATATATATATATATAAAATAGAAAAGAATGTGTTAAATTTGTTAAAAACAATGTTTCAACATGGAATTTGTAAATTTTAATTAAATGTAATTTATAAAGTATACCTTATACTAATAATAATAATAATAATAAAATAATATATATATATATATATATATATATATATATATATATATATATATATATATATATATATATATATACAATATATATATATATATATATATATATATATATATATATATATATATATATATATATATATATATATATATATTTATTTATTTATTTATTTATTTATATTTTTATATTTAATTTTAGGTAAAATTCCTAATCGCATAGTACGTAAAGGTCAATTCAAAGATCAACATTTCGATCAAAGTTGCAATTTTCTCTACCATGAGATTGACAAGGTCACAGAAAGGGTAAGTTCCTACGTTGAGTTATATTAACATTTGAAAGGAATTATCACTAATTTCATATAAAAAATTCGTAATGCTTGTTATTAAAACAAAATAAAAATTCTCATCTATATATGTCTATAAAAATCTTCCATTTCGGTTACAAATCACATCACGGTCACACCATTGCTCCAGTTGCCCTAAAACTTACAATACACAATATGACAAGTAAAGACCCGTGTGAGTTTTTGTATTATTAAAATTTAAAAGATGTCATAGTAGTACACTAATTAATAATGAATTCACGGTCGAAAAAAAGGTTTAATTGAACTTGACGTCTACCATACATTCAAAAATCATTGTATCATTTTTTATAGAATTAGTCTTAATTTTTCCTAACAACCAAATTTATTCAAAAAGTTCTACTAAATTTTTTAGCAAGGACAAAAATCCATAAAATCGTCTTTTTCAAATAGTGGCTCTCGATATCAGGTATTCGATCAAATACAGTCTCTGGAAACATCACTCGATAGGGTTAAAGCCGTAATAATAATAGTAACTTTTTTACAAAATAGAAACTTTATTAATTATCGTCTGTTTTCAAGAAATGCAAGTGCGCATAACATTTCATCATAAGAAGACAAATAAAAAAATTATCTGACAGCTACATACTTATGTCCAAAACACAAAAATTTTTTGCAAATAAGAGAGTAATTTCACTTTTTCTTTGGGTAAATTCAGAAAAGAATAAAATTATCAGTTGTTTTTTGTTTACAAACTTAACAAGTGAATATAGTTTGAAAAGATAAAATAAGTTCATTGATATTAAAAAAATGCTTTTTAATCACGCTAAATGGAAAATATTTCAAAATTTAATTGCAAATGTTCTTATATTGAACCATTTTAAGAGTTTTATTTTCATGGACGTTCGTTGGTAATGCACTTGCTTCTCTTCGTTATTTCATCAGTTTTAAGCTGCTAAAATCTTAAAACTAACTTAAAAATTATTAATTTAGCACCAATGAAAATTTCAATTAAAAATTGTGGTTTGTTGGGTAACTTTCATAATTTGGGAGTAAACTTTGCTCTCATTAGTCCGAACTTGCTTGAAGTCTGGAGCTGGCCTGTTTTGTTAGAAAACATTTGCAATCAATATAATTTTTTTTAATGGTCGAGTTTTTATTTACATATACATACATACATACATACATATATACATATATATATATATATATATATATATATATATATATATATATATATATATATATATATATATATATATACATATATATATATATATATACATATATATATATATATATATATTAATTTCTATTTATTAGGAAAAAATTGTTGTGATGCCGGTCATCAAAGCCTCACGTAACTTACAACAAGAATTAATAGCCGATCAAAATCTACCCGATGATCAGCATCGCAAAGTGACTCAACTTAAGGATTTGCTGGACAATATGTTTGCTTTGGATCCTTCTAAACGTATTTCACTCAACCAGGCATTAACGCATCCATTTATTCAGGAGAAGATGTAAACTCGAAGCAACATGCTCACCCACCAATAGTTGTCTATTGTAATGGACAAATGGCTTAATAGACACGAAGACAAAAATGAACATGGTTAAACAAAATGAAATGTAATTTTTTTCTTTATAAAAACACATACTTATGTATTTTTAACTTTTAGTACATTAAAAAAGATAAATTGTCATAAAATGTACTTATAAAAGTAATTAGTTTTACGAAAAATCTTTAAAACAACAGTAAAATCGGTTTATAAAAGCGATCAAAATGCTGCCAGCATATTCCGCAAATTTTAATGTCCAAAAAACAAAAAGCAGAATAATTTTTAACGAAAGAGACGTTAGATATTTATTGTTATTTAAATTTTTTTTTGTACATTTTTTAAAATTTTTGATAGACCTTACGAAACAAAATCTTTAATTAAAAAAAGAAAAATATGTAACTATGTATTTTAAAAAAAGCATGCTGTTGATTCAGCTATTGGTTAATTGCTATTGATATACATACATACATATATACACACTACATACTAATTTTATTACACATACATATATATTTATATCGAAATTGTAGTGTTTTTTTTCTTTTGAAGTATTAAGAAATATTTGTTAAGTAAAGATTTTAATTATAGTCTAAAAATAACTACGAAAAGAAACCAAAAAACAGCATGTTTTTGTATTTTTTTTATTTCATGTTGATGACTAATTTTTAAAAAAATGGCATGTTTTACTAATCGTCTTACTTTTTCAGAATGGATTCTCAGAAAGAATTTAACGAAATGAAGCTGCTGCCATAACCATTTGTATTTACCATTGGGCAGATGATAAAAGTTATCTAAAATAATTTTGAGAAAGAGTACAACTCTGGTAATAATATGGGCAATATCTAATCTAAATATAATTTATTTTACCAAAGAATCATTTAATTATTTTTAAAACAGTCGAAGAAATACAATTAAATGATTGATGAAATTTTATTTATTGTATTGTTCTAAAAGTTGTTTACTGAAGTGTTTACGTTTTTTCTTCTCTTTTTTGAAATTGCAGAAAATTGATTGCCGTTTTTCTGTGTATGATAACTATTCTAAGACAGAGAGTTTAATAAGTGTTTTAAAATAATTTGGTAGAAAACTGTCGTAAGTCGTTAATGTTTTCTAAACATAACATTTTCAATAATGATTTTCTATTTTTTCCATTTAAATAGGTGAAGATAAATGATGCAGTGTTCCTAGAATGTTTTAGTCTCAATGAACATTCATATGCATAATCGTATGTAACAGGTTTGAATATAATTGTATCTTTTTAATTTTATTAATAGGGTTAAAACTTCGTTAGACAAACTTACAGAAATGTATTATTATATATTTAGTCTAGTCAAACAGGACTGTAACAATTTATTTTAATTAGTAAACATCAGTTACATTTCATTCCAAGATACCCAGAAACATGCTCCGTATAAATTCTGAAAAGCTCCATTGTTCATTCTTAAATAAATACTTATGTACCATTTTTAAACTCAGTAAAGAGCTTCCAAAGATATTCGCGGAAATGTAGTGAAATGGTAAAATTCGAATCATTTGAATTTATTTTAACATACGGTTGTCATGTTTTGAGTAATTCCCATTAAACATTTTTCACTCAAGTTGACCGAAGGGATTATCGTAACCGCACTTAAATATTACTAATTCTAATTTTTTTAATTTTTTATAATGTCCCTAATTGTTCGAGTACCATCTGGAGGATATTTCGGAAAATTTCTAAATTTAATTTATTTTCTCAAGCTTCGATATTAACAACAAAATTTATCACGTGCTTAAATGGCTATGTATTGGTAGCATGTCTTTAAACAAGCAAACTCGTTCGATGAAAAATCAAGATGGCAAAACAAAAAAAATTTTCTCATACGAAAAATGGGTCTAACATAGTCTCATTATGTATTATAGCAAAGTAAATGATAGCACACCACAATACGTAATGTTATACATCGATTGCTCTACAAATTTAACAGTTTCCATTAGTTATATTTTTAAATATTAAAGAACTGTTCAGTGATTCCGAAAATATATCCATATAGTGGCACTAATGTTTCTCAGGAACTCTATGTTCAGATCTCGGCTCTGTTATAAATTTTTAACCAGTATAGGTTTATCATTCCGATAAATTAATTTATGATATTGAGTGCATTGTCAATTGTGAACATTTTTTTTAAAGTTATCATATTTCTTCAAATATATTGGCACATATTTCTATTGTATTTAAAGAGTTATTAATCTTGTTGCGGATGAATTTACGAGTAACAAGATTTTGATATTCAAAATTAGATTTGCCAGAAATAAAGAGGTTACATCTGGTTAAAGCTTTAGACTTCTTGTTTAAGTCTTTAATTTTTTAATATGACAGAGCCTTAAATACCATTTTGAATTTATAGCATTTCAAAATGGTTCTTCATCGATATTTCTTCGGATATGTTTAGTTAATAAGAAATTATTTTCTATATATGGGCCACACTCTCGAGTTATTGAGTTTTTTTTGGACCTGCCTTCTTTATGTCAGTTATCTCCAATTATTAAATTTTGTAGCGGGTCGAAATACTTTTTTTAAGTTCTATATGATCATTTTCGTTCAATGTTGGTATTTCTAATGACGTAAATATGTGATTGTAATTGAAAACAATTTTCATTTGATGCATTCCAACCCTAGTCCCAAATCGTAGCACGGGTGTTCGAGGTAATTCTTGAGAAACCATGCTTTTTGAAATCGCCGTATGCAAAGTAACTAGATACTTGTTTTTTTTTTTTTTTTTTTTTTTTTTTTTTTTGATATACAAACTTTATATTAAGTTACTGTGATAAATTATCTTCTGTTTTCAAAGTAAATAGGTATTGAGTTAAGAGCTTCAGATTTACTTACCTTCTTGCTGTCAAATTTCTTATTTCGTTGTCTAAATTTTCTTAAGCTCCATTTTTTATTATTCTAGTATTTTGCATTTTAAAATAAATTTTGACTAACGCTAAAAACTTCGACTTTCAAAATCGATTAAACGAGTTTCAAAATCTTTTATATTTTTTTAGAACTGGTTTAACTCTCATGTAAAAATCCAAACAAAAACAAATTTTGAAGTTATCGTAGTCCTGGATTGGGAAAATCAGGTAGAAAGAAGAAAACCAATGAAAGCATTTTAATGGAAGGAACTTTTTTATATGTATAAAGATTGAACGATTTTCAAAAACATTTTAAGCTCTTCTTAAGTAATGATTTTTTAATGATTTCGTAAGAAGTAAGCTTTTATTCTGGCATAAAATTCCATTTTGTAGGTTTGTTTTATTTTTTTACACCAAACATTTATTTTTTCTACACCAAACATTTTAACAAGAACAGTCCCGTTCCCACACCGTTAGCCAAATCTTTATTTCTTGTTTCACTTTGTGTTTCTGTGCACTCATATTTATACGAGAAAATCACAAATAAAAATAAAATAACAAAAGCAAAATAGTGCCAAAAATGTGAGCTTATAAGAAATAGTAACAGTATTGTAAAAAAATTAAAAAACACTTGTTTTTCTATTATTTATTTAGAGTAACTAATGTAAAACTTCAGGTGTTCGTAATACCCAGTAATTCATATTATTATGTTTTCACTATATTCAATTCCACTGTATTTCCAAACATGACTTGGAGGCATTTTTAAAATTTGCTATTTCGCAGACGAGTTTCAGAGGAGTTCATTATCGACAATACTTTCTGAGCACTTCAAAAAGTAATAGAAAATGTGACACATAATGGCAATAAATAGATGTATTCCGATTTTGAGTTAAGATTTATTTTGAAAACTGAGATTTTATCTGATGAATGTAATACTTAAATAGAAATAATACTGCATGCTATTTTGTCAGTGGTAAATGAATAGTTCTTTTCTTTTAAGCAATGTTTGTTTCACATCAATCTTGCACTTTTGCAAACGGGATGTGTTTCGTTTAAGCGGAGTAAAATGCTTGAAAAGTAATCAAAAACAAATGTTAAGAATTCTTGTTTCCTATTAATTGATTTTTTTTTTTGTTTTAAGCAGCATTAGCTTATCCGAATTCGGCTGCATACGTAAAACACATAACATCCATTTTGGAAAATTTACAGTCGGCCCGCCCATTCATTGTATAAGCGTGTTATGATGGTCTCCGACATTGTTACTGCCACATCATCCGTTTATACTTATGATGATATTCCATAAGACGAGTGATGGAGATCGATCATCTAATTGATTTTTTTCTTTCCTAAGAAAGTTGGCGTTACCTTGCGTTATAAAAATAATAAAAAAAGATTTACCACAAAAATTTTAATACACATGTACATACATTCATACATACGCTGATCGTACTGAAATATTTATTTAAAATCTGCCTGACTGCCAGCGAAGCATAAGGTGGCCAAACTGTTATTCGTTTTATACATATAAATGTAAGTAACCATTTAGCTTAAATTTTTTGAAAACATAAATTTGATCTTTACATAATTTATACTAATTACTGAACTATTTATTTTGAAAGCATCATAAGTTCATTACGAAAATGAAGATAAGAGATTAAGTTAGAATACTTTTAAACGTTTTTGTTATTAAAGATTAAAAATAAAATGAAAATTTCTCATGTATTCCCATTCCGAGAATTAAACAAGGCAGATTAAGCACACTGGATGCAATGACGAATTCTATTCGTCTTTGTCACGGTATCTTATCTAACTGCATAAAAATAGATATTTATTTTACAGTGTTCAACAAGACATTGTAGACAAATAGAATTCGAAGTTGCTCCAACCCTATTTAACCTGCTTTGATGTGATTAACAAATTCTGCAATATAGAATACAAATTTGCAATGCTTTTAATCTTATTTATGAAACAAATATACTTACGTTTCTTTCAAAACAAATAGTTCATTTCGTTGATCATTGGTATAAAAATATGCAGAAATGTCCCAACTATTTGGAAACAAAAGAGATAGCAAAATAGACGCAAAACAAAGGGAAAACCCAGATTATTTTTTAAAATTTATGCGTTATCACAAGGCACTATCATGGGTGGCGCTTTTGGAGAATGGCGAAGACCAAAAGAATATGATGGTGAAGATTTTCCCGGCTTATAGTTCGTACGATCGTATGCGTTTGCACCAGGACCGAATGGTTTAACATCAATTTTTGAGCGACCAAACATCGAATATTCTGGTGCTCTGGTCATTGTAATTTTCAAATTAGTGGCTGGATAGCTTGCCGGTCCGGGAGAGATTGCTTTATCTTTTAATACAGTTTTAACGCCCCTGAAAATTCAATAATTTAGAAACGACATTTAAAAGAATAGAAAAAAGTCATACATGCTATAAGCCGGTGCAGATCTTTTGACCATGCTATCTTTAATGCCATACGCGTTTGGTCCAGGACATTGATTTTGAACGCGATAATTATCGCGCCGACCCAGAGAATAAGCGGGTGGTGCCGTCTCAGTTACATAAGGCCATTGTCTTAAGTTGTAGTTCGCAGGACCAGGTCCAATAGCTTTGGAATCTTTTTTAGAACGGAAATATAGATCTCAATATCAAATCTTTTAGCGCTTTTAAAATCATATACTTGTATATACATATACTTATGTACCCTTAACGAAATTTCTGGGTGCAATGCTATAAGCATAACTTGTTGGTCGCCCATATCGTGTTGTGCCCTGTGTATTTATAGTAGGTCCCGGTGTTATATTAATGTCTCGCACCTTCAGTCGTGCACCCATTGAATATTGGGGACTACGAATTTTACGTACATCATGATTTTGATAACCGATTGTAGGTGGCAATAAATAAGCTGGTCCCGGACCTTAAAAAGGGCACATTTTTTGTTAGAATCATCTTCCAGCTTGGTGTGTTATTTCTATTACCTATTGAACCCATTTGTGCTTGTAATATCCGCTATTTATTATACTTTATAGGAATTTAGACTTATTTTTATTTATTTAAAAAACTTAAAGCTAAAAAAGAATAATTTTTATGTAACTGATAATTTTAATTGAAATTTGTTTTTAAAATTATGACAATTTTATGATATATTTCTTGATTGAGTTTTTAAAGGAAAACAATCGCCAGACATGCATACATATCGACATATCGCGCCAACGAAACAATTCATATGAAAATGTTTTTTAGTATTTACATACTTATGTATATATGTATGTAAAAAAAGATTAGATAGTTTGTTAAGCATTTAACTTTAAAAAGTATCGCATATAAAATAAATATTTTTTTCCTCTCTTTTAAAACTTGTTAAATATGAGTACATAAGTTTTGTTCGTGCAACGTCGAGACTCCTTGCGCGTCACATTGAAATGAATGGGCATATAAATAGATGTTATAAATTTGAAAAAGACTTGTAAATATAGAAGAGGGAAATAGCACATCTATTATAATATTGCTGTAAAAAATCGTTTCAAATACGATGATTCATTCCATTTGTGTAATAAAATTTATTGAAATCTTAATGATTGAAACTGTACATATTTTGCTTACAAAAAGATGCGAAATGAAATGGCCTTGTTACCCCCATATTTATTACTTACGATGTTTTTCTGGTAAATAAGCGACATATAAGTAGCTACTTTAACTCAAAATTAAGTCAAAATTTGTTAATCTAAACCGAAGTTATTCCACGAAGTGTAGATGTGGAAGGTAAACATGTTTCAAGTCCTTCGTTTTTTGACATATGAGATTGTTTCACTAAAGCAGAAATGCCTGCCTACACATAGTACCTACGGTATATTTTTCTTATATATTACACCCATCCAAACATATAAAAATATTTATCTGAAATAAGTTTATTAAATTTAATGTTTTATATAATCCGGTATTATAAGTGGTGACATACGAGTGGAGTAACGTCTGCCAAATGAATATGATGGTGATCTTTTTCCCGGATTGTAATTACTACGATCATAAAAATTAGCTGCCGGTATATGTGGTATCCGGGTTTTTACTTTTGAACCAATAGTATATTGAGGGCTTGATGACTTAACCAATGAGATTTTGCTTAGGCCATGCGAAGCAGGACCCGGTGAACGCGATTTCTCATTAATTGGCACAATAATTGAATGACAACTTACATTACGGTGAGATAGCATAGAACCAGGAGCTGAAACAACGCCTACATAAAACTTTTTTATTATGCCGGTTAAGGTAAGTATTTTAAGAAGTCTGAATGTTTACAACTGCATACCTTTGGGATCAGCCATGATTATATGGAAAAGCTAAATAAAACAATGAATTTAGACTTTTTTAAATAAATTTTTTAAGAAGCAAAATATTTTCGTTTTATTTTAAACTTCAAATTTGAACAGGGTGAATCGGAAAATATATGTATGTATTTAATTATATGAAACTAGCTGACCCGGGCAAACGTTGTTTTGCCTTCAAATTTTATTTTCACTGCAAGTCTGGTTTCGTTGCAAAGTCATGGCGGATTGATATTTCGAAGAAGAATGAAAGGTGCACTAAATCGACATAGCAATTATTGTTTAAATACCGTTGTCGGGCTAAATAACGCCACTACACGCTGATTAAGGACCCAACGCCTTCAGTGAAACGAAGCATAGGCTTATTGCGCTAATCTCTATTGGGCAAAACACAAAAAACAAAATCTTGGGCCATCTGTCGGACGAACTTCAAACTGTACAGAAACACTCCTCACGGCCCATAGAGCATGTATGTATATAAAGTTTGGTCAAAATCGGTCCAGTAGTTTTTGAGTTTAGCGATCACGAACATACACGTAATTTTTAAATATATAGAGATGTTAATATTTTATTGTTTTTTGTTGGCTTAGCTAGGTATATGCAAAGAAAATTATTATTTTATATTAAAAACTATTTGTCTTAATTAATTTATTAAAAAATTTATTGTTTGTTGTTGGCTTATCTGTGGGCTAAACAACTTATCAGTCACTTTATCCAAATCATCCCACTGAATATTTTTTGCCGGTGAAATTTTGATAACTTTTGATAACGAAGGAAGTTTCTACGTGTCTGACCAGTTTCGGAAAAACTGTTCCATGAAACAACAAAAAATGTTCCGACATTTCTGATAGAGAGGGTATCAATGTCGACGGAAATGTTTGACAAAATTAACAAACTTTTAGTCCAATATCTTTCGAAACCAAAATTATATCTACAGTTTGAGTGCAAATTTTAATTCAATAAAAGGCCTGCATTTAATTGTTGATTTAATTGATCTGAAAATAGTCCTTTGCATCCTTTCGCTCAGAACAGAAGGACTACTAGAGCGTGGTTTGCTGACATCATTTCCAATTCTTGCAAAAAATTTTATTATTGCTTCTGCTCTAGACTTTTTGGTGCCACCAATTTTTTATAACGAATTGCCTTTATTCTTTAATTTAACAATTTTACTAATCTCAGAAATTTCTTTCGATTTTGGCATTTTTGATATTTTAATTTCTTTGCTATAAAATAGTTGAAAAATCTTGTACTAGCCTCTTCTAAACTTCTACTGCTGAAATTTTTTTATGCATATTTAAATTTTTTTGCGTTTTTTGTAACGGTTATAGTTTCGCAGGAATGCATTTAAACTGTTTCATGATTGTATTTTCTAAAAATTACCAAGAAAAGCATCATAAGACTTGTCAAATTTTAAATTGGGCAAATATTTATTTATTTCATTTCATTAATATTTTTCATGATACCGCGGGAGTCATTCGTTTGTCTTGATATTTTTTTTTTTTTCACGCTAATATATGTTTATTGTATCTTCAAATAATTGAACTAACAATAAGTGTTCAAATCTTAAATATATAAATAATTATTAGGCCCAACCAGTGTCGGACATAAACTTAGTGATAATAATTAATAATACATAAAATTCATGTTACGCACAAAAAATATTTTCAAAGAATTTCATCTGGAGAGTTGCGTATTAATGCCGTAGTGTCCCTCTTTTTTAAGCGGATGTGTCCAGGAAAGTTCAAGATGTTACGAGCAAGGGGATTAGGATGGAACTCGAGTTTTGTTAAATATTTTCCAGCATATTTTGCAATTTCAGCGGTCACAAGTGGCATATTTAAATCACGATGTAAAATAGAATTTTTCAAGTACCATGGAGCCGTAGTTATTAACCTTAATATTTTGTTTTGCATTCGTTGGATTCTCTCTACATTGGAAGCTGAAGCAGTGCCCCATAGCTGAATTCCGTAACACCATATCGGCTTCAAAAGCGACTTGTATATTAAAAGTTTACAATCTAGACTGAGGGTAGAATTTCTACCAATCAGCCAATGTATCTGGGTTAATTTAAGCTTCATTTGTGTCAGCTTAGAGTCAATGTGGTGTTTCCATGTAAGCCGTCGGTCGAGGTGAATACCAAGATATTTCACATGTGAATGTTGAGGAACAACTTGATTGTTGATTTGAATGGGGGAACAAGTATCTCTTCGTAGGGTAAATGTAACATGAACACACTTTTGTTCATTTACTTTTATTCTCCATAAGTTCAACCACAATTCCAACAGGTTAATATGTTGCTGAAGATAACGGGATGCCTCGTGAGGGTTTTCATGCATACTAAGGCAGGCTGTATCATCGGCAAATGTAGAGGTGAGGATATTACTGCTCAAAGGCATATCACAGGTATAAATCAAATACAAAACTGGCCCCAGTATACTCCCCTGAGGCACCCCAGATGAAATGGTTTCGGGCACACTCATGAAGTCTCCTTCCACGACAGTGAACTTCCGGGTAATAATGTAACTTTCCAAAAGATTTACAATGTTTATTGGTAGATATGTCTTCAATTTTAGAATTAGGCCTTCATGCCACACTTTATCAAATGCCTGAGAGACATCAATAAATAGGGAAGAACAATACTTTCTTTCTTCAAATGTTCTTCTTATGAAATGAACCAATCTATGACATTGTTCAATGGTGCTGTGCTGACTTCTAAAACCAAATTGATGGTCCGGTATGCATCCATTATCAGCTAGAATTGGGGACAATTTTGTCATGAGAAGTTTTTCAAAGAGCTTCGAAATTGTTGACAGCAAACTTATTGGCCTATATGACTCAACCTTGGTAAGATCTTTACCCGCCTTTGGAATCATTTTGACCATGGCAAGTTTCCAGCTGTGTGGGTAATACTCCAGTCGTAAAATGCCATTAAAAATAAATAACAGGATTCTAATAGCAATACGAGGCAACTGCATCAGCATCTTGTTACTAATTCCATCAATACCCGGGGCCTTCTTTGGATTGGTTTCAGCAATTAGTTTTTGTACATCAAGCATCTTAAACTTTATAGGTCGAGGGGGTAGAGCAACTATGCTCGGCAAATCAACAGCACCAGTACATGTGTTTGGGGTAAATACGTCTTTTAAATGACCAGCTAATATGTTACCTTTTTCAGTATTAGTTCTTGCCCAACCTCCGGTAGAAGTGCGCAGGGGTGGTTTAGACTCAACGGGTGTTTTAAGCTTTTTAGCAGCGCGCCACAAGGAGTAATTAGATGCTGCAGTGACATCGAGACCTTCCAGGTAGTTCTTAAGAGAAGCAGATTTTTCAGCTGAAAGCAACTCTTGGAGTCGTTTAGTGCATTCTCTAAGTCTGATTTTATGTTGGGGCGATCTGTGCTGTTGCCATTCCCTTCTAGCTCTTCTTTTTTCACATACGAGACGTTCAATGTCCGCAGAATAAATTCTATTAAACCCAGTCTGCGGATGGGAGGTAGTGGCATGTTTAGCAGCCTGTTTAATATTCTCGGTAAGATTGGCAATGTTAAGTTCAATATCATCGGGAGTTCTAAGCCTGATGTTTTCCGTACAATGACTACTGAGATATTTTTTGAACCCCAGCCAGTTAACACGATGTATCATCTTCACATATGGGTCAGGTAAGTCACTTCTTAGTGGGCTACAAATTGTAACGATCGTGGGAGAGTGATCGGAGGAGAGATCATGTGAAGCTTCAACATGAATTAAATCCCTAGGGATATTTTTCATGACCCCAAAATCTATAACATCCGGAATTTTTTGTATGTCAGTAGGCCAGTAAGTGGGCTCCCCACTAGAAATGACATCCAAATCCATTTTTGAAATTGTGTTGAACAATGCTCGACCTCTAGGAGTAATAAGACGCGACCCCCAGAACGTATGCTTTGCATTGTAGTCTCCAGCTGCTACGAAACAAGGGCCAAGAGTTTTGTAAAAATCCTCGTATTGATCTTCACTGATTGAAAATCTGGGAGGGGAGTAAACTGATGAAAGCACAAGATTTGAACAAAAATTTTCGATGCAAATATTTGTTGCTTGTAGATGGTCTTCACAAGTGTTCTCAAGAATATAGTGCTTGAGTCTTGACTTTATTAGAATTGCTGATCCTCCACATGCTCTTCCTCTCGGGTCCTTTGTATCATATAAGGTGTAGCCACTCATTTTAAAAAGGCTTCTCGAAGTCAAATGAGTCTCAGATACCAACATTACATCAATATTCTTCACCGTGAGGAAGTGCTCTAGTTCGTTTCTATGTTGGCGAATGCCGTTAGCGTTCCAGAAACATAACTTTAACGTGTTCATGGCTTGTTAACTAATGCTAGAAGCAGAGTGTTCTGCATTCGCAGCATTTCTTGCATCATGCTAGTCATATTTGTCGTAAAGTTGCTTATAGTTTGCACCAGATTATCAATAGTAGCTTCAAGGCGATTGAAATTAAAGCTTGCATTTGCGTTTGTTGTATTGTTTGGTGGTGACACTTTTTGAACGGGAATAGAGTTGATCTTCACAGCGTCAGCATACGATACATGTGAAGTGATTGGTTGGGCCATTAGGGGATGAGTAGCGGAGTACGTATTTCCTGCTTGAGCTTTAGTTACTTTAGGCTTTTGGGTCATAGCTTGTTTCACAAAAGAGAATACAGGACATCCTCTGTAGTTAGCAGTGTGATTACCTCCACAATTACTGCACTTTTTTTCCTTCTGGTCCTTCGACTTATTGCAAATAGCAGTGTTGTGTAATTCACCGCACACAACACAAACAGACGGTAATTTGCAATAAGTTTTCGTATGGCCATATTCTTGACAATTATGGCACTGTACGGGTCCTGAGCGCTTGTGTGGTTCTTCGACTGTAATTTTCCGGTATAACAGATATTTTAAATTATAAATTGGATGGGTCTCATTTTTCTTCAATTTTATATCATTTGGCTCCAATTCAACGCGAAATAAGGGTTGGGGGATCTTCTCCCTGTTTATTATGTTAGAGACATTCTTTACCTTAAATCCCTGGAGGGTGAGAGCATCTTTAATTTCCTCAGGAACTACATAAGAATCTATGCCTTTCAATACGATCTGTAGGCCTTTAGCACTCTTAAGCTGGAATGTGTAGAAACTTGTTTTATTTTTTTCGAATTCGTTAACCATTTTGCGGAAGTCTTTTTCATCATATATTTGAACTTTTGTTTCATCAATGTTACCACGTTTTATTGGAACAATGTGAAATGACTTTTCACCAATGGCCGAGATTAGTTTTTTAATAAGTGTGTTCGAGTTTTTTTGTCTCAGATAGATTGGTGGTGGTTTTGAAGTTTTTTTCAGAGTATTCCTCAGTCACTTTGTTTGTGTTTTTTGTTTTTTTGTTGTTTCAGTTTATACGAAAAATATTATTAATGCAAGTAAAGCAAATTTAACAAAAACTGTACTTATTACGAATCAGTACTTATTACGAATATTTTTTTTTTGTTTGTATTTTTGTTTGCTTAGTATGTGGAAAAAAAAACTCCGCTAACACGTCTGTTCACTACGAAGGTTCAACAAGACGTTTGTCTTGATATAATTTCATTTCGTTTTTTTCATCATCATTATTGTTGTTTTCATCCTTATTGTGGTACATTTCTTTTGAATTGAACCTACTTTAGTTGGAACGATTGTGTTACAACATATACTTTTTACATTCATAAACATATTAAAAGTAAAGAATTTAGAAGTTCGTAATGAATTTTATTTCTCAATTTAGTTTTAACGCAATTCATTATAGAAAAAGTTCTTTCCACGCAAGCGTTACTTGTGGGTACTGACAACATATTAAGAACGGCCGTCGACAACTCCTTAAAGTGGTAAGTGCCAGCAGCATCGTGATAATCATAAACTTTGGGCCAGAATTCGTATAGGGTTTTGGGTATTTCGTTAGCGAAATATTGATTCCAATTTATGGAAGGGAGTTTTCCCCACTGTGTTTCATAAAAACCAAGAGAGATATTAGGGTCCCCAAAACTTTTTAAAACTTCTTGAACAGCGGAAAGTTTAACTTAAGAAATAGAGTTGCAGCATTTTGATATTGAAAAATGAAAATAAATCTGAAAAATATGCATATTTTCAGGCAGCCGATCTAGTATTTCTTTTAACATTTTTTTTTTTTAAATACTGAAAGCAACTTTCGTTTAAAACCAACATATCAGCAACACTTAAAGCAGTCGTATTTATTTCATGTTGACATTCTATGCCAAAATCAATGTTATCTAAATCTATGTACATATAAAAAGGATTCTTGCGAATGTTTGCCATCTTGCATGTACTTGATATAGACAGAGCCTTTTCATACAAGACTAACACCCAATTTTCACGATGATTTTTTTACTTGTCTTTAAAACATGTCTTTTTTGTTTGTAGGCATATTAGGTAGATAAGCAAGGGGGGTAGCAAAAAAGTCATGGTTTCTGTTTTCGTGATTTTTTTAACAACAACAATGAAGTAAAATACATCTCTTCTTTTTGCTCTCATTCGCAGTTTTGCTATTACACATACATACATACATATTTTACATATTTTGTTACAACAACAGTGAAGAAAAAGACATGTTTTAAAAATCATCATGAAAATGTGACATGATTTTGGGAGCAACTTTAAAAGAAAATAAGAAAAAGACATGTCTTAAAAAATCATCGTGAAAATTGGGTGTAATTGTGCTGGCATAAAATCGCAGTGTGTAGGCATTTTCGGGGAAGAGAGTGGTTTTTGGTTGGCACAATTTTTTCAACCAGCTTCAACCCCGCACAAGCAGAACAAAACTAACACATACACACTTATGAAAACAGGTTCTGCGAAATAAACAAAGAAAATACTAACACACACAAAGATTTGTATACGTACACAATTTTATGCCAGCATAATTAGTCTAGTGTGAATACGAAAGAACAAAAGTTGTGGGGATTAAAAAATAGTCTTGTGTGAAAACCCTCACACACATGTAAATTATTGAATTCGCCTTTGTATACATACCATACTAACTAAACTCAATCACTTAAATAAAAGTAGCCAGACAGCTTTTTTTAGACTCTAAGGAAATAAAGCGAAAAAAGTCATAAATTTATGGAAAAATAAAAATCGTAGCCAAAAATGTCGCCATGGACTTCAAATATCGCCAATCGCAATATCAAAATATTCATAGCCACAAACAATTTTTCATCGCCACGTTTGGCGAGAAATGGCCAAATCTGACAGCACAGAAAGGAAAATAAAATCACCTAGTGTAGTGATGCCACCTTGTATAGTTATGTCACCATGGCTGATAATAAGGGATGCCTTTATTAGTAGCTTTTAAACAAAAATAAATTACAATGTCCAAGGAAAGAACTCCTAACAAAACAAAGCAATTTTCTAGTTTATATCAATATCCTCCTTGCTGGCAAGATGACGAACGCGTCCAGGTGTTATTGGCGCCCTTTCGCGATCGCAGTGTTAATGTAGAAAACTACGATTCAAAAATGAATTTTTGGCTAGACACAATTCGAGATTATTGTTATTTTCAAGGTAAAGTTTACTTCTGTAAGCAGGAATTGCAGCATAACTTTACCAAAGGCCAACGTGTACCATGCTGTTTGGACACAGTCTTGGAAGAAATGCAGAGGAAAAAAATTATACGTTCACGTACAGACTATGAGTATGATCCTGAGAACAGCTGGAGCGGTTGGGCGGTAAACAATTTCTTAAAGAGACCTCTTTCCTGGGGCCTCGATAAAATTAAAGTTAAACTGGGTGCCAGGGATGCTGGACATCTGGATGTAATACACTTTATTCACTTAGAAGTTATAAATGTAACGTTAAGAAGCTTGTTCATATACAAATACCATACATATGTACATAACTGTATACTATTTTTAGAAATATTGCGTCGAATTACAGAATCTGTTACAAGAACCTCCCTATATGGGGAAAATTCACCATTATGAAGTCCTAAAAAAAGAACTTTGTTCAGCTTTAAATATTTCAGAAGAGAGCTTGCGTATTTGCCTTCACACTTTAAATGTTCGAAAAAATATTGGTTTGGAATACAAGCCAAATACAAATAACCATCACATACATCTTGTTAAAATACCATGTGAGTTGGAAAAATTTATGATTCCTACGTAATTTAAAAATGGTCTCTTGCAGCTAAAGATGATAACGACGTCAGCATTACGGAAACGGATCGTGCCATTCACAATTTACAAATAACTAAAACTAACTTGGAAAGCCAACTTGAGGATATAGAGTTAGAAATTAAGAATAATGAAAATAAAGCACGTCAGTATGTTAACGAAAACAAAAGAATATTGGCCAAAAGTTGTCTACGTAAAAAGCAGTTGTTGGAAAAAAATCATGGTATAATTTCATTTTATCATTTAATTATTAAGGTTTTCATTCTCTTGTATTTTAAACATAGAACGCCGTAGTTTAGCATTGCACAATATTGAAACAATGTTATCAAATGTTTATGAAGCGAAACTAAATGGCGTTATATTGGATGCCTACAAATTTGGTTCGAAAGCATTACAAAATGCCCTTGAAGCTTCGAATCTTAAATATGATAACGTTGATGAAATCGTCTCTGATGTCCGTGAAACTATGGATTCCTTTAGAGAAGTTCAAGATAGTCTGTCCAATGTCTATTTCAATGAATCGTCAGGATGTCTGACCGATGAAGATGAATTGGAAAAGGAACTTAAAGAAATTATGGGTGGATCACATGCTAACTCTCCAACGAAGAATGCAACTGAAAATAAAATAGATATCACTATGCCAAAAAATATAGAAATTACCGATGCTGAGTTACTAGATATGCTAAACGGTTTAGAAATCGAACAAAATTTACCAAAGAAATTTGTGGAGAAAAATGCATTGAGTTCTTAAATGATGAATGTATTTTTATTAAATTTTTTTAATATGTTATCAGCCATAAATTAAGTGTTTTATTTCGACTTCAACATTTTTGTTCTATACTTTTTTGCGGTGCTCTTAATTTAGGACAAAAATGTGGATGTCCAAATATGACAATCGTAATAAGACAGAATGTATCTTAAACTTGTTTGACTATGTGATTATTGTTTTTAATAAAATAAATACTTATAAAAATATATTTATTCATTTATTTAACTGCTAATTACACATACTGTAATCTACAATAGGGGATAAGTAATGACTACCATATTTTTGTGTTTTTATCTTACATTATCGGAATGAAACTACTCATAATTTGTTATCCTCTTTCGCAAAATTCAAGATTAATCTAATATATGTTTAGTCTATTTTGCATGCACAGAGGTGTCACATTTAAGATAATTCTCACTTTCGGGTCTTGCCGCTAGACATCAGATTAAACGATTTTAATTTTTCTTTATTTAAAAATGAAATTACAGCTGATTTTTAATGTAAATTTCGTTCGTTCGTATATTTATATTAAAAACATTTGTTTCTTTTAGTGTTGCTTTGAGTACAAAAACACAAACGTGCGATATCTGCAAATGAGGAAAATGTTATGCTTAAAGCTCGATTATGTATTGCATCGCAGCTTCAGTTGGGTTGCTATTTGACAACATGTTGCGCTTTCCATTATAATTTTTTGCAGAGACAGATGTTTTGCAACTGGCAAAAGAACTGAAATTTGTTTGCCATCTAAAATGAAGCTATATTTTTTGGAACTTAAATTTTCAACTTTATTTTGAAAAACGAATACGCTTTTTAAAGCTGGGTATTCCGCAGCATCTTAAATTAGGAATAAACTAACTTACAATGCTATTGAATGCTATCAAATTGTACATCAAAGAGACAAGTTGGGCGAAATGAGTGAAAGGTTTCGATTCCTGTCGTAGGATTTGGCTGTGTCTACTTTTTCTCTTCTTTACCGTTCTGTTCACAATTTTCCGTTCTCTTTCTATCAAAGGTATCACAGAGGGACCAAATCATGGATCCAAATAATCAAAATCTAGCCGTTGAATCGAACTTAGAATTATTTGAAATTATATGTTTGATTTTAAATAGTTTAAACTGCAAATACTGGTAGAATTAAAAATGGCTTAACTTCAGTAACTTAATAATTAATACGGTGCAGAACACACATATTTAACAAGTGTGTACATAAAAATTTCAGTGTTTTTTATATAGAGAAATATTATTTATAATGATACGGAACTTTTCACTTAATAAATTAGTGGTTCAATATTTTTGAATACAATATAAAATTTTATTTATTCACAACTATTTTAATTTCTATGAAGAATTCTTCTGTTTAGTAGCATTTTTGAAATGCCGATCACGTTATATCTTTCAATTGAATGTGTTAAAACCGCTGTTATAATTTCAAGCAAGCAGGGATCAGCTTACCTGTTAATATTACAGTCCGAATTTTTTTGTTGATAGAACACATTTTTTCTTTGTGCATAATTTAAAACGTTTTCGACGTTTAACTTTAATTTTTTTACAATAATTAAAACCTAACTAGAGTTATTTAATTTACTAGCATTGATTTTGTTTTAAATACATATTTGAATATGATTATTTAACGACAAATAAATAATGAAAAATAATTGAATAACACGTTATTCTATCTTTAAGCACAGCCCATTCAAAACTGTTTTATATTGTTTAAAAGATATTTTACATTTTGTTTTGGAGTATCATAACAACAAAGATTACTTTTCTACTTAACTAATTCAAAACATAAACCGTATTAAAAACGTGATGTTTAATTATGAGAGCAAAAGCAACATGATGAAATAAAATTAAATTGATTTAAAACTAAAATTATTTAAAGAACACAATACAAATGATGTAAGAGTAGAAATGAAAAAATACGCAAACCTTTTTTTATAACTCGAATTTTTCCATTATTAACAATTTATATAGAAACTTCGTTATGTAAGAAACTTCGTTATGTAAGAAAATCAATTATCACGCTATTGATATTTTATAATGTTAATAAAATAAATTATATAGTAATTTTTTGAGTTGTAATAAATGAGTCTTAAATAAAAGTTAATTAAAATTATAAATTTTTTAACGCTTGTGGCGACCACGTATGAACTGTAGGGTCTTCTGCATAAGAGGTGCTTTTTTGGGACGAGTCGATGAACTAGCTACAATATTTGGGTTAAAAAAAAAATATTTAATAAATTACAATTGAGTATTTATGCATTAAAGCTTTTATACTTACAGACTTGAGCATGATCTCTTACAGCTTGTGGCACTTTTAGTCTTTGATCACCTGTTTTAACAGCATTTGGTGTTACACTAGATAGTGATGCTACGCGGGCTGCTGGTGTGGCAACTAATTTCCCTTTTGTACCAAATTGTTCTTGTTTTTTAATAACATTACGTGGCGGCTTGACCATTGAATCTACAAATGCTAATTGTGTTTTTCTTACAGGAGCTGATGCCATTTTTTGAGAAGCCTTAATAGAATCTTTTAAAACACTAAGTTTTCGTTCGTCTTCTTCTTGACAACGCTGCAAATAAAATTATTTTAATTTATTTATAATAATGAATGTGTCTGTACGTAGAAAAACACAAACAAGTAAATTTATTTTATTACATTTCATATAAACAAATTTCATAACTCACAATAAACATTTCTCTCCATGATTCATTTTCAATACGTTTTTTGGTGCGGTAGTTGCGTGAAACATGTTGCTGCCATAAAACATCACTATCTTCCATAAGGTATGGATTATATTCTTCAAAAACATACAGCTGTTGGGGTGTAGCACGTTCCAAGACCGGCTTTAAAACTTCAAACGGTACACCGCCCGTATATTCCAAAGCTTAATTTTTTTAAATCAACAAAATTTAATAAGTATTAAATTTAATTTGATTATATTTTGTAGAATATATATATATATATATATATATATATATATATATATATATATATATATATATATATATATATATATATATATATATATATATATTATATATTTACCATCAATATTTTTTTGTAGTAATCTTATGCACATATCAAACAGGCTGGGTACTTGAAATGTTTGGCCAGTTCGCACACCAGAATAAATTTTTGTTCTTGAAATATGAAAAACATTAAAATAGTTACATGTCATAGTAGTGATTTACTATATGTTGTCAATTTCACCAACACTGAATTATAAATAATACTAATCAAATCTTTGTATGAACTTTACTTTTAATATTAATATTTTTAATGTATGTTCTAGTTTTTTTTAAGTTTTATTTTAATTAATAAATTTTATTTATTTTCTTCCAGCTTAAGGTCCCAACTTTTTGAATTTTAATAATACATACATATTTCCGTACTCATCGAGAACCATCTTCAGGATTTTTGTTTATTTTACATACATACATATATCCTGATGAAGGTACACGATGAGTACGGAAATATCGATTATAAAAAGTACAAAGCTTGAAGAAAATAAATCAAATTTATTAATATTTTTAATGTTACAACAACATATTATAAGTTGTAGGTTAGCGGTAATGTTGAATTATCATTATTAAACATTACGCCACGTCATAGATAAATTTCAATTCGCACTCACTTTGGTAACATATCAGAGGTTCTTTTTGTCTGCATTATTGTTGATTACAATGATAATTTTTAAGGATTGTGCCAGGGGAATTGATTGCAACAAAGCAAAAACGGAGCAAACTTGTCAAACAACTTATACAAAATTTACGAAACAATTTTCATAAATAGAGTTCGACAATCAGTTTCTCCATTACTTGGGCTGTTACATACACCACATAAATGGACCTTAGTCACTTCAAAGAAAATCACTTTGGCAGATTTTCAATTTATTTTATTCATTTAAAATTATTTTTCATCGATTCGATTTCATGCTATTTCATTTATATTTTTAAAATTTTTTTGTGAAAACTAATTTAAAAATATCGCTATCGAATTTTTATTTTAAATTGAATGTCATAATTTAGATTCTAATTGGCAATTACATCTTAAATGATGTGAAATTTTTTTCCTGTTATAATATAAGTACATACCTCATTGTTTTAGATGAAATGCCATGAGTAATAGCTTCGGCATCGCTAAGAGTACGTATAGGTTTCGATGAAGAAGATGAATTATTAAAAACACAATCCATCACGGTTTGATTCAGTGGCATCGGCTTATAATTTGTGGATATTGTGGGTAATTCTAAAACAATACTGGGATCTAAAGGTTCCAACTTAGCGGTAGGAGCCAATAAATCAGGTTTCTTTAAACGAAAGTTTTTGTTGGTTTAAAAATACAATTTTTTTAGATTTTTGGAATTACTCACCGCATTACTCGTCTTCGAAGTACTCGCTGTTGAATATGATGACGAGGAATTGTTTGTTGATGTTATTTTTGATTCATTTGTTCTGTTGGAAATACAGCTACCGCTACTACTACGAATTGTTGAGTCTCTGTCAGTAATTGTATCCTTTTTACTTGCACTATTGCTATTGTTTGATGATGTTGATGGGGATTTAAAAGCTTTTTTGGTTTTTTTAACGGGCATGTTAAGCATTCCCAAGACATCATCGAAATTTGCACCCATTGACGAATCAAAACTATCATCGGCTGCACCTTCTTCTTCGACTGCCAGCAGACATGGTGAAGATGTTAAAGAAGATTTAGGTAATTTAGCCATCTTAGGTTGTGGTGATTTAAAATCGATATATTCGTTATCAGAATTATAATGTCTTTTGCGTTCGGCACTATCTGCGTCTTTGGTTGAGTATTTGGAGGAAGATGATGTAGAGGACTTATGGTCATGCTTATTTCTAGACGACGTTGTGTTATTTGATGGTTTTTCCTGCAATTCAAATGTTATTTATGTGTATGTCATTTTCTTAAATTATATAAAACTCACGTCTTTTGTTCTTTCTTTATTTTTGGATGAACTTTTATGTTTATCCGAGCGTTCTTTTTCTTTCGTAGAAGATGATTGGCTACGTTTATCATCATGCTTAGGTTTTGAACTGCTGGTATTAGAACTATTTTTTAATTGAGACGAATTAGTGCTGTTTGACGATGCCACTTTTCCATCTATAGAAGATTTAGATTTCTCATCCTTCCTTTTATCGCTTCTTTCTTTTTCTTTATCATGATCATGCAAAATATGTTTATCTCTATTAATTTGATGATCGTTCTTAACTTTTTCTCTCTCTTTGTCCTTGTGATTGCTTTTACAACTGCTGCTGCTTTTTTCTTTCGAAGATATCAATGATGATGATTTATGTTTTTCACGCGAATTTTTATATGTTTTCTCAGTACTTTGACTAACTTTAAGACCATTACTACTGTTGCCGTTTCCATTCTTCTGTTTTTCTTCATGCTTGTCATTAACAGTGCGATGTTTACTGAGCTCATGCATCTGTTCCTTGCTATTGCGGTTATGATTGTCATCGTCACCATCAGGTGGAGTTGTTCCACCGCCATCACCGTCGATATCATTATGAGTCTCGCTTTCATTTGTATCCATCGGCTCTTCCTCGGCAGCTACCATTGCTTTCCACTTTGTAACCAGAGCTTTAGCTGCAACTCCTATTTCACCATTGAACTTTCGTAGAGAGTTCACTGTTTTGCCTACACCCGTTTCTTGAAGGTGTTCCACTTTAATTGGTAATTTGTAGAGTTTGTTTATGCAGTGAAGTAACTAGAAACGGTATAAAAGAAAACTTAAAAAAACATACTAAGACCAACAATTCGGAATGAAGGCTTTAAGTTTTGGATTATCTCTTATTTACATGTCGACAGTTATTCAGTATTCGTACATAAGTATACAGAACTTTACTCAAGCAAAAACATATACATATGCACCGGTTTTAGAAAATTTTCGTTTGCAACGAACACCCATTCGGTCCCAACAGTTTTATATATTGAATAGAAATTATTTTGAGTATTATTGTTATTTATATATTTTGAACATTTCACATTATTATTTTTAAATTGAAGAACCATACTTTATATATTGTCAACAATCAATCAAATGTTTCCAATAAATTTATAAAATATTTTATTTTTCTAACATATTGTTAAAAAAACAATGTATGAAAGAATAATTCTAATAATTAAAGGCTATAACTATATTATGCAAATTAAAAATTAATTTAATTTTTAAAAATACATAAAAAATTAGTTAATTTCATTTATTTCCAAATGTTCGTCGAAAAACTATCATTCATTTTTGTTTGGATTGGATTTCAATATCTCAAAAGTAAACGTTAGCGTTGTTTAGGTTATAGTGGACTGTATAGAGATTAATAGTCCAAAAAATTTAACTACTTAACCGGGTGAGTTAACGTATTTGTGTGTTAAATGAACTTTACTAAAAAAAATCATAATCGGTTGCGGTTTTGACTTGGCATTGCTATATAGGGGTCCATTCTCTAACAATGGCTTCTGTAGAAGCTGTCGGAGCGATGAGGACAGTGTTAAATATATCCTCTCTCATTGCCATGCTTTCGTTGGAGAGACCGATTCACATGGGCAGCCCGCTGCTGCGGAATCTGGCATCGGCAGACATCGGCATGCATCATCCTGGACATTTTTATCCGGACATAATTTTTGTTCAATCTATTAGGAGGTATAGGATCGGAGTGTGTGACTTATTGACCATCTCCTCCGTCCGGGCAACACAAAGGGATCTATCGGGATTCAAGTGGGCAGTTGTCTTGAAGAGGACAACATTATTACGCCCAAAAGAAGCTCGCATTAGATCTTTGGTAAGCATAAAAACAAAAAACAGCTATACACCTAGTAATTTTGATGAGCATCATCATACCCATATTATTGCAGTAAATCAAAAATTTATCAAGGAAATGCCTAGAAATCTCTAAAACTTTGAAGACACGTGACTGCAAAAAAATATGTTTTCGAGGAATTTCGTTCGTTCTTGCAATGAAATATCCTATGAACTTTTTATATTCTTTTTAGTAATTAATAAATGGTATAATATTGCTTACAAAAACAAAACGTTTCATTACAACCTGTCTAAAGACGAATAAAAACTAAGTTGTAGCATATGATGGTGTACACTTAGTGTTGACGCTCACTGCATATAAACAAATTAATTCAGCTTTTTGCTTCTGAATTTATTTTGATTTTTTATACTTAGCGTTTCAAAGTTTTGGCCACAAGTGAAACAATTCCACTGTGATCCACTGTATGTAATTTTTATCGAGTGATTTTTGAGTATGTGGCTTTAAAATTATTTATTAAACTTTTTTGGATCAACTTACCCTGGCCTCGTTCTCTTGACTGCAATCAATGCTACGTTGGTAATGTTGTATAACTTCAACTATAGAGGTCATTATGTTTTTAGTTAATACACTCTGTAGAATTATTTATTAAATTTTTAATAACAGATTTAATGTTAAAAAGATAAATTTCTTATTTATTTGCTCTTGTATTTAATGTCTGTATGTATGTATACATATGTATATACTACGTATACTTATATATGTACTTAGTACGTAGTATATAGTAAATTTCTTGGTGTCGTCGAAAAAAGAAACACCGTAAACAAGATACGACTTTTCCTCTAGCGTATTGTATGCGTGTTAGCAGCTTTAATTAAACGTCAGATTCTAGTCTTCCACAATTACTTTCACTTTTTTCCACTCTATCTAATATAATATAAGCACTTCTTCATTTATCATTTAATTATATTTTTCTTTTTTTAACTACAAACAAAATATTCCTTGAATAAATGTCCATCCACCGAAATACACTAGCACAATGTATATCAGGTGGCTTCGACAATCTGAGTGAATATATATTTTCTTTTTGTTTCTTCTAATGTCAAAATGTTATGTTTGATTAAATTGCGTAGCTTTACTTCTAAACGGGAAGAGTATTTTGTAGTATATTAGAATAATTTTAATTGCATTAAATGCACATATGGCACCAAATACTAATTAAATAATTAATAATTCATGTAGTTTTGTCCAAGACGACTGATTTGTTTTCGATTCGCGGCCGCCGTTAATTATTTACGCAGTTGATTAACAACCAACGAACAGTGTGACAAAAAGCATATTCATACCAGGCAGACTCGCACCAATTCGCTTTGAAAAATTACTTGTTTGGATCTCGAATTCAGTTGTGTCGTCAAATCCATGAACATGCACATTTTGACGATTGAGGAATGAATTGTGAGTGAGTGAAACAAACTAAAAAATTAAATAAATAAAATTTGCTTCAAGTTTATAAATTTAAGAGACAAAAAATATATTAAATTTTTTTGCATAGATCACACGAACGCATATTAATAAATTTATGTATTTGATTTTATTAATATTTTCACAATACCGCGCCAGGCATATTCACATGGGTTAATATCACGAGAACTAATTTTATATAAAGAAGATGACTAAAAACACATAAACATAACTTTGACAACGAAACAAGGTAATATACAAGCAGCAAAAATTAGTCACCTGAGCTCTCAAGACTACCTGGTATAAATATGTCTTGGTGTGACAGATTTTAGGTAGCACCACCACTGCAGGCGAAAGGTGAATTTATAAGGTCTATGCGCTTTGTGTATAAAACAGAAGAATAAAAGTAGAAAGCAAAGAAAAATCCAAATAAATAAGCAAATAATCAAAACAAATCGAAAAAAATCTCTTAATACATAACATATTTTGAAAAAGTTTGCAGGTGCACTAGCTATGTTACGTGTTTTCCACTCGGTAATTTCTATTTAGCTGTGAGAAAGATACACCCGGTTCACACATGGCAACTTTTGTGGCGCAACTATTTTAATGTTAATGCTGTCGACTCAGGGCTCTTGCTACTGTTTTTAGTGCTTCTTGATATTTAGTGCCGATATTTTTCGAGTTTATGCTCGATTCTTTTATTTTTAAATTTATGGTGCAACGAATTTAAAGTAGAGTTACCAATTGTCAATGGTCAATTGTGAGTAAATGCCCCATCCATCTTGCGGAAAGCTTTTTCTTATACCGGGTTCACACACGTAAATTATTCTTGTTCAAGTTTCAATTCAGCCGAAAGAAAGATAGAGCAAGTACATATGTATTATTTTTTTTACCTCCCTGAATTAAAACTTTAGCAAGGAAACTTGACGTGTGTAAACAAGGTAATACCTGAGTGATCATTTAAAATTGGACTCACTAAGACATGTGACATATGTGGCTTATATCATTCTTTCAAATCGGCCAACACCATATTGTGAATTTTTCAGTTGTTTCGGGTGTAGAGACCTCAAATGGACGTCCAGGAAGTTCGGCATCTTCCGCACTTACACGGCCACAATGAAATTCAGTAAACAATTTTTAAATAATTGAAATTGACATTGCTGATTTTTTCCATTTTTTAATGCATCACGAAATTTTTAAACCAACTGAAATAATTATTTAAAGCAATAGGTCCGATTTCAAAAATAAGTTTTAAAGTTTCAAGGTAGTCGATGCCTATGCAAATTGAGTGCAAAGTAACCCACACCAAGCTCGAAAAACTTGCACAAGTTACCAAGACTTACGATAATTAAACATCTTATACGAATATTTGCAAAAGTAAGGGAACTTCTGCACTATATCATCTGTGACTATACATATGTACATACTTCATATTTTTTTAAATCGTTTCATAAATTACGTAGAAGTAGGTCATATAACCTTGTAATTTATGAAATCGGTTAAAATTTAGTTTTTAGGTATTAAATTTAAAAAATTATTTTTTTCAATAAATAAATTAAATAATATTTCGACGCCTCTGAAAGAAAAGTTTTAAATTATGGAAAGGCCAAAGCTAAATAAACTGTGTGGGGGGAAATGTATTGCCATACAATATCATATTATTTGTTTCTGATATGCGATGAATATTCACAGGATTTCTTAATTTTTTTCTATTTCGCTTGCTCTGACTGATATATGTACCTCTTAACAAGAAAGTGAGTTAAAAACAAGAATATACTTACATATGAACAAACTTAAATTAAATGAAAGTAAAACAAAAATATGGGAATTAGCTCTTATAGCAATAACATATTTAAGATCAATAATGAAGTGATAGAGAAAGTGAACGAAATAAAATATTTAGGCATCGTTATAGATAAAGATTTGAAATTCAACAACCATATTGATTATATATGTAAAAAAATCGGCAAAAAATAAGCTTCTTTAAACGAATTAGAAAACAAATAACTACCTTAACAGCAATTAATATTCATAATACTATAATAAAAACTCATTTTGAATACGGCTCAACTATTTTATACTCATGCTGTACAACGAATCAGATTGAAAGACTTCAAAAGCTGCAAAACAAAGCAATGCGGATAATATTAAAATGTAACAGATATAGTTCAATAAACTTTATGTTAGAGACACTGAAATGGCTTATTAATTTATTTTTTTTATTATTTGAAGGAGCAAATAATGATTGTAAGGGAGGTCCAACCTGAACTCTGAACACTTTAAAATCGAAAAGGTATCTACAAGTGCATTGCGAAGATCGTTGTTTTATAAGGGCCTTCAGCTATACAACTCGTTGCCAGAAAATGTAAAAGTGGAAACAAATATTAATTTATTTGTAAAGAATGTTGTTAACTTTATTAAATACAATTTGTAAAATTTTTTATTTAATTTTAATGATATTAATTGTAAATGGGAATAATATAAAAAGTATTTTAAATACTAATAATAAATAAAATAAAAAATAAGCTTACATATCGTGTTATAAGCTTACACATCGTCCCTGTCATATACAACATATAAATTACAGCGGTTGTGTTTCGTTCATGTAAGATTTTTATTCAAACGGTCTTTGGATAGGCAAAAATCGTTTCGTTTGAACCGAAGGTAAAATATATGATACATACTAAAAATAAATGAATATGTATATAGTGGTGAGAAAAAATAAAATTGAAATAAAAATATTTTAAAACAGCTAAGACCACAACAAATAAAACACTGCAAAAAACTGTAATTGTTTTAACAATTAGTTGGGAAGAATAACCTGAAATAATAAATTTGAATATTAAATATAAAAATATTTTATGAACATACATACATATATTGTATGAACTAACTTTTACATTATCTTTTGCGTTTGTGTGGAGCAGCTGGCAAAATCTGTAATATGAGCAATGCCCGTTATAATTTACTGAAAACGTATCGTTCTTGTCACGTAAAAAATCTGCAATAAATAGATTTTAATGGTTCAAATGTCAAACTTTAGTATTACTTAGAAATGAAAAACCGTGTGGAATAAAATTTTTATACCATAGGCTATATTTGACATCAAATGTGCATGTACTACTTTATATCTCACATGAAAGGTTAAATACCCAATCTATCTACCCAATTTATGTACATGTATGTTCTTGCCTAATTTGAAAAGTAATGTTTTTTTACAGTTGGTAATATAAACCTCATAACACTAGTTTTCAACAAATTTATTTGAAAAGAATTATTTACACAATTACAATGTTTTTTTTTTTATTTAGTAAAAGTCCCCATTAATTGGGCCTATCTATACAAGATCCCAACAATGCCAAAATCAAGTTGCATACTTTGTTTTGTTAACTTAAAGAAAGAATTTGACGATGAAGTTCTCTACAAATTCGCCGTTGAATGCCCCTTATTAATGATTTAATACAAATTCAAATGTCATATTTTTGATAGGCCTTCCCAACGATCAGGAACTGTATAAAAATAACGATCCATTGCATCAGCAAAACGTAGTCTATACCGTTCAGGAGGTATAATTGTGGGCAGTTTACCCATACCACCCAAAATACCAGTTTGTTTAACAAAGGATTCAACCTTTTTATCAAATGTAAACGTACGTATATAATCTGGAATACAAATTGTCATATAAGAAATATTATTACAAAAATTATAAAGTAATAATAATATCGATCCATTTTGGGCCAATTTACCATATTTTTAATTTCTAATAAATTGACTTTGTGCACTAACTGTAGTTATGAATATGAATGTAAAAATAAATAGCTGATTTTACATATCTCCCTTGGTTTCTCTATTCCTTGCACATTCCCTATGATTTTACAAATATAAAAGCTTTGTGCTCTGGTTAATAGTTTTCTTAAGCTGAAAGTCGATACCATGCGTTCTGCACTTTTTTGTGTTCTAAGCATTTGTCAAAAACGTATCACCCGGTTCGCATACGACAACTTTTGATTCAACTGCAAGAAAGATACACCCGACTCACACACTTCAACTTTTGTTGCGCAACTTTTAATCCAGATGTACTCCATGCTTTGACGCGTACGATGCAAAATCGTAAGTCATAAGCGACGTTCGAACAGGTCTGAAATTTTTCATAGCCAGGGATGACACTTATACACCAACACCTGGTTCACACACTTCAACTTTTGTTGCACAGCAGCTGAACTGAAAGTTGCGCAACAAAAGTTGAAGTGAACAGGATGCAACATCAAAAATCTAACATAAAATTTACAAGATGTTAACATCCTCTCATAAGAAATGTACAGGGCTAAAAATCAAAATCCTTTAATTTTGCAATGTAGTAAGTACAGTGTTGCAAATTCTTTGAGTTACGAATAAATGATGAATCCAAATAATTTTATTTAAAAGTCTGGAGCCTTGCACAAGATCGGAACGCTTTGCGTTGATTTGTTTTAAAACGCTAAGGCACTTAAATAAAAAAAAAACAAAACAAAAAGTTTTTACTGATTGTTACCGGAAAATGTTCACGTGCTCGAATATTTGTAACGAGAGAGCGCAAGAATACGAGAGACAAAAACTTGTAAAAAATTGTTACTATCAAAATGTTTACTTGTAAGTATTATTTGAATGATAATCCCCCGGAATAATCTGGATATTTAATTTTTTTAATGACAAAATCTGGCATTCTTTTGCTTTGGACAAGAGAAGAGAAATTAATCTCTCAAATTTTGTAATCCGGAAAGTTTTTCGTCAAATTCGTACAACTTTTAAGTAACTTTATGTGACTTCGTTACCCACCTGGAGTAGACCTAATATTTTTCTTAAATTTAAGAGCAACAACACGAAAAAGGTGCATAAAACAACTGAATCAAACAGAGCAACTAGTTTAGTTACAAATTGTTAATAGTAAAACGTTCATTTGCTTTTTTCTATTTTTGAGATTTTGTGATAGTCCTTTTCTAAATTTTCGCGATAAGAGTTTTACTGGAAAGTAAACAATTAGACCTAGTAAAAAACGTTGAATTTAACAATTCGTATAGCTGAGTTTCGATAAATTTGAGTATCTATGTTATCGTATGGAAACATGTATGATTTATTGTAACGAAGTAGAGCAGTAGCGAAAAAATTGTTATAAAAGGGAAAAAATGTATTAAATTTGTCTTCTTGCATATTTGAAGTGTAGTAAGAAAAGAAAATCTACATACATATGTATGTATGTATTAAAATAGTTTTCTGTAATATACGATAATTTAGCCCAACGAGATCGATTTACATCCTAAACTTACCTATGATACCTAGTACTAAGACATCATTTTTTTTATCCAACCCCACTAGTAAAGAATAATCCATGACTTGGTTTTTTTCTAAAAAACAAGCATCTCGATTAATTGCATCTTTCAAAACCACTTTGCTATGTGTCAAAATGTATAAAGGTTTCAACCAGGACACTAAAGGATATAAAAGCATGTAAGGTTATGATACTCGGTAGAATTTCAATTAAACTTACTTTGTACAAAATTTTCGTCCAACAATACAATATCTCCTTGTTGTTGGTTCATGGGATCCACCAAACGATTCCGTTCCGAGCCTTTCAAGTCGAACTTATCCTTAATATCGCATTCATAAAATAAATTTTCCATAACCAGCAAAGATTTTTCAACGAATGAACTGTGAAACATAAATTATCAGGCCTGTCACAAAAGTCAATTTCGATCGAAAGTGGAATTGATTCCGTATTTTATTATTTTATTTATTCAATCAAGGAAGTTTTAAATTTGTTTTTGTACTATTAGATACAAAAAATGAAATTCGATCATGAAATTAAAAGTGGTTTCATTCCGAAAAAAAATTTCGTTTTGTTTTCTGGAGAAGCAAAATACGGAATCAATTCCACTTTCGATCGAAATTGATTTCAGTGACAGGCCTGAATATATCAAACAATAAGAAGTTTTTCATATCGTTTAATTTTTTTCGAAAGTTTTTGGACACATATATTGAATTTTTAGATAAAGACAAAATGCAGTTATATACATATGTGCATAGGTAGATATTTTAAGCTTACTCTTTCTTTTTTATGGTCACTTTAAAAACACCGAAAATTTTGGCTAGTAACGTGGGCTGATTTTGTTGCTGACATTTGCTAATGTACTCAAAATAGTTTGGAGCAAAATTTTCGAAACTATTTATGTCACTTTTCGTCATCTCTTTCAATACGAAACGATCATCTAGAAATAATATAATGAACGTTATCAAGCACCAATTGCACTTTGAATTTATAAAATTTACCAGAAGTTTTACAAAAACGAGATCCAGATTTTCCTCCTTTTGCTTCCCACTGTACGCTGCTACAAAGTGATCGAGCGAAATGGCAACGACATTCTTCGGTTATATCAGCATGGGGACGAGAGTTGTCATCTTTATTATTGTTGCCGTAGGCTTCCCATTTAAAATCATTAACCGTAGCAAAATTTTGACTGGCATCGCTTGGTTTACGCACCAACTCTATTTCGGGACCGTTTTGACTTTGAGAAACTTTGAGTTCCTCCCTTTTCTTACTTTGCTCGATTTCCCGATAGATTGATTTGTCCAATTTTGGCGGTTTTATTGTTTTAGCTCTCATTAGATCAAATTCTTTAGCAAAATACATTTTACATGTAAATTGTGTATTGTTATCGTTAAAAGTTATTTCGATATGGGAATTGTTATTCTTTGACTTGGAGCGGTCTTCTTCATTGTTATTCAATGTAGTGGGAAAAGGTGGTGTATTACTATCTTTACTGTTATCATCGTCCTCATAACTATTAAAAACAAAAACCAAAGAGATATAAAATTACCATTAATAACAAATTAAATTAAGTGACTGTTACCTGTCTTGAGATTTTCTCTTAACATGGGGACTTGGATTAACAATAACTCCCGAACTGCTAGATAATGATGTTGTTTCGGCCGCATTCTGTTGTTGATTTACCAATAAACTCAATATGCGTTTATATTTTTGGGAAACCAAACAATAAGCAATTATAGAGCTAAAATCATGATCATGCACTACCACAGGAAACGCTCCTAAAGGTAGGGTGTAGTGTTCTAAATTACTAAAAGGCGACAGCAACAAATTGACCGGACCTGTTGATGGTAGTAATTGAGTGATCATTCTTTTAATAGTTTTTTTATCTGATGGTGGCACTGCCACAACTGCGGACAATAGAAAATGTGAATCCGTAGTGTTTTTATCTGCTGCACTTATTAGAGTTTCATTAGTGTTGGATGTAGACTCTACTGTATCTTCATTCCCTAAGAAACGTGTATTATCGGGTATTTGTGTAGTAGTAGGTGAAATATCGGTATGCTCTGAACGTAATTCTTCTGTACAAATAGTTCCAGCATCTACGGTATGGTGACCTGTATCATGGCCTTGTTTGGCAGCTGATTTCTGGGCAATAGCCATATCATGTAATCGTGGACCCCATTGGTCTATACTTTCAGCTAGAACCCTTTTTGACATTAACAACGCATCGTTTATATCATATGGACTGGCTTTATTTTCCGTTAACAATGTTTGAATTATTTCAACATGTTGTTTAAAAATGAACTGATCTTTGCTCAAATGTGTTTTTAAACAAGAAACTAATGAAGAACTTTCATCTTCAGTGGCTAAATCTGCAATACGTTCGTGTATGCGCGTATAAACTTCATGACCTTTCATCGAAAAATTTTTTACTTCTTCCAAAACCTCAAAGCGATTAAAAGCCTTGGGTGGATGTAAGTTCAGAGTGAGTAGTGGTAAGGCAACTTCCCAAGTTTCCAAGGGTGTATATTGAAATTTAGCTGCCACCCCACGATAACTGAATTGGTGTACATAGTCTCTATGCAGGGAATGCGGGCAATTAGATTTAGCACTAATGCCATTTTCATTTGCAACCGACCTTTTCTTATAGGCATGACCATGAAATCGCAGTTCTAAATATTTAGCCAATGACAGGCATTTTGTAGTTTCTGAAAGTGGAACGCTGGGTGTAACCTCATTACATATACTACACCAGGCTGTAAAATATATACTGTTTGAGTCCGATTTGGTGTTGTCTTCGCTTAAGAATACTTTTACACAGCCCATTGAGTGTACGTAACGTCTGGTGTGACCCAACATCGGCAGATTGCATCGTGTGCATATCGATGATAAGCGACAGCAGTAACGTTGCAAGAATTGGCCCAACATGATGTCTTGTTGGCCATAAAATTTCATATCTAAAAGGGTAGGAGGGGCGCAAAAAGACGACGCACCTTTTGGATTGAAAAAGAAACTACAAAACAACACTGGTAAACGTTGGTGATTCTCAATATTTAATGCATCCTTGTAAATATTTTCATCCTGAGGTTTTTGTGACATTTGGTTTCTAGACTCTTTCCATCCTTTCAGATATTTAAACACTTGACAGCCAAAACCAAGAAATAAGAAAAAATTTAAAAACTCACTTATAATTGTTAAATAGACGTAAAAAATTTAATAACAATATTAGCCTATCAATTTCATAAAACAAAACCAATTAAGATTTTTTAATACGAATGATTAATTTATAAAGTATTCCAGCAACCTTATAATACGTATTTTGATCAAAGTACTATTTAGTAACAAAACTTATTTATATGGTTATATTTTACTTACGTCTGGGTCTCTTGGGATACCTTCCTCCGTATGCTCGAAACTCTGCCAACAGTGTTTGTATTTCACGATTATCTATTGGCGTAGTTATTTTCAATTTTAAAAACTCATGCAAAGGATTCACCTCTAATTTTTCCAAGTCGGTGGAGATAATTTCAGAATTTTCCAAACGATCATAGTTATAAGAAACGTTTGAGTTTGTTGTATTTGTTGAGTTTGCACTTGACCACAATTTCGAAAAGTACAATTCAGCGGGAAATAAAGCACGCAATGGACACTTGCGGCCCTGTTCAGTTTCCAAATAAGGTAAAGGAAAAGTAAGGAATGGACTAACCGATAATATAGTAGAACTAAGAGCACTACGAAACCGATTATCATAGCGATGTTCCACGGCCAACTGAAGATTGTGGGAGTTATCTGGTAACGCCTTGGTATCAGTAGAACGCAAAGGATCCGTAAAATCTGCCGATACATCAGTCGCAGTAGTTAATATTTTGTCTTCGGATTTGCGTTCAACAACAAAAGGTCGTGGTTTATTTGAAGACATTGCAATGCCAGAACGTAATTGTGGTATTTCCTCATCTCGCTCATTTCTCTGCAGATTTGCCTCTAGGTTTAAATCATTTAAGTCATCGTTTTCATCAGCAGGGCTAGTTTCTTTGGAATCAAATATAGGTCGCTTTGGTATTAAAGGTTCGGCAAACTCATCCAGTAGAAAGGACATTTCTAAACGCCAGTTATATCTCGCGTATACTAAAAATGAAGCAACCTTTTTGACTTTAGCTAACTCTTTACTAGACCCACCTCTCAAAAGACAAGTAAAACCTCTAGGGTTTTGTAATTTTTCGAAAAACATTAAAGTTTTTGTAGCACCCATACCATCATTATAGTTGCGTATATAAAATGCATCGCATTTTCCAAGTTTCGGTTGTGAAATATTGCCCTCAATGCTGGTAAGAACATCGCATTGCAAAGTGCGAGCCAAACGATCCATCACTGAAAGTTTTACATCTAACACTAAAGTAATTCCATTTGATCTCAAAATGTCTTGAGCTATACCAGCAACATTTTTATGGACTAGTACAACATTGGGTTTAAAGCTCATAATGCGTGCACATACATTTCTCAAATATTCTTTTTCCTGCAATAAGACTGTTGATATACTGACAAATTTTCCCTCTATACGCTCGTATACTATGGGACATTGCAGAAGTAAGATCTGAGGATGCTCCACTCGCGTCGCCATGTCTTTGTGGGCTACATTTTTGGAAAATACAACACCTCCCACAATTTTGCTCTCAACTCGCTTACCTCCTGCAACTTTTTTAAAATTAACATAATTTCTTATATCCATCAGTTCATTAGTACAATATTCCGGTTTAAAATGATTGGCCGCACCACAACATAAGGGATTTAAAACTTTATTCCACTGCAAATCTAATTGGAAACCTCTTAGCATTTGCGTTAATAGTTGTTCCTCGTGATCGCAGTATGACTCTAACAGTTTGGAAGTAGTCGAGTGCACAGAATTCTCCAATTCTATATCACGAGTTGTTTTTAAATTAAAGGATGCATCAAGAGACTTAGGCGGATGTGGCTCAATACCAAATTGTTCATATTGAGGACTAAGAGCTTCTTCTGTTTGACCTATTTCCATAAAATTAATAGCTTCTAGAGCTTGCCTGCAATTGAATGAGCATTATGACAAAACAAATTATATGCAAGAATATTACCTTGGCAGCTCACTAACAAACCGATAATGTAAATTTTCATCAAATTCTGTTTCTTCGGAATCATTTACAATCGGTTGTATAAATCCCGCATCTAACATAGCGTTTAGAATTGCGACTGCTTGCACCTTGTTTGAAGACTTGTGATTGGCATTGAGAAATTCAATAAGCTCAGCTCCACAGTTTTGTGCAGACAGTTCTTTGCGCATTTCCTCATGAAGGCTTATTAATGAATTAGATTGCTGCAGTATATTTTTGCGATCATCCAATGTTAAACTAATTGGAGGCTGATGTGCAGCAAATCGTTCTTCTTGATACCCTACAGAAACTTTACGCTCTAATGGTGTTGTTTGTTCTTTAATCAAACTAATCGGTTCGGCGTCGTTATTGGTTTCCAATTTGCTGGACAGATCTTGTTGTAAAGCTTGAAGATCAGAATTAAGATCTTTGGTTATGTTAGGAGATCGCAGATAACTAAGAACTATTTTTGAACAATAGTTGCAAACTTTTAAGTCTCCTAATAGTATAAAAATTTGATTATTTTAATATAATATTCAAGGGCAATTTTAACATACCAGAGCACATTATTATTTTTCCTGGTACTACCTGGTTACAGCATTTGGAACAAAATATTTGTCCACATAGCCGACAATGGTGTTTGCGACGAAAGGTTGAAAACTTTTGTGTGCAATCATAACATTCTTTGGCTTTAGAATCCGGCATCCAGAATCGGTGCAAATCGGTATCTTTATAGTTTCGCAAGTCCTTAAATTAATGTACATATTAATTCAAATAGTTTTCTTGAAAATAATAATAATAATATTAACAATAATAATAAGAATAATAATAATAATAATAATAATAATAATAATAATAATAATAATAATAATAATAATAATATTAAAAATATTCTATTGTTTGTTGTTGGCTCAGCTAGGTATACGCCTGCATTTCATTGGTGCTAACCAAATCATCAGTACCCTTTTAGCCAAATCATGATTAAAAAGCATTCAAGCTCGTATACTACAAATACTATATGAGAATTCAAACAGAACTCAATCATATTTTTCTATTTATAATCAACAAAAACACATAAGTATAATAGCTTTACAAAGCTTTTGTACAACCACAACACAACAAAAAATTATAATGGACTTGCTGAGCCAACAACAAACAATAGGGTATAAAAATAGTTATTTTGGAGAATATCTCGAATAACAAATTTGATAAATATTAATAATAATCATAATATATATATATATATATATATATATATATATATATATATATATATATATATATATATATATATATATATATATATATATATATATATATATATATATATATATATATATATATAATAATAATAATTAATAATTCAGTGAATAAAACACATAATATTTATTTCTTTCGCATTATTTCTGCCAAAAAGTTCTTACATTATTTTTTGAAGCCATCATAGTTCTCATCCGTTTGAGTACATTAACCATTGTGCGGCCTTCATGGACTTCTATAGGTAACCTTCCATCCTTTTCCACTGAGCTGCTGTCATCTACAATATTTGATGAGGTTTCACTACTAATGCCTCCACCAGTTTTCGTTGTTGTTTGATATAACACATTGGAATTAATGCTGGATGATGATGTGTCTCCAATCATGGTTAAATTATCTTCCTGAATATTAACATCTGCATAAAATATTGACTTTGTAACGTTTGAAGTTGTTGGCGACGTTGGAGATTGAGGAGTATTAATACTTGATAAATCATTCACCGTATTGTATGACTGATTGTAAGCATTTTGTATTTTATTAACAAATCGACCAAATAATGTTTCAGGTTCTTCTTCAAAATCTCGAGCAAACTCTGTGAGTTTTGTCATTGAATGAAGATTTTGATTTGAACTCATTTTGTCAGTATTTGATTTTGTAATTTTTGTATTCTTTATGTATTTTTTGAGTAACGAAGATTAAGATGGAAAATAGTGTTGCCCTTTAATTATTTTTTAATATTTAAAATGTTGTTAAATTCAGTTGATCATTGAGTGAAGACTCAGGTGCTAATGAACCCAAAGCTAAATCAGTCCATTTTTGCTCCTAAAATGTTTTAATTATTATTTCAAAAGTAATTAATAATTAAAAAACATTTCCGTTTACCTGTTCACTAAGAGTTAAATGTGAATCACCACCATCGGCTTCGGGGTCAGGCAATTTATCAGCCGGTACAAGTATCTGATCAAATGGTAATTCTTCTTCGCGCCACGTATTGTCAACAATATCTAATAAATGTCCATCGGCTGGAGCCTGTAAATTAAATCAAATATTTTTTTCATATTTTTGTAGCTTTTTAGGTTGTAGTGTAACAATTAGTTTTACAATTTTCATTTAAATTTATTTATTTATTTTATCAGTCTTATAACAAAGCCTATATGGCCAAACATTTATTACCTAAGTGTACCAAATAATAAACTAAATATGTAGATTCAGAATAACAATACATTTATCTACAAAAGAAAAAATAATAATGCTTCAGTTTCATTTACTTTGTAAATATAAATTTACATACAATATATATAAATATAAAATATTGATGAAAAGGTAATACAAATTGGAAGTCTTATTAATTTCATCGTCTTACACTAATGCGATGTCAAATTATACTTTTTTGATAAAAACTAAATCGAAAATGCAGACAACACCAAGGCTGCATACCTACAGAATAAATGTGTACCTCTTCCAGCAAGATATAAGGTATGTTCGTAAGTGCAGTACTGCCTTGAAACAATAAATTAGAATGATCCTACCAGTGACAGTAAATAAGATGGTGTCCAAAAATACATACATACAATTGTATGAAGCATACGGGACATATACCATGTTCTTACAATAAAAGAACATAACTTATGCCCCTATTGCGGTTCACCACTCAACTCAGTTTGGTCGTGTGAGAGTCAACCCAACTTATGCACAACCACACTCACTTTAGTTATTGCGATACACAATAACTAAAATGAGTTTGGTTGTGCATAAGTTGGGTTGACTCTACACGACCAAACTGAGTTGAGTTGTGAACCGCAATAGGGGCAATAATTTGTATCCATAAACCGAAGCATGTATTGTTGTGAGTTAAGCTGTTCATATGCCAACCAGCTTGAGGTTCATTGAAGAGTTGATTAGCACCTACGAAATGTTGATATATAACAGTTAAGCCCACAACGAATAATATTATATAAGATTTCTAGTTATAAAATAAAACTCTATCATCTAACTTTACTACATATGTGTATACATATACTCGTATTTATGATGCATGTAAATAGCATCCAATAGAACACGTCTCACCTGACTGTCCATCACTTGTATCGATTTTCTTATCACTGCGAAAATTTTCTTGCTTTTATATTTTAATTTCTCAAATCTGTTTTAAGTTTTATTATAAACTGTTTAGCTCTTGATTCTAGGCAAATGATTTATTAATGTATTAATCGTTTCCAAAGTGTATACTAAATCCGCTGACAATATAAATATATATGTATGTATGTTTATAATACAATTTACATACTTATCTATTTACTATGAAAAACACAGTTGTCAAAAATTTCACAGCTGTTTCTATTTTAGAGATATACAACTTATAGTCAGCACTATTCAATAACAGATGGCGCATATCACAAATTAAAAATATTTCCATCCATCCGGAAATATACGGCATGTAAAAAATCAAAAAAATTCAATACCTACAATTATAAAATTACTATATTTATATTTAATGAGGTGAAATGTCAAACCATAAGATACTAAATAAGTAAAAAAAGACGAGCATGGAATATACGGGTAAATAAAAAGATATTCGTTCCCAACGTTATTTAAAATAACGTTTATTACGGAGTTAACGTCCCTAAAGTCGTAATTTTTCATTTAAAATTGCAAATAAACAAGAATAACGGTAACTCGCAGATCTGCTGTTTATAATGAGTTTTAAGCCCTCCAGAGCACATTGTAAAAAGTATTCTAAAGGCGGCAGAAATTTTTATGCTCCTTCTATTTGACTAGAAGTCCCCGTCAATAATATTTGCCAGAGATTATTGCTTTCTTTTTTATTATTAACTAGATGACCCGGGCAAACGTTGTTTTGCCTTCAAATTTGCACTAAATCGACATAGCAATTATTGTTCAAATACCGGTATCGGGTTGGTCAAAATCGGTGCAGTAGTTCTTGAGTTACGGTGCTAAAACACACACACAAAACTAAGTATTGCGCCATCTGTTGGACGAACTTCAAACTGCACAGAAACACTCCTCACGGCCCATAGAGCATGCATATCAAATTTGGTCAAAATCGGTCCAGTAGTTTTTGAGTTTAGCGATCACGAACATACACGTAATTTTTATGTACATATAGCTGACACCGTCAGCTCAAAATATCTTCGGAACTACATAACCGATTTAAGAGTTTGATATCTCGTTTAGAAGAACATGACAACGGCTTTCCAAAAAAAGGAAAATAAAATAAAAAAAAGCACAAAAAATAAATATATGTATATGTCATTGGTGGTGCAATATGAAAATTGCATTTTGCCACGCCCCTCCGCCCACAGACCGAAAATAAAAAATCGGACTTCACAGTGTCACCCGCCCGAGTATTCTGAAGGTTCCCTGAAAATTTCGTCAAAATCGGCCCAACCGTTTTGGAGCCATTACGTTACATATGTACATACATACACACATCCAATTTTATATATATATATATAGATATAGATGGCTCTATTATAGATGGCATCTGAACTTCAGTTGAGCTGTTATTTGGCAGCCACAAATTTGTGGTCGCCAGGATTATAGTTTTCAAGACTGCTCTATAAATTTTCTGTGACCTGTGTTATTACTTTGTGCTCTGCGTTATAATTTTGGGCGCAGACGTATGTTTGGCAACTGGCATCCAAAATAAAGCTATAAGTTTCATGTATATATTATGCACTTTTATTTATTCTGAAATGCTTTAATATTTCATTTTTGCTGACAAAATAGCTTTCGAACAATTTCATAACACTTCTTGTATAACTGACGGCTGCTTTCGTAATACAGAGTTATTCTTTCGAAAATGCTTTTATTTTTCGTTAACATACAAAGCTTCCGCTTTTTCATATCAAGCAGTACGAAAATCGTACTACACATTACGAATCGTGCGGACTTGTACATTTTCACTTTAGAATATAAATACACGATACCCCCCGAAATTAACTGGTATTGGCGTTTTTGAAACGTCATCCAAGAAATAGGATGTATCAATAAAGGGCTAGCGGTAATAAGAAAAACATAAAATGTGTCCAAAGCCTTAAAAAACTTCCTAATCTTCCTCGACGATCAGACATACCGACTAGACAATTATCCGTTAGGATGTCCTCAGAGTGCCAACAACCCTCCGTCAAGAGTTTGAAGCTTTTTAGTGAGGGCCAGTCTTTGATGTTCTACAGATACATACATATAGTGTACCACCTGTTCCGTTTTTTCAGCACCCACTCTTTAAATACATTTGACATGCTGAGTTTAGAAAATGGGTGCCGACCACAAATTTATTTTTAAGTGATTGAAAATATCCCGTATACAAAACATTTAAGTTTGAACCAAATATATAAAATGAAAAAAATATATATATATATATATATATATATATATATATATATATATATATATATATATATATATATATATATATATATATCGTGTCTATATATATATATATAGATCGTGTTTTAAGTGGAAAGTACTTATTGAAATTCAGTAATCTATATATATGTATATAAAATAGGATGTGTGTATGTATGTAACGTAATGGCTCCAAAACGGCTGGGCCGATTTTGACGAAATTTTCAGGAAACCTTCAGAATACTCGGGCGGGTGACACTGTGAAGTCTGCCGATTTCTGTAAAACTTTTTGTCAGTTGATCGTATTTTCGAGAAGATTTTTATGAAAGAAAATTTTGGAAAATCCCTCCGGAAAAGTCGGAAAATTGGAAAAATCGAGTTTTTATATGAAATTTTGTTTGAAATTATTCCTTAATGGCTTTTCACATGAAAAAATAGAAAGTTTGTCTGAAGGCTTAAAATTGGGGCGAGGCGAAGTTCGCCTCGTCCGCTAGTTGTTTATACAAGTCATTGAATCCACTATATTTTACACAAATTGGTGGATCGAGCAAGCATTTATAGACATAAGTTAACACGATTTTTCTTTGTAGGTTATAGTATTTTATTATATTAGAATTCAATTTTAAAAATATTTTCAGTACTATATATATACTATTTTTTTAAAACCTATTTAACAGTAGTACAAAAAATGTTCACATTAGCATACATAATTTATGTATACAATGTACGTGGAGGCAAAATGGAAACTAACACAAAGCTTATGAAAAAGTAGAAAAATATGCATGTATTTATTTAAAGATAAAATAATTTGTCACATAGCTCCTCTGAAGGTGAACGACGTATGCTTTGACCCACTAGATAGGCCATCTTGTGAGCATATTGGCAACAAGCTGGAATTCGGATAGTACCAGGCCAATTGTAGTAAAGGAAGCACAATTTGTAAGTCAATCTTTGTATAATATCTGGACTGAAGACAGAATCGTCACGTAGCACAACATAATGGCTAGGACTTACCGTTCCTTGACGTACACTTTGCGACACTAAGAAGAAATCGTAGTAATTGGAGCGTGTGATGGTATGGTCGACTACAGTACCAGGCATAGGATTATTTGCATTATCTCCATTTACGTTGAAGTAACGAGTATTAATACGTTTTTGAACAACCACAAAGGTAATTTTGATAATGTGATTTAACATTCGATTACAAGCTGATTCAAATTGTGGAATTTCGTATGATTCGCAAAGGGCCAATTGACCATCGCCTACTCCATCGCGATATATAATAACACTATCGGGATACTTGCCATTTTCTTTACGAAAAGCTAACAGGGCGGAAACGAAACTCGAACACAAACCGTTCACAATTTCTTCACGTTTGGTTTGTATTACGGCCTTGCTGTACCATTTCGTGTAGCTATGATTAATAGAAGCGACAAAAGCTCCTACTGAGTTACCTTTTTGAGCTGGATCATGGTACGAGTCGATACCACAGATCATTACATTTTTAAAGGGAATCTTAACCGACCATAAAGAGCCTCCCAATTTGCAGTTCATTTGTAAAAGTATTTTTTGAACTATGGAACGATTTTTAGTCTCGTTGGATAATGTACGTGCGTTTATTACTTGCGAAGGTATCGGCATTTCAACGCAGCATATCTTTTTTATGGCAGAATATCTATCATCTCGGGCTGTTGGCGAAATACATACCACAATTTGAGTTTCTTTGGTAACATTTTCTCTTATGGCTTTAACAAAAGTATCCACACGATCATTTTGCAAAACAATGATTTTAGGTTTTTGCACCTTCATGCCCAACGATCGTGTGTTTCTATCAATATGGTCACAAAACGTGTGAGCAAATCTTGAATCATTCTTTACATGTATCAGCAGCCAATCATGAATGTGCACAACGTCCAATAGTTCATTACTACATGCGTATTTCGAAAAGTCAGCATTTGGGCCGGCAGAAAAAATTTTTTCGTTGAAGTATATTTTTTCCTCTTCGAAACAGCGGCCACTTATAGTTTCATAAGATTGTTTTAAGGTCAAGCCCCAATCATTTAAAATTTTTTTGGCTTCTGGGCTTTTATTAATATTAGTGTAGAATTTGTCCAAAGCCATTAGACGTTGATTGGGGGAAATGCGTGTAAATGTAGCGATTTCTCGCATTAACTTAAAATCTGAGCGCATGTCATCCCGCAGGCCAGTTAAGTGACAAGTTTCAGGAACCAAACAGAAGACTATATCCTCCGCCTCTATATTACCGGACAATTTTTGTTTCCTCATGCTAATTAGCAATGGCTGGGATTTATCCCTAATAGCTATATTATGATTTTTCAGATAGTAATCAATATAGGAGATGGGACCCTCCTTGGTGGGAAAAGTGGACATGGGGTTTTTATCAAAACATATGTCATCTACACGATATGTACGATTGTTATAACGTGTTATAATCACTGAGCCTAAAAGGGCTTTCTTTGCTGCCTCTTGAAAGGAACCGCTATTGCACTTGTGTATATCGATCAACATGTCAAGAACAGTTTTTTGACACAGCAGACGATGTGAAACGTCACAACACAACATCAAACCACCTTCGTACTCATCCACGGCTGTAACATAACCAGGCCATATTTCAAGTTTCTGTTGTGGTATTATCTTAGGGGAAGTTGGATCAAATTGTTTTCGATCAAAACGTACATAGTTTAAAGTCTTCATTACGCGATCGAATAGAACATTGTACAAATGAATACAATTCTTCAAATGTTCTTTTCGTTTATATAAAATCCGAATTTCTACATCCGAACCATCTGCCTGGTTTTTTGATACAAAAGTTGAAAGTTTGTCTTTAAGAAGTATTGGTAAATATAATGTTACTCCGTCAAATGTTTTAGTACCACCAAATTTCTCGCGATGTTCATTTAAGTATTTCATCCGCAAGCTGGTCGAGTCTACGTTAGGTACAAATCTTACTTCATAAACATATACACCCTTTTGCGGGTCCGATTCTAAACGTATATAATTGCACGCTAATTTAGTAGGATTTCCTTTGGAACCATGTACATTCTGCACTGATTTGAAAAACACAGAATCTTCTTTGGCTTCTTCTCGTGCTTGTCTCTCTATTTGCGGCATTTCATGCTGCGTTTTTACTGGAGAGGGCTTTCGTTTTGACTCATCCGAAGAAAATGAAGAAGTTGATGCAGTTTCGGAAGCAAGACGTTGAAATAGATTTGCTCTACCACGTCCAGGTGTTTGTATTGCACTTTGGGAACCATCGTCATCGAATATCTTCAAATTACTTCGACCACGTCCACCAATCGATAAACCAGAGAACGAGCTTAGATCTTCAATTAGTTTTCCACGACCTAAGCGTCTATATTCACCTCCCGAAACGGGACTTCGCGAGCCCAAGCCACTATCTCGTGTTGAAATGCCTTCACTAGAATTAGATTCAGTTGATACAGTTTGCTCTAAACACAAATTTAAGAAGTTCCCACGTCCCTTCGACATCTTTTCTTTTTCTTAAATGTGTATCTTTCTTCTTCTTAAGTAAAGATTTTGAAACGGTTATGGAATTATTCACTTTTAACCATAGAAATTTCAATGCTTTTAATGCAAGTACTACGAAGGCAGAATACACACAAGTATACATACAATAAAACTGTAAATCTTTCGTAGTCTTTGACGGAGATGGTTGCATTAGTTACGTAGCCAGCAAAATTTCAAATATAGGTTGCGTTAAATATATGTGATTCGACAGTTCTAAATACCATTCAACGTTATTTGATATTATGCCTTGATTACTTTTTAACAAGGATTGCACTCAAAAAGTATGCAGATGCCAGACTGACATTTTTGAGGAACTATTGTGGCTGTTTTCATTATTGATCAGCGTCTACATTAGACATAGTATACATATGAGGTTAGCATGCCAACTATACGAGGCATATACATATGCTTGTGGGCATACAATTAAGTCACATTCATTATTTTCGATCTGTGTAAAAATGAAGTATATATAACAAGGAATCAAACAAAGATAACTTCTATTGGTTTATTTTAAATACTTAATTGTTGGTTATTAGCAAAAACTTAATAATGTATTTGTCACAAAATAAATATTTAGCACAAATTTACTGTCAGTTTCATAAATCGTGTGGACATATAATTAAGTTATCTAAAAAAAGTAATAAAAAACTGGGTAAATTGTATTATATTTAACTCAGTGTTTTGAGCCTTTAAAAATTTGTTGGGTACAACTTTTGGTCTTCAGGATATGTTGTTCTATGTTATTATTTCGTTGCAAATTATTAAAAGTCTTTATAATTCGTAATGTTTAATAGCATTTACAGCCTTTGCATGAGATAATGATAAATTTTTTGCCACTTCTGCAAATAAGCCAACATTATGGAAGCAATTCCAAATGAACTCCCTCTCAGCGCGCTGCAGCGGTAGAGGAACTTTTATTTTTACGCCTTTCTTTACAGCGTTAGATGAGACAACAATAAAGGCTCTAAAATATTTTAATTGACCAATAAATATTTTTGGCTACAAAAAAATTAGCTAATTGCAAATATTAACTCTCTATAGAAAATTATTCAATTATTTGTCCATCGTGTTTTACGGCCCGTAATGTAATTAGTGATTTCTAACAAAATTACAATGAATGCATGAGTGACTTAATTATATATATATATACATATATATATATATATATATATATATATATATATATATATATATATATATATATATATATATTTATATATATTTTTATATATATATATATATATATATATATATATATATATATATATATATATATATATATATATATATATATATATATATATATATATATATATATATATATATATATATATTTATATATATTTTATATATATATATATATATATATATATATATATATATATATATATATATATATATATATATATATATATATATATATATATTAATGACAATTTTTGTATGTAAGTGGCGGCAAAACAGGAACATACAATTTAGATGTTAAGTAAAACTTATAAAATAATAGTATGGCACCTCTAAAAAATCTTCAACGGCTTTATTTAAAAAGGAGTAACTTCGTTGTTTTCGTTGTCATTTTAGTTTTTTCTCAAAAACCACAGAGTACCACAGAATATTAGTTTATGCAGAGTACTCTAGTTTATGTCAAAAACATATAAGAGAAATATTCGCACTCTAATAATATTAATGTTTCCCTGCCTAGATACCCCAAGTTGTCAAATTGATTTTTCAAGTTATCCGTGGTTATATTAAATCAAAAATGTATGTGAAAATTTTTATGAATATATGTTAAAGAATTCGATTTACATTTATAACCAAATAATTCCGTTTTGTTTGGTTTTAAATATTTTATATTGACATCCGACAAAGCATATACTCAACTAATATTTGCTTTAGTTGTAAAAGTGGGACTACTTTGCATAAATATGGTTTCTCCCCATGTCATCAAAAAGGTGTGATTTTATTGAGAATTTTGTGTATATAATCGGCCTCAGCAATAAAGATAAATTTTTATTGAAAAGATGTGTAAAAAATAAATAAAATTATTACGTTGTTTTTATAAATGAAAGTAATCAAATATAACAAAAACTTTTCGCATTATAATGATGATTATATTTGCTTCTTATCATTGAATAAGTACATATTTATATTACTGCGTGCGAGCAAATAAAAGAGGTAAAAAATTAAACAAATATATGTAAATTTCCATGTATGTACGTATGATACATGCATATGCATATGCACGTATAAATATGTATCAACATTAAGATCGCGAATATCTATAAAAAGTTTATTCAAATTAAACAAAAGACGCTTTATGATTTTATTAATAATTCAAGGCAAATAAAATGCAATTTGTTTTTGTATTGTCTCCAACAACCAAATTAATAGTATACAATGGTAAGTTTCAATTACAAATTACATACATATATTACGGGTAAATTTATAGTTTTATCATAATTATTATTTTTAAAAAAAAGACCTAACGCTTGATTATAAAAATTATATGTTTTATCATACTTATGTATATTGACATTTATTTAAAGATATCCCAAATTCATTGTCTAAATTAATTTTTTAGTTTAGTGTGTTTTAAAAGTTTTTTTGTGAACCGGTATTGCCAGAAAACTGGTGTCTCATATTTCTATTGTAAAATGAACTTTCCAAAGAAAAGTTCAGCAATCCAAGAGTTTTAATCCAATAGCAACCATGATATCACACTCTACCAGTACTGTGCTTAGGATACTTATTCAGAACAAACTTCTATTTCAACGACATTTTCTCTTCAGCAAGTAGGAGAGTTTTGTTTATGAAGATGTCCTAACAGTATAATTTAAATTTTTTTGGACAATATTGCAAAATCCTGTGTTGAATAAATGGTAAAATTATCATCTTGTTGCTATTTTTTTTGCGTGCATAATTTGGTCTGAAATTATTAGTGGAAAGACATACAAAGATCTTTTAAAATGATTATGAGTTAGTATTAAGGTGCCTCGTAGACCAGTGTAGGTTCGTTTCGTGCTGTAGACTGTGCATTTCTATTTTCAGTCTTTACCCTAGCTTTTCCAATTTTCCAAAGGTACCACAAAATTACCAAATCAGTCAGCGAAACATCCCTGTTGAACCTAAACTAACCTAGTACTTATTGAGCCTTTTAGCATTGAAATAAGAAACATTAAATAAATAAATAAAATTTATCTCAACGATGTGTTATTAGATTACCTTTAATTAATTTTAAATACTTAATATTGAAAATTCATTATTTGGGATCTTCTCGCCAACTAATTGTTAGAAACAATTAGAGCTTTTGCAAAATGCATACAAAAAATCAAAAAGTTTGTATAGAAACATTCTAAACCTACTATGATTATGTATTTGTTGTAATTCATGTGCAATATTAAAATTCTCATATTGTATTTGATTTATGTGGCATAAACATCCGAGGTTTAATGTTTTCAAACTGCTTAAACTTCACTGACGATTTGGCTTTAGCAACCAATGAAATGTCGGCATATGAAGACCTAAAGCCACAACAAATTTTTTGATTTTATTTAATTTTTTTAATTTGTTGTGGGTTAGCCTATTATATGACCATATTTCCTTTGTTGCCGTCCATGGTTGAAAGTCTATTGATGCATTGGCACCATTATATATCCACCCACAACAAATTACAATAAAAAAGGAAATAATAGCATATTTTTGCAGATTGTAAGCAATAGGGATAAACATAAACAAAACTTTACGTATAGTCTCCCAACCCAAGCATGCCATTGCGAGCTAATTTAAGGCATCTTGCTGTGTACATACCTGAATCCATTAGAAAATGTGTGTTCCAAGAGAGTGTGTATTGAATTTTAGGTTGAAATGTGTTATTTTGTAGCATTTTCTATAACTTAAAACAAAAAATAATTGGCTTCTGGCCTATTAATAATAATAAAAAATTACTAGAAAAATTGTATACTGAATTGTCAGGACGCAAACTTAAGCTTAAAACTTTCAGTAAATATACGTGTATTTTTACTTAATAAGTTCAATTACAAACCACATTTGTAATAGTATAATTTTTAGTACTTTTTTGAAATACCGAATCTATTTCAATCTATTTTCATCACTTTCTGAAATTTGCTACGTAAAATATAACGAGCAACTTTAATAAGAAACAAGTAGAGTAAACCGTAAATTTTTTTTTATGTTTTTGGATTGAACTTTATTTGCATGCAACTTTTTTTATTCACTAATAGGAGGGATATTCAAGCAAACTGGATAGCAAAACTAGCAGTACACAAAAATTCATTAGATTTCTATTGAGATTTTAATCCCAATTGTTTCACTATACCTTGTATTGGCAAATAGATAAGGTTTAATGCAACAAATTTCATGAAATAGCACTTAGTGTAAATATAGTCTTACGCTTTTTTTAAGTTGTTTAAAAAATATATTTGTTGTTGGCTTAAAAATAAAAGAAATAACAAAAATTTATTGAATACATTGTCACCTAAAAATGCAAAAGGTTATAATAAAACTTCATAACTTTTCAGCAAGAACAAAAAAAAAAAAAAAATCGTTGTGATAACATAAAAACCTTTTTAATAACAAATTTAACGAGTGGTGTGTTTAACATCTTCGAAAACGCGAATTTTTATTTAAATACTCGTTTTAAAAACTTCATTTCTCACAGTGCTCTTGATGATTTCTTGTACAATCGAGATTTTTTGGGAGTTATAAAATTTAACAAATTATTTTTAGCGGTTATAATACTCTATGCAATCCTTTATTTCCTGAATTTTTGTTTTACCAATGATTATGTGTTGTAAATTTAGTTTTTTTTAACGACAACCTCGACAACAAATAAAACTCAAATAACTATCAAGTGGTGCAATTTTAAAATAATTATTTTATTATTTACATTATTTAAGTATATATTTATTAATTTTATCGACCTTATGGTATGTAATTTATGGTTATTTTTATTCACGCTCTAGGTCATATATTAATTTAAGTAAAACTAATTTGTTTTATTAAATGTTATATTTTATTTTTTTATTCAATATTTCGATCACCATCGGTTTTCTTCATCAGGAATTTGAGTAAAGCCGTCTTTTTCTTTTACATTATTTTTTTAATTATTGAAAAGTTTATTTAAAAACGAATTTCGAAATACATATGTACATACACACATACATACATACATAGCATATAGAAATAATGAGTATATCACAATGTCTCAGTTTGATCATTCTGTTTTAAAAATTATATACACATATATTCTTAAACGACTTCAAAAAAGCAAGTGTTTATAGATTCGAAAACGTTTTTTCTAAAGATCGGCTTCTCTTTTTATGTGAAAGGTTATGCTCCAATTATAATTAATATATCCAAATAGCGTTTATCTGGTTGACTACATGTTCAAGGGTGAGAGTGTTCAAACTTTGTATAGGCGCGTTTCAACCAAATTGTGAAAACAGATGAAGTGCAACTTCCATCCCGACTTCAAATATAAACTGTAGAGAGGGTATTATATGCGTTCATTGCCCACTGAGATTTGTGCAGACGGTGACAAGAAAGTTGACAACTTAATGCAAGATTCAATTAATTGTTTCAGCGATTTTGGCATCGGCTTCTAAAATCTCAGTAGGTAATGCATATAATACTATTATATTTATATTTTTAACACTTTAGAGCCTGTACGCGTATACTCGTACAAAGTCGGTTGAATTTATTGAGCCTTTTTTAACAAGAATTATTTTTTTTTCAACATAAGGATGTGGAACATAGATAACTTAAGACTATAATGTATTGTCTTAAAAACAAAAGCAATTTACAGCACCACGCTTTAACAATAAAATGGAAACTATAAATTAACAATGTGTAATAATAAAAGTTTATATGCCTTTGCTCCCGGGGCTAATATAACTAAAGAGGAAAACTCTTAAAATACACTTAAACCTACCTTAAAAGTAAAACAAACAAAAAACAAAAAAAAAGCAAATAAAAAAAAAAGATAATAATAAGAATAATATTAATAATAGTAATAAAAAAAAATAATTCACAAAATTCCCCCAACAGAATACTATCCTCTGTGAGTACCAGGTGTAGTTTTTTGTAAAAAACTCATGCCTTAAGTTAGATCTAAAATCAAAGTTAACCGGATCTTCATTTAAAAAACCGATAGGTGAAAGGTAGTTTGTATTTCTCCAATTAAAAGCCCTCTGATTATCAAATATTCCCTTAATGTTAGCATTTTCATGCATTTCTAGTCTATTTAAAAACTTTTTCAAAATGTCGCACACATATAAACCGATTGGCGTCATTTTTGAATCACAATAAATATAAGAGTTTGAATAACGTTTATTCAATAATCTAAAGTATTTCCCAATACAGCATCGTAACACTTTTCTTTCAAAAATTTCCATTTCTTTTATTACAATAGGAGATACACTAAACCAAATTGGGAACCCATATAAGAAAACTGGTTTTATACTAGTTTTGTATAAGAGAAGCTTTGTTTTTGAAGATAAGTTTTTATTGAACAGAATCTTAGAGAACGAACCCATAATCTTATAAGCTTTTTTTAAAACAATTCTCCCATGACTATTAAATTTAAAAAGGTTATTAAAATTGATTCCGAGATATTTTAAATTATTAACAAACGGGATCTCTACGCCATCCTTTACTCTCTGGAACAACAAAGTTTTTACACTTTCCCGAAGCATCGCGGATACATATAGCTTTACATTTAGAAGCATTTATTTCAATTCCCCAATCATCATAAAATTTCTTAACTAATTGAAGGTGACCAGAAACTTGTCTTAAAGCAACAATCGGAGAATCACTATGGGAATATAGGAGAGAATCGTCAGCATAAAGCAGGCCAGTAGAATTAGGTAAAATGTGAGGGAAGTCATACATTAAAATGTTGTATAAGTGAGGTGCCAAAATGGAACCTTGAGGTATACCACAATTAATATAACCAAAATCTGACAACTCATTATTAAATTGAACACAAAACAATCTTTTGGAGAAGAAGCTTTATAAGAGTTTAACTATAGAAGGATTAAATCCAATTTCAATCATCTTAAAAAGAATGCCATTATGAAAGGCATGGTCGAAAGCCTTTTTGACATCTAATTGCTACTGTACAAAATCGATTACGAAGATTAGAGATCACATCATTCTGAAATTTCAATAAGGCATCAGTAGTAGAATGACCTTTTTTAAACCCAAACTGAAAATCTGGGATATAGCTTTCATTAAATGAAGTCTCCATTTTTTCCTTAATTACTTTCTCAAAAAGTTTTCCCAAATTGGAAAGTAAAGAAATAGGTCGTAGGTTATTAATATCAATACTATTCGTTTTCTTTTGTAAAGGAACAATTTTCGAAATTTTCCAAGCATCTGGAAAGTATGAGTTATTCAAGCAATTATTGAAAATTATTAAAAGATATTCTAAAGCCTTTATAGGAAGCCTACCTAAAATATAATTAGAAATTTTATCTAGACCGCATGATTTTTTATTGTTGATTGATTTATAATGCGAAAATAATTCATTTAACGTTGTAAGGCTTTCACAGTTTTGTGTATTAGTCGATAAGAAATTTTCAGAAAAAATATCAGAAATTTGCGAGATGTCTCTACCTGGAATAGAACCTGTGTAAATATTAGAAAAGTGTGTCTTTAATTCACTTAATATTATAGAGTTATCCTCAACTACAGTTCCATTAATACTTATGTTTTTCAAAGTTTTATTCTTTTTGTACCCGATTATGTTATAAATTTGTCGATGAGCAGTAGGACCTGGTTTAATTTGCTGCAGTTTTGTGCTAAATAAGGCAGAGTGTTCACGTTCTACCTGTTTTTTAATGATTATATTTAACAATTGAATTTGCTTTGAAATAATTAAGTAATCTGAATTAATACGACATAAATTGCGATGATATATTCTTTTTAACTCTTTTTGCCATCTGTACTTAATTTTAAACAAACTTTTAATTTCATTTGAAATTATAAATTTTTTGTTCTTGCATGCAATAATGTCCGAATTATTATTATTAACCAATTGTATAGTGGTGGTAAAATTGTAGATATACTTATCAATTTCCTCGTTTGTGAGATTTCTTTCAGGCTCTGGATAATGATTTAAAATTCCATATATAATATCCCTTCTAAATTTATCCCAATTTGTCCTCTTATAAGATATGAAAGTAGCTGGTGGATTCAGAATAATTTCAAAGCTTGGTAATTTAATTTGAAGTTTTAAAGGGAAATGATCCGAAAATGTAGGCAAGCAAGATACTTTGAAATTTGGATTAGAAAAGTTTATAAAATTTGGACTAATTAAAAAGTGATCAAGAAAAGGAGAACCATTAGGGTAAGTTGGTTCGGTATTAGAAATTCGTTCAAAATATAAAGTATTTTGTTGTAAAAAATTAAAAACCAAGTTTCCATTTGAATTGCACATAGTGTCACCCCAAGATAAATGTTTAGAGTTGAAATCTCCTCCTATGAATGACCCTTCGTAATTTTGTGAAATGTTACTCAGGATCGATAAACTATTTGTTAATTTTGATAATATGCAATTGCAAGGGATATAAATTGATCCTATTAAAATCGTTTTGATCGAACCGTTGATTAAAAGTTCGATAGTTAAAAAAATATTTGGAATTTCTAGACCAGGTATAACTACTTTTGTATATTTGTACGATTTTCTCAATACTATCGCAACACCTTGTTGACTATAATCTCTAAAAAAAATTGTAGTTTTCAAGAGATACTTTATGTTTATCTTTTAAATGGGTTTCTTGCACAAAGGCAATATCTATGTTGTTAGAAACTAAAGTATTTAATAGATCTAGTCTACGACTTACCTCGATGAGCGATCTAACGTTAAAAGAAAGTAAGTTTAAAACATTATGGATCATAAGCTTTTTTAACTTCAGCTAGGAGACCCCGACATTGATGCTTAGCCTCCTCCAATAAGAGTTTCTTATAGTTGACAATAAATTTACTAATCTTATCTTCTAAGGATACAGTTTCAGGCTCACAAAGAATTTTTGCAATTTTTAAAAATTCTTTTATTAATGGAGAGACAGAACTAGAATCCACCGGAAGATTTGAGTTTGAAGTTTGGAAAAGACTGGAAAAAGTTTTACTTGTGCTAACGAAGTTAGAACTCCTCAAAGCAGAAGCAACATTGTCAGTAGCCTTTCGATTTCTTTCCTTGGCGTCAAGTAAAATTCTTTTTTTCATATCAGTATATTTTTTATAAGCAGAACACCCTCTAAAATTAGAGGGGTGACCATGTTGCATACAATTAACACAGAATGGGAGATTGTCTTTATTAGAAACAAATTTGCATTCTCCAGGTCCATGAATCTCATCACATTTAACACAAGCAAAAGATCTATTACAGTTACGAGAGACCCCATTGCTGGCAACACCAGCACTGTATTTCTCTTGAATTCCTTTTAGGAGATTCCCATGTAACTTTCTGGTTTAAAATGTATTTTATCTACGATACTAGGAATAAGTTTGTCTAATTAATTTTTTATTACTTTAGTATCTTCAGTATGAACTGATGCATCTCTTAGAAATAATTTGCTTTTATATCTATTTTTATTAATAATTTTGAATTCTACTTTTTTAGCACTGAGCTGGTTAAGTAAATCTTCAATATTAACATTAAAGAGGAATATAGGAGGACAAAATGGTTTTTCTTTGGGTGTTGTATTTTTAGATTCCTTTGAAAAATGTACTTTCCTTCCATTATTTTTATCTTCCTGAATATCTAGCTCACCTAAGATAGCAAATCTGTTTTGCGAATTTTGCAAATTATTAGCTAACAATGTTTGGGTGTTACAATTGTAATTTTAAATTAAATTTTGAAATATCTACCTTATCGTTATTACTACGTTTACGTTTTTGTACACGTTGAAAATCATTATCCACAGATGAAATGGAGAAAATCGAATCATCAAACTTCATGGATTTGCCAAGGGGATCATTATCCTGAATCAAATCTACATCACTTAGGTTATCTTGATTTAAGTATGAGGTATCAGCATTAATTAAACCATCTTTAAATGCCACAGTTTTATCACTTGAACTTGCACTTGAATGTTTATAGTCAGCTTTCTTTTTGGAAATCTTTTCATTTTTTGATCTAGGCTTTTCATTATTACAGGATGTGGTCTTATTATCCACCGATTTATTTGAAAAAGTATTTCCATTACTTGAATGTTGCTTGTCTGATATTAAGATCTCCCGAATTTTATCAGGAGGTAAGTTAATCTCCCAAGAAGATGGATTAGAATCCATTTTCATTCGAATTATAAAATTGTTTATTTAATTTTTTTTTATATTTGAAAAAAAAATATCAATTTTTTATTTTTTGAATAATTTTTCTGTGAATATTATTTTTTTATTATTTTTTTTTTCAGCAGGTAAAACACGTTCGACCTCAATGAAAATTCAAAAGCCCGGTTGAATTTTTTAGAAAAAGGTTTTTATTTATTTATGGTTTAAAGGAATTATTTTATAATATACATACATATATGTACATATTCCTTTACTTTTAGTTAAAAGAATGATTTTTTTCGTGTTCTATTAATTGTTTTATTATGTTTTTTTATTATATTCGAAAATAATAGAAGTTATCAAATACCTGTCTGCTAAATTTTGTCCAAATAAAATATGACATAGCTAATTTGGGCTACAATACTCTATCTGGCTACATTAGTGTGCATTCATGTGTTCTCCTGCAGTTTGTCTCTTGCGGAAATTTCCACTTTAAAGTTTCAGTTGAGTCATGCACTTCCAATTGTTAAGAGCTCTTTCTCGGCCGTAAAGTTATTATTGTTTTTTGATTTTGTAAACATTTACTAAAATCATAATTCAATGTCTTTTGTTGTACTCCTATCTGCTTGAGTGGATGCCAATGCAACCAGTATTACTGGAATTTATCAGTGCTCCATTTCATTCTACAGTTTAATTTCATCTGCACCATACAGTTTTCTCTATATTGTATGCAAAAAAAAAAAAAAAAAAGAACTGATGTGCACACATACTTGAAATACTTGTTTGTTAAGATACATTGAAATAAATTTTTCTATATATTTTTTTGTTGGCATGGTAAAGTACTAACCTTGTTTTATTGAATGGCAATGTTAATAAGTAATTCAAATGCTTGAGTACTTAAAGGTAATGTTTTAGATCTACTCGTGTTTCATCAATAAATAAGAAAAAAGTTAAAAAGTTAAAATATTGTTATAAATTCATACTTGCATCAAAATTCATACTTAATCAAAAGTAAGTAAATAATATAGTTCCTTTTGATTATTAATGACTAAAACATCGTTATCATAGTTGAAATATAATTAGAAATTGAAGGCTATCAAATCAGTTTTTTCGCATCTCGGCTTAAACCATATTAATATGGCACAAACATAGTGATTTTTTCTGCAAAGGCAGGGTAGCATATAATTTGTTGAGGAACGTTTTTTCCGTGGACTACAACTAACTTTATAAGTACCTGTTGAAACATTTATATGGGGTTTTGCAAAGTTTGCTATTCCTATTTTCCATGCCTGGATATGATTGAATTAACCCACAAGTTCCGAGAACAAACTTACGATTTTTCATAATGAGATACACACGACGGCAGTGAGCAACATAACTGAAAAAATAGAATAACTAGTATATAGTTGATACATATGTATGTACATACATTCGTACATATGCACATATGTACATATGTTCATATGTATATACTTAGATAAAATAGACAATGTAGCCAGAATTTTCTGAGTTTTTTATTAGAAATTGACTATAAAAAATGTATTTAATTTTTTTATTAATATTAAAATGCATTTTCCTGGAGTACTTTTGTTATCGGCAAAACGGGAGAATTCCAAAGGAAACAAATTTTTAGGTTATTATTAGCGATAATAACGAATTAAACAAATTAATTTAAACTAGCTACCCGTTTTTTAGCTAAGGAACAAATAAAGTTTTATATCAACATAATAAAATATTTAATTCTATGAAAAAGTAGAGTGAAAACTAAAATGATTCACAGAATGAGCATCGACCTCCAGTTTGCTAAACGTCAAAATTTGTTTTTTTTTGTTTCGATTATTTCCTTACTGGTTTTTAATACTTTTAAATATTTTCCTTTGCTTTTTACTTGTATTCTGCTGTTTTTGACATTGTGCATTGAAAAAGTTTACGTGGTATGAATACGCCTTGTTCTTTTATTTTTAAATATTATTAATTATTCTTTTTGCAAATGCATACATATTTTCGTACAAACTTTATTTATAAACAACATAAAGCAATTGTTTGAATAACTTTTACCATTTAGAAATATTACTAGTAACAATTTTATAAAAGTTACTCTTTTTCACTCTCTAGATAAAAATGGTCGGAGTACGCGAACACTTTCCAGTAGCATTTAATAAAATATTTTTTGTTTAACAAACCTAAAAAATCTAGAATAAAAATCATAAAAAAAAATCTACACATTGTAATGGTTATCTTTCTTACAACAGCTCTTCTGTTTGCTGTAAATCAGACTTTAAAAAAGAAGTAAATATTTAGAAATTGAATTGTTTTATGTCTACCATGTGTAGAAAAGCCATCACACTCTTGAAAATCTGTCTATTGAATGAACATAAATTTGCTTTTAATATAAAAGCTGAAGCCATAAATCAACTCTAGGGATTATACTCGTAATAGTGCCAAAATAACACTCAAAGCAAAAGAAGTTTCTATATACTTATTTACTATTTTAAATATTATTTTTTCGGCAAAAAATCTCTATATAGCTTTTTTGAGTTTCGAAATCTGCAAAATGCAAATAAATCTGCACTTATGGCAACAGTGCTCTACGCAATCGGCACACGATGTAAAAACAGCGAATAACCGAATTGTATTTGTAGCAGACAGCAAGGTGTCGGCAAATGCAAAAACGATATCTCACGAAAATAGGTTGTTAATGCTACTAAATAATCCCTTTACATAAATTGTTGTAATATATCTTTAACTAGTTCTTTTTCTGTTTGTTTATTAATTCTTTCTCGATTATACTTATAAATATACTTAATTAATTTCCAAATCCTGCTTTCTAAAGCTTATACTTTTACCAAAAGTTATATGAAAAAAAATGCAAATTAAAACAAAATAAATTGGGAAAAAACTAAAATTGTATGTGGGAGAACAAAAAACATGTTGAGTATCTCAAGTTTCAGACGCAGTTAAATATTGTTAGTTTAGTCTTAATTCAAAAGGGTGTCTGTCTTTTTGCTACATACTTTGAAGATTTGTTTTAAAATTTTTGTGTATGCTGTAAGAAGAAATACTGTTAGAAAATGTTAAATGGAAAGAGGAAGCAACTGAAAGAAATAAAGGCCGTGTCACATAAAACTTTGTAGCGTTGCGTGACGTTTTTAACTTTGAGAGAAAAGCGTAACGCAAAAGGTGTATGACACAATGAAAACTTTGACACAACGCGCGCATTGTATGTTTACCAAAAAGGTGGTTATGAATTTTGCTAATTATTTTTTATTATAAAAATTAAAGTCAAAATATTATTTGCTTTTGTGTGTTTATTTTGTTATCACCTATTGTAGTTTATTGAAAATACACCACTATACCATATAAAGCTTTTAATTGTCATCAATTCATTTGTTTTTTGGATCTTCAAATACATACATACATACATACATATGTATGTATTCATATAAAAAGTTAAAATATTATTAATAATACGCTGCCACTGATTTTTTACAATAAAATAATCTTATGCTATATACTTACATATAGCATGCAAATAGGTACTATTTTATAAATTTGTTTTAAAAAACAAGCTCCTATTCTTTAACAGGAAATAAATTTTAAATATAAAAAAATAAGTATTTTTCATATCACATCACATTTTCATATCATATTCCAACATACATACATACATACATAACTTTGATTGTCAAAGCACGCAAAAAGTTGAGAGTTGCCGAACTTTTTGCGTCACGCTGCGTTAAAAGTGTTTTATGTGGCATGTTTCGTATAAGTATGTACATTTCAACTTAAATGTCAAAGCGAAGCTGTAACGCAACGCGAAGCAAAAGTTGTATGTGACATGGCCTTTAGTTATAAAAGCGTAGCAGGTAGCTTCAACATTTTGGGGCAAGCTTGAGGCAAAATAAAACAACAGTCATTACTACCACCATTGCTATTCTCTGTATGTACTTTTATTTTGGTATTTGTTGGTGCTTTTTGCGCATTCAGGGTTGCCAATGAGCTTATAATTTCTGAAAAATTTCACTTCATTTGTTTTGAAGTAACGAATATACATACTCACGCATGTGAACGTATTCAATCATTTTACGATATGGTATTGCCACCACAGTGAACCAAGCCATGGGGCTATTCAATGCCGGCTTATAAATTATTGGAAAAGATTATTTTCCGTTTCTCTTCTATTCTTTGCATATGTTAATAAGGTGTTAATAAAATTTTCTTTTTTCTGGGAGTAATACAATTTCAATTTAAAATTATAATGTTTGATGTAAAATCCAAACTGTTTTAAACTGTTTTTAATATGGAGCAAGTTATTAGCTAAATGCAAAAGTATTTGGATTTTAAATATGGATACGACAAAACTTAATAGCAAGATCAGTTTATATCTCAATTGAACTTTTGTAATATATAACTTCTGCTCAAAAACTTGTAGTGGACTCAGTATTATGTACTTGTATAATGTAAATCATTCGACATTTATCAACATGGAGTATATACATACATATATATGTATGTAAACCTATGAACATGCTTACAGCGTTTGTTCAAATTTACATTTTTAGTTGCAATTATAGGTAGTTTTTATTTTAATTTTAATTAAGACACACTCAAAATAATGCACTAAAAATAAAAAAGTTGTATATACATATGTAAAGTCGAACTTAGATAAATGAGCTCCATTTAACGGCAAAAATCTTTTGATTATAAACAGAGCATTTTATTTCGCTTAAAAAATCCGCTAAGCGAAAAAACTTTAAATGAATCGCATTTTTTTGTAAAGGTGCAAGGTTGCATGAGCAAAGATTATCCAGTTATCGTTGTACTTCATATTTTATCTTCGGCTCAAAAAAAAAAAAAGAAAAAAATAAATAAATAAATAAATACTGAGTCCGTTTAAATGACTATCTTGGATAAGCGAAAAACAATTGCTTAAATTATCCATTTTCATTTATCCGAATTCGACTGTATATAGCAAAAAACCATCTCCAATACAAAGAGCCAATCGGATAGAATACAAAACGGATGTAATAATGAGTGAGCTTAAATTCGAATTCATTAATTTCTAGCTTATAACGAGTCTTTCATTAAGCGCTTTCCCTATCTGAATTTAAATAAAACAAAGTATGCGTAAGATATGTTCGATTTTTTATTAATTTGAGAGGCTTATCAATGCCTTTATACTAGTATATCAAATATAACATTGTGTAGATGTTCGCTTTCGCTTCGGTGGGTGGTGGTTATCCCAAATATCCATGGGATGGCATGGGTTATGTTGGCTTTGAGGGCCGTTGTGGCTTATGGCTTATTCTCATAGACCTGCGACTTAAGAAAACCCTGCACGAAAAAGTCTAAAGGGTTCAAATCGCACGTAGTGCCGTCCTGTTGAAACCTCATGTTTTTGGTATCCATATTAGTCAATTTAAGGTAAAAAAGTTGGTAAACATTGACCTATAGCGCTCACCGCTGACGGTGATGGCCTAGGCATCGCCGAAATATGTAGCAATGATCCTTCCAGCTCAAAATCGATATTAAACAGTGATTCCTTCTGAATTAGTTAGTATCATCCAAATTGAATAATTTTGTTTGTTGACATATCCATTCATCCAGACATGGGGGAAAATTATGTCGGCCGTAAAATTTGCGAAGTGCGCGGAACGTTGCACGAACAGAGCACCCGTTTTGATAAATCAATTTTATCATTTGCACGTTTTGTTGGACGCCATATATCGTAATTTGGCAAAATAGTCTGAATACGAGTATGTGACAACTAATTTGATAGATGTAGCTTCAACAATATGGTCGCTGCCAATTATCAAAGTTTAAAATGCTGTATTCGAATACACTTTATTTTACCCCAAGAGAATATTGAAATATGTTGTTAAATTATTATTATTATTATTATTATTATTATTATTATTATTATTATTATTATTATGTATTATTATTATTATTATTATTATTATTATTATTATTATTATTTTGAGAATCGCCATATAAATGGCGGAGTTATGCGATAAACAACATTTTGGTCGGCAACAGAAACTGCAAGTAAGCACTTTTATCTAAAAGAAGTATTTTTAAAATTAGCCCATACATAAATGAAGGAGTTATCCAATAATCAATATATCGTCGGTGTAAATTATTCGTCAAATTTTCAAAAAAATTACTAGACTAATTTGCAAGCATGCGCTTTCAAATAAAAAAAAATAATAATAATTTTGAAAATCGGTTCAAAAATGATGGAGTTGCGAGCGTAAAAACATCAAAAAATTCAGTCGAATCGATACCCCTTTTTGAAGTCGGTTAAGAAATAAATCCAATTTGGGGAATTAGTTTTGTTGTGATGGCATCCATATTTACATATAGATTGCGCTCTCATTGAATCTAGTATGTATATTTTACACACACACACACACACACACATTAATTATTCTCTTTCGTTTCGATTATACTACTTTCATTGAGTCTGTCGTAGATACGAAGCAGTCTAACAACCCACCGTATTCAGTAATAGTGGCAAGCAAGCACAAGAAACACAAGCAGCTAAAATACTAGCGGCACGCCCTTGTATTTTTTCAGTACATATCCATGGAATTATTATTTTTTTGCATATAAATTAATGTAACATAATAAAGTAAATTAAATAAAAGCTAAATACAAGAGAGGAGTTATTATATTACAAATAAAAATTAATAAATGAAAAGTGTGCGAAATATACATAAATTAATTGCATGTTATTCCCAACGAAATATGAATAAAAATAAATAAAATTTGTCCTCAAAATTTTTTACTTACAATTTACTTAAAATTTTTTTCCAGCTCTTCACATTTAAATTGCTCGGGAGTCTTCCAATTAAAAAAATTCAAAAAATAACAATTATCTAACAGAAAAATTAACAAAAATAAAAAATATTTTAAGCATGTTTTTGCTAAAACAACGAAGAAAACTTTGGAACAAAGAATAAATGCAACAACAATGTTAAAGTCTTTATTAAAACAACAATCTTGTTTCTAAAAAAAAAGAAAAGATGATAAAACAATAAAAATATTGTGTTATTTTTCTCAGTGCGCTTTTTTTTAATTTTTTTTTGCTATAAAAGCAGCACTGAAACGTCGCGGTTGTTATGTTTTTGTTTGTTGGTTTTTTTCTGCTCATAATTTAGAACAATAAAAATAACAACAACAACAGCAACATCACCAATAACATTTTTTTATACACGCTCATCACTCGCCAGTTTTGTGTGTTTCTTCAATATTTAAGCTTCCACTTGTTAATTTCGTTTGTGTATTTCTACGAACAACCCTCTTACCCCACACTCAACATACTTTCCACAAGAATCACTGTCACATTTTCGCCATCTCGCAAAAATCCCCCACAAAAAAACAACGCACAAATGAAAATGGTTGATAAAACATCTAAATTGGATAAATTAAGCGCCAATATGAATGCTTCAACATCAGCTGGTGTTGGCGGTGGAGGTGGTAGTGTTGGTGGTGTTGGGAATACTGGTGCTAGTGGAGGTGCTACAAATATCGGTCACGGTGTTTCTAACGTATCGGGTCACTATTATCATACGATACAACAGCAACAACAACATCAACATCATAGCGGTAGTAGTCAGCATCAAAATGGGCAGAAACCTGTTCCCATGAAATTGTTTGCTGCATGGGAAGTGGATCGTACACCACCAAATTGTATACCAAGGTAAGCTAATTTATTTATGTTTTTTTTAATTTAATAGTTAATATTATTAAAAATTAGTCAATTCAAATTTTATCCTTGAAAACGTATTTTAAAGCGCTTTCAATATCTTAAAATTCCATAAGAATAATGTTAATTAGTGATAGAAATTCGAGTAATTCTTCACTCAGGTCCATACAGGAAAAAGGTAAATAAAATCATAATATTTAAAGGAAGTTACAGCGTTCTAGAACTTTGCAATCGCATTTCAGAATTTCAGAATTTATGAATTATTTTCCATTAAATTTAGATCATATTTCTTTGGAAATATGAAATTTCTTAGACTGAAAATAATAGGGGGAAAATATTGAATTCAAATGAATTTTTTTAGTGCCACGTATGTTATTACGTAGAGAATAACTGCCGCGATGTCCAAATGTTTTATTTTTAATGATTTGTCTCACATACATATCTGTCAGGGTTATGTTGAGAGACATCTGTCAACTGGGACTTAAGAAACAATGTAGCGGAATAAGAAAGCGAGTCTCAGTAGACAGTTTACGTCAATCACGCTAGAGATAATTATAGGATCAATGAATATGGTCTTGTTTGCTGTGTATTTATTTAAAATCCCTGCAATATAACACCTTTGAGATTTTTGATGAATTTAGATATGTATGTAGGTCTGAATAGAAACTGGTCTTTAAACGAAATGCTACTATATAAAATTAAATTTTCAATTAGAAAGCAACTGCCAAACTAATAAATCGGTTCCATATCGAAATCTATCTATAAATCACAATCAGACAGAGAGATATACTTATATTATATCTCTACAGTGGCAAGCATATGTACATCCTTATTAAAGTAGTTTTGATTTAACTGGGAATAATTCTGAACACCGTTTTTTAATTTCATTTGTTTTTCAATTTTGCGGCTACCTAAGCGCTACCTAAACGGTGTTCAGAATTATTCACAGGAAGTTTATATGTTGTAGAAATTTGTTTATTGAGATCTTAGGTAAATTTTTGTAGTTGATTGTTCCCTTGAATTTTGAACGGTTTGCTACCTGTGGACCTGAACAAGAGAAAAAGGTAAAAAAAATCGAATTTTTTTAAGTTTTTTGCGATTTTTATCTGGAAGGTGAAGTTTTTTTTGATTTTATATGTTCGCAATTTTTGTTCTTTATGACAAGAACTACAAGCTTGCCTCAGAGAGTAAATCGAAATTCGGAACGGTTTGCAAGATATGAGCCCGAGAAAATGATCACTTTTTTGCGAAAATGATACCGAGGCCCCAAATCTTTGGCGGCCCATAAAAAAAGTGCATGACTTTGGGAAAAATTGGGAGACACGGGTCTTTTTTTTAGTCTTTTATTACGTAGTGGTGTCCGTATATGGTTATTTTTTTCGTGTTGCACTGTGGAATTAACAAAAATGTAACAATTTACTTATAAACAACGTCCTGCTTTATAAGGTTTCCTAAGACTTAACATGAGTCTATTTTATTTTTCTTGTAACATGTATACAATTTAACACCATTTGGGTATTAAGGGATTGTATTTAACATGCAAAATGAAAAATAAAATCTTTATTTAAAATACTTATTATTAAAATTTATTAGGATATTCTCCCCAACTAATCGTTTAAAACAATTTGAGTTTCAATTTTTTTATTGTTTCTTGTGGCTTTAGCTGTTCAAGATAAATAAAATAGACTCAAGCTGAATATAATTGTTTATTGTGTTGTTTGTATAAAAGCGTTTTAAGCATAACTTGATTATGCTTTTTGTAATAACCACATGCGATAGAGAATTCTCATATTGTATTTGATTTGTTTGGCATAAACATATGAGGTTGAATGTTTTCAAATCGCTTAGCAACTAATAAAAAGTCGGCTTATAAACAACTAAAGCCAAGTTTATTAATAAAAATAAATCAGCAAATTAAAAAAAATTAACCAAACCAAACCTATGCTCTAAAAAATTTTACTAAATAAATTTGTCTGTCTCTTCCTGTTTTCATAAATATACATAAGTTGAGAATCTTACGAAAAAAAATTATATTTCTAAGGAAAAAATCATTAAATTTTTTTGAACTCCAGTTTAGCATTAATAAACTTTTTGCTTTATTCTTTCGAACATCTGGAATGAACATGTATTATGAGTAGAGGGTGGTTTTTGTTTGTTGTAGAGGCAGACAGCTTGATAATTTGATTTGATCGTTCTCTGAAATAATCTTATTCATTTATGTAATGAAATTTTCATTAAATTCATTAAATAATTTCATGAAATCAATTAAGCTACTTCATTAATTGAATGAAACAATTTCATTTCTTTCTGGAATAACTTCTCTGCTCCGAAGAAATTATTGAGTGAATGATCTAATTATATAAATATGTTGATGTCTTTACGGATTAATTAAGGGATTTCACTAGATTAGTGACATGATATGCTTATTTCTTGAAGTAACTTCGACGATTTTTATATTAATATGCTCTGTCAACATCTTTGAATGTTAAAAACACCTGTGTGTTATTCAAATTTATCCGTCGCTTGTATTTGGTTATATTACAGTGACCTCTCGGTAATGTGAACTTCCAATATAATGAACTATCCAGTAATATGAACACCTATTTTTTTATATGGACTCTCTAAACAGTGAACAAAGTTTTGTGGCTCTAAATAGTGAACAAAAATTTTGCCGATTTTTGTTTGTTTTCTAATTTTGGAAATCCCCCGATGGAATAAAAAACTCTAAATTATTGTACTTGTTGTATTTCGTCACGCGTAGAAACCTGTGTATTTCCAAAGTTGTCTAAGAATAACAGAAAGTTTTTAACTATTAATGAGAAATATGAAATTCTTCAACTTTTGGAAAAGGGATCAAGTATTGCAGCACTAAGTGTTAAATATAATGTTGGGAAATATACCATTTGTTCGATACACAATAAGAATAATAAAATTTATAAGTGTGTTAACAATACGTATTATGGACCAGTGAAACGTAAAACTCTACGCATTTCAGAGCTTCCAATGATGTATAAATCTCTATACAAGTGGTTTCTTAACATGAGAGGTAAAAACCTTCTAATAAGTGGATTGATGTTGAAAGAAAAAGCGAAAGAGCTTCATTCTAATTTTAATAAAAATTAACACGACTTCAATGCCAGCTAAGGGTGGCTCCAAACATTTAATATAAAAAGTGAATTTAAAATTTAAGAAATCGTTAAGTCATCAATAAATTACATTTTTTGTTAAAAATTCCAAGAGTTTCAATATTTTGTAACCTTTTTTAGACAAAAAACACCATAAATTTTTACAATCGAAAATGTGATCAAATTCGATAATGTGAACTACCTTGGTTTTTATTAGTTCACATTATCGCGAGTTCACTGTATATTATAAAATTCTTTTATAGTACTTTTTATTATAAGATTTTGTTGTATGTATGCAATTAAATTGCTTCCAGTTATAATGTTGTAAACAATAAACTAAATTGTTATTTCACAATAGGTATAGAGAGAGACAGAGAGAGAGAGAGAGAAATAAGAAATTAAATTAAATGAAATAGAATTAAAATAAACTTTATACATATATTTTTGCTTATTTTTTTATTATAATTAGCTTTTCACAAATGCATATAAAATTTAATTATCTTAAAATTTGTAGAAGAATCATTTTTTAATATAAGTACATGTATGTACATAAGTACATACGAGTACGTTTTTTATGCAAAAATTTTATTTGTAAATTATTTTTGCATGTGAAGAACAGTAAGTAGATAATTAGAACGCAATAAGCTTTTTTTGATACAGAATCATTCATTATATTATGTGTGAGATAAGATTTGTTTACCGACTTGTGCTGAAATTTATCTTTCGGTATATGTCTTTGTTGACGAAATTTGTGTGATTGTTATCGACATTTCAAATGTGACAAACGTTAGTAAGACTTTTCTGCAAAAGCCTATCGGATTTGAAAGGCACTGTTCCACTGTGCAATATTTAATATGCAATAGTAAAATACATAAGTATGTACTATTGGTAAAAATTTTAGCGTCTATTTATTATAAACAAGCAAATATATATATATATATATATATATATATATATATATATATATATATATATATATATATATATATATATATATATATGTGTATATATATATATATATATATATGTATATATATATATATATATATATATATATATATATGTGTATATATATATATATATATATATATATATATATATATACATATATATATATATATATATATATATGTATATATATATGTATATATATATATGTATGTATATATATATATATATATATATATATATATATATATATATATATATATATATATATATATATATATATATATGTATATATATATATGTATGTATATGTATATATATATATATATATATATATATATATATATATATATATATATATATATATATGTATATATATGTATATATATATATATATATATATATATATATATATATATATATATATATATATATATATATATATATATATATATATATAGGGAGAGAGAGAGAGGAAGAGAAAGAGAGGGTGAAAGGTAGAGGGCTGAAAGTAATTGGGGCTCGTGTATGCCCTTTTCTTATTCCTGTCGCACGAGCACTCTTTCTCATCATTATGAGAAGATTTCTTTCTAAATTGGGAGATTTGTTTGGAAATGAGTGCACTTTTTAATAATACATGGTATTATTGTCAATTTTTTACTTGAGATTTTATTTTTCTCTTTTTTATACGAGTATGAGTCGTTCTAACATGGATACTAACATATTTAATGTTATTTTAAAAGAATAAACTAAAATCATAATAAACTGTTTTTCCATGAACAATGGAAAGCAAATCGAAAACATAAAATCAAAAACATAAATACCTTAGAAATATACAGCCTATACACGTACTTGGCTCTAATATAGGGTCTTTAAACTAAGCCCTTTCCATCAATTTACATATATTCGTTTTAAAGGCATCCAAAATGTTCCATTTTCCATGACTGGCGCATAAATCAGTCTGGATTTGACTAATGGCATGGGTTCCGTTGACTTTAAGAGTCGTTGTGTATTCGCATAAACCAGCGACAAGATAAATTATAAGGGTCTCAAATGGCACAATCTCTCACCTCCACGTGAGATGACTATATCCTCAAATTGCTCGTGCAGAAAGTGTAATCTGGTAAGCACCACCGTCCTGTCAAAAGAAGTTGGCAATCATCGCCAAACATACGGTGACTTTCGGGATGCATTGAACGTCCCTGTATCTCATTTTAATTGGTATCGTCTCAAATTCTATTATTTCGTTTGTTGACGTACCGATTTATCCATAAATAGAGCACAATTATTTTCATTTTTAAACCATCGATGATTTTTGTTATATTTATGGTAAATATGGAATTGATAATTCTCTGTACAACTAGATGTACATAATTATTTAGTCGTAAGTGCCGATAACATTCTTTTTTCCGTTTTTGGGCTGACTTTAGGTTCCCTTGTTTTTTTTTGAAAAATATCACAATAATTAAATACTCATAAATTTCGAATAGAGAATGGAAAACGAACTTGAAATTTTGTTGCTAAACTTATTCATTAAATGAATTTGTTCTTGATTTAACAATGACAATTTATGTATAACGGGTGTTCCAAATACAAGTATCTTTTTTTTAAAACAAATTATATTTTAGTACTGACAGAAATATTGACTATCAGTCAGTATCATACTGCCGTCTAACGCTTGAACAACGTTGAAAAATATTGCAAAACAATCGAACAATGATTTTTATCCAAAAGTCATCTTGGCGACTATCTCAACAAACAATATTCCTGCATTCAAGGACCAGAAAAGTCGCCTGTCGTTGTCGAGAAGTCAACGCATCTACAGAGAGTGACAGTTTGGAGTGTATTTTCGAAAATGCCGGAAACGCCATTTCAGTCAACCGCGAACGCTACGGAGTCACGATTATGGACTTTTCTTAGCCTAAAATGGAAAATATGAACCTGGATAATTGTTGGTCACACAGCTTACAGCTAATTTAATTTTTTAAAAGATACTTGTATTTGAACCACTGGGTATAAAGAAAATTTATAAAATATGTAAGTTTTTAATTTTTCGTTTGCAATGCAAAAATATTAAACAATATATTATAGTTTGAATAAATAAATTTCTATTGAAATCATATTAAATAAATAAATTTCTTTTTTCAATTTTAATATTAATAAAAACTGATTTGATTTTTTCGAGGTTTTTGCATTGTTTCTTACCGTTTGCCTGCTCAGTGCTAATTATAAGATATTGGGCGTTATCGTATTTGACAAATTTCGCCTACGACTTTGAGTTTTTATACTAGATTGAGGGATAATATTGCTTTATATCAAACTAAAAGTTATTCTGTGCCGCGGTTGTCGACACTCAAGATTTTTTAACTTGTCTATTTAGTTGCAAACATGATTTGCATAATTCAATTCATTATCATAAACATGTATTTATTTCGGTGAGACTACAATTATTTATTAAATTATAAATAAGTTAAAGAGTTGAACAGAAGTTTTTTGCTTCACGCATGAAAAACAAAATTGATTTTTTTACTAAATGAAATCATAGATTTTATTTAAAATATCGTTTGAGTGCAGTTCTCTTTAAAGGTTTATTTTATTATACTTATATTTTGGGTAGAAAAAACATCGTTGTTCATGTATGCCGGTTCTTGTACACAACTGTCGACATTTTGTTTCGAAAAGTTCAAGGTCTATTTTAGTATTTCGTCTCTGGTCACTGTTTTGTGTAGTTCGTTTTCCATAATTGGTGGGCTGCACCAAAAACAAAAAAAAAAAAAAAAAATACATTTTTATTTATACTTTTGTGTGTGCATATTGGCAGTGGCACAAAAATTGGGTGACAAACACTTCTATAAATAAAGACTTCTTAAGACAAGACAAGGAGGCCTACAAATGAATAAAGAATATAATAATTTGTAAATAACAATTAAATAACATGGTAAATATTTACATATTTGTGGCATACTGCTTGAAATACTTATGAAACACTTGTACAGAAGACTTTATATTGTTTATAACAATCATTTACCAAAAACACTACCACAATTAAAACCATTAGTGGAAACAAAAAAATTCAATCAACATTTGAATTATTTATAGAGTTTAACGAAAAAAATAATAATTCTAACGAAAATAAGAACAAACTAGCAAACGATTCTCTTAAGTCATATTAATTGGCGAGATCTTATAAAAAACGTTTTTTTCATCTCTGAGATGAAAGCACTTTCAAAGTTGTTTACATTGGCCATGGTTTGTGTTTAATAAAATTTTAATTTATAAGTTTTGATAATTTTTTTTTATTAGCGTTCAAGATTTTAATATTTTCCAAAATATGATTGTAGGTCTATTAATGAACTTTCATAAGTTCTAGGCGAATGTACTCGTATGTGAGCAGACGTAGTTCTAGCTTAGACAAAGTTTAAAGTTTTCTTATTATTCTCTGCGTTCACACAAAGAAATTTTTCTTGCAGTGCTTGTCTTATTAATGTACGTACACATACATTAGATAATTATTGCACTCGTATTAATTAGATCACAGCACTGTTTTAAGGGTTCCCATTTGTTTTGAACTGAAGACTTATGTGGTGTTACATCAAATCAGCGTAAATCAAGGGTTACCATTTTAGGTGTAAATTATAAAAAAATACAGAAAAAATAAATCGCATAAGGAAAAAAAATAATAAGAAATAATATTTTTTGACAAATTCCAAATTAAGCACTCAAGTGAAAAAATTTATGTAAAAATTTGACTTTTACCTAAAGTTTACCCAACGTTTAAGTCAGTTTTTTTTAACTAAATTAATAAATGCTGAGTAAGCTTTCTTTATATTTATGTACATATACATATGTACATACGAGTATATTTATGTATGCATCTACATATTCTTTATTTATTTAACTCAATAAATCATTGCAATTTTAGACAACTGTATTAAATAAATGTTATTCATTAAATAGAATATTATAGTTTTATAAAACTGAATGATGGGAACCTAAAATAAATGCAGCACAAGAAGTGGAGTAGAAAATAAGTTGCGAGTATCGAATAGTTTATATATACACGTACATATGTATATTTAGAAAAAATATATAAAAGTAAATTTAAATATTTGTGCTTTTTAAAATCGAATAAATAATTGCGTATAATGCGCGCCACTTGTTGCATTCCACAAAAAATTGGGTGCAATTTTTTCATAATCAAAAAGTAGTTCCTTTTTTAAAGATTGCAAATCTTCTAACAATGCTACAAGTAGTAGGAAAATTCATTTCCATTTCTAAAGCCTTATCTTCGGAAACAATTAATATATATATATATATATATATATATATATATATATATATATATATATATATATATGTATATATATATATATATATATATATATATATATATATATATATATATATATATATATATATATATGTATATATATATATATATATATATATATATATATATATATATATATATATATATATATATATATGTATATGTATATATATATATAAAGTAATATGCAAGGGTGTTTCTGTCTTTTTAATTTTTATAACTCCAAACTCAATGTTTTTAGAGTATCAAAAAAGTTTTTATATGTATAGAACCAATAAAATCTATCAGGTATTAAATAAATGATGTGGCAACGACATGTCCAAATATAGCCAAAATCCGTCATAGACTAAAAAAATTTTTAAGGTAGATTTAATATTTCATAAAAGAAATCCATAGTTAAAGTATATTGTCGAATAGTGCAGTCCCTTTGATTAATTTTCAATATGCTTCCATTTAACCACAACGTAGGATGTGTTAATTAACATATCGGCAAAATCCCTCACGCCTTGTTCGAAATTTTCGGAGTTTGCTTCTCAAGCTTTTGTAATTCACAATTACGAATACGAGTACATCTGAGAAATGACACACACTTACATTGTCGAATAGTGCAGATGTATCCACATATGGCCAAAATCGTTATAGATGGTAAGGATTATCAAACTTAAAAGCAATTAATAAATATTTAAGTTTTATTATGCTTTTCTTTTATAATATTTTATAATAGTTTTTCACACAAACTACTCCTTTCTGCCATACATTCAAATGTGTAAAAAAATTTCCAGCTGTGGCAATCAATGCTGGACCCATTTGGGTTCATCCAGTGGCAAGTATTTTACGTAACAACGTGCTGCATATTTAATTTTGTCATATTTATTAACTAGAAATAAACTTGGCAGGTTTTAAAGGACTATTTTGGAGTTGAAATTAACACTAACGAAAGGAAGGCATTTGGTTGGACTAGTTCAACGCACAACAAATGCATGATTCCTTGAACAATTAATTGGGAAATATCTGGAAATTTTTTATTACCATTTATTTTATATTATGGGAGGCTAATTGTATACAGTATTCATACATACAATCGCCAAACATCTTCCCATCTTAGCTTCTCGACCTCTAACCGCCACTACTCTTAACATGGCAATTTTTGGCTACAAACTGAAAATAAAACAGAACTGCCAAGGAAAGTAGGCCAGCCAATGTATTATAAAAAGCAGTAATTTCCTTTTCCAATTAACTATGTTACCAAAACAAAAAATCAGTTATAAAAATAAAGCTCATTTAACCAGGAGTATTAGACTTAAAGAAAAAGAGTATAAAAGATAAAAGAAAACAATTCAAATTGGCCGATATTGTTTTTTCAAACATTTCCGTAACGACAACTACGACGGCAATAGCAGTTACAGCAAAAATTTATTTGTTTTTTTTTTTTTTTGATTTTGATATTCATTCTACATTATACTTGTGCAAAATGTTGAAGTTGTTTGTTGTTGGCTTTAACGCTGTGAATAATTAAAATTCTTAATATTTTCGTTGCTGTAGTTTTTAGTGTTTCTTCATTATGTTATTCCTATTTTGCATATGTGTGTGCATATGTATACGTCTAGTAACGAATATTTTTTCCAGCATACAAGTATGGTAACTGCCTTTTTGAGATACTTTTTAAAATTAATGAGAAAAAAAATAAATCGTGAATACTGTTAAACTTGCTAAACCCTTTATTGTCACGTGTTGCATATATACATTTTAAAAAATATAAAGATTTCACAACGACTCAAAATTACAAAGCGGAATTACGAACTCAAAGGAATACTTACATGGGATTCACAACTTTCTGGCTGAATAGCAGAAAACACTCTGTTAATTGCGAAATTTGAACCTAAAAAGCTTATATGTGATATTTCAGAAGTTGAACATGTTTTATTATATTGACCTTAATATATTTATTTATACATCTAAAAACCCCTCTCAATTTTTGTTTTGTGATCAGAATATTACACTATAAGGGCAGTTTAATAACTGCGTGAATTTTTGAATTAAACACAGGTTTGAGATAAAACATAATTTTATTTTTCAACATAGTCTTCTTTGTCCAACGTTTCTCCAAGCTTTTTATCCCTTACAAAAAATAAGATTTGCCGAGGTAATTAAAATAAATATTTTTTGTGAGATGATCTCATCGTTGGATTTAAATCTTTTTCCCCTAGTTATTTCTTTAGGTTTGGATACGAGAAATAGTCACTCAGGGCTAAGTCCAAAAATAGGGCGCATGGGGGAGCGTTTCGTATCTCGATGCACAGAATTTCGCATCCTTGCATTGTCCTGATGGAAAAGCACTTTTTTCTTGGCCAAATGCAGTCGTTTTTTTCAAATCCTTATTACACTGGCAAAATAAGTTGTCATAATAATCGCCATTGTAGCCTTTTGAAGGTAGTCAATGTGGATTACATCAAGTGCATCTCAAAAAATGGTCGCTGTGACTTCTTTGGCGCCATTTAGTCTCTGGCGTGTTTCGTCCACGATTATGAAAAATCGCAAAAACTCAAATGATTGTGCACCTATGTTGCACAACAGCATATCGTGAATTTTTTTCAATTTTATCGGGTGTAGAGAACGTTGGAAATCTTCCGTGCTTGTATGGACACAAAAAAATTCAGTAAACCTCTTTTTACCATTGATATTTATAGTGCAGATCTCCCATAGTATTTATCAAGCTCAGCCTTGGTTTGAGTGATGTTTTTTCCTACGAAATAATACTTAATGAGTACACGAAATTCACTTTTTCCATTTTCTCCTCAAATCTCCCCGTAGTCTGCTGTCAATGTCTGTCAAACATCAACTGAATGACGCAGCTTGTTTAATTTTGACACCAGTCACTTGACATATGTATGTATGTCTCTTGACAGAAACAGAGTTGACCTTTCAGTTTAGTGGTTTAGCGACTAATGAAATGTCGATTTATGAACAGTTAAAGTCACAACAAACAAATTTGAAAATTTCAAATAATTTTTATATTTATAATAAAATATTTGAAGGAAATAAAAAATTCCAGCTTTTAATTTAAAGAGCAACATGAATCTCTATTATATGCTGCATTTATAGAGATACAGGCGGACACTGACCGTCACAGCATATTTGACCGTTAACGGGAGGTGTCCGTTTACGGGGTAGTTCATTAAAAAAGTCCAAGACTGCGCTATTAAAAAACCTATTATGACTAATGGATAAACAAATTTCAACACAACTTAAGTACGCATGTTTTATTTTTTTAATTCATTTTAGTTTAAAGATTCATTTACACACATTTATATAAACAAAAATTATACGCCAGATCTTTCGCGATACAAATTTTTTAATAATAAACTGTGAATGTATATAGTAGCGGAAAAGAACTGATAGATTTTAGTCTGATTAGAGTTTGCTTGCCTCCATTTTTTTGCATACATATTTTCAAAAATGTTTAGATTTGGTACATTTTTGCAATTTCACGCACTGAAAGTTGTTCTTGTTCTTGCACATTTATTATTTTAATTTTTTCTTTTAATGTAAGAGAATTTCGTCCAGCCATCCTACAATAAAAATTCTTGAATGTTAATACATACATACTTCACGCAATCGATACACAGCTTCAAATAGTGTTGCTGTGGGGTATGTTAATTTTGGATACATTTATGTAATTTTTGTAGTTTTCTCGCATGATTGGTACTTTTTTATTGTTGGTTAACAATTTTGTCCGTCTACTGGAGGTATTTTATACAATAATGGTGTCCGCGTCCGGCCAGTGGAGTGTCCGTCTAGAAGAGAGTGATCTGTTCTAAAAATTCTTGGAAAACAAAGAGACTAGAAAAATTGTCCGTTGAAAAGAGGTGAGCGCCTACGGGAGGTGTCCGTTAGTAGAGTTTTCACTGTATTTTAGGTGTTAAATGATATTTTGAAAATGTCAACTTAAAATTCTTGCTATAAAATGTTCATTTAATAATTTTTTCTTAATACATTATTATTTAACAATGATTTGTAGAGCTGGATGTCGGTCTTTTTAAAATTGATGTTGTGTGTGTGGTTGACCCATATGTAGGGTGAAGTTGGATTCCATGTTTTTAGTTCACAAATATATAAATAGTTTTCTCTGTGCATATTTAGTTGTAAATTGTAAATAAAAAATTTATTGAATATTTAAAATTTATGTGAGTGGGTATATTTCTCTTTTATTGTCAGCCAAAATGTTCCCTTTGTTTGGTGAAAGGCATTTAGAAAGTACATAAGTTTCCAAAATCCATTTATAAATTGTTATTTAATTGTATGCTATTGTTGTAATTCCAGTATTAGGTATTAGAAAATTATACATTTCATTATTTTGCACGTTAAGACTGCAAAATGTATTTAATGACATTGCAAAAGTTTATTTTTGTGATGATAATAAGTAATTTTTTATCATAATTGACAGAAAATTTGTGGAGAGAGATGGACCAAACAATATGAATGCATATACCTAAAAAAATAATTTATGGAGATTTTTCATTTGTAATGGCTTTTGTTCTACGATCCAAAGTAAACGATATCATTTCTTACTTTTGTTTTAATAATTTGATTACTCAGATTATCGACTAATTGATTAATTCTGATAACTATTAATCAATTGCGATTAATGAATTAATTAATTAGAATCTTTATAAATTTACATTTTGAATAGTTGAATTAATAATTATATTTTTGAGTGCAATCAAGTTGTGCTTTTACATCATTCTCATAAACTTTTTAAAAAGTTTAAAATTTTTAATTTTCAGTTGATTTTTTTATTATTATTTTGTACAAAATTAATCAAAGGAAAAATTCGATCATAATTTTGATTAGTTAGTCGGAACATTGATTAATTGATGAAGCAGCTCTTCGATAAATATATGTACAAGTTTTTTTATATGTATTTTTTAATTAATTCAGTAAAAAAAATTATTAACCTGATTTGTCAAATTCAAGACTGGAGCTTAAACGAAATTAACTAAATTTTCTGTTTCGAAATATCAAATTCAAATTCAATAGTTTTTCAATCACTCAATAACTGTACAGGTTTACGAGTGTGTCCAACTTTTTTTAACCGACTTCAAAAAAGGAGGAGGTTATCAATACGTGTGTATTTTTATATATATATTTTTTTAATTTTTCCACACGGTTAAGTTTATTATTTGTATTTGTGAACCGATTTAATTTTTTTTGTTTAAAAGGTTATTTGCAGGTTGGTGCCTCAATTTTTTTTCGAAAATCGGACTGGCAATTTGCTCGTCCGAAATATTGATTATCTCATAGTTCTTCCATTTATGGATCGATATTCAAAATTATTGCTTTTTTTGAAAGGGTTTGTTTTTGGGGGCGATTTTGAAGGGCGATTCATCCGCCCGAAAAATTAACTATAGCATAACTTATAACCATATATGGATAGATTTTCAAAATATTTTTGCTTAAAAGGGTTTACGTGTATATTAGTCCCATAATTTTTTTTCCATAATCGGACGGGCAATTTGACCATTATCCCCCATTTATGTACCGATTTAAAAAAAAAACGTTTTTTAAGAAAGTATTTCAATTTCTCTTCGGAATATAATATAAACTAGAAATTTCTGATCTTAAACTAATCCATAGTTGCCTAGATTTTATAATCTATTCGATTGGCTCTGGGTATTGAAGTCGGTTGTTTTGCCAGAATTATTTGCATTCACAATTATGTCGTTTGATGTGATTAAAGGCCTGTTTTTTATAAATTGAAAAAAAAAAAATTCGTTCGAGTATGTACATCGCAAACTACAAAATTAAACACAAATTTGCTTTTGTTTTCAATATAAATACGCGAACAAAATCTTCAATGCGTTTTATAAAGGCAGGCCCTAAAGCTCAAAATTATGCACAAAAAACAATTATATGTGCTATAGTTAAATATCGTGAGCGGAGCCCATTTAAATCAGACTATGGCAAAGCCATGAAAATTCTACTAACATTAATGCGCAGTGGAGAATATTTGAATACGTACATACATATACACTTATGTACATAAAAATAAAATATATATTTATGTCTGCGAATTAAACCTTGAAAGGCACAGACTTGTTGAAAGTATGACTACAAACCTTGTGTGAGTTTAATTTACACTCTTACATAATTAACATATTTTCCTTTTGTGGACTATTTTAAATTTGTATATTGAATGCAAAATACTAGTGTAGAACAAATAAGTTTATTCTTTTCGCATTTAATCTGGTTGTTCCTTTTATATTGGTCGTAAATTTTTACGAGTATAGTAGTTCTAGAGAAGTTATTTGCGGAGGAAAAAATTAAATAACAAAATGAAAATGGAAGAACGCAAGATCAATATAGAAAATTAAATAGAATTTGTAACCCCAAAGTTGAATATAGATTGCTCTTCAAACTATCGGGTGTTTCTCTTTGAAAGTAGTTGACTTTAAATTGAAGCGAATCACATTAAACGAATTCTAATCCGTAATTAGAATTGTTGTTTGAGAAGTGACAAAATATCAGTTGAACTTGTGTAATTTAGAAGAGCATTTGTAATTGGCAACGTGCTGTGACAGAGAGAACAAAAAAAGAAGAAGAAAACAGCTTGAATCAGTGTTTTGAAAGTTTACGTCTGAGTTTCATGTTAGAGGGGGTTAAGGTTTCCCTTTTTTTGTACAGAAAACCATTTATCTTTTACATCAGATATATTTCAATTATACTACGAGAAAATTTTTGTGTGAAAATTTTTTTTTGTGTTGGGGGAATAATTTGATCAAGAGAGTCTATAAGGTGCTGAAATGTTCTGAAACATGTGTTTGGAAAATTCTATTATAGGCCTCTGAATACACCAATGCCCGAAATGCAATTTGAAGAAACTTAAAATGATTTAAAGCGTTAATATTTTATGGCATGTTCACCACATCAACACCATCAAGAGTTAAAAGGTGAAAATATTCCGCAGTACATAACACAAATTTGTTGAACATATTATATACATAATGTAAGGGCCACACACATTGTTTCCTACGGCAAACCCTGCAAAAATTACCCTCTCTCACACAACGTGAACGCTGTTCGTAAGAGCATGCAAGAGAATCCGAGGCAGTGGATTTCACGTCGTTCACAAGAACTCGAATTTGTTTTGTGACTTGGGCCTGTACCCGTATGAAATGCAATTGACGCAGAAGCTGAAGGTAAACAACCATACTGAATGGGCGCACTGGAGCATTTGGAAACTGACCATATTTCTCATAAAAAAATCATCTTCAGCGATTAGGCCCATTTCTTCATGAATAGGTACGTCTACAAACAAAATTGCTCAATATGGGACGATACTAATCCACATAAGGCACGAGAGCGTCCAATACAAAAGTCGCTGTTTGGTCTGAATTTTAGGCTGGCGGCGTCAAATGTCCATATTTCTTTCAGAATGACGTTGGCCAGGCCATCACCGTCAACACCACGCGCTATAGGTCAATAATTACCAACTCCTTTTGCCTTGAATTGGATGATATGGACACTAACGACATGCTGTTTCATCAGGACGGTGCTACGTGCCACACAGTTCATGCCACATTATACACTCTGCACCGAAATTGTGCAATTTGAGCCAGTTAGACTGTTTCGTGTGGCATTTCCTAAAGTCACAAATACATATATGCGATTAAGCTACATAAACACTGCCTCCCCTCAAAGTAAACATAACTTATTCCGTTTCTCAAATTCAGTCCTATTTATGGGTCAGAGTCATGGAAAATCGGACATTTACAATATGTTATATTCCATACATAATGGCATCGATAGGCCTTAAAAATAAAAAATTTCAAAATGAAAGACCTTTTGTTTTTCTTTGGTCCCCTTTGTTATTTTGGAATCAATGAGCAATTAGTCTCTAGAATTGCAAATCATGTTTTTCAAATAAAAATTTAAGAATTTGCAAAAACTGCTCTGTCGACATAAAGTAATTCTAAAATAGTAAGAGTCTGTCAAAATAGCTGTCAAAGAGCAATATAAGCGTCGTCCGATTTAGAAAAAATAACCAGCCGTTATTTTAATTTCTCAAATCCATGTCAATTTATTTTCCACTTTAACTTCTTACACAAATACGTTTGTTCCATTTGAAATGCTAAATCTACTATAAAAATTAATTTATATTCGCCAACTCTTCTATTTCAAAAGTCAACTAATCTAAAACTTGTTTTTTTTTTAATTTAATTTATGCAATTCAGTATCTTTCACTTTCATTACCAAACGTTCCATGCTCATATAGAAATTTATTGCCAATTATTTTGTTTTATGTTTAATCTGTGCCAGCCCAAAATATAGATGTATGTATGTGTATTCGTATGTATGTTTGTATTTATACAATTGTAGGTGAAACAGAGAGAGCGCTGAAAACATTAGACCACATTTGAAAACAGAGAAACAATATAAAAATCTCTGCCATGAAATCGCTGGCAATGAATTTAGAGCACATTTTCATAATGGTATGAGACTAGAAAACCATAGAAAAAATCTCTCATATGTCAATTACTTAGATCAACCATGAAATTATTTTGTTTGCTTGAATTACTTTTTGAATGTCTTTTTGAAAATTATCTAGCAATTTTCATAATTTTCGCTTTAAATGACTGTAAAAGGAAAATGGAAAATATAATATTTTATTATTTGTTGTTGGCTTAGCTGAGTATATGCCTGCATTTCATTGGCGGTAACCAAATCATCAGTACCCTTTAGCCAAATCAGGGGGTTACTCTCTATTGCGATGCGTAAGCTAGTTGTTAGCGCGAGATATTTGGTTTTAGCGCACAATTTTGACATACGCTTTCGTATTACAGAATGCACTGATGCCAGATTTGCGAAAGTAAAAACAATTAAATGCGAAAGGAAAATGCGTAAAGGCAATAAAGGCTACCAATTACCCGATTAGGTACCATTTTTCTTACGCATCGCAATAGAGAGTAACCCCCAGGTTCGATTGAGTTCTGTTGGGATTCTCATATAGTATTTGTAGTTTTTGTATACGTATATGAGTTTGAATTTTTTTTTCAAACATGATTGGATTTGTTAAATATTATTATTGATAATTATTAGAAATTCAATATTTATTATGCACTTACTTTCCGCTAGGCTGATGCGATACACACATATAAGCTTTTCTTAAAAAATTTGATGAATTGAAAAGAGATGGGCTAATGGGCCATCTGTCATTACTTTATTGTACTTGCATGAGTCTTCTTCAATATACTTACTTATATAATTCGCATATATTTGAGTTCTTCCTTTTTACCATATAATGAATGTTTTTTTCCAAATATTATTATAATTTGTACAGAAAAGAGCTGTTAAGACCTTAGGCTAACTCATCCTTGAAAAATGGGGCTTAAGTTCTATCCGAACTATCGTACTGAGATTAGGATCCCAAAGTAGTGCAAATTATGATAATTTCGAATGATTATAATATAGGCTTCCCAGCGCAAAATGGAAGCCATCTTGACTAAGTTGTTTAACAGCAAACATTTTATGTTTTTCTGAAAAGAAAATAACTGGATATAAACGTCACATCTGGAAGGCGTACATATTTGCCAGCATTCACGAAGAAAACTTGAGTTTTCATGTACAGAGCGACGCAAGGGTGATGTCATAATTTGAATTGACTACCACTTTTTCAGATGGCGCCAAATGTTACTGTAATTTGACATTTATTATATAGACATATAGAGATTTAGCTACCAACAAGCCAAGGAGCGATATACAACTCAAGAATGTTGAGCTATTATTACTGCTTATTTGAGAAGTTTTCAGGGTGTTTTAACGCATCGTGAATTTCGTCGTCGTTTTCTCGTCGTCGCGCTAATGTGCACGAACAATTAAGCGTTTGGCTAAACTACAAATGTCGCAAGAACTGGACGGGCTCGTATTGCTCGTTCGACCGAGAATATCACTGCTGTATTTGACGACGTCAGAGAGAAATCACAAACATCAACGAGATGGCGACGACGATAAATACAATAAGCCATCAGCAGACTGTCGTTGCAACGAATTTTGGTGAAAGATTTAAACATGTTCTCCTACAATATGAAACTATTCACGAATTGCTGCCTGCTGATCGTCGGACAAGGTCAACTTACTGCCATATGGGCAACCATGGAGTTTTCGAGACTCCTGACTTCTTCCTATTTAAAATCTCTAGTTTACCACAACAAACCTCGACCCTTGCATGTCTTGAAAAAGTTATTGCCAATTTGTAGCCAGATGTTTTGCAAGCAACAATTCAAAATGCTTTAAAGAGACCGCATATTTAGCATATTTTGTAAAAAATATGAAATTTGTTCTAGTTTAAAGGCATTAATCAAGTTCTTATATTTCTAACAGAATTGTGTTAGTATGAGAGCGAAAAGGACTTTGTTAAACAAGAGTTTCTGTCGTTTCTGTAAATTTTATAATTAAAACTATTAATTAAATTTTATAATTAAATTAATGCTCTAACGGATTTGCGAATCAACTTACCATGTGGGTGATTTTTCACTTAGTAGAAATAGGATGTAATTTCATATGTTTATTCAACGAATTAAAAAAAAATTTCATACAAATTTAAATATTACTTAATACGCAGGTTTGCATGATTCATCGTATCGTAGTATCGGCACAAGTTGTACAGAGGTTTTCAAAAAGTTCGGGTCGCCGTTTTCTAATTTTAATATAGTAGGACCAGTACTCAGGCATGATGTTCCCCACTCATACAATGCATTGTTCTAGAACTAGGAAAATTCATAATGGGAAATATAATAGAGTGAGCAGTGCTTATCACGTTGAAAGTGACAGGGAAGACTTCTACTAAAGAACGAATTCGTAGTGAGATTCACTCGTATACCGACAACAAATAGATGTGCTCTTAATGAAGAAGGTGTTGTTCGCAAATAGGAGCTGTTCTCGGAAACAAGTTCATTAATTACATTAGAGCACATATCATTGTAGCAACGATAAAACAGTGAAGCACGTTGCGTCTATGCTCCAGTGAGTGAAGAACAAAGTTAGCTACACTACTATCACCGATGAGTTTCTTCGTTCTATCCCGTCCTCGGTCGAGTAGCTTCAGAATAGACTTTCAAACACCTGCTCGTACTTGAGAGTGTAATCCATTTTTTGTCGGCTATAGGTGGAATAAATAGTAATTAAAAAAATTGAATAAAACAAACTTCATTTGAGGTATATATAAAATCCTTATTATGCTTAAGACCCTTGTTCGGCATTGTGTTTGAATTATGAGACCGCATGATTATACGGATACGATACAATATGTGAACATCTGCGTTGATATGCGTCATTGTTAGATTGCAGTTTATCGATATACATACTTGTACATATATATGTACATACGTATATAAATCTACGTCGTCAGAAGAAAAAGGAACTTGGTACCATATCCACATCACGTTCGTGAGGGATAACTATACCCTAAAAACATTCATGTATAATATTTACTGTTACGTTCGCTGTTTGAAACTTAGACACACAATGTCCATGCCCTTATCGTGAATACTTTTTCACGTAAAATATTCAATCGTAAATATTATGTCCTTTTGTTGGCACATCCTTTTGTTAAACTTTCTAACCTGTATTTTTGTTCATGAGAAATAGTTCACATGAAAAATTTCTTGGATTTTGTCATAAATAATAAGGGTCTTTAGTCAAGTCTTAACTAACGAAATTGATTAAAAGTGATTCGTAGCTTTCCAAGTTGACGATGCTGGGAACTCACCAACATCGTTTTACAAATAATACCGCCAGTTCAAAATTCGCTCGAAATAATAACTAGTAAAAAGCGATACAAAGCAAATGTAATATCAATTATTATTATTTATACGCTATATTTAAATGTGTAACTTTCTAGCATGTTTGACTAAATCATGAATAACAGACAATGTATTAAACAATGCTCCGTTAAAAAACTTTCCAAACACAGATTGTCTACATTCACTCAGCCTTATTAGAACACCCTTTACATAGCCAGCCAGTTAAACAATCGACCAAAATATTCGCCAACCGACTCTTCTCCCACAAAAAGGCATTTGATATGGACAGTACAGGGGATTAAATTATAATATCTTTTTTTCAATTCAACTTAACTTGCATGGTCTCCGCACACGTTAAATATTTCATGTTGATTGCACAATGCCAGTCAGCCAGTCATTATTCATTTAGTCACTCTATTTACATATACATATATATGTATATAATATTTTGTTGCAGCGAATGTTCTTTGATGATGAAAACAATTCGTATTTGTTTCGTACTTGTTCTGGGGCAACTACTCTACATGTTCACAAATGTAAAACAAAAGTACAATGAGGGAAAAATTTTTGTTTTTTGGACTTAATTTTTATGTAAATAATACTTAAGCCAACCAAGTATTTATTTGTACAATAAATAATGAACGAGTAGCACAAGTAAGAATGTTATTGCAACTACAGCAATAATAAATCACTAAACGACAAACATTTTTATTCATTAAATTTATGATCGTAAAAGGTTGTGTACGAGCATTTATGTATCTCGTACCTGTAGCAATGAATGGACACGGTCTTCAAAGAGAACAACCTTGACCTGACAATATGCGAGTATTCGAGTAAATGAATGAATGAATGTATTTACATGCTCAACATTTATTAGATGAACGATTTCCAGAGCTGCAGCTTTATTATATAGATCTTTTATTGTTTTGACACAAATGAGACATTTTCATTCGTGACATGCAACTAATCTAATGGGAGAGAAGAAATAAAAATTATATAAATTAAAAATTTTTCAATTGCAAAGTCCAGTTTTTCAGGTTTTGTATTGTATTATTATTATGTACTCGATATTTTCGCAAAAAAATTCTTTACAAACTAAAGTAATTTTGGCCGAAAAATAACGAATTAAATACAAAGAACCAATCAATCCGAAACGGCGGAGTTAATGCGATAATAAATATTTCGTGCGGTTAAAATCGCTATCCGATTTTCCAAAAAAAAATCTATGTGACCAAACTGAAAGCATGCACTTAAAAAACATAATTATAAAAATCCGACTACAAATGATGCAAGCGGATAGATAAAGATAACATCCTCCTTTTCCGAAGCCGGTTAAAAATGGCACAAATCGATGAATATAATCGGCTACATTAGAGTAGGGTATACTCGTACTCAAGATTGATTCAAAAATTAATGTTGAGCTTGTCTCCCTCTAAAATCAGAGATATTTCAATAATGATCCAAAAATTTATTGAAAAAAGTTCAATCCTGTTTAAAGTTCAATCCTTGATATCTTACGAAAAAGACGCTTTTTCGGAAAAAGAAATTACATTGAGGCTTTACTTCCATTGCAAATGTATAATCCTGGTTTCGAGCAAATCAAGTGCTCCTAATGCAATTTGATAATCTTTCGGAGCATAACATGGTTTAAATGTTCGCTCCGACTTTTCACGCTGACACGGATGTGAATAGTCTGGCTTCGATTATGTTGACTTTAAAGGCATCGATCGATTGCGGTTTATAGCATGGACCAGCGACTTCAGGACACCCCAAAAGAAAATATATAACGCAGCAATTCATGTAACCTCTGCGATAGATTACCATAGCCTCAAATCGTTATTGCCGAATATGCATCGTTGCGTCCACTGTTTGGCACGCAGCCACATCATACTGGAACCATATATCGTCTACGTTCATATCGGTCGTTCGCCGGCCGTTGACGATGATATCCTCATCAACGATGATTTTAAAAAGGCTTCGTCCACAGACGCTACCGGCCCAAAATCCGCAACGAGCAGTAACTTTTTTTTGGAATGCATTGAACCTTTGGTTGAACCTCGTGTGGATTGGTATCGTCCAATATACGAAATCCTATTCGCTAAACATGATTTCGACTAAAATTGATAATAAAGTTTTATCATTTGCTCGAGCTGCTCAATCACGTTATTTTCTATGTTGTTTAGACATCCCTGACTGAATAATAAACAAAACATTAGGCAGATACCACCAAAACAACATGGCCGACACAGGGCCCTATCATCTACCCACGCTTGTTGAACAAGAAGGTATTTTGAATGTATATTCTTAAATTTATGCAGTGAAGGCAAAAAAAAAAAAATCATAAAAATATGTGGCGAATTTATTGTGCCCTTCTTATTTTTTCTAAGACAATAATTTTATGAGTAGTTTCATTTTGTTTAAGGTAATTGTATATTAGTCAGTAAGGATGTGATATAGAAGTTGTGCACCTAATTAAAAATTCTTTAAACGGCATTTGTCATTTTGGGGAAAAAATAGTAATTTGCAAGCTAAAATTAGTTTAGTTTAAAATTTTCAGATAGTTTTGCTAATTTCGACAATATGAATTTGGGTAAGAAAATAGGCTTTTAGCAGCCTTTTACTCTTTTTGATTCTGACAATTTCTATAGAAATAAGGCTGATTTAATCGTTTTGCATGCGCGCCATAAGATAGTCACCACTCCCCATTATTGGAACAAGTGTTGTTTTGGACTTGGCAATTGGGCCGAACATCGAACTTGCCAGTTTGGACCAATAGCCATTAATAGTCTCAATTTTTAATTGAAGAAAAACAACTTCTTAACGTAAATACTTATTCGAAAAGTTAAAACAGAATTGGAAAGGATTAATCTAGATGACAATTTAACTTTGTAAAAATTCGAAAACATATGCTTATTTAATAGCTTAAGAACAATGAAAAAGTAATTTCTTTATATCCACCTCATTGCACTGAGAAGCTTTGATCGCAGCCTTTCTTAACTTGTTTTTTCAGCTTATATTTAAAATGTCAATTCTTTCTCATTATTCTCTTAATAAATTATCAATGTGTGTGGTTCTTTATTTGTTCGATTTTATTTCCTTTGTTTTTAATTATTTTATGAAAGAATAATTTCTAGAAGTGAAAATGTATATAGTGTGAATATGTTACATTTGCCGCTTCGTCATCAATCTTCTTTGTCATTTAAGTTTTTTTTAATGTTTTCCATACATTTTCTGATTTTGTTTATCTTTATTAAATAGTGAAAAAATGTTTTCAGCTGAATACATTTTAATACAGAAGGCACAATGCACCGTGGGCTTTTCCAAATAATAAGTGTGTAACTTCTTAATAGTTCGAATCGTAGAAAACTTTAAACAATTTTTATCCGTGGTCTAGAGGCTGGATAGTTATTACCACTTAGAGTCCAAAACGCCTCACTGTGCAATGAAAATTTAAAATTTTATTCATCTAAATGCTACTAAAATAGTAGATTGAAGTTAATGTAGTATTGATATGAAATATTATAGAGTTTTTTTTAGAGATTATTTGTTTAAAGCGCTTATATCATTTTTATAATTTTCATACTTTATAATGAATTTTTTAAACCACATCTCTGAATTGTTCCATCCTGCTCTTCGATTTTGTTTAGAAGGAGTTAAACCATTTTTGTGATGTTAGAATCAATTTTTAAATAGAAGTTAAAAAAATCTATTATTATATTAGCAAGCTTTATAATATAATGTTTAAAATGTTGGATATTATATTTAAGAATTGACTTGAAATTTAAATAAAATGTTTAATATTAAATAAATTATTACTTGAACGACAATTTAATGACTGTCATGTCTTAGGGTAGCCGCAGCTACCTCGTGTTCGCTTTATATCCTTAATAACCCATGGGATGTTGCCTTGCAAATGCTCAGTTGTTTCTGCGTTATAGGGATGCCTAACCTGGCTGGTTTTTGAAAATCGCGAGATTCCGAGATTTTTCGAGATTTGCTTATTTTATGGAAGTAAAACATAAAACTTTATTCATTTAATTAAAATATAAAATAAATATACATAATTCCATTCTGAATATTCATTTGAAAATACTCTGCAATTCTGCAGAGAAATTCTGTAAATGGCGATGAAATATAAAATATTATATTTGTCGACGTCGACGTCACATCAAGTCGACATCAATATATTGCCAATTGTGGAATCGTTATCGAGAACTATTAATTATTATTGATAGGATATTACTACGGCTATGGCTTATAAAATTACAATTAGCCATCAATATTAGTTAATTATTGCCTACAACGAGCTCAGAAGTGCTGTCTTTTATTACTGTCGACTTGATGTGACGTCGGCGCGACAATCATAATAAGAGGGAATATATATTATATTATATGATATTATGTTGCAGGACCATTTGTAAAAGTTTGTAAACTTTTTGGCTTATATAAATAGTTCATACAACAATTGTTACTAGTATTTCTTTCTGTTAATTTATTGGGTCATTCCATGCCACATCAATCATGAATTTTCTTTATACCTCCGAATTTGATGATATTCTGTGCACTTGTTATAATAACTAAAAAAATGACAATGACAACTAGGATATCCTCTTATGACTTCGATAATCCCCAGTTTAAAAAACCAGTTGATTCTTTCCCACCCGTTTCCCTCACCCCAACACACGACTTTCATATGAGGGAGATCCCTTAATTTTTTAATTAAAATTTTTTTTGGTTCAAGTAGTTTTGTAGAGCATATTAAGAGCTTTAAAATAAAATAAATTTGGGATATCTTTTGAGAACTGGGACAGTCCGTATTTTCGGTTGCTGTCGACTTAGAGGGCCAGAATTGTAATTAAAAACGAAGGGAATGAAGAAAACGCGAAAGTTTGATTCTTCATGAATCTAATTTCTTGATGAGAATTGAAAGACTTATTTGTAAAGAATCTTTCTTTTGTATGACACTGAAGAATAGCTAACGAAATTGCATTCTTTAACTTGCCACTTTATCCCTTAGCGACATGGATGTTCTTGATTGCGACAGTATTTTTGTCTACTTTGCCACACATGAATTCTTGAATGAAGTCAACGAATGTACCAACAATAGTCTGTAGTTTTTGGTAGAAGCTTATGAGTAAACTATTTGAAGCAAACTTCTTTTAGTTCATCCTAATTTTCTACCCTAATGTTGAATTTCGTTCCCTTTATCTCCATCACTTTTTTAATAACTTAGTTCAGTATAAAAGATATTTATAAAACTTTCACCTAAAACACTTAATCATATAGAATGTGTATTATGAGTATAGTTCCCATTTACAGAAAAATGAAATTAATTTCTATACTGCAGTTTTCTGTTTCTTTTTTCCATTATTTTTTTTTTGAACGCTATTAGAATCCAATGCTTTAAAATAATAAATTTAATTAAAAATGAAATAGCCATGAAAATTATAGGCTTAAAAGCCATTAAAAATCGTACACAATCATACAATTTAAACGTTCTTGTGGATTTCCTCGTTCCATAGCCAATTAGATTAAGTGCCCCATGAAGAGTGAGCGTGAGTGAGTGCTTGCATGAATGACCGAGGGTAAATAAAAAAAATATCTCATTATGTGCTTTAATAAACAGCAGCAGCTTCACGCCTTTAAAAAGTGTATTTTATGCGATTAAAACAAAATGCACTCACTCAATATTAATAAAATACACTTTTGTTGATTTGCAAACTTATTTCGCTTTGCAGATGTTCCACTCGAAAAAAAACAAAACATGGATTTAAATGGACTTCCGATGTCTGATAAATAGATTAAATAGATTATGTAAGATTCTATTTCATTTCTTTCTAAAAAATACCTTTGTTATATATTTTGATTTATTATAAATTGCCTTTTTCCAGAATCTCTTTTGTTGCTTCATTTTTTTCCTTTGAATAAAAATCTTTAAAATTCTTTTGTAGCATTTTTATATTAACAAACATGATTTATGAACTAAAGAGATTAAAAAAATCTAATAAATGCCCGTGTCTGGCATTTGTAAACGATGATATTACAATCTTACCTTTTTTCTTTTTTTTTATTTCATTCCAGGTAAGATTTTTAGATTGTGGAACAGAGATTGTTGTATATTCATGTGTAAGTTTTATTGAATTTTTCACTTTATTTTTATTATTAGAAGTATACTATACATATCAATATCAGCCTCACTGAGTAATTGTTCATTAAAAAATTTTCAAACATTTAAATTTAAATGATTTCGAAACAACTTAAAGAATCTGCAATTAAAGTAATACAGCCAGATTATGTATTTTAAAGACGAGATTGCGATTGCAATAATTTTTACCACATTAAATAATAAAATATACGCTTATTTTTTTTTTAAATAGCAGAAATTATCGGAAAAACTTCGGCGTAGAATATTTATGATATCATACCTTTTATTTTATTTTATATTTCTGTAATTCTTGTTTATTGTTTGAGGGTTTTTATATGAACACATGAGTTTGAAGTCTTTTCAAAAATAATGGTCGGAAGTTAGAGTAATTAAATTGACTTCATCTGCTCAAGGGATTTGCTTCTCTGATTTTTAGACAACAACATACGGCGATGAAAGTCTGTTGTTTAATGTGTCTCACAACGTGTGACAACGTGAATTTAGGACTTTCTTTTAGATATGGCTAAAAGATCATATTATCTATTTAACTACCATATTTTATAGCGACATCTAGAGATAAACTTAGAATTTCTTTAAAAAGTTAAAAAATAAAAAAAAAATATGAGGCATTTGAAACTTCGTATTCCTAGATCCAAAGATGAACTTTTTTAGGAAATATATTAATCAGAGATGGAAATGAACCTCAAGAAAAATTTATATATATATATATATATATATATATATATATATATATATATATATATATTTGAGTTCCGCAACATTACCTCGGTACGACGAATTAATATATTTAGCTTGAACGAGCTTTTTTTCTTTTTCATAAAATTCTTTCAAACTTATGCAAATACATATTTGAAAAAAAAACCAAACAACTATGTATGTATGTACATATGTTTTCGTATATAATTTTTGTTGCAACTTATTAGAATTGTTGAGCATGCCAAAAATAAATAACTTATCAAATTTATCATTTAGAAGTAAGTTTTAATTAAAGTCTTAGCGCCAAAGCTTCTCGTTATAAATATTTATGTAATCGTATTTGCATACACACGTACATAATATAAATTTATAAATAAATGCATGCTTGGATTTTATTTTCCAACACCCAGTTGACTATTGTGTATTTTCATTTTATTTTGCCATCCCTGCTTAAAATTATGACGGTTTTCTTTATATTCCTTTACCATAATATGAATATCGATTTAACTTTGAACTCATTGGAAGCCTTAAGCAAATTATTTCAGCTATTGAAAATGGCTGCTTTAATGTATAGAAGGAATAATACCTTAAGCCGCACCCAGCATGAATTTTCCTTATACACCATTATAAACATAAAATATATGTATATAAATAAGTACATAAGTATACATACATATATTACAAGAATTTAAACAGCAATTGCATTTCAGTTTTCATTGAAATGAAATCTGACTTTAAGGAAGTAAAAATAAAAAAGCACTCATCAAATGTGTACATTTATATTAAAATCAAACATACATATGTACTCGTATATTGAATTACAATCAAGCAGGAAACTGATTTTAAGCGAACTATTATATACATATGTATATTGTTAAATTTGTCTTTTAGTTAAGAAGATCTTAGCAAGACTTTACTAGAAATTATTGTTGAAATGTTTTATTTTTTGAATCGATCCTATTTAGCGTTGATCTGTCAAATCAGTATTTTTTTGAGCAACAAAAAGTATACCATTTGAAACTTGCGATGTGAGAACGTTTTAGTTCTCTCAACATTCTGTTTATCCTCGTTAAAATTGTGAGTTGTATTTTGTTTATTTTAAAAATGCATATTAATTAGTGCAAACTTCTTTGATATTTCTTATCCTCTTCTTAATATGTATCAAATTAGCCTGAGGTCAATTATATCGTATGCAATTTAGTTGTATGAAACATATTTGAAATGAAAAAAATTCCCGTATGATTATTTCATTCTTAACTAAATCGCTAATACTGTCAGATTTCACTATCAGCAAGAGCTGGGAAATGGGAATTTATATTAACAAATTTTACTGTTCCTTGAGAAATTTCTTTTACTAATAATGTTACTATTTTATTAGTTCTTCTATTGAATGTATATTCTGGGCTAAATTTATGGAACAATTTTAATGTTTCATTTAATTTTCCTTAGTATACATTAAGTAGTAACGTTTGCGGAGTCCATATCATCCAATTCAGACCCAAAGAAGTTGTCAATCGATGACTTATAGCGGTCTACGTTGACGGCGATGGCCTGGCCAACGTAGTTCTCAAGGAAATATGGACGGATTACGTCTCCGGATCAAAATCCGCAACAAACAGTGACTTGCGGGATGCATTGGACGCTCTTATGGATTGGTATTCTTACAATTTCGAGAATTTTGTTTGTTGACGGTGGAAATTGGGCTCGAACAAAACATCTATTTTAATAATTTAGTTTCAACAATAAGACCACTATCAACTGTCAAAGTTCGGAGGTATCTATTAGATTTATTCACAGAAAAATTACTGCTGTAAAACTGTGCCAACGTTACAAAAGAATTAAAATAGAGTTGGGTTAGAAAAGAGTTGGGTTTATATAAATTTATTTATTTTCTTGGCAAAAAGCATTTTTTAGGCACCAACAAGTATTTTATGCTGTTAAGTTGTGCTAAATAAGTAAAGTTTGCTTAAAACAAACAAAATTTATATGACCGTTCCTTAAATACAAAAACATTATTAAATGCCACTTGTAAAAATAATAGGACATTTTACGTGACTTTGGAAACTTTTCACAGAAATACATACATACATACATAATTACAAACGTACTATACAAAAATATATGAGTATATCGTCAGCTTAACTACAAATACATAGAAGACTGTTTTAAATATGTACATAGAAGACTGCAGCTACACGACTACAAAACCATTATATAAGTTGACAGGAAACACAAATAACCTTTAAAAACCTTCTAATATAAAATATAAAAACAACAATATATTTATTTTGTTTTGATTTTTCAATATTTCAACACCCTGTGGGTGTATTCTTCAGGAAAAAAATATTTTATAAAATTTTAAACAAAAACAAAAGAAAAAAGTTTAAATGTTTTCAATTCAAAATATTGACAATTGAGGAAAAAAAACTTTTTTCTTCTCAATCTTAAAACGAAATAACATATTGATTTCAAAAAATTTTTATTTTTGAAGGCATTTTCGAATGTATTTAGCTTGTGGCTTACATATTCAGGAAAACAAAGCTCCCGGATTTAGTGCAAACTTGGATCTTTATCAATGATTTTAAGGTTGTCATTGCAGGATGTTTTCTTTTATGATTCCTGTTCACAAATTTGCGGGATAGTTATGATACTCATAATAAGTCGATTTTGTTTTTATTCAATTCATATATGTATATGTTATTTAAAGCTGGCTTATTTAAATAATAATTGATATAATAAATGGCAGTTTTACTTTTTGAAACTTTTATCCTTTAAGACTGAAACAGATTAGACTCAACGCTTTAGTGAAAGAATTTATTACTAAATTTGTAAATGAGTCATATACCAGGGACGTATAATGGATAAAAACATAAGCCTTCTTTGTTAACCTAAAAAATATTATGCTTAAAAATTTTGACTTTTTCGGACACAGATGCATAATTTTCTGGCAAATAAATCATAATTGATAAAAATCTCGGTTTTCAAAATAAAATTTTTTTATTGGGAATATATAATTTATATAAAAGCTTTGATTTGCAACATTCTTTCTTCCCAAATTAACAATATACTGATTCAGTACGCTGTTAAAATTTTTAAAAATACATTGAAAATGATTAAGGAGAGGCTTTATTTAATCTCTACGTAAATTTCGTTGGTGCTAAAGTCAGATCAACCTTAATTTGGTTGTTTTATTTTACATTTCATATAACGATATATATGTATGTATATATACATATGTATGTATAAAGGATTCTTATTATTAATTTCCTCTTTAATGTGTACACATTACATTCTGTCAGTTCTAGACAATTTCGTCATCAGTATCAGTCATAATGCTCCACCTTAATTTTCCTATTATTTTAAGCTATGGAACAGAAAAATAATACCGAACAAAATCGAAAATAATGACTATTTGTTACTTTAATACACACACACAGCGCTGTACTGCACATGTCCATTATAACGAGTGAAAGGAAACCTTACTCTGTTTCTGTTTTAGTCATGTTTACTCGTGTAATCCTTTGAATCGTATTCTATTGCAAATGTGTACAAAATAGTTTGCTTTCAGATTAAAAAGCAAACAAATCGTATTGAATATTTAAATAACTCATACTATTTATCTACCAAATAGTGAAACAGTGTGATACAAAAGTTAATCAACACGTTGTATTCTCGTATACTTGTAAGAAACTTTATGTTTAAACAACTCAATTATTTAATGTTTTTGCATGTTTATAGATTCAGTTTAGTGAGAACATTTTTGTGTGTGTCAAATTTTAGTTTAGCTTTCACTTGTCTTTTGGTAATGAAGATTTTTTTTTGGAATTAATGTTATAATTTTTAAAATGTGCAGAGAAAATTATGTCAGACCAACTGGATTAACGTGTATTTGCTGCGTAGCCCTACTCATATTCATATGTATTCATGTCTATTAATTTCAGCATATTTTGGCATTGCTGAAATTATGTTTAATCAGTTATTCGATGTAATTAGTTAGAAAGCGAGCGATATATATTCGGTTATAGCGTAAATTTTAGCTTTTCTTGTATATGGAAATAATAAATTTATATTTACGTACAAATACATATCTTTGAATGCATTTTTTAAAATAAGTTTTTCCATTCTGCTTGAGATATTTTAAAACCTTAACAACATGTCTCAACGAGCCATGACACTATTACATGACATAAACATAACGTCGTCAGAGCAACGTTATTAATATGTTCGTGTTCTTGTAAGTGGCGAATACGTATTGATGTTCATGTTCAGATATACAAGTATTATTAATTTTTTGTACGTGCGTTTCATTTTGTCGTATCCAGTGTCGCTTTCTATTCTCATTCGCGAATGTATTTGTGAGTTTTCGTCTAGATGGCGAAAATGGTTGTTCGAATACATGTTCGGCTAACGATGACAGCACATGAGCGAAACATGAACATGTGCAGTTCTACGAACCGTATTCATGTGCGCCATATGTTATGCTCAATATTCATACCAAAGTGGATGATTAGTGAAGACCGCTAGTAATGACCCTTTCTCACTCGCCTAATGCAAAGGGGTCAGGAATTAAATTTTTTTCACTGCTAATTGAAGAGGAAATTGTTGCAGCCAATTTGTGAAACCTAGCGTTACCGTAGTGAATAATGAATCGCATTCTAGAATTTGTTTCGCTTTTTACATCAATTGGAAAATAAAGGGCTTCGTACCATATAGGATCAACATGCGGGTTTTTTTTATGTACAAATAAACAAAATTTTGCTTAGAAATGCACTTACGGTTTAATAGTACTAGATTTTGTTTTAGAGTCTTTTTTACATCTAAATTTAATTAGTCGAGCTAATGCCCATTGATAGCTTAATTTCAATCTCTTAACCGTTTTTAGGCGGTGTTCATCGAATTTCAGACGTCATTCCCAAAAGTTTACAAAAGTTGAGCCGCACATTACAGTTAAGAAAAGCCACGTTGTAAGCCATAGAAATTGATTGTACGAAAGTTCAATAGTATTTTCTGTCGAAGATCATCCTTTCATGTAAATTAAGGAAACACAATCACTACAAATCAAAAAAATTTGGTTCTGAATTTAATAAATATCGTTAGACATTATCTTTTCAAAATTTTAATTAATGTCCCATTAAGAAATATGATTAATTAAAAATATATTCATTCGAAATATACTGGAAAAACAAACTAAAACGTGACCATAAAAATTCATTGTATTATAATTAAAAAGGAGATTTTTGACTACAATAAAAAATCTATTAAATTTGTTTAAAAGCTTCCCTATAAGATTATTATCCCTACTCTACTAGATTTTAAGTGCCTCATAATACTTTTTGTAACGTTTAAATTGCTGAAATTGCCAATTGCTTAAACGTATGTCTATGTACTCATATATTTCTACAATAAAAAAATCAGTTCTTCACATAATTAATAAGGACTCCTGCTGGCTGCCAAATAGTTACATGTTGACGTGGTGCAAGAGAAATGTGTCAAACTGGGCGTAGATTTTACAAATAAGTAATTCGTTTTCGTCACACAAGCTGTAGGATATTCTTATTTTACATGTATAAAGAGGGTGATCAGATAAGTTAAGGAGCCTTAAATATTTCCCATTTTTTATAGTTTTTTTGGCGAGTAAGATAAGAAAATGCAGTTTATAATTATGAGAGATGGCTGTATAAGTATATAGTTTTTTATACGCTGGTCCTGTTTCTTTAATGTCTTTGATTTAATATAAGTGATAGATAAATAAAAAAAGAAAAATAATAATCTAAAATTGAGGAAAATTTAAATGTTTGTCGTATGGTGCCAACGCCGTTTTTTAATGGAATTCACTAAATATGACATCGCTGCTTGTAAAAATATTTTACCTAATATTAATAAAAAATCTTATTTCTTAGAACATTTTTCTTAACTTTTAGTAAAATTTTTACTGAGTATTCCGAAAATTGTACGAAAATGATTATAATTAAAAAAAAAAACATTTATTTTTAGCATTTTCGCAGTTTCTTAATTTACAACCATGAACTCAAGTTTAGTAATTTTTTTTAGTTCCAATAAAAAACAGTTTTAGCAAAATGACGTTTATCATAGATTTTTTAGTTTAAAAAAACTATGCTAACATGTGCATGGTTTATTTAACTTAATGCCAAACAAATAACATCACATGAAAAAAACACTAATTTTTATTTTGGTTTTTTTAAGACAAGAGAAAAAAACAACAATTTGAGGATTCCCCATTCGAAATACAGTGACATTTTTGTTTACATTTTACATATGAAAAATAGCAATGGCTTCTAAATTTACACAAATTCAAATCTTAATATAAACGAGGGTAGGTTGAGAAGTATTTTTCTTTGGATTCTAATTTTTGACTGAAATCTTTTATTCATATGGCGATGAGGTTTTACTGAAGTATAAAACGAGGACATGACGCAAACTATCCTTGATCCGGGTTGAAATAAGATATTATGCTGTTAAAATAATCTTTTGCTTCTAAGAAAGGTAAAATAAATCTCTTTAGTTTAGATTGTACCAGGCTTATATCCATTTTCATAATAACTTTGATTAAAATATTATTTAAGCTCAAGGTCTTATTTAGTGGTTAAATAATTTGATTTGAAATTATCGATATCGATATGATGAGTATCATATTCAGGAAACTTCTGTTTGTTTAATAATAAAATAACTAAACAAAAAAAAAAAAAAAAAGAGATTAAAAGTAAGTTCGATTTAAGCCAGTTGAGGCACGTAAATAATAAGTCTTTTTTAAATAGGATGATGCACCATGCTTTTGTTTCCGTCTCACATTTTTTGACCCATTTTCACAAACGTTTTAACAAATTGTAGTGAACTAAAATACAGCGTACAAATTATATGTTTGAACAGTCTTTTTTTTAATTATTTTCTTCGCAAAAATAAAAATTTCCTTTCCTACACTCGTACAAGATCACGAGTTTTTGTCTGTGTATTTTTCGGTCCGAAATTATTAGAAATGTTTGATAAGAATTGAATTTGGTATTTAACATTTTTAGCAAAGGTTGTGCATCATGTCTGCATTTTTATGGCAATAGATATAAATATTTCGAACAGTTGTTCATGTCGATCTACGTTTATATTTTATTTATATTTATTTTTATTTCTCCGATCACAAGTGGTTTGTTTAAGTTTGTCATACCGTTTGCAATTTCCACAAAGTAGTATTTGTGTATTTATGGGCGGGGAAGTTGATACAATTATGTTGATAGACCTCTCAGACGCTAAAAGTGTTCAAAATCTGACCTTTATACCTACATATAGTAGATGTTAGAAACGTTTTCTTAGATGTTTTTGTAGTTAAACTTTTTTGCTACTAAAATCTGCCCATTCTAACTATAAATAACTACGATTTCAAAACTTTAACATATAGTTTTAAATTTTAATGTATTTTCTTGTGTTCTTGGAGGATATCTCTTATTTTTTCGCATTATTTCATTATCACAAGAGTGGAAAGTTTTCTAGAAAATCTTAAAATATCCAAAGTTTATTAAAAACATGAAAATAGGAAATTTTTTACACTTCGAAGTGCAATAAAAATTCACAAAATTAAATATAAATCGATATTTTGAAAAAAAAACCCATTACGATTTTACGATTCACTAAAATAATTCAGAAATTCGCAAAAACTTCACAATTTTCCTAAAGTATATAATAAAGTATAATAATGTATAGTGATATCTAATAATATGTAATGATATGTAACATGTAATAATATTAATGATAATAATAAAATATCGTATAACCGAAATAGTGGGGACTGTTCCCTATTCCACGTGATGTTAATTGCCATATTACTGTTCCATGAAGTAAAAAAATTCTAAGTGATTTGATTGATTTTACGTAGATTACAGAACGGAAAAGATAATCATAGAATCGAATTATTCCGAAAATCCACATTTTATTCCGATTAATAAAAAAAGTATTGAAACTCGTAAAAGAAATTAATTTCTTTAAAAGTTTACATCACGATTAACAAATAATTGAAATTTTATATATTGAGTCTGATCCGCCAAACGATTAAAAAATTTTATAAAACTTGGGGTCTGACAAAACACATCAAGAAGTCTTTTTTTTTTTTTTTTTTTTTTTTTAAATTAATTAACAAACACAAACTGCGAAGCTACTTGGCTTATCTGCAGAGACACCCGCAGTCTGCGGCAGGAGTCGAACCTGCGACCTTCGGACTACCAGTCTAGTACACTAGCTACTAGTCTACGAAGGCACTCTTAAAACCATTTATTAAATGAAAAATTGTAATTAAATAAAATCATAAATATTTCGATTAACCAAAGAATTTAAAATTCAAAATTTATCAAAACATATTAAAAAAAAGTTGTAAAAAAATTAATATTCCGATATTCATACACGAAAAAAGTTAAAATACCTAAAAAATCGAAACGGATATTTAGAAAAAACCGATAGTCGCTAGCGGATCAGAAAACCTTGGTTAAAAATCGCGAACTCATCAAAAATTAAAACAAATAAGCAGAATAAGTCCACAACGCGGTAAGATGGACAAAATAATTTGTCGCATATATTACATTCCGTTCTATCTTCGTTTTGATAAATATAAAACTTTTTTTACAAAACCTAAATGAAGTGCATTCAAAATTCGTTATGGCGGCAAAACATCACTATCACATGTTTGCTACAAAAATGGGTTCTTATTTTATTTTTATAATCTGTTTTCCTCCTATGGCGGTACAAATAAATTGTGTCGACAACAACTGTTGGTTTGCAAATTTTCATTTGATTAAAAATGCAAATGTGTAAAAATATCTTTTATTTTTTCTTATACAATATTACAAAAAAGAAAAATTATTTTGGTCTTAGGAATTCAAAAGCTATTTTCTTTGGGTTTTGCTTAGATTGTTATTGTTTACACTTTACTATATAAACCATTTGTCAAGTGCCAATTTCTAAACGGAATAATTCACATGCGACAAAATGATTTGTAGTCAAGTTTTGAATAATAATAAGTAGCGATATAATACGAGATGTTATTGTTTATTTTACAAATCCGATACTTGAAGTTGTTGCACTAAGAGAAAAAAATTATTTTTGTGGCACGTTGATGACAGCAATATTTTGTTATTATGCAGTCATTATGTAATAATTGTAATTGTATTTTTATAAAAATGTCATGATTTATTTCAATTTTCTCCAAGCGAGAAGAGATAATTAGTCGCTGGCTCGGCAAAAGATAAATTTTTTAAACATAAAAATCATTAAGAAAACTCAGCAAAATATATAGTCGATATATCTGACTTGAAGCTGGTGCTTGGGCTATATAAAGAAAATATTTACAAATTTACTGATGATGATGAAATGCCGTAGCTTAAAACCTACAAAATTTATTGTTGAAACTTATTCGGGATAATCTCCCAATTAACTATTTCAGAAATTATTATTTGCCAAATTTATTATTTGTTGTTGGTTTAGCTATACATATGTCAACATTTCGTTGTTGCTAACCAACACATCAAATTGAGAGAATGCTAAATAAATAGATTCATATCGAATATAAATTACGAGTATTTGTCGTATTAAAGCATTATAAGTGGCATATATGTTGTGTAATTTTCATATATGATATACCATAATTCTCATATTGTATCTGATGAGTTGAATGAAATTGTTAAAATTTACAATAAATAAATAAAATAAATTAAAATAATTTCCAAAAATTAAATAATAAATAAAAAAACGAAACAAATTAAATATGAATAGTGAATAAATAAAATGAAAAATAATACTAAATAAAACAAAATGAAAAATGAATCAAAATAAAAAAACGAAAAATGAATAGTAAATAAAACAAATGAAAAAATTAATAATAAATAAAACATATAAAAAATAAATAATAAAATAAAAGAACAAATTAAGTATTAATGAAAAAAGTTAATAAAAATTAAAACAAATAATTAAAAATAAAAAAATACGTACAAAATAAATAAAAAATAAATAATAAAATTAATAATAAAATAAAAAATACATGAAAAATAAATAAAAAGTAACTAAAACAATATATAAGTATTAAATGAAAAATTAAATAAAATTTCCATAAAAATAAATACAAAATTAAAAAAAAATGTAAACAAAAAATTACAAATATAAAAAAAAATAAACAATAATGCAAAAATAAGGAATAGGATGAAAAGTAACAAAAAAAAAATAATAATAAAATAAATTAAAAACAAATTGAAAACTAAAAATATAATCAAAAAAGTAAAAAAAAAAATAAATAAAATATTAGATTTTCATATTTTTTTTACTATTTTGATCTTTTTATTCTTTTTAAAACTTTTTAATTATTCTTTAAATATTTCTAATTTAAAATTAAATAAATATAAAACAAATAAAAAAATATTGAAAAAATAAAGTAAAATAAAATATTCATATTGCAATCTTTAATTTAATAGTCAAACGTAAACATGTTAATGCTCATCTAGACTATAGCTTTGTTCGAATTATATAAAAACAATTATAATATGTTTGTTACAACAACACAATATTGTTGGGATCATATTGTGGTGTTTTTTATACAAATCATACTGTAGGTGTATTTTATAACGAACTATTGCGGAAAGCGAACAACTTTTCCGATTCCAATAGTTTTGTGTAAATATTTCATAGAAATTTTTACAATTATAACGAATTACGATTACAGCGAACTATTTCTAAGTACTAAATACAAAAAATAATTGTAAATTTTCACGTCATAACAATCAAAACAAAATGACAGAATATATTCATTGATTCTGTAAGACATTAAAATAATTATCCACCAGTATTTGACAAAGTGATAAAAAATATTTGTATACTATGTAGTGTAATGTGACATTTGTGAAAAAATATCCATGTCTTATAAAGATAACGAACCATTAGGAAAAATTTAATTCATTTAAATTTTTCTTACTTTTATTTATTGGAAAAAATATAAATGTTTACAAGGCTTATAACGTATTTCGTCTCTATATATAAAATTTTGCTTGTCTGTGTAGTTCGTTATAATCGAACTCCACTGTATTCCCCTACTTAATCATTATTATTATTATTTGATATTTTATTGTATAACCAATGGAAAACATTTAACGATCAAATGTATACAAGGACATTCTTATTGCAGCACAATTTAAAAATAAATAAATATCATTTAAGTACTCTTCGCGCACTAGCCTCTTGTCATAACATTTCATCATTATCAATTTCTTCCCGATTTCTTTGTGTTTGGTAATAATATTAACTAATAAGATAAAATTACTTATTTTCTTATGAAAAATCCTTGCCACAAATATAAAATGTTTAATTAGTACCTTGAAATTTATTTTCTGTGTCATATAAAAATGGGAGTGCGTTTTCTTTTAATTGTGGTGCCTGTTGTATGTACTTAAGTATTGTATGTATACACATGGCCGTTGAAGAATTCTAAGCCAATATCGATGTGATATAATAAAACTTTTTTGCTTTAGCTGTTTGCAAGTATTTTCGTTGCGCCACCATCGCCACATTTGCCACCAAATCAAACCAAGCCATTGTAAACACCCATATCCACACTCATATCTATAGTTCATACGAGTTTATGTATACTTATGTGCATACTCGTATAGGTGTATAAATATAAATAAATATATATATTATATTGTCGTTACTGATTTGTTGTTAAATAAAAATAATTCAAAAAGTAAAATGCATGTTATTAAAAATTTATTGTTTGAAATGTGAATGAACGCCATTAACCTCAAAATACACGTCTAGTTTCAAGCGACTAAAAATAATGATTATTTCAAGATTAAACCAAGTGTCTACGATAATGTTTGCAGAAGTGTATTTCTTATTAAATTCATAAGGCATGCCGTTGCGAAAGTTTAATAATATATACGATTTTAGACTTGGTTTTTATTACGAAAGGAATAGTGATTTGTGAGATTGAAAATATCTAACGTTGGTCGCAGTCATAGAGACAGGCATATGGCAACGGTTTATCAAAACACCTTTTATGATTGGTCATGTCATCTGAACAGGAAGCTAACAGGTAGAAGAATCGAGCATCACAGGTTCTTAAATAAAATTGGACCAGGTATTAAATATAAAGTCATTCGATGATAACAATCTAAGTTTAGTAAAGGGAAGTTGTTATTACGTATAACACTGAAACCAAATACCAAAACACTTTTATTTCGAATTTATTGCTTTTAAGCCATAAACATTTTAAACTTTATTTTTTTAGGTGGAACGAAAGACATTTTCTGTATTTAGGTGTGAAATATTTATTTGAAAAGCCCAACTTATTGGTTTCATTCAGGAGGTGATTTACGATATAAACGGGGGCTCATCATAGAAACCAATCCTATTGGATATTTATGTGAATAATTTTGTGCAACAAGGGGAAAAACAATACAAAACATTATATAGCGCATGCTCTGGTATCACTTTGGAAACAGAAAACAATACAATACGTTTAGATACGTAATCTCTAATGTTTCAGGGATGTATCTCTGACAGAGTACAAAAATTAATAAAACGAAACGTTTGCTTCCGTTTTGTCTTGTCATTTTCAGCGAGTAAAATATAAACAAAATAAAAACAATGAGAACAATTGTGTCTTGTGCTTTTTGGCTTTGTATTGTTTTTGTTCATGAACACAAACTGTACATTAATTTAAACGTATGCAGTTGGATTTGAACAGTTTATGTTTTTGCGGGAAACGTTTGTAAATAGTTCTGAATGAACTGCGAAAGTACGAGTATATTGAAATTGAAGAACTTAAAATGCAAATAGGGCAAAATATTTTCTTGGGACAATAAGAAATATGCAAAAAAATTTCTAAAATTGGAAATAATCACTGAATAAATACACTTTTAATATTTTGTTTTTACAGTAAGGCAAGAAAACGTTAAGATTATTTAAATCTTATTAGCAAAATCTGGTAATCAACATTAAAAAACCAACGGGTATTTCATCGTAATAAACAAGTCTGTTGCGATAGTCGCATTTCGCTTAACATTTGCTATTGTCTCTGGAACTCCCAAGAGAGGCAATAGCGAGAATTTTGAAGTGAACTGATGTATTATGCTTAAAATGAACGCGAAAGAGAATATAAAATGATGCCAAACTAGATGTTTACATATCGACGTAATATGACGATGTGAAAAAAGAAACTTAAGGCCCAATTTTGTATCTCGCCGCCCTGAAACATTGCACTATTAAAATGCAATCGTTTCATCTAGATGAAATACAAAATACAAGATTTGCACTCTTAAAGTAATAAAATAATCAATATTTTGGTATGAGATTTTGATTTCGGTGATGTAAATAGTTCACTTTTTGTATAATTTCCAACAATTGTAAATGAAAATGTATTGGCCTAATTCCCGATTAGACGTATTATAGCCAATTTTAATTAAGAACACAAACACAGACAGACTTAAGAAAATAATTGTACCTTTTAACTTCGTAAATGGATGTAGTTACCATTTCAATGTATGAAATCAATACTGTTCGCACAAAAAGAAAATATATTTCAGTGTTGATGTATATGTGATACCCGTACTTGGTTTTAGGTGTAGTTTGACGTAGAAAGGAACTAAGAAGATACATTTATAAAGTTCAAACAACTAAATGTACGAGTAATTGTAAGAATGAATTAACGAAAGGAAATAAACGGAAATAGCTAATGACGACAATTTTGAACGCGACAATAAACAACTTTTTGTATGACTGTTTGGTTTTATGATATTATACATATTTATAGTAGCTCAAGTTGTTTGTGCCACAAACGACCCAACAAACATAAAAACGTATGATATACATATATTAAATTTAAAAAAAAAATCATATAAATTCTCGTTTAATTTTCCTTTATAGTAACATGTAACATTATTTCACAGAAAAAGCTGAAATTTCATTATTTTTGTAGCACGATAACATATCTAGTTGTTTGCTGGGTTGCGTTCTCTTTGAACATTTAACAAAATAATTAACAAGTAATAAATAATGAATTTAATCAATAATACAATGACCCATACGAAGAATCAAATAAGCCGTAAACACTCTAGCCCCTTTCAATTTATATACAAATACATACGACTATAGTTTGTTAGGGTAACGACAATTAGTTTATTTGAGATATCAAATGACTTTTTTCGCATATTGTTTTCCTTCTTATATAGTACTCGTATTGTTAGTAAGAATTTTTTTAACAAGTTTTATCTCTTAGAATTTATTACTACTAAAATAAAGATTGGATATTGAAAATTTGAGCGCAATAACTCAGAAAAAAATAATCTTCATTTATACGTGTAAGCGGTAAATAATGTCTACTAAAATTCTATAAACTTGTGTCAAATCTTGCGTTAAAACTGTAGAATCTCTTTTGATATCATATTTACAAGTCAAGAAAATATACTATAATTCTTTTGTTGCAATTCATTAGAGTCTTTTTTTAGTAGTTCAGAAAATTTATAATGCATGCGAGCACTAGTGATTTAGACGAATTTTCATTCCTATATATTCGCGAATACGAATACGAATACGAATATCTGAGGCAATATTTGCGAATATGAATATGCATATTGAATTTAAAATTTAGAAACATTTATATATGGTTCGATTTATACGTCTGAATAATAAAATATTTAAAATTTAATTGAAAAGAAATCTTGCGTCAAGGCACTTTTGCGCATGATTTATAAAAATTCTAATAACATTTTAATGGATGTCGATTCAATTTCTTTAAAAAACGGTTCAAAATACAAATTGCTTTTATTAAGCTACTGCTGTCTCTCTGGCCTAAACTCAAAGAAATCCTCAGATATTGATAAAATTAGTAACAGGATACTTTTAGAAATACCAAAATTAAAAACTACTTATGAGCAAGCAGAATCCCCTACTAAACGAGACTGGGTCTATTGCGGATCATCAGTTTGCATTTAAGAGAAATTTCAGCACTATTAAACAAACCTACAGGCTCGTGAACATGACTGGAAATGTTCAAGAAGAAGAAAATACTGATCTATCCTTTTCATTGACATTTCCCAAACTTTTGATAGAGTATGGCACGAAGGACTAGTCAATAAATTAAAATAAAAGTTACCCGCGAACACTCGTGAACTATTAGAAAACTATTTAACTGGTCGTAAATTGATTGCTATATACTCGTAATGTGGCTTTCTAGCCGCCCCTTAACAGCCGAAACACGTCTACCTGTTGTGTCATAAACAAACTCAACTAAGAACATATGTTCGAGACAAGTGCTCGAGCATATTAAAAAATAGTTAATCGCATGCACGTAGGCCGAGAAATTTCGAAATGTACCTTTTCTTTTGAACAGACTACGTAGTGTATGTAAAAGAAGAACTATTAACTTTAAAAGGGTGTTTTAATTTGCAGTGTGAAAATCCTAATAAGAAAAATAGTACATAATAATAATTATTATTATTATCCCTCGTCATTATCATCATCATATAGCGTTACAGCTAGACGTGAGGAGCTTTAGTTTGTGCGATAAATCTTTTCCATTCTTCTCCATGTACATCCTTCTATTGCCAGTTTCGAATAAACATTATCCTTAAATCGTCTTCAGGACAGTCCTTCCATCTAGTTCACGGACGTTCTGTTCGTCTAGTATTTCACACGTTCAGAACGTTCGAAATCAAGAAAGAAATAATTATCACACTCCTTACTGAAAATTTAACTGGGGTGTAAAATTTAAGAAAAATCGGTTATACATCATTATTCAATTCTACATGTGATTTTTCGTTAAAAGAAATAATGTTAGTAAATTAAGTGAATAGAAGAAATTTATTCAATTTGAATAGTACCTCTTCGTACTTTAATTTATTGTGTAAACAACGAAATTTTAGTTAAAAATTAAGTCAATTCATCTAATAATTTCTACGGAATGAAATATTCATATTGACAAGTAATTGTAGTACATACGAGTATATGTACTACATACGAGTATTTGTCTAAGGAAATATTAAGATGTTGATCGATTTTGTGCGGAAAGTTTCCGTAATATTTAACACTTCATATCAATGATGTCTTCTTTTAAAAGATTCCTATTAATAATAAAAAATTTAACATACATAAGTGTGTATGTACAATTACGTACTTACGTTCGTGCAAATATAATATCTATGTAAATAAATTCATTTTTCTAGTTTTAAAAATTGTTTATGAATTTTGATTACTAAGAAAACACACGTTTGCTTCTAATGGGTAGTCCAAATACAAACATCTTTTTATATCCTATGTGATTTTGACACTGATAGACTTCTTTTGTCTGAAATATTGACTATTAGCCGATTGCCATACCTCCGCGGACCATAATGCGCGGCTTTATGATTGAACAACGTTGGGAAATATTGAAATATCAAATTTTGCTGAAAAAAATTTGCTTTTCTGTAGAGGCGCATTTCGGCGGCTATGTCCACAAAAAATATTGCCGCATCTGAGTAATGGGAAGAACTGCTTATCATTGTTGAGAAGCCAATGCATCTAGAGAAAGTGATAGCTTGGTGCTGATTTTAGAGAGATGACATCATATGAGCATTTTTTTCCAAAATGATGGAAATGCCACTTCATGATTACGAACTTTTCATAGCCTAAAATGAAGGTTATGAACCATGTCACACAGCTCTTAACCATGTCATCAAAGCTCATATAATTAAAAAAAAAAAAATACTTGTATTTGCACCACTACTTATATTTAGATTAGTATTAAATTTAAATAATATCTTCAACCGGAAATTTAAATTTACAAAATTTAGTCGAATTAATGCAAACATTATTTAAATCAAAATTTTTCTAGGGTGTTAATTTAACTAACAGGTGGCGTAAAAGTAATATCATAATATGAATTAGGTGCAATTTTTGTATTTAATATTTATAATGTACATATTTATATAGAGAATTAGTTATCAACAAGCCATGGAATGAAGTTTCTATGAAGACAGCTCTTTTTCATTTGTAACAAAATGGCAATCAATTTCAAATTTCAAATTTTTGCGCCATGATATTAGGAATACTTTTGTGTTAATTTTATGTATTGTTTGCATTACAATGCGTTACTACTTATTTGCTGTTGTTTTGACAAAATTTTCATTGATGTAAAAAATTTTTAAACTAATTTGTATTCTATAACAAAAACTTTTTTTTACTGATTTGCAGACTTTTTTAATTGAATAAAATTTATTTTAAATCCAATTTTTTTCGTCAAAATAAATTACGAAATTTTGATTCAGTGCATGTTCATATATGGATCAAATGTATTAATAGAACGTCTTCACTAAACTGGTGTGGAGCAGAGTATGGTAACCAGCCACAAAATTTGTCGAATTCCACCTTTCATTATTCACATTGAGAAAATCGTTTCTCATTTTCATAAAAAAATTTTATGAAAATATTTTCTCAGCAACCCCATAGAATATTATTTGCACGAGTTTGAGTGACTGTTTACGGGCCATGCGTTGATGAAAGAGCTCATCGTTTAAATTTGGCTTTTGGGGCCGCTTAGTGGTCGACGTTGTGGTTGTATGCGGTTGTGAACATCGGCCACATATGAACCTTAACACCAGCATATTGGTAATAAAAGTGATTTCTTTGCACGTACACAACACGATTGCCAACTATTAGTCTTTTATCAAAAGATCTAAAGCTCGTTTATAAATTAAAAAAAGAATTATTGAATACAGCTTATTATAGCTCTGGTTTTATTTTATGTATGACAGGTTAATGGAAATTACGCAGTTCGTCGTACGTCCGCCTATGAACAAACATCGTTTGTTTTTATTTGTTAAACACTCAACTTTTTCCACATGATACTTCACATGTGAATTAACGCTACAAAATTGTGGGCAGTCAGTCTATCAAATGCCACATTGGCCGGGCTATTAGGTTTTCCTGTACTGTGCACTCTCACGCTCAGTCAGTCACTCGAGCACAGCAACAAACCAAACATGGAGTATAAGTGCTTTTCAAACAAAAAAAGCAAAATATAGTTTCTGCCCGAACTCAAGTTCATGTTGTTGTTTGTATGCAAATTTTTATTTAAATATGTGTTGTGTTTGCTTGGGTAGTTCAATTTGCGTATATTTTTTGGGTTTTTAACTCTATTACGAAAAGTTTCCAACTTGCAGCAAGTAAATTTTACTTCCTGTTGCCATTCCTGTTGAAAATATGTGGTTGGCTGTAAGTACGAGTAACAAAGTTGAATGTGTGTGTTTAATGCAAATAAATTTTAACACCTTATCGCTTTAAATCAAATGTTGGTCAAGAAAGTACCCTATCTAGCAAAAATATATTATGGCTCCGTTCTGCAATACGCCTTGTATTTTAATTTAATTTTTGCCATTAATGTTGCAAGTCTTATGATTGCTTAATTTATTTTTAAGCGTTGGTTGGCGCCAATCAATAGAATGTTGAAATTTATCATTCATGGCAAAATTGGCCCACTCAAATTAAAAACTTGCTAAATCGCATGTTTTTTACTTCTACCAAATAATGTTTTGATGTTTGTTCTCTTGTAGTTCTTTTATAATACAGTACACTCTCTATACAGGTGACACGGCTTAACTTAAATATCGCTTACGGCTACTTCCTGGGTTCTAGTTAAACTTAGTTTCGCTTTTTAGTTAGCTAATGCGAAAATTGATTTAATCTCGTATTACCATAGTGAGCGACCAAAGCAGAATACATAGCTCGATATTCATATTATGTATAAAGTAAATTTTCGTAAGTGTTAAAAATATGGAAATTTTTTTTACAAACATTGCAGGAATCACTCAAATCTTCTTCTTCACTAAAGCAAATCATTCTTATTAATTTTTTTTAATTCTTTTGTTTGTTTATATTCGTATTGTGTCAACAGCTGTTCATAAACCACCAACATTGGCCGCTTAAACAACAACGACAATTCAGAAAGCAAATACTTTGATTAAAGTCGATTTAATCACTGAGATCAAACCAAAAGCTGGCCCTTAATGTCAATAAACGTCTTCTTTTCGCAGAGTAGTGTGAACGTAATGTTGGTTATACTATTTTGTTTATGGCATTTTCGTTTTCTTAAAGAAAAATTACGTTGAAAAGCGGCAAAAATTTATAGATGTTACTCACACCCTCGCAAAGTGCGGCTTTTAGTTGCTTCACATTATTATACTCGTATATTTACCATTTTTTAATGTAGAACAAAAATGTTGCATTTTTTCTAGTATTTCTACGGTTTAAGCGACTATAAATTTGCAACATCACTGATCATTTATAATGAATTCCTCGAAAATGTTTCTTCAATAATTCTTTAATTTTTAAACTTTTAATGTCCATAGTTTTAACTTTATTAATATTTTATAAAACTTTATATTATAAAGTAATATATTTCAAATTCATTATTCTAGATATTCCCTAAAGCAACAAATATTATATGAGAATGCTATAGAATTCAATTATGTTTTTCTACTCGCGATTCAGAAAACATTTTTATTTATTTATTTTGCCTTATAGAAGCATTCATTATAACGCAAAGGGTGAAATGTTTTGCAAATCACAAGAAGAAAAATATTGGAAATTTTTTTCAGAGTAGAACATAAACATGTAGGAAAGGTAAAATAGATGCAACATTTTTATGCGAAAAGAAAACGCCATTAGTTTCCAGTTTAGAGAACGTACTTACTTTAAGAAGAAAAGTTAAAAATTAAATTCTCTACTTAAATTTTACGGATATGGAATAGTAATAAGTGTATATGCCTAATGAATAAGAAATACGAAAATGAAACAAAAATATAGAAAATATAAATAAAAATAAATATTTCTATTCTATTTCGATTGAAATTTTGTATAAAAGTCTGATGATATTTATTTGATTTTAACTGACATCAAGATATTGGAATAAAACAAACGGTGACTGGCTTAGGCCGTGGCTGGCCAATTAGAGCCAAAACGACAGAGCGGCGCCGCTCAGAAATAGAACTTATTTTAACCTTTAGATGATTTCTGAGCGACAAATAACAAAAATGGCTATCTGCAGCTTTTCAAAAGCTTATTGCCATTTGGGGAAATTTTTTTACAATTTCGAAAAATTAGAAATTCAAGGTCAAAAGAAAGTTTTAATTAGCAAAAAAAAAAATATCAGAAGATTAGAAATTGCTTTTTATTATGTTGACAATTTGGTTTTAACTTTTTGAAAAGCAAATTAAAAAGCAGTATCACCAAAATTTTTCTGATTTGTACAGAAATAAATAAATTCACCTTAAATTGGCCTTTTGGACGTATAGAATAAATGTTAAATACATGCGATCAATGCGATCTTCACGCAATAACATTAAGCAAATTATATTGTTTTGTTATACTTGTGTTTGTGGGCTTAATTTAGTTAAATTTTTCTTTATTCATTTATTTAATAAAATTCTTTCATTTGACAAACACATTTATTTTGTTAATAACGCACTAAAAACAATATATGAATTTAATTGGAAAAAAACTATTTTAACTAAAATATAATTAAAGAGTTTAAGTGTTTTCCACTAAATGTCTGTTCTCCATCAATATATTATTTTTGTGTGTTGCATTTTCGCCCTTTGTCAAGACGAAGGATTCGTAAATATTGTCGGTTTATTTTTAATTTAAATTTTAGAGAGTTCACTGTATTTGTATTCATTGGAATATAATGTAGTTTAAATCACAAACTTAAAACCATTTAATGGCCAAAGTTTGTAAATGGATTTTTAATGGCTGTTTTTAACATCATAGAGCAGAAAATTGTTTTTTGTTTTGTTTTAATATGGTGGAGGACGATTATGAACCTAAATGTTTGTTTCTATAATGGAATAAATTTATCTCAGAATAATGTTAAAAACATATGGTCAGGAATGGGTCCAAAACAAACTTAATAGCAACGCCATAGAAATAATAGAAATTTTAGTGCTTCTGAGAGGAAAATATCTTGCATTCAATAGAATATTGACCGGATAATGAGGCAGTTGAGGACCGGTTGCTATTCATAAACGAGCTGTAAATTTTTATCTTTCTTTTTTGCAGGTTCTTAGTTTTTGTTTAATAAACATATAAATATTTCTCAAATCCTATATCTCTTGATATGTATTATTTGCATATGTTCATTATGAACATTTTGTTTAGCATGAAGTCTAGTTTGTCATATACTCGTGTGTTTACAAACCATATTTGATCTGGGATGACCGAAAATCGTTCCAAATTCAAACAACTCCCGTCAGAAGAAAACCACAACTCTTTGTCATGTATACGGGCATCAAGTCCTATTTGTATAAATTTTGTAAAAAATGAATTCACAAATTGTTTTCTTCGACTTGCATTGATTTAATGTGTGAATACATTTTTGGTTTTTCCGGCAGTTAGGATTTTTGATGGCAACGCTTAAGGATAATAAATAACGAAAACGTCCTTTTTTAACGACCCATGCCAAAGCAATAACAAACAATTCAACATCATGTTGCAAATTATAAGCAGACAACCAAGCAAAATTATGTGAAATCTCCACCTTAGATTCTGGAAAAGTTGTTGCGTGTAAAACTTTCTCTCTTCCACAAGTGAAAATTTTTGCAAGTACACATACTTGGCTGGTTATATCCTGTAGGCTTAGCTGATATAAATTATTATACTCTTTATTAATTTTAAAGACAAATACATGCTTTCTAATTTAGAAGATGTAATAATCTTTGTATGGCAAATAAATAATTCTACAAATAATTTTGTAGAATTAAAAAAATTTCGATTGCACAATGATGCGGTGGGCTCAGTTTACACAAGACAAATATTTCTGACAATTCGAAATTGTAGAAGAGTTTGAAAGGAATGAGAAACAAATATGATATCTTACAAAACCATATTGTAAAATATAATATATCTTCCTGTTGTTTTTAATTTTGTTACATCGGTTGAATGCAAATAATAGTATCCCAGTCAGTTGCGAAGTTCGCAACAAATGTAGCGTTGTCCTCCTGGGATCATATGTCGAATTTAATTTTTCTTTGTTCTGTAGATCAATGACGATTATTGACGATGACGGTCAACCAACGTCAGTTTAGTTGAAACAAATTCGTGAATTTTATAGATGTGTTGTCACGTGGTGAACATGACATCTGAGCTCTTTAAAAAAGCTAAGCAACTGTCATAATTATTTGCAAGTAATTCATGCTTGTCGGAAAGCATCAACCTCTCTCTGATCTCGAAAGAGTATGTGTAACTTTGCTAAAAATATTATTTCGAGCGCCTGCAATTAAAAGAATTTCAGCGGATGTCAACATAAATAAGTATCCTGGACCGGATGAAATGCCAGCACTAGTCGTGAAACAGTGCCGCTCGACGCTAACTCGTCTATTAGCCAACCTTTTTAGAGGATTTTGCCGTGCTGATGACAATTTCCGTTGTGGTAGCAACCCCGGAAATTACCGAAAATTAACTTCCATCTTGTAGGGAATCTAGAGTCCAACAGTTTATTTAAAGACCGCCAGTGGCTTCACTTGTGACCTTTTTACATTTCTCTCGGAGAAACGGTGTCATTTCATTCACCTTTTTGGGGAAAAAAGGTGGTGGCTCTAGATATTTCTAAAGGCAGTTGACAGAGTGTGCTTGTTGCTTTTGGTGTTGGTGATTACTTCTATCGGTTTATATCGAGTTTCCTCAGGGATCGCACTATACGAGTTGTTACAGATGGGATCTATTAATTATTAATTCAAGGGTACTACAAGAAAATAAGAAATAGTGTGGAAGGCAGAACTTCCACACTATTTCTTATTTTTCTATCGAACTTGCAATTCTATCTAGTCTTTTGCAGATGACGGAAGCATTTGCTTTTCATATTCATTTGGCAATAGGCCAAGCCTCTAGGAGACTAGGGCCATGAGAATATGAATCCTGTATGCTTACTTACTGACCTTACTGTCAATGCCACATATATCCGTTAGGAAATGGAATACAACTCTCATGTATAGGCCGATGCTCGATTTTTAAGTTTAAGAGGGCGACTCACTGGAGCGTCGTCGCACTGTTGTCTTTCGTTGTTTTATCTTTACTACAATGGAGTGTGCTCTAATGAGATTAAGAAACTTGTTCCTTAAACTCCATAATTTTTACGAATTACACGCTCTTCATTGGCAGTGCATTTATACGTGTTCGATGTGCAATCGAATCGCACTACGCATTACAGAAATAATTACTTCTTATATCCTCCCCGCAGAGGTTTTTGCTATCACTTTCATCCTACAGAAGTTCAAATCAAATGTCCATAGACACTGCTTTCTCTATCCCCCATCTATAATCTATTTGTATAGTTCCAGCACGATGTATTGTACGAGTAAGATGTTGGTCCAAAAAAATACATATATGGAAATTTTGCAATTCATTAAAAAATGTGCATTATTTCCATTAATGAACAATCATTTTCGGAATAAAGTTTTATAATTGAACGTGTTACTTAATCTTTTGTGATGTAACACGAAACCAATGACTGAATAATAAACAAACAACAAATTTGACTGGCGCCAATGAAACAAATATTAACAAGAATTTCATTGTTGTTTAAAGAAATTTATGGACTTACTGATTGTTTTAAAATAATAATTAAAACGGAAGGATAGAAAATCACATTAAAATGATTGTGGAGTATCCCACTCCAATAAATGAGATTTTCGATCGCACAAATTTTTTGGTTAGAAGTTCGCGACGAATATATTTGAAAACCCCATAAACTGTTGTATGGTCATTAAAACTAAATACATAATCATGTTAAAATAACAAAAAAAAAAAAACAGCAAAATATTAGCCAGAATATAGTGTATATCGGGGGACAGGTGTATGTGAAAATATTTTGAGGAAATACTATTTATTCTAAATGCGGCTCATACCCGTTTACTCTAGAGCACAATATTACGCGAGACTTATGCCAATAATGAGCTCTAATTATCTAATATCTAATTAATATCTTCATCATGAAATATTATTCTAACGTCTAGTCTAGCCTTAAAAATTACAAAAAAAACTTTTTAAAATTTCAAGCACAATAATTGTTCCATATAAATAAAATCTAGGAAAGGTTGGCAAACTACGTTTTACAAAAAGTTTTTTAAAACGTAAAATAATTCTACTAAGTTATTCAAATGCATTCTTTTCCTTGATCATAATTATACAAATTATTTGCATCTCTAACAACATCCTGCGAATATTAATGAGAAATTGTGAACTGTGAATGCAACGAACAATAACGGCCGGCACCAGCATCAATGTTTATATCGGCAACAATTAAACTTAATTAAATTAAGTTATAAAATTGTTTTTATGATTTGACCCTCCACTCTCTCATCGTTGTGCATATAAAATTAGAATGTGAACTGCAGATCATTTCATATTTCAGTAATTTGTTAATGCAGTTAAGACACAAATGGAATTGAAAAAAATTTGCCTCCTGAATTTTCTTTAAAACAATTCGCAATTTGCATTCAACAAATTTATGCAAATGAATGAAAAAATAAACTTTTCTCGGCTGCGTCGAATCTTATATACCCTTTATTGACTTATTTTGAAAATAATGTAAGAGCATGAATATGTACATGTGTATTATGTTGCCAAAAAATGTTTTTTAGTTTGTGTGGAATTTTGGCATAACATATTTAATTAGATAACCCAGTGATAGTTCCAGATCTGCCCCATTTAGTTCCGGCTTTACAGTTGTTGCTCCTAAACTGTTTAGCGATCTTTGGGGATTGAAATCGATTTTAAAAACGAAACGATTTAAAACCAAAAACAGACACGGTGGTGTTCTTTTTGATTTTATTTAAAAGTATGTTTTAATATTTTCTTAAGTTTTTGATAAATACCTTTTCAAAATTATTTAGTATTGTGTTGAAAGTGCTTATCTTAGCAATTGAAAAGTTATTAAATTGCTCGATATTCATCACGGTTTTCAATTTTGATATCGATCGATTTCCATCACATACTTGATTTCTAAGTTTTTATCGCTTCCATAAGACGAATACATTTAGAATAAGTGTTACTAATTTTTTTGCTTTGTAATAACTTTCATTACGGCCTAATTCGTTTTTCAATTCTGTCCTAAAAGTAAAAAAAAAAATACATCAGGCAGGCAAAGTTAAATTAGACTAACAAAGGAAACTATCTTTGACCACATTTAGACTATAGACACAAGCTACAAGAACATGCATTCCTAATCTTTAATGTGAGAATTGCTAAGATAACATCCCGGGAAGCAACTAATAATACAGTACCGAAAATGCTACATACAAGCGAGGTTTGTTAACGTTTTTGGATTAAAGATAATTTTTTTCCGCAAAAAACATTTTATTTCTTAATATTGTTCGATGTGATTGACACCTTATTGGCTCTGTTTTGATTGTTTTTTCATCTCTAATGTGCTGCGATGGGTCCATGTTTCGCCCACATATACAAAACGTCACAAAAACTCGGTGGAATTGCGGTTGATAATCGCCGAACACTGATTTAATAAAGTGGTCATACGATTGCGCTTATGGTACGCCATCGTCGAACACATCGCTCGGATAGCCTTTTAATATTCAAATATTTATGCAAAATGTTATGTACCCGTTCGGTAGAGATGCTTATAGCCTCAACCACCTCACGCACTTTCATTCTCCAATCATCCAATATCATCACGTGAACTTTATCGACTATTTCTAGTGTGACGACCTCATTTTGTTACCTTAAACGTTCGCAGAGTATTTGTCAAGCCATTCTTCATTTTCGCTGATCGTTGATATTGTTTGTTCGTAAAAAAATACCCAGTAAAAAATAACTCAAGAAAGTCAATAGGATAAGTAAGATGCTATCTTTTTTGGATCTAGTTCACTGGATATTCAAGATTTTATGAAAAACAATTTTTTTGAAAGTACTTCTAATGTTATTTATTTATTCATCCAACAGTATATACGTTATATCCATCCTTATTACATTATACAATTAAATTATTCTATTGATAATTTTTGTCGAACCTTGAAATATTAAACTTCATCATGGCCTATTTAACGGTCAGCACGTTTAGCACTTCAGCCTCATCAGCTCTTAAAATACCAACGGCACTAAGTAACTATATCTAGAGTGTAGCTGCGAGAGTAATTGCGTTTGGGAGAGACTTTGTAAAAAGGGCTTCTAAAGAAGTCATGAAAATGCAGATTTTGATGTAGAAAAAAATGCGATTATACTATATTTCCAAGTGACTATCAAGGGTTTTAAATGCAAAATTATCTTTTTTAATGCCTGTAAGTGAATTATAAAGCATCTTTAACATTAGAAGAGTAGATTTTTGTTATTTCTTAATTTTTTTTCAAAGAAAATATTGTATTAAAAACGATGTTATTTGTAGTACCATTGAAAAACTAAGTTTGGTCAACATTAAAAACTTTATAACAAGCACAGTTATGTTTTTAATGTGAAAGTAATACATAGTTTCTATTAGAAATTTAATAAAAACAAGTACTATTTTATTCAAATTTGAAGAAATAAGTATTTCTTTTAAATTTAAGCCAGATATTTCTGAACTTCTTTGCAAGTCGAAAAAATTTATCAGCGGATACTTTGCAGGTAATGAACATGTTATTCCTCAAGAACAGCTTCTATTTTTTTTTTCGCTGGGATAGTGTTTAATTAGCACTCGAAATTCACTTGTTTAATTTTCGCCAAAATTAACCAGATTCTCTGCTTTTAATGTTTGTCGAAATCAAGCAAATAGACGCAGTTTGCCACAAATTCGTTAGTAATCCAGAAATACTCTAGATAACATTCAGCCATAGCTGTGTTGCATCGAAATTTACTTCTTTGGAAATACACAAATTTACGGAATTATTAAACTGCTCTCGTATTAAACTTGGGGCCTGTCATAAGACTAACCTGTCTGCTTATGTACCATATTAAGCCCCTGTGGAGTGGTAGTGAAAAGATGAAATAAAATAAATGCGTGACTCACGCTTATTATCCATATCTAAATAAAATACATCTGAAATTGAATTTAAAGAGGAAAGTTTTATTATTTCTATATTTTGAAGATCAAATTATTGCGAAATTAACACCTTCATTGTGATGCACAGAGTGTGATTTTTGTTAGTTTTTAAATTCGTGTTAAGGTATTAGAAATTTATTTATTATTCATAAAATTTCGTGAAAGGTCTTAGTTTTTCTTTCACACTTAAATACTTTAATGAATGCAATCAGTAAAGTTTTAATTAAAAAAATCCACATAATTAATTATAATAATTGGATTTCGTTGCTGCAAGTTATTTAGCAAAAATTAATAACAATAATATACTTGACACACTACATACATACTCTCTGCAATACTTTGAAGTGGTTATTGGTAAGTATGAACATGTTAGAAACAAAAAGTAATTAGTGCATTATAAAAATAATTTCACAGTGCTCGTAGATGAGTGAGCAAAACATTTGACACAATTGCACTGGTTCAAATCACAATGGAAACATTATTTTCTAAACTGCAACGCATTATCAAAATTTCGAAAATTTATTTATGTTTTGCTAAAAACTTCTTTCGTTCTTTTACTTCAATCTGTAAGTGGGATTTTTGATTATTTTTATATCAAATGTGCATTCTTACGTTTTCTATACTGTATATAGGCCTATTCCAAGAGGTAGATGAATCATTGAAACTCAATATAAAATTGTCGTTTTTTGTGCAAAAAGGACACCAAAAATTTGCTTTTCTCAAAATATTGAAGATCTTTTCCCATTTATTTAAAAATGAAATAAATTTGTTTTTTTATAAAAAGACCTAAAGCTCTTTTATATACAAATGTTAATAGGTCTGAAGCAGAAAATATTAATTTAAAAACCAATTTAAGTCCAGTTTTCTTGATCTTTTTTTGATATAATTAAAAATCGAAATTAATTTTAAATTCTCTCTTGTGTCAACCGCACATCTTTGGCTTCATTTATGTACTGATGACATAATATTTCTTTTTAATTTTAATATAAAAATTTTTAAAGCTTGTGTTGATTTCAAAAAGTTTTAAGAAAAAGAAACTTTCTCTGTTATATTTTCACGAAGTGAAAATTCTTCAAAGACTTCAATTAATGATTTTTTAATAGCGCTATTAACAATAGAATTGGAAAAAATGTTTGTTTCTCTTTTATCGCCCACATTTAGAATTTGCGAAATTTGAATATGCAGATTATTTTTAGGCGAATGAGGAACTACTTTCACAAAGCTTTTCAAACTAGGAACAATGAAAACATTTTTTTAATTCAATAAAATGATTCAGATATTGTTTAGAAGTATATGTATGTCCCTATTCCAGAAAGTTGAGCATTAAAAATACTGTTGAGGATCTATATCGTCGATATTCTAATTTGAAGACGGATTTTATGAATCAGATCTAAATACTCATTTCGATGTTAGTGTGTGAAAGCATTACAATCTGTATAACAAAAGCTTGTCCGAAATCATTGCCATAAGTATAGTAAAGATTTCCAAATTATAGCTTCGTTTGAAACATTATTTCATATATCCTTTTTCACGGTAACACAAGAAGACCGGAAGACCTTAAACCTTAACGACGATATATGTATGGCGCATGTGAAAGATGTTTTTAGAAGTTCATCTCTTTGAGTTGACAACACTGGTTTGTTTGATAAACGATTTCACATCTTAGAGTTGCGTTTGCTATTTTATAACTAAGAGACATGCATTAGAGCAAATTTTGCAAAATCTTGAAATTTATTAATTTATCAATCAATTTACTCAAGAATATATTTTATGCATCGGAATGGTGCGATCTAACACCAATAGATTATATCCTTTGAAAATGCGTCAAGCCATTTCCCTACTTCTTTAAACCACGAACGATTGAAGACTTAGAACACAACATTCGCAAAATACGTCCTCAATTCATTGTTGAAGGTAAGTATTTATGTGAAAATTAGACATCGACATCGGAAATTGCCGAACATTAATGGCATAAAACTATCATTCCAATAAAACCCATTTGCATTAATATTAATTATCATTTTATTTGAATTATTTAAATGTTAAATGTGTGAACTTTAAAAATAAAAACTTTATAATTTCATTAGATTAATGTTACTTACTGGTAATAACAAGAAACTTATTGAACAATTTTTTAATCGCAATAAATTTATAGCAATTGAAACAATTAAATATTAACACTCGTACTTGCATTACATTCATACCACGAGAGGCGTGTGCATTGCATGTCATTTAAAAAAATGTTGTGAACACATGTAGCGTGTAAATAAAATTTTTCAATTACACTACAACTTTGAGGTGATGAACTGAATGGCATGAAACTAAACTAATACTCGTAATTAATTATTAATTTAATCTGGTATGCACTCGTATTACAAATAAATAACGTTTGCGTGTTCGGCCATCGTCTGATGACATTGATTCGTTTACTAATATAAAAAGAATATGTCTCCAGGGTGAACATTGGTAATTTTGCGGTGTGTAAAATTTGGAGCTGGGATGACAGCCGCGGAATAACTAAAATCGATAATAGACCCATGAGGTGATGTGATTATAGTAATTTAACGATAATTATATATATATATATATATATATATATATATATATATATATATATATATATATATATGTGAGAACTGTGCAGAAGTTGGATTCATATGAATTCTCGTATGGTTGTTTCTCTACATGATTTGTATAAATATAATTTACTTAAGTATATTACTTATATACTCATGAATACCGATGGAGGAGATATAGTGGCCTCCGAAAACGACGATGTTATGTTCTCATGTGAAGGTTGGAGTCTTAGCAGCATTACATTTTAGTTACTGCGTTCTCGTTTCTGACATAAATGTCGCGCATATTTTATCCCTCCTGCATGTTTGGGTTCTGTCAGCAGAAAAAAAATCAGTATTGCAAAAAAAATCATTGTTGCACATAAAACATGTGAATATGTAACATGTTACCACTCTGCTTTAGTAGTGCGATTTGGAAACTTTATTAAAGGACTGCTGAGTTGATTAAAAAATTCAGCAGTAAAATCGACGATTTTGCTGTCCACTGACGCCGCATATAGTAACGCTAATAATTTTTGTTGTGTTACTGACCTTCGTAAATTTGTAGACTGACCTTCGTAGACTAGTAGGTAGTGTTTGTCTGATAATTAAAGGGAGCGCACAACAATCCTTCACTGGCTTAAGTGTATGTCGTATGACATAGGCTATCACACCCTCTGTAATACTTAGTATTACATATTTAGTAAAAGTTAAAGTATATCTTTGATTGAATATAATTAAAGAAATTTATGAAAAAATATTGTTACACTCTAGAAAACAGAACATTAACACGGCTTTTAGAATTGGAAATGACTTGGGTAGAATACTACAGAATAACACAAATGAAACAGACCTTTTGGCCCAACAGGGGATTATACAAATTAACCTGTTCATACCAATGTACGAACGAAAGATCAAAATAAGATTTCGGTAACACACAAGGAACAACAACAGGATAAGGAAACCAGGATCCACACCGAAACTGAATTTTGGGAACCACATGTTTGTCAACAAATGAACTCCAGCACCCATTAGAAGAATGGTTAAACTGCTATCTTTATAACATATGAGCCAAGAACGATGGCTGACCATACTGGAAACATGGAAATATACAAATAGTAAATACAAATAGTAAATGAACAGGTAAAGATGACATCAGACATAATATTTGAACCATTTAAACATTTCTACATAAAAAATAGCCCAATGGAAGCTATAATGCAAAAAGAAGTGACCAAACCAAGAGAAGAAGCCAATAGACATATACGATAGAGAATTCTCATATTGTATTTGATTTTTTTGGCACAAACATATTTTTTTTTAGATTCACCGATATAAACTGCGAAGCTACTTGGCTTTATCTGTAGAAACGCCCAAAGTCTTCGGTAGTAATCGGACTACTAGTCTAGTTACAATAGCTACTAGTCTATGAAGGCTAAATAGATTTAAACTGCTTCAAGTTCACTGACGATTTGGCTTAGCGACCAATAAAATGTCGGCATATGAACAGCTTAAATCCCAACATTTAAACGATTAGTTGGGGAGAATATTTCAAAGTAATTAATTTCAATATTAAATTAATTTCTTATAAATCTTTTACACAAAAACAAATATGTAAACGGAAACAAAACAAAACCATTATTTGTATGAAAGGGTAGTAACTAACCCTGAAACAAAGTTGAATGCAAAATATGTTACATATTTACAAGCTTCATGTGCAACAAACGAGTATTTAAAAAATAAGATATTCTTTCTTGTACTACTGCTTTTTATTTTTTTTTTACAATACAACACCAACATGCAATAAAGCAAAGCGCGTGTAACATTTTTCTTAGGACAAAAATGCCATAAAACAGTGTGTCAGTGACTATTTTTCTGGGGCGATTTTAAATTTCAAATTATATGGAATCACTTCTTGACTGCTGAATTCTATAAAAAAAAACACTCGTTAAGACGTCCAATTCTGTTTCATCATATACTGTGTAAAATCGTGTATGTACCAACGCTCACGTATTTAAAATAATGTAAAGTATTATTGACAAAATAAACAATAATAATTGCAGTCTCATATAGTTCATTGAACTTTTTGTTTATTGCAATTAATCGTAATAAAAAAATCACAGCGAAAATACTTGAAAAAGTTGTTTAATTGAACATTTTCTTAAATTATTTTTTGTAAACGTTTATTTGTTTGTTTTGTTCGTGAAGCACGTTTTAATTATCACAACAATTAAAATTTCTTAAATTTATTTTTTTATTTCTTGTCTTTATGATTTGAATCTATGTAAATTTTTACGAATGTGAAAATAAGTTCATGTAGTGTATGTTCATGACACATGTGCAATAAAAAAAAGTACATTAAGTTTTACAATGCATGGCAATAATTAAATTTTAAATTAATTTTTTATTGTAAATTAATATTGACGGCTTTCATAAATTTTGAATTCAGTGTCTCCTCTCTTTGCTTTTAACAAATACGTTGTGAGGATTTTAAAACTATTTTTTTTTATATCGTTACTGGAATTCCAATTATTCGAGTTAAGAATAATTGGAATAATTTTCATATTTATGTATTATATGTATTATTATATGTATTATTATATGTATAGCATAAGATTAAGGCACTAAACTATGCGTCGATGCCATCAGGCGAAGGCAACGAAAACAATTTGTTAGTGGTCCTTTAATTCAAACTTTGATTTTGGCTTCATCAAAATCCGAGTGGATAAGGCACCGCAAGTGTGTGGTCAACAACAGCAGGGATAATACATTGCAAATTTGTGGTATTTTTACAAATGAGCAAATTACCAGCTAAGACTTGAGGACTTTTGCTGCACTGGTGAACAGTCAAAATGGTTATATGGTTAAATCGAGGAAGGGCGGACTTAGGCATGTTTGATTAAATGGCTGATAGTTACGTTAGTGGCAACTGATCCCTCTAAGTGTTTTGCTACTTAATGCAGCCATTTTATTGGGTGAGAGCTTAGGCAGTTCCATATCCTTAGGAAGATATTTGGGCATAGAGTAGCAACTGTACTAGAGAAATGTCAGTTGGTATTGTCTCACTGCTGAAACAAACTTGAAATTTTTTACAGTGTAAATCATAAACACCAATTAATAGAAATTGCATGCAACTTTCTTAACCTTATTAATATGCTTTTGAACTTCAAAATATCAACCAGGGATGGAAAACGATTATACATAAACCATTCCCATCGAGTATATGATGGATGGTAATCAAGTGATTTAAGAAAAATCATTTTGAAATGTTCGATCGATTTTAAAGATAATTTTTATTCAATTCCAAATGATTGATTATCTTTTCGAAATCCACTTCAGAAGGATAATTTTCAAAACGATAAATTTATTTAATTAAGAAGTATCGTTACTCGAAAAGAAATTGAATTGCATTCTTATAGTAAACTTTAATTTCAAATACTCTTCGTTTTTTATTTTATTTTTATTGCTTAATCAGTTCCCGCAAAGCATACTCGTATTGTGTAATTTCGTTTGGCATTTGAAAAAAATCATTGTCGGCACAGCTTCTATATAAAGGTAATAGCAATATCTACTACTCGTTTCAACATATTTTCTGACACAACTGGTTATTAAACGTAATTGAACTAATCTCAGTTGGGTATCATCGGATAAAAAGTAGGAAAAAAAATGAAAATATCGTCCATAATATTAAGATTTCCGGTGAGAGCAAAAGAAGCACAAGATAGAGCAACAACCTTATAAAATAAAATCAACCATGATCTACGTCCAACCATTGGATAGACATACAGATAGACAAACAGACAGACAGACAGACATGCTGCTATTGCGAGCACCACCATAAGAGGTAAGACGACATAAATAAATACATGAACAAGAAGAAAAAAAAATAAGTAAAACTATTCCATTGAAGTGTTTGATTAAATTTATGAGCAATGAAAACAACACCGGATGACACACACCGGAGTTATTGTGGAAGAAAAAAATGAAGCATGAGATAATGAAGAATAGATACTATTGAGAGCACATAACCACAAGACAGGATATGAAAATGAATTTGCAATTCAAAATAAACTAGAAAATAATCTTGTGGGATTAAATTTCATAGTCGTTCGAAAAATTAATGGAATTTTAAATGAAAATATTTGTAATCGCATTTTTTGTTTTGTTTAAAGTTATGTTCAGTAACTTTTATATGGTAATAAATGTTAATGTTCTATATTATTCGTTTGTAATTGACAATAAACAATGAATATGTAATTTGCAGTTCCTGCAACTCATTACATTCTCTTTACAAATGTGACATGGAAAAATGAAAATTATTTTTTGTGGGTGAAAATAACTCTGTCTTGTAGTCTTGAAATAGATTCGGAGATGATGAAAGTTTAGTTTATGTGCACATCTTTTCTTGCATTTATTTTCTTCCAAATATATGTATGTAAGGTCGTTGTTAAAGTCAGAGTTGTGGGCAGTTAAATGCATTCATTTCTTATGGAAAAGTTATACATCAAGAATGGCACTTTAGCTACAGTAGAGCAATGGTAACTTCTGTTTAAGCTGCTTAAGAGCTTCGAGCTCTTAAGTTTTAGGAATATGAAAAAACTATAAGTAATGATATAAAATATGCTTCTGTAAATGTTAATAATTGGTGTGCAAGAGAAGCTTTTATAATTAGTGTTGACTTTTGAAAAATTAATGACCTTAAAAATTAATTAATACTATTTTTATCGTTGGAAAACTGAGTAAAATCACCCTATAAAATCGTCCCATAAAAAACCTTTCACATTAAATTTTTAACTTGCTGAAGAAGCTGAACGTTTATCCAAAAGTCCATTCAATTAAAAAGTTTGACATCATTTCCGCAAGCGGACTATTTTTTGTTTGTTTTGAGAGCAAACGGAATTATACTCTAACGACCGTATACATAAAAACTTAAAAGAGCTTTGAAACATTTATCAGGTATATCATTGCATTCAAAAGCGAATATTAACTGAAATTTTCAAAGTAAACTCACACTATTTTACACCAATTTTACAGATTCTAAATTTAATCTTTGATATTTAATATCTCTTTTCAAACAACATACTCGTATAGGGGCTCATGTTGCAACTTAAAGCTGGAAATCTCAAAACTTTACTGGAAGTTTTCTTTTTCACATAATGATAAATTCAAATAAATTATACAATTAAAACAAAATGATTAAAAAAGTTAAAAGAAATAATATAAATAAGAAAAATTACATGCAATGAAAACGAATATAAAAGGCTCGATATTAAAAAACTCTCTTCATTCGAATAGAAAGATTCTTGTGAATTCTACATTATTCATTATATTTTTGGTGATTTTATTTTATTTGTATGCTTAATTATCACGAAGGAAACTCGTGATTTTTTTTAAATGGTTCATTTTAGATCCAAATATAAATAATTTTTCTACTCGATTGAAATTTTAATCGTTTTTGTACATCATGAACTACAAAAACCAACATAAAACCCTAAAAATGGTGAAATAGTGTTTTGAATAAAATTTTTTTTTTTTTTTTTGAATTTCAAACCTAGAATAAAATAAAGATAATTTTCTTTATGGTCATATATTTATTTATACAGTTTAATTAAAAATATACTCAATAGCTAAAGTCAAATATTTTTTAAATAATAAATTTTGATATTCATCTATAAAAAAAGGCATCATGATGTCAGGACTAAAGTTTGCGAAACATTAAAGTTTGTATAGCTTAGATCCTTCAACGTAATGAAGTTTATTCTGTTCATCTGTTTATCCTTTATATTTTCATATTCAATATAAATTATTGCTTAACATTGTTTCTCCAATAGAAAAATATTATCCAGAACTTGGGATAGAGAACTATTATGGAAATGGGACAATTTCCAATGATCTTTACAAAGGATCGTCATAGGAAGATGTTCTTCTTTTTAATATGTATAGTACTAGAGTACTTGAAAAGAAGCTTAATGTAGTATGACGCTTAAATCTGCATACACCTTCAAACAAATTTTTCTTCTTGCTTACTTATACGAGTACCCAATCAATTTATGTATCTTGTAATTGTAATTTTATTACGATAATAAAAAATATATGATGTTATAAACTTTATATATCAATTAATGATTACAATTCGTTGCTTTATTCATTTCAATCTTTTGGCCAGCAATTGTTATATGAATTAAAATGAATATTTATGCATATTTAAATAATTCCTTATAGATTTTATACGAATTCAATGATCTGTAGCTGCCTTAATTGCTGCTGGCTGCTATATAGTAGAAGCCATTGTCAAAGTACAAAATATTTTCTCCTAAACACATCATCATAAAAATTCTATAGCAGCAAAAAGAATTACGAACGAATGTATTAATGCCCAATTGCAATGAATATTTTTTTATTATAATTTTATTATGTCGTAATTGGAATGTTGAATGTGTTTCTTGAAAAGAAGATAGACTGATATGTAACATTTAATCGCAATACAATGTGAATGAGTGAGTAATTTCTTAAAAATGTTATGAGATTTTACTTGTAGTGGAAGCAGTCAATGAGTGAAAGAGAATTTTTCGTCCAATAATAAAAAAAAAAGCCTGAATTAAAAGGCATCTCTTCGCAAATGTATGTATACACAACCAAGGCGTAAAGCGACTATGCCTTTTTTGAATAGTACGGTTCGTGTGTTTTCTAATAAAGGCGCCTGAGCGAAAATGTTCTAAATATGTTTTCTACGAGTATTTACGAATGAATTTTGTTCCAAAGACACATTAAATTGTTAGATATAAGTAGTTATACAAGAGTCGCCTTATGTTTAATGCTACAGGGCAATACTACGTGATATGCATTAAAAAACATGTTTGATACTCTTAAAGACTTAGGCCAGCTCATGACTTCGTATTTAAAAGTCATATACTTACTTATGTATCTCTAAGTTCTATTTAAATGCGAGATAACGACACTTAAATAATAACCAATAACCAATTAAGTCTATTTAAGTTAAGTTAAGCACATTGGCCATGTGATTTTGATAAATTCTTTTTGTTTGGCAAATAAAAAAAATAGTTTATGTTAATACAGAACAAATAAAATTAAAGAAATCCCTTTTTAAGCTTTTCAGCTTTTTAAAATGGTCATTACAATAATTTTATTGTGTCCCCAAATTACAAGCGTCTTTTGATTTATTTCTTTATTTATATTAAACAGCTGATTTGCAATGCTGCCATATTTTCATATCACTTAAAGAAGAACTTTAATTTATGATTGATAAACTGAAAACGCGTCTAAGTGCAATGCCAAATGCCAATCAACTACATAAATATTTAAATAGAAAGTCATAAACTGGTCCTTGTTTTCAGCATTGCCGTTTTAGTTATTTTTAACTAAAATTAAATAATATTTTAATAATAATTTTATCACTGTATTTAAAATTCCTTTCACAAATTAAAATTTGTAGAACTTTTCATTCAGAATTCAGAAGAACTACTTATAAAACAGAAAAAATCGAATAGAGATTCTGAAATCAGCAAAACAATATTCAGTACAAACTGGCGAAATTTTAATCAATAGCTTGTAACATTTAAAAAAAAATTTTAAAACTGAAGAAGCAGCAAAACTTGGAAAACTAATATTGTACATAAAAATAGGTAATTATTTTTCAAATTTACTTAAATCCAAAAGGATTAAATCAAATCGTTCGATTGACAGAAAAAAGTCGAGGAAATTGGAAATATACATTCCGAAAAAATTATGAAATATAATAAATATAAGAAATTCGTTAAAAAATATTGAAAAGTAGAAATATAAGTTAAATTTTGAAAAAGATAAGAAACCAATAAAAAGTCATTCGCCTGCAAAAAATAACTCTAATATGTATGAAAATTAAAGCTTCAAGCAAAAGTTAAAAAACTAATTCTTCCTTATCGTAAAAAATAATTATTCCATAAATAAGATTTGGCGTAATCGAAAACTTCTTTTGCTTAAGTTAAATTATGCTACAATTATGTTTTCAGTGTTAATGAACGTTTACTGTGAAGTTAGAATTTCGATTTCCTTTCGAGTGTATAAATTGATACTACAACACTACCATATGAACTGTCGTGGAAGTTTGACATCCTTAGGCGTTAGTTTTACTAACGTACATATATACAATATTGCGCGAACATTTATCGCATAATATAATAAACAATAAATAATTCTCAAAATATAAAAGCAAACCAAAAAATTCTTTATTTTTATTTTATATTTCTAATTCTAAATAATTTAAGTATATTTTTGTTAATCTATTTTCTTTCAAACAATGTTTCAACAATTTTACGTTAATAAATAACTCGTAGTCGACATGATATGAGTATAAGTATAATAAGAAAAGTTATTAACTTTTCAAAATCATATTTGAAGGTCTACTGATGAGGTGGCATGAGGATCAGCGAAGCCCTAATAAAATATATATATTTTTTTAATTAAGTCAAATAATTTTAATAATTAAAATTCACTTTGACTTTTCTATTTATAAAATAATTTCCCCATTTTCTTTAAAATATTATAATTTTTTTTACATTATATAACTTTACATAAGTTAACTTTTGAACTTTCTTTACCTATTTGCAGGCTATGTTCCCTAACCATAACACGTTTGACAATATTGACACCATTGCCGGGTGACTTGACATCTCTGTCGTTGGCAGTGAAAATGCAAAGTTCCAAACGCACATTACGTTCACACGAAATACCAATAAATGGTGCCAGTCTTTTGCAATTAGGCACAACATCAAATACTTCAACATCACTTAATACCACTGGTGGTTCAAGTGGCAATGTGGCAGGTAATTTAGGAGGCAGTAGTGGTTTAAACATCATGCAACAAGGCAATTCTACCAATGCCACTGACAGAATGATGAACTCAAGCGCTGCTGGTAATGCTCAATTAACATCAATGTTGGGAACACCCGGTAATATTGGCAATTCTGGCATTGGTACGACGGGTGTAATGATGCCAGGCGGTAATGTGCCATTATCCGAAACTGATTTGGATTTACATTTTAGTTTACAGTATCCGCATTTTATAAAACGTGATGGAAATAGGTGCGTATTAATAATTATTAGTCTATTTTAAAATCATTTGCTTTATGACTGTTTGTGGTAGCAATTGTTTAAATAGTTTTTGAGCGATCGTTCTATAATACTTGTCATAAAATCAGTGCTTTAGTTAACATTTTGCTATGCATGACTTAATTGTAATTTTTAATAACATTGGTATTAATTTCATTTACGCGCATGATCGTGTGGATTTGAAAGTTGGGCAGCGATGCACAATAATTTTGTTTTTAACCAAAAGATTTTAAAATTCGTTTATTTAGCGATTTGTAAGAGTCAAGTTCAAGGGTAGTAAAAATTAACGCAAGCTTTGAATATAACGCCAATTTAAGTGAAGTGATTTAAAGAAATTATTGGCAACTGAAAATTAAGGGCTAACGAAAGTACAGAATTACGTTAAATAACAAATAAAAGAAAAAAAAATACTTTTAAGAAACATATTTTTATTTAATATAAATCTTGCGCGATACAGTATTGACATAACGAAAATAGTGTTCGGAAAGACCGTAGAAATATATAGACTAATAGTCCTTAATAATAAATAATGGCTAATCAGATCTTGTAATTTGATTAATTATATTTAATAATTAATTCTATTTAAATTAATGTACGTTAATACAAAATGTTTGGAATATAAAAACGAAAATAAAATTAAAAGTAAAAACTTAAACTAATAAATATTAATTTTCAAACGCGAGGTCTATTTTTTATGAAAAATTTATTTATAAAAATATATTCTAATTTCTAATATTGTAATTTTTAAATACTGTTATAATTCCTGAAGAAGACGTCTAAAGAAGCGTGGATATTGAAATAAATTTTCAATAAGTTTTTTTTTTTATAAGAAATAGACCTCGCGATTATAATAATTAAATTATTAATTTAAGTTTTAAAAAAGGTCAATTCAATAATATTAAAGATTGAAATGTTTAATTTATAATTTTAACTAGTTGCTGATTGCTAATTAACCTTCTTTTGTGAAATTCTCTAATTCATTAAACAATTAGAATTAGTTTAACTAATTCCCATTACATAATTGAAATTTTCATTCCAATGGTAAAACTAATTGCAATTATTTGCCATTAGCAAAATTGACTTCTTCTAATGCAATTATATATTCAATTAGCTCGAATTAGAATCAATTATTTTGATATATATGACATTTTTAGTAAATCAGATTACATTTTTGCAGAAGAAAGTACTGCTTCATTGTCAAAATTGACAGAGGAGGCTCAAAGCCTGCATTTTATTTCGAATATGATGCATCAATATTTGAATGATGCTGATAAAACTTCCAATATATGGTCCAAATATCCTACATATTCGAAATAAAATGCAGGCTTTCAGCCTCCTCTGTCAATTTTGACAATGAAGCAGTACTTTCTTCTGCAAAAATGTAATCTGATTTACTAAAAATGCCATATGTATCAAAATAATGGATTCTAATTCGAGCTAATTGAATATCTAATTGCATTAGAAGAAGTCAATTAGATTTTTAATTGTAAAGGTAAACCAATTTTTTTTTGCTAATGGCAACTAATTGCAATTAGTTTTACCATTGGAATAAAAATATTAATTATCTAATGGGTATTAGTTAAAATAATTCTAATTGTTTGACGAATTAGAGAATATAAACCAATTGCATCAATTGCTAATTCTAATTGGAATTTAACATGTATGATTTCAGTGATTGTGTATAATTTTTGCAATATTTTTCTAAGGGAGTTTTAAATTGTTATAATTCTAAAAATTTTGGCGAGTATCTCAAATTATTTACAAACATTTTCAAACGTTCAATATTTGATTCTAAATTATACCGTATCTCATGTTTGCTTATTGTTTTATGTTTGTGCTGGTGAAAGTTTTAAATGCTTCTTAAAATAACGAGCCAACATTGTCCACCTCTGTAAATTGTTCAAAATAGCCATGATGATTTTCAATAATCAAAATAAAAATTTATGAATTAATTAGAAGTTTCAATAAACACAACGTTTGACTGACGAAATAATGAAACGTTTGAATACCAATTTAATCTCGTATCCCTAAAAGTAAAATTTATTGAATTATGTAAAAATAAAAATATGTTTTCAAATGAATTTAATTGTTTTCATCATCTTATTCTTTTAAGAATCATAATTTGGATGCCATAACAATGTAGTTAAACTTTTCAGCTTTTGTTTTTGCTTAAAATTTTGATTTCATTTTAAATTTTTATGTCTTTATTTTCGGAAAGTTCGTGATAAAATTTTTAATAAATTAACAAAAACAATCTTCCACCCAACGCCTGCTTTATAAACATTTAGGTGAACTATTTAATAGCTTTTAAAAACTGAACCCTGTGAAAAAAAATAGATGTAAAAATACATTTATGTATAAATATGTAGTACTCAATCTGCCTTTTTTCTCTCTCATCATCTCGTTAGACTGGTCATCTTGTTGCAAAGACGCAAAAAATACAAATCACGCACCATCTTGGGTTATAAAACTTTAGCTGAAGGCTTCATACGCATGGATGCGGTACTACAAAAATCAATGGATATGACTGTGGAATTGACAACATCCAGCAAAAATGGTCGTCCTGGTACAACAGTTGCTTGCCTACGTGCTGAACGTGTTTCATCCATACCAGTCGATCATGACAATAAAAATAATAATAGTGTCCTATTGACAGGTATGTTATATATATATATTTTAATCTAATACTAATTTATATAATTTTGTAAGTATTTATGGTATGTCATTTAAATATTTCTTAAATTTTGTTCAATCGCATTACATATGGTGATTTGTCACCAATGATTGAATAATGAAATCAATAGTTTTTATATAACACCATGAAAATAACAAGATTGTTTAGGCTGACTTGGTATTTCTAAGTTTATTAAATCATTATGGGCGATAATAAGTTAAAATTTTTATCTTTAATGTGTGGTTGCGTTTCAACAAATTTAGAAGTGGCAAGGGGAACTGCCTTTTGTGTTTATTTTTATTCAAGTTCGTTTGTAGATGTTTTCTAACTCTTTAAACAAACTTTAAAATAAATACCACAGTCACAGTTACCAAATACATCTGTATTTTCACGAACCACTTGTGTATTGAACTATAAAGAAAAAAACTTTACAGAATAAATACCATCAGAAGAACTTTGTACAATAAATTAAAAAAGTATGCAAATTCTTTCGAAAAGAACTGAAATGTTTGTTTTGTTTTTTTGCATTCCAAATGAAACATATTTCAACGTACAAGTCGCATTGAAATCCATTCATCGATTTTGCGGTTACTAAAAGTTAAACAAATAATAGAAGAACAAAAAACCGCAAAGGTAAAAACTATATTACAACTTAGTTTACATACCTGTGTTCATAGACTGGATAATATTAAAGGTGAAGAAAAGTGTAAATTTTTATGGTATTTAAATAAGTCAATAAGTCAGTAACTTTTTAAATTTCTTGCCTCTTAACTGAAAGGGCAACAGTGCTCCTGCTAACAGGCAGCTGCAAATTGACTCCTGCCAAAATTTCAACAAGTAGCGTCGTTTAGTTTTTGTTTGACAGCCATTAAAAGCAGACTACTATCTGATATGAAGAGAAAATAGAAAAAAGTGAATTTCGTGTGCTCATTGAGCATTATTTTTGCGGAAAAAAACATTGCTCAAACCAAGGCTAAGCTTGGTAAATGCTATGGGAGCTCTGCACCATCTAAATATTTCAATGGTAAAAAGCACGGTTTTCTGAATTTTATCTAGACGCCCAGTTGAGGTCTCTACCCGATCGCAGATTGAAGGTGCGAGAGATTGTGGAGCATAGGCATATCACATGACTTTGTGGTTTCAATTTTGAATGATCACTTTCCATATGATCTGTGCTCAATCGTGCGACATCTTGGCAGGAGTCTTTGGTGTTGCTCAACCGCAGTATATATAGGAAATTTTGCGTCGAAATTTTGTAGTCGTGGACTAAACGTGAATCCACCACAATACACAAGAGACCAAACAGTGAGTCTCTTTGGGGTGAATCGGTGCAAAAAAAAAAAAAAACCAATAAAGTATTTTTTTTGGAATGCATGCGGTATAATTCATATTGAATACTTATTGGGCCGATTTGATGAGAAGTTGAAAAAAGAACAAAGTTCTTTTCCATCTGGACAATGCAAGAGTGCACATACGTGCTTGTATTAAGCTACGAATTACTCATTCGATAGTAATTCGAGACTTAGTATCGAATAACTATAACTTCTATCCTTGAAGAAATATCTAGCAGGAAAGAGATTTAACTCCAACGATGAAATCATCTCACAAACAAATAACTATTTTGCTGACCTCGACGTAACTTATTTATTTGCAAAGGATAAAAAATTGGAGAAACTATACTTTGGACAAAGTGTATAGAGTCCAAAGGAGACTAGAATGGAAAATAAAAAAATTTCTATCCGAAAACCTGTGTTTCATTCAAAAAGTCACGGACTTGTTGACCTGCCCTCGTATTCAACATATTTTTTAAATGTTTCTAAAAACTTTAAAATTGTTGAAAATGTTTAAAATAAAATATTTTAAGATATTTGTTTGGCTCATTTTAATGGTAGGAATAACTTTCTCAGGGTCATGGCTTTGATTTTGAGTTTAAGATATTTTAGGCAGACTAGAATAATTTTTCTGAATTTTTGTCTGTAATTTTTTTTTTTTATAATAATATTTTGAACACAAAATTCGCTAACAATTATTAATGTTTCATCATATTCCCTTTAAAAATCGAAGATTATATTATTGATAAATATCTTTTTGATGTAATATTTCTAAATTTGTGTTGTAGTTTTGTGTATAAAAGACATATTTTCTAGAGCATATTTCTGACTTTTTTAGCAATAGAATAATATATATGAGCATATGTAGAATATACATATGTACTTATGTACATAATATATACATATGTACATACACACATACTCATATTAAAATTATTTTGTATGAAATGCCTCGCTTTGAATTTTCCTAAAATGAAAAGAAAATTTAAATTTGTCGCTCCAATATAGTATTTATCATCAAAAAAAAAATTATTTAGTTCTTGGAAAATATATAATGCTCAAAATTTCCCAGCTGATTTATAATAATCGTGAAAAATACTTACATTTGTACATACATGTACAAGGTATTTGGAACGAATAACAAATAAACTAGAAAAAATTTGTTGAACATTTAAAAAGTTGCTGTTTCCTAGAAGCGTGTCAAAAATCAAAGAGTTTAAAAAGAAACCTGTCAAGAGAATTTATTATTTAAATGAATTTTATGTTCTTAATTAATTAAAATTTTCTTGTTAAAAGCCTTAATCTTGCACGTGCTACGGATATAGTATTTTTGTTCAACCTCGTTGTATGCAATAGCGATAGTAGGGTATACATATAGACAATATTTGCTAACAAACAAATTATAATCAATAGCACAGATGAACAATGAGATTTTTTCGTCGATCACAGGATCTTATGGAGTTCTTCTGAAGTTCTTTTTTACTGTGAATCTATTGGGTACAATAATATTGTTTCCGAAGATGATTTTTTTAAGTTTTGTTTTATTTGCATTAATTTGATTAAATACACTTTCTAAATTTATGAAAAATGTGAAACTAAAACTTGTTTAAATATGAGAGAAGAATCTCATATTTTTTATATCTGATGGGGTTTTTTCAAAATTTAATTTTTTCCCACAAGAAAAAGTCTTATGTTCAATAATTTTAATTGTCTCAAATCCGTTTCTATATCTAGTCTTTTACATTATTCAGCATAATTCTTTTATAACATCGTAGAAGGAAATATCGTCCTCGTTGATTATATATTGAGGATTAATTGCACTTAAGTCTTTAAATTTACCTTAAAATTCGCAGCTTACTATTATTTGAAATATATAAAATCATTATGACTGGTTTGCGACGATCAAACATTCTTGAAAAGATCATAATATAGTTGTCGCAAACACTCATGTTTTTCGCTGGCTGTAAAGAATAAACGTTCTGTATCTTCAATAATCGCTTTATTTTATCTGAGCCACCTATTTAAATTCTAAAATTGTTTTTAGGAGCCTTTTAGAACGATACATACATATGGAAAATTTTGGACAAACAATAAATTTTGTGGATAAAGTGTTATATTAGTGTAGTATATTAACAATCTTTGTATAATTATAAAGTATGAGTAGTATTTCAAAATTTTAGGTAATAATAATGACTTGCAATAACAAAGTCTTATGCAAATTGATTTGTATGCCAACGCACCGAAAATTTTCTAATACCTTATTTTTAAAAATAAAACCACGTGTTAGTAATAATTAGAATTCGTAAGTGCTTTGACGTCAAATGCATAATAAAATATCCATAAATAATCAATACAAAACACACAAAATCAAACAAAAAATGTGTGCGCAGTATTGGACAAAAATTATGCAATGATTTTTAAACTGTTTGAAGTAAAAAACACTTTCAAAGTCTAAAAAAAAAAACATCAAAAATATATGCCCAATGTGGAATTAAAGCAATTTCAGCGAGTGGTGATACGTAGCGAGATGGAACAATGGCACCAGATTGGCTTTTCTGGACAATGCTATACCATTTCCATTTGTAATTCAGAATTGTAAAATTTTTGAAAATTCAGCTTATTTGTATCGGACATTTCTCAAAGATGTTTTAGAATTTACAAATTGTTTTTCAGTAGTTTCAAATAAAATATCATAACTTTTTCAAACACGCTTCATTTCCATTTAAAATTGCCAAAAAAAAAATAATTAATTACGTAATAAATATTTTGAATTCAACGGCTTCTGTATCACGCCAAGAAATGACTAGTAAAATTTCTGTATTGGAGAATATTTCGAGAATCATGAAATATTAAGTGCGATCACGGTAGATCACTCGCACTCAATAAAATCTCTACCCTTTGCCAATTTGCCTAAAAAATTAAATTATTTCAAATTATGTCTTAAGATTGCATTTAATTATAAAACATCTGTCTAACCGCCATAATTATTAATTTTACCGGCCAAGTCGCTCTCTCAAGATACACATTCATAAGTAACCCAGCAGGAAAAGGCAATCATTGTGAATTGTGTTGATTCCTGAATTTATTATTCTTAAGAAATGTCCTTTAAAAATAATAATAATTAAAGAAATGTTTACAGATAGATATGAATGAACATTCGAACAAAACTTTCTAATAACTTCGTTAGTGAATAACACGACATTTTTATGCACGTTCCATATTCTCTTCAATAATCATAATTACGTTAAATCATTTTCGGCCACCTACAGATTTCATGTTGCAATTTTCTCTTTGCAACAAATGCAACAAAATAACGAAATATGCAAATTAAGTGTAAAACTGATCGCTTTTTGTAAGTGTCTCCATTTCAAAATATAATAATAATTGTTATACTTAATTTTAAACTATTCGCGTGATTGTGTGGAATTTTGCACTTTTTTCTGTTAAAAATTATTCTCTAACTAAAAAATAAATTTTATATAAAATTGTATATATTTACATATACCTGTGTATGTACATATATGTACACGAATACAATTAAAATTTTTACATTCCAAATATTATGAGAGCGTTCATATTGGCCCATTAAAATTTTAAACGGATGTAGTTTGAGTAGTTGGAAGTCTTTGTATATTTTTACTTCTTTTAATTTCACGCTGACAAGTAACTGCCTGTAGATTTGTTTAGTTAATTTTGTAATTATTACCAATATCGTTGGCATTTTATGATTTTCAGGTAGGTTGGCTATTATTGCGGTATGCCAGCCAGCATGTCATGTCATGTTAAAAATAATATAGGAAATGTTAAGATTATAAAACACCATGACTCATTCAAGTTGAAAGAAAACAACATGATTTTATAAAACAGTGGAGTTTGGTTAAAACTTACAACGGCTTTAACGAATTGTCGCGTAAAACGAACAACACAATATTTATATACCAAATACAAAAATGTTTATAAAGTTTTATTATTATAACGAACAATACAAAATCTCAAAATTTTTTCAATAATTTGCTAAGCCGGCAAAAAATAATTATTTGACATAGTGATTTTCCATAATGATGAAAAAATATGAAATAAATGATATTTGTGAATAGGTACATGTTTCTTAAAAACAAGAAAATTTCTTACTTTATTTATTAGAGAAAAATGTAAATATTTACTACGGTCATATCGAACTTAATTTATCTGTCCCATTTAGTTCTTTATAGCCGAAATCCACTGTGTTTTAAAAAGTACACTGTTTTTGTTTGTTGGGAAGTGTATAATTTGGATTATGATGCAAGAATACAAAAAGCAATGAATTATATAATTTTCAATTATAATTTTATATAATTTTCAATTCAAGAAAGTGACTTAAATACACAAATATTTATATTGATATATTGAAAAATATATCATATAACCTTCCTTTATTTATTTCAATGACCTTCAGCGTACTTTGAAAATTATGTATTTCACCAAACATTTGATGCAGATGAAAAAATATGTATGTAAATGCTCTTAATAACACTTAATATAATGAATTCTAATTAAAACCACACTACAACTATTACGCTTAAACAGAGACCTGTACGGAAACTTAACAAGGTGCAGCAATACATCATGATGTAGCTTCTACCCATTTCCAATGTTGTTAAACATGATTAGAACACCTTGACCATGCCTTTCAGCGACAGCAGCTATTCCAGCAAAGTTGTTGAAGGCTCTTGAAAGTAAAACAAAAAGCTGTCATCAAAATAATGACTCTAAACGTATTAATAATAAATTCATTTAATTATATATATTGACTTGTTTAAATTTTTTTTATTTTTGTTTATATTTTTTTAATGAAAAGTCAATATCTGATTAAATCTCGTAAAAGAAAGTGTTGAGACCATGATACAAAAATATTTTTATTATGTCTGGATTGAGTTGAAGACGTGCTAAAACAATATTTAATATATGTATATGGGTGAGTTGAGTGTTAAAGGATTTCGTGATGTGTTTATATATTCGAAACCCTTTTTTGTCTTTAACGGTATTTAAACTAATAAGAAGACTGACTGCGCCAAGATAGCTATTAGTCCGGTACTTTGTATTGAATAATTTCATTAAGACCACGCCTAAGGATAGCTTCAGGATATGAGTTTGCTGACGCTGACTATGAGCCGTTGACTTTTTGAAATAAATTGCTTTTATTTCATACATATATGCCAAGAGCTCTCATCACCTTTCAATGAAAATAAATAAATGTTATCATTTGCTTTATTAAGGATAATCACAATGAATTGTGGAAGGGCGTGAAAAAATGCATATTTTCTGTCAACACGACAAAATAGAAAGGAAAGAAAAGGATTTGGAACAAAAATGGTTGCGCACATAAACCCAATTAAAATTAAACCGAGATACATATCTACCACCATAATTGCTATTCGTAATGAAGAAATAATATACGAAAAGTAATATAATTTATGGTTTTTGCAAAAAGAAACATCTATAAATAAAGTACATATGTTTATAAATGGACCTATTTGGAAATGCATCAGTTCGCAGCATCTGATGCTCAAATGTGATTAGTTTGCTATGCTGATGCAAATCAACTGATGATGAGACAAAAAAATTGCATTTTTTCACAATTCGCCAACGAGAACATAAAAATTTGATAAATTTATAATTATCATAGTTGATTTTAGAAAACTTATACACATATACAAAAATCAACAAATATTATATGAGAATTCCATAAATTCAATCATATGTAATAGAAAATATATCAGTATAATAGTTTTAGAAAACTTAATATTGAAATTTATTATTCGGGAGAATATCCCGACCAATCGTTAGAAACAATTAGTTTTTTTGCAAAATGCATTGAAAAAATGTTTGTTGTGGCTTTAGCTCTTCATATGCCGACATTTCATTGGTTGCTAAAACCAAATCGTCAGTGAAGTTTAAGCAGTTTGATAACATTCAACCTCGTATGTTTATGCCACATAAAACAAATACAATATGAGAATTTCAATATTGCATATGAATTACAACAAATACATAATTATAGTAGGTATTGAAAACAGGGCAAGGCTAGCCGCTATAGCCGGTGGTCTCGTGGACTTTAAATAAAAATACACAAGTCTTATAAAATTTTGATTTATTAACCAATGTGTATTTAATATTAAAATTCCTAAATTATAAAGAAATATAAGTAATTATAATATATTTAGTTATGTTAAATAAAATACAAACTTTTTGGTATGAGAACCACCTGGTATAAAATTGAAATTGAAATTTGGACACTTTATAAGAGCTGGACACTTTTATAAAAAAACTGGACCACGTCAGTTGAGCCGATCTTCAGTAATGAAGCATCGTTTAAAATGGCGGTGTTCTTTACACCAAAAAATGACGTGGTCATAAGTTTCGTTCAGTTTTATAAAAAAAAAAATTTTACAAACATAAAATTTTATAGGGCGTTGCCAGATCAAAATGAATAACAATAATTTTTTATATTTATGACAATTTTGGGTGTAGCGTTAACATTCCCCCCGCAGTATGGCTAGAAGCTCCTTCGAAGCCAGACTCAATTTGATGAGCGACATCCAAAATAGCAAGTTTTGTTGCAGGTCTCTCGATGATTCCTTGCTTCGTAAGCACCTTGGCGCTTCTCACTTGACCATCACTAGCCAATCTGGTCTCTAAGACTTTCCCTCGTAACCAGACATTACGTGGAAGAGAAGGGTCAACAATGATCACTAGATCCCCCTGACATAAAGGTTTCGATCGCGCGTGCCATTTTGATCTACAAGTTAATGATGGCAGATACTCTACAAGCCACTTTTTCCAGAATATATTAGCGTACTGTTGAGAAGTAAGCCAGCTTTGTTTTAATAGTAAGCCGCCATCGTCACACACAGTCATCGGTTTTAATCCAGATGAACTTCCAATCAAGAAGTGATTTGGTGTTAAAGCCTCTTCATTTTCTATATTTATTGGTACGTAGACAAGTGGACGTGAGTTTATAATATTTTCAACTTCCAGCAGCATGCTTACTAGAAGTTCACCGCTAGGACATCTGGACGGCATAATTTTGTACAAAATTGTTTTAATTGACCTTACAAGCCGCTCCCAAGCCCCACCCATGTGGGGTGAGGCCGGAGGATTAAAATTCCACTTTGTTGTTGTAGTGGTAAATGTTTTAATAAGCTCGTTTTTATCTACCTCTGCTAGAGTCTCTCTAAGTTCTCTCTCTGCTCCAATAAAATTTGTTCCGTTATCACTATAGAATTCGTGTGGGATTCCTCTTCGCGACATAAAGTTGCGTATGGCTAATATACAGGAACTAGTTGTCAATGAATGCGTTACTTCGATATGAACTGCTCTAATAGTCAAGCATGTGAACAAGCATCCGTACCGTTTCTCTTTATGACGATTTACGGTGACAAAAATTGGTCCAAAATAATCAACTCCGGTATATGTAAACGGAGCTACATACGAAGCTACACGTGCGTGTGGCAGAATTCCCATTTGTGGATTCTTAGGCACTGCTTTCTTCACTTTGCACATTTGGCAAAAACGAGTAACCGATTTTAATGTAGCTCGAAGCTTTGAAATACAAAATTTTTGTCTAAGTTCATTAAGAACAGTTTCGTGGTTCATATGATGGTACTTTTGATGATAATGCATTAGAATAAGTTTTGTGATGTTATTTGACCTTGGCAAAATTATTGGACGTTTTTGTTCCATCGGAATATCCGCGTTATCAATTCTTCCATAAACTCTTAATACACCATTATCTAAATATGGATTTTTGTTATAAATATCACTGGATTTTTGTATATCTAAATTCGATTTTAACAAGGATATTTCTTGAGAATATTTTTCTAGTTGCGCCTGTTTATACAAAATACGTTCGGCGTTTTGTAACTCTTCTTGAGTTAATTCGTTTTTGTTATTACTAATTTTTCTGCAATTATATATAAATCGTAAAACATAAGCACTGGTTCGTAAAAGGCGAGACCATTTTGAAAATCTGTGCACTTCAAAAATTAAGTCAATTTTTGTAATATTAAACGAGTGATGTATACGTTCTTCATCTGTTGAATCCGGAATGGTAGCTTCTTGTGGCCACTCAACTTCCGGACGAACTAAAAAATCAGGTCCTTGAAACCATCTTGAAGAATTTGAGATGTCGGGATTTTTTGACCATTTTGTTGCTTCATCAGCTACGTTTTTCTTACTTGGAATCCACCTCCATTCCTTAATTACAGAAAGATCTAATATTTCAGTGACGCGAAAGGCAACAAATTGATTATATTTTCGATGATCGGAGTTAAGCCAGCTCAAAACGGTTTTAGAATCGGACCAAAAATATTTCTCATTAATTGTTATTTCATGATTATCTGTAATATATTTGGTAAAGCGAGCTCCTATTAATGCAGCCATAAGTTCTAGGCGTGGAACAGATGTTATTTTAATTGGTGCAACTCGGGTTTTTGAACCAACTATGGAGCATGTCACATCGCTGCCCTTTTCTAATCTTAAATAACATACCGCTGCATAACCGTCTCGGCTTGCATCAACAAATGTATGTAGCTGAATATTGACATTTTCATAATTAAGGAGAAATTTTAAATAGCACCGTGGTATCTTTAGTTTTTCAATATTAGGTAAAGCCTTGATCCATTGATTCCATTTAACGCATAATTCTGCAGGAATTTTATCGTCCCAATCTATTTGAAATCTCCATATATTTTGCATAAGTATTTTTACGTACATTATTATATGTCCAATTAAGCCGAGTGGGTCGTATATTGACATTACCAATCGTAAAACTTCACGTTTTGTAGGTATTTTGTCTGTTGTTAGTATGGAAGTTTCATTTAACCACGAAGAAATTTTAAATGTTATTACATCTTCTTTATGCTCCCAAAAAACCCCTAACACCTTTTCAATTTGTTTTGCTTCACCTATATTTAAATATTTACCACCATCTTTTGATAGAGGAGTAGACTGCATAACTATTTTATCGTTCGATACCCAATTTCGTATTTTAAAACCAGCCTTTTGATGGATATAGGACACATCCGAAATGAGTTTTATGGCTTCTTGTGAACTATCTACAGAATCAAGTAGATCGTCGACATAATGATTTTCTTGTATAGATTTAGAAGCTTTTGGGAATTTATCTTTATATTTGCTTGCATTAATGTTTTTGATATACTGGGAGATACTTGGTGCGCATGTAGCGCCAAAAATCATGACGTCCATTATGTATACATCAGGGTTTTGGCCCTCTATGCAATCACGCCAAAGAAATCTTTGTACGTCACGGTCTTCTGGTCTAATGTGTACTTGGTGGAACATCTCTTCAATATCTCCACACACAGCTACAGACTTAGTACGAAATTTAAAAAGGATTGCTGGCAGCGAACTTAAAAGATCAGGCCCCTTTACTAGAAACGAATTTAAGGAAACGCCATTTGATTTCGCAGCTGCGTCCCAAACAATACGGTGTTTGCCAGGCTTATTTTTATTAAAGACCGAAAAAATTGGAAGATACCAAATCTTTTTATTATTTTTACCATCATTCTCTATTTCATCAGGTCCTAATTTACGTATATATCCTTTAGACAAATATTTAGCTATTGTCTCCCTGAACAAATTTAAGTGTTCGTTGTTTTGTTTTAATTTTTTCTCTATACAAATAAGTCTTTTAAATGCCATCGGATAACTATCTGGCATATCTATAACATCGTACTTCCAAAGTAAAGGAACCTCGTAGTGCCCGTTTGGTTTTTGTTTTGTAAACCTTTCTAATAAATTTAATGCCCTTTTATCTGTTTCGGCTATAAGTGGGTCCTTTAAACTAATTCCTATACTCTCAATGGCATAAAAACTTTTTACTAGTTCATCTAGTTTATTATCTTTTATTAAACAATTACAAATATGAAAACTGAAATTTTTATTGGTTTTGTTGTTTTCACCAGCCGCGCCGTAAACGATCCATCCTAACTTAGTGCGAACAGCTACTGGTTCTTGTGATGTTCCTTCGCGGATTGTATTTGACACTCCTAAGTTAAAATGATTTAACCCGATCAGTATTTGAGGAACAGCATTAGTGTAACTTTCGACGGGAAGGTTTCGCAAGTGGCGATAGCGTTGTGCCATAGATTTATAATCCAGTGATTGCGTTGGCAAGTTTAGCGATTTTACTGTAAAAACATTGACAGCTACCGGTTGTTTATCTCCACCCGAAATATAAATTTTGAGTTTCCTTGATGTCTTTTCATTCCTTTCTACACCGCCAGTCCACCTTAAACACAATGGACTAAAAACACCGTTTAGATTTAATTCGTTAGCCAATGACTCGTCTATTAGACTTACCGATGATCCTTCGTCAATAAATGCAAAGGAATTTATAATTTTGTTTTCACCATAAATTTTAATTGGTAATATTTTAAATAAAATATGTTTTGTTTCACAGCTGTGTGTATTGTTTACAATAATATCTCTTTTAACATCTCTGGTTTTCATGTCGTTGTTTGACGTTTGTTTATTTTCCAATGTTGAATATCTATGTAAAGACGTGTGGTGAAAATGTTCGCAACCTTCTATACCGCATACTTTTTTTCTTTTACACTCTCCATTGTGTTTTGACAAACAGAATTTACATAATTTGTGTCGTCTTATTACGTTCCATTTTTCACCACGATCCATCGATAAGTATGTTGGACAATTTGCAAGACTTTTGCAGTTGTTGTTGTTGCCATTGTCAGCACACACAAAACATTTGCGTTCACTATGAGAATGTATATAAGCTTTTCTATTTGTTGGTGTTATATTTGTTGTTCTTTCTCTCTTTATTTTGTGAGCAGAATGGTCAACTGTTATACTGCTAGCTGATATACCTATATCAAAAAACCATTTGTCAAATTCGTAGAGATTTGCTTTTTTGTTTTCTTGCAACAGTTGTGTTTTCCTATTTATCCATTGCATTTGATAAAAGGGTGGTAGTTTTTGTGTAATTTCCAGAAGAAGAGATGAATTGTTTATTTCATCGAATAATTTACTGGCATTAATGACTGATATTAGACTTCTTACATCAATAGCAAAAGAAGTGAGTTTTCTTAAATTATGATCGTCTATTTTTTGAGTCATTTTAATTCTCTCTTTAATTGAACTTAATATTTTTTCAGGCTGACCGTAAAGCATGCGCAGCACTTCTATTACACTGTGTACATTTGATGGATGAATAAGCATATGTTGGACTCTGTGTAGTGCTTCTCCTTTTAGAGCATTCTGTAGACGCACAAGGTTTTCGGAGTCGGTAAAAGCGCAAGCCTTTGTGGACCATTCAAAGGTGGAAAAAAATATTGGCCACTGTTCTGGTTGACCAGAAAATGTAGGCAAATCTTTCGGTAAAGATTGTCTAGAGTGTATTTCACTTTGTGAAATCCTTTGTGATTGGGTCGTATCCTGTAAGTGGCTTGAAGTCGCAGTTGCTTGTGCATTCGGTATAAAATTTATTGTTGATGAAATTGGATAATTTGAAATAAAAGGGCGTTGTGCGGAGTTATATGGAAAGTGTGAATTTCGATTTATATTAGAATTTTGAATAATATTGGTGGGAGCGTTGGGTATAAATTGTTGAGGGCGATTGCTGTAAGGGGGTACAGTTGTGGTACAATTGGGTAAAGTAGATGTGCATATAGCCTCGCTAATAAAGCATGAAGAAACAGTTGTTACTGCGTTCTGCGATAATGTATTTAAATTGCAACTACCTTTTGTCTGAGTAACACTCGAAGTGATTGCCTTTATATTTGAGGTGGTGTCATGATACGCAGTTTGTTCGGGCAAAGGTAACGAATATTTATTTTTATTTAAGTTTTCTCTATGATTGAGGTTAGGATGGGGGTCTGTTGAGTTTAGCCATTCAATAACGGAATGGGATTTGTTAGAGGAATTTTCTGAAAGAGCTTCGGCTTCCTCTAAAACTTGGTACTTTTTATTCAGATACTCTTTGTTCATTGCATGCTCTTCTTCGAGTTTTTTAAGTTGTAACTGAGCTCTACGTGATTGCGAGAGATGAGAACTTTTTGAATAGTGACTTGTGACACTTGGCACAGGTGAGTTAGGCCTTATAGCAGAGCACTGCAGGCATTTAAAGGTCTTATCGTCGGCGACAGCAACACAATTTTTGTGAAATATTTTATGGCACGCGACGCAACCTATCATGCTCTCATCAGGGGGGTTATTACACAATGCACAACTTTGATCACCAGTTTTGGGTGATGGTTGACCTTCTACCTCAGGTAATGACATATTTATGTTACTTACTGTGTGATTGGCTAGATGGTGAACAGGCTAAGATGGTCTAGAGATATATAAGCCGCAAAGTGAATCCCAAGTTGAAGAAGTCCAAAAATAAGTCAGCGCCACAAAAAGAATTTTAAATTTATTGAAAACAGGGCAAGGCTAGCCGCTATAGCCGGTGGTCTCGTGGACTTTAAATAAAAATACACAAGTCTTATAAAATTTTGATTTATTAACCAATGTGTATTTAATATTAAAATTCCTAAATTATAAAGAAATATAAGTAATTATAATATATTTAGTTATGTTAAATAAAATACAAACTTTTTGGTATGAGAACCACCTGGTATAAAATTGAAATTGAAATTTGGACACTTTATAAGAGCTGGACACTTTTATAAAAAAACTGGACCACGTCAGTTGAGCCGATCTTCAGTAATGAAGCATCGTTTAAAATGGCGGTGTTCTTTACACCAAAAAATGACGTGGTCATAAGTTTCGTTCAGTTTTATAAAAAAAAAAATTTTACAAACATAAAATTTTATAGGGCGTTGCCAGATCAAAATGAATAACAATAATTTTTTATATTTATGACAATTTTGGGTGTAGCGTTAACAGTAGGCTTAGAATGTTTTTATACAAACAACACAACAAACAATTATACTCAACGTGAGTCTATTTTATTTTTCTCTCAACACCCATACAATTAAACGCCCGTTGGTCGTTAATGATTGTATTCAGTTAGGCAAATGAAAAATAAAATCTTTATTGTAAATACTTAATATTGAAATTTATTATTCGGGAGAATATCCCGACCAATCGTTAGAAACAATTAGTTTTTTTGCAAAATGCATTGAAAAAATGTTTGTTGTGGCTTTAGCTCTTCATAAAAAAAAAAATAGACTCACGTTGAGTATAATTGTTTGTTGTGTTGTTTGTATAAAAACATTCTAAGCCTACTATGATTATGTATTTGTTGTAATTCATATGCAATATTGAAATTCTCATATTGTATTTGTTTTATGTGGCATAAACATACGAGGTTGAATGTTATCAAACTGCTTAAACTTCACTGACGATTTGGTTTTAGCAACCAATGAAATGTCGGCATATGAAGAGCTAAAGCCACAACAAACATTTTTTCAGTTTTAGAAAACTTTTATACAAACAAAACACACCAAACAATTGTAATCGACATGCTTCGTCTTATTTTTGAATTTTATAGAATTCTCATATATTTGCTCAGCTAATTCAACAACAAACAATAAATTTTCACAGAAAAAAATAAATATTCAATTGCATATCAAAAGATTTTTTAAATAAAAAATATAAATTTATTACTATAAAATGAATATTGCAAGAATGGATCAGTAATTTTTGTTGCAAAGGCTCATTTTAGAAATCATGACATTTAAAGTGTTAGCAAGTTGATGCATTTCCGAATGTACTGCGCAACAGATGCAAAGCTGTAAATTTTTTTTGTTGGTGTCTTGCCAGATTTCTCTTTAGAAAATTATCTATTTTACGCAATAGTGTAATCTATTTAAAAATTAGATCACAATCTACCGCAGTATATATGCATAGCAGGCTTGCAAAATTAAATTTTTCACAATTACAATCGTAAAAACGATTATTGTTTTGGAAACGAGCTTTCAACAAATCTATATAAGAATTAGTCAAATATTCGAAACTTTAGCGGATATTTGGGTCCACTTACAATCTACTAAAATAAACTAATTATCAATTGTATCTATTTAAAACTAGGCACCCATTGCTAAATGGGTTATTTTCATACCATAATTTTTTCTAATTTGTAAGGCGTTATCTTCCAAATGTACCTAGTAGTCCTTTATTTGTACAACGGCATCATACTTGCCTGCATTGTAGTGTTAATTATAATGATGATATTGACACTGATGGTGGTGATGATGGAAACCAACGCCTGCCTGTTAAGTCTTCTCTTGACACAATTTACGCATTTTGTCATTAAGCACTTGGTGAAAGAATATGACGACAATAACTGTAAAACAAGAGGAATGGTGAGTGATTTTATCGATATGTCTTGCAGGGATGTGTGCGTGTGTGGTATTAAGTGATTTTGTTTGTAGTAGCAGTTTTGCTTCTTGTGGCTGGATACAAATTTGTTTCTGTCTACTAACAAGTATTCAATGGTTTTTATTCACAAAGAAACTTACAAAAAGAATAGAAGAATTGTTATAAATATATCAGGTAGTTTTTTCAGGGTGAAAATGTTTAAACTGGTACCACCGTTTCTGTGACAGTCGATTTGTTATGCGGTGTATTATGTTTGACAATATACGAGTACATATGGAATGTATTTAACGTGGGATGACGGAAAATCGTTCCAATTTTTTTTATAACTATTGTACCTTGGCTCCAATAATTTACTAAAAATAAAAGTATTTGTTAAAAATTGCTCCTCGTAATAAAATTGAAGTCAAACGTATCAGATCTTCCGTAAAGCATCGTTTAGAAAATTATGAAATCTTGTCTTGTATCTAAGTGTACTTGTAAAGGGTCTGCCAATAGGGGCTTGCGAACTTCTGTCGAATTGTTTGTCATTTATTCAATCTGTTCTGCCAAATCATCGTGGACGGATATATTGTTCAACAGCATGTGCAACTTAGAACATACTCGATGTATGAGTAGTGATTTTCCCCACAGTACTCTATTTGTCTTCGCTTTCGAGCATCCTGTCAGCTATGTTCTCAGGGGAGTAAACTCGCCAATCTGCTCTACTAATGCGTTTCTCTTAGTATTCCATCTGATGAAGTTGAAAAACGTTTGTTCAGCTTCGTCATTCGTCGCATCGCTGTACATACAAATGGAGTCAGCTGTCTTACAAAAAGTTGAGCAAACTTTTATATATTTATACTTCCTTTATTGTGTCCTTGTTCTTTTTTCTGTGGTTGCGCATGTCAGCAGATTGAATATTCCATTCAATGATTTCTGTAGAAGGTGTTAAAATATTGAAGACGAAATTATTATAAAGGCTATTTCAATGGACATAATGCTACTGTAAGACTTGGTAAATACAGTGAAAACTCTCATAACCGGACACTCACCGTCGCGGCATTTTTGTCCGGTTATAAGAGGTGTCCGCTTAAAAGAGGTACAACTTTTTTTTAATACATCTTTTTATTTTATAATTCTAAGCTTTCTACTGCGGTCGAAAAAATTGATTCAGGTTTGACTGCTTTAATTTAGACCGGCTCAATTTGAGTTGTTGAGTTTCAAAATGACTTTCAATATTTTTTATCTGTTGGAACGCGACAAAGTCGTCTTTTGCAAAATCTTTTAAACGAACAATTTGTTTTAATGCTTTATCATAAGAGTTTATGGGATCAGGTATTTCTACATGCACCTCGTCTTCAGAATCTTCAGACTCGTTTATCTCCATAACAGCGCTTGGATATAATGTTTCTATACAGTCATCTTCAGTGAATACGATTTCATCTACTTTTAAGAACTCGTCAAATCCATTTGATTGAGGGAACAGTTCTCCTAAATTTGCGTACGGCATCAAAATCCGGAAGGTCATCAATAGATTCTGAAAATCCTGCTTTCCGAAAGCAGTTTTTTATTGTTGCTGATTCAACTTTATCCCAGGAGGATTGAATGAAGTATAAAGCCTCAAGAATGTCAATAGATTTTGCAAGATCTGCGTTCTAAAGCAATCAAAACAAGTTAATCAAACAATTTGTTCAAATAAATAGAAATTTCTTTGTCATTGGTGTTAAAATGGGAATCACAAAATTGAATGGTATTAACACAAATATGAAACAGAGTTAGAAAAAATAGTAACTTAACAAGAGTTGTATTTATTTGGTATATTTTTTGACGTTTTTTCTGATAAATTCGTCTTGATTTTAACGCTTTTGTCCGCTTATGAGGGATTTTTAGATCATTATTTTAAAATTTTGGTGTCCGCGTCCGGTTATTAGAGTGTCCGGTTATGGGAATACATTTTGTATAAAAAAACAGTTGAAAATCGCGGTTCTGCAAAGTTTGTCCGGTTATAGGAAGTGTCCGGTTATGGAAGGTGTCCGTTAGGAGAGTTTTCACTGTATATCGGATTGCGATCTTAAGAGGATTATCCTGGATATAAGGTGATATAAGGAAACCAAAAAGAATCTAAGTTATACTATTCTTTACTAACTCGTAGTATGTACGAACCCTACCGAGCCTAATAATCACATTAATAATTATGATGCCCAGCTGAGCGTAGTATGTACTATAATAATTATTATAGTCTCGTAGCGTAGTACTATAATAATTATTATAGTACTACGCTCAGCTGGGCATCATAATTATTGATGTGATTATTAGGTTCGGTAGGGTTCGTACATACTACGAGTTAGTATAGAATAGTATCAGTTGGATTCTTTATTACAATAAAACATCTTAGTAAAAATTCCTTTAGAGGCTACAACAAGTGCGCCATTGTTAACATTAACAAGTTATTGGCCCGAAAACCCGGCTAGTAACATGACATTTTTCACTTTAACTTTTCCAGGGTATCAAAACTTTCTATATTGTATTTCATAAAAGTGGAATAGACACTCATCCAGTTCTGAATTTTACATCCTTGTTGAAAATAAATGTCCATAAGAAGCTTGATGATATTTGCTCCACAAAAATTGGTTTTGTATTTTCTGTTTTAAATTTTCTGTTTTGCGAATGACTGCAAATTTGTTTTATTTGGCGTAAATTTGTCATTCATTTTCATGACTAAAAACAAATGTTGTTGGAGTCATCTTCACAAACAGTAACAAGGAATATCTAATACGATTAGTCATCGGAGACGTACACATCTCACAATTGTAATATCATTTGTCTATTTATATCCATATATTAAACACCCGAATTTCCAAAGAATTAAAGTGCTAAAATGCTAAAGATAAACAAATTTTCATGATTTTTCCCATGACTTACTCAACAGAATTTTTGCTATTTTTTTTTATTATGCTTTATAATAAAAATTTATAAAGAATAAAAAAGGAATTGATACAATCATGCAAACACGCAAATTTTTATGTTTGTTTGTATTTACAGATTTTAAATTTTGCATACTTTATTATTTATAGATGCATGAGTATGTGTTACGCATCAAACTATAAAAGTGTGTATATTGTGTTGGTTTGCGTTACAGAGTGCCGTGAAATAGTTCCACAGGCAAATATGATTTTATCGAGCTTTTCTTCCTCCAACGAATACTGCAATATTTTCCTAACATAATAAAAATCCATTAACTAAAATAATAGTTTTAGTATTAAATACCATTTTTCACTAAAATAATACATGTATTAATCACTTCACCGTAATTACTCCCCTTGAGTTCGCAGAACTAAAAAACGTTTATATTCGCATACGAGCGAGCTTGATCATAAGTAACATTGCCGAGCACGGACGTGATACTATGGGTAGAAAAGGTAAGAGTGAACAGTAAAGTTGCGCATGTGAGCTATACCAGAAAGTAATTTCGCCAGTCTGAGAGACCCAGGTAGGCAGTTAAGGGTTAAAGATATTTTTAAACAGCAACTTTTCTAGATTTGTTTTAAATTTTATTCTTTATTACAAATGCCATTTTTAAAAAGACATTTCCAAACTTTTCAAATTGTATTATTTTTAACTAGAACCGTAATTAATTTAAGTAATTTTAAATTTATAGATTTTTTTTAATATATTTTTTGTCCCAGAACCAATTCTTATGTTCTTGCTTGAAAAGTTTTCGATAACATTGTTAGTTGAAAACATGTGAGGCGTGTAATAAAATTAATATTCGTTCATTAGTTTTCCTGCCCCTTCTATTCCACAATCCGTATTGCTCTTTTCCAGATTTCTTTGTTTTTTTTTTTAATTTTTCTTTTATTTCTATTGATGATTGTTGATTTTGCAAAACTAAAGAACACACATGTTGCGCGTGTGTGTGCAATGGGGTATACTGTAATGATGCTGCAACTTGCACAGCATGTCCCATGGCATTCTCAAGGAAGAGAACAAAACAAATATTTGTGTGTTCAAAAAAAAAAAAAAAAAAAAAATAATAATAATGAAAAATTCTATAAATATGTAAACAGTAGCTGAAAATGAAAATAATATTAAGAGAGATGATGACGTTGGTGGTGGTAATAGTTTTCTTTTTGTAGTGAAAATTCTGTCGATGAGGCATGCTTCTTTGGCTTCTTCTTTAGCTGATATTATGCAGGAAATAAAACCGATAATAACATCCACACTTAACTCTCAGAAATGTAAAGGCACATACTCTAAACTATAAAAAAAAATTTGGCAGATTAGTTAGTAATATATTTTTTGAAAAGCTTTGGAAACTTGCAAAAAGTCTAATTTTCCCTTGATTTCATTCTTTAAATTACTGCATAATAATAATATCAACACAAGAATTTTCTTGTTGCAAAAACATATATTTATTTGCATAAAAAAATATTACATTGTTCACTTGCTGGCTGCCACACTGTCGACAGCTGGGTGCTGCTGCTTCTGCCAATGTTGTTATTTTTAATTTGAAATTTCGTAAATACGAAAATATTATATATAGATATCTATTTTAATATTGCCAAGGAAGAAAAACAATATTTTCCTGGCGCATTATCAACATAAGTTTAAATTTAAACAACAACAAAAATCAAATGCTTATGATGTTGTAAAAATATTACTTTGGATTGTACTTCCACCATTTATTTTACAAACGATCATGGACGGTACTGCTGATTATATTTGTGGTGATATTGCCTTTAAATAACTTCCGCTTATTTGGCAATTGAAAAGCGAAATAAATCTTTCTCTGCATAAGGACGAAGAAGAGAGGCTATTCTGGAAGCTCCTAGTGAACAGAAATTGCAAATCTTAATGAGAGGCACTCATTGGTTACATCAAAAATCATATGATATCTCGAACATGACTTCATATCCAATGACTAGGATACAAAAAAACGTACACAAATTGCAATGACAGGCTTATATTAAAATAATTGGAAAAGTTCCGAATTTTCTTCTGCATCACTTTTGAAGTTCCTTTTTTACTGGGCTATTACTTGTTAAAAGAACATAGTTGTCATTTTTAAAATGCTCTCCCATTTCCTTAAGGGATGGTTTAGAACCAATGAAAATGTCATTCCGTAAAAACAACTTCAATTTATGTTCAAAGGGAGCTTCAAGAACAGTTTGTCAGTTTGAACAGTTTGTGAAAATCAAAGTAAACTTTATTTCGCTTTTCAAATTTGCCAAATAGGCAGAATTTATTTAAAGGCAATATCATCATAATTATCATCCAGCAGTATCGTGTTCCTCGACACTGTGGACTAATAGGTCCCAGGTTCCATTTTAGCTAAATACTATATTATTTCTGCAAAAACGTAGTTTCAGAACCGTAGTAGTTATTAAAACTACGGGATAGATGCGTCCGCTACTTCCCTTATTGACCGTTCTATAGCGCAAACTGGTCAAAATTTGCATCACTAATAAGAAGTTACAGCACTTAGTGTGTTTTTCTAAATCACTGATCGTAACCTTTTCTCATAAAATACTGGAATCAAATTGAAATGGCAAGTGACGTTAATACAGTTCTGTTTGGGTAGTAATTATTGTGCTATGTCCTGTGAAAAAGTAATTCAACTCTTTACACTTTGTGCCGTTTGTGCCTGGAAGAGGATGAAGCAAATTCTGTGCAATTGTTTTGTTGTGTATGCAGTTAGAAAACTTGTTTGTAATTCTGAAATTCTGGTCCCGATCCTTTGCTGCCTTTTGTGAGTAGCTTTATTCAGACTTTGAATAAGAAGAAAATCTATAAGGCGTCGTACAGTGTGGTTAAAATTTTGCACCAACACAATTATTGCTTTTTATTCTAATGTAGAACAAAATGTGCATTTCTACTATGCATTTCATTTTTAGCTGAGGTGCCTATCAAACTCTTTCTCCATGTAGAATATCTAGTGAAAAGTTTAAAAGTGGTACATATACATATATATGTATGTATATATCACCAATTATTTTGTGAAAAGTCCCACCGTGCAATGTAAAGTAATTTCTTATTTTTTCATCTATCTATTTTAAAGAGCGAAAAGGTTAAAAGGATATTTTATTTAATGAAAACTTCGCCTATTTTGAAAAGTTTCGTAGTGACTTTGGCGAGATTATTATTTATAGAAAAGGTTTTTATTGTTTGAAAACTGCAACTTGACTGCAAGGAATTTTTCAAGTTTTCAACGTGGCCTTGTTAGGGCAACAACTACAACAGCAACAGCAAACTTAAGTATTGGAATGACATGTGAAAATATTTGGTATGTACATGGCGAGACAAACAACAAAAGTAATTTGGCTGACAAAAATTTATCAAATTGCGTGCCGATTGTTTTTGCTATTGTGTTTGTTGTTCTAATAAGGCCACCTTTTAAACTTAATACACCTTGATTATAAAACAAAAAACAAGACTAAATAAAGTTTAATAAAATATTTACAAGTTGAATTAACATTAAATTAATGTTTTGAAAATGTGTAAAGAATACTACAGTGACATATTGGTGAATTGCGTTTAAATTTTTCGGTACGAGAAAATTTCTAATTTGACGGAAATAACTTTAGATTAAAAACTAGAGTGCGTCCAAAATTTTGTTAGGCCAAACTATAATGAATAACGAAACTGTAATTATAAATACAGAAGTTAATCAAAATGTTTTTTCTAACTAATATGTTGTTTAATAAAAAAAAAATGTGTATTTTAATTAAAAAAATACTAGTAGCAATACGATATACCAATTGTCAACTACGCATTGCATACATACATACATACATACATACATACATACATATGTATGTAGGTAATTGCTGCAAAGTATCTTTCTGCTCTATCAACTGCTGGAAAACTAGTCCGACAGCAGAGTTAATCTTAGAGGCATCAGTGCAGAAAATGTTCGTTTTTGTAAAACAATTAGAGTTTTTGAAAACTCGAATTTTTAACAATTAGTTGGGGGGAATATCCCAAAAGAATACATTTTCAATATTAAGTATTTAAAATAAAAAATACCAACGGGCGTTTAATTTAAAAAAAATGTTGCAAGAAAAATAAAATAGACTCACTCATGTTGAGTATAATTGCTTTTTGTGTTGTTTGAATAAAAACATTCTAAACCTGTTATGATTATGTATTTTGTAATGATTATATACAGTACTGAATTCTCATATTGTATTATATTCTTTTGGCATAAACATACGATGTTGAATGTTTTCAAGCAGCTTGAAGTTCACTGATGATTTGGTTTAGCGACCAATTAAATGTCGGCATATGAACAGCTAAAGCCACAACAAACGATACATTTTTTATAAAACTTTTTACTTTGGTTATTAATTTCTATTCACAATAAACAACGGTCTATTATTTGCTGTGTTATATAACGTTAATAATCCCTACACGTAGCTTATATCAAAGCAATTATGTATATACGTACTTATGTATATGTGTACTAAAATAACTTTTATCACATAAATGAATACATTCTTTATTGCTTTTGTTAATTACAATATAATTTAAGGGCAAACATATTTCTGTAGGTTAAGGTTAGGTTATCAGACCGCTGTTAAGAAGAGGGAAGTTAGGTTACAGCTCACTTGGGTCCAGAAACCAATTTTTGGAAGTAAACATTTTACTAGTATGAATTTGAAAAACCTTTTTTGTCAAGCAATTTCTTGTGCTCTTTTTGAGTACGTGAACACTTTGCAGTAACTAACTACTAGTAAAAGCTTTTATTAAATGAACGGAACTATTGTGCCCTGCGGACAGTGGATGCTGCCTTTAAGGAAGGAATTGTTAATGTACATATGTACGTGTACTTCTATTTGAATGGTTGAAAAAACGGCATTTACATGTTTTCATGGTAGAACATACATATTCTATGTTAAGAAATCTTTAAATCTTACAATGCTAGACACTAATTGAATCCTTCTTGGTATATGTATTTTTAAAACCAACTCTCCTTTATGGTTGTGAAATACATTTTCAAATTCCGATTCAGTATGCAAAAATAAGCTCATCGTAACATTTAACAATATTGCAAAATTTATATTTATGGTCGTTCCAGATAAGGTAGAACATCAGAGCAAATGCCGCACACTCCTGCGCCTGCAGTAGAGGATACATTTTCAAATGGAGATATCAAATATAGGCTGTAAAACAAAGCTCATACGATATCGGAAGTTAATATCCGAAAGACATGTTTTTGTAAATGCCATACGTCTTTACAACGAACTCTTGCACCTTGTATAAAAACTCTAAGCAATTAGAAACATTTTAGTTTCGCAACTTTTACTCACTTTGTCGTTTACGAGTACAAGATATGACCAAGTAATTTATTATTTATAACAGTTTCAAAATTTTTACTAGTCACGGAATGTGCAATGAGTATTGGTGGCAATTCTGCTTATTAGCATTGCCTTGGTTTTTGTCGCATTGAAACAAAAACCATTTAGTGAAGCCCATCCATATAAGTACGTTGTCAAGACCATGGATTAATTTTTTTACACATTATTTTTCATTAATTTTGTTTAGTAATTAGCTGATGTATTCCGCGTTAGTAAAGCCTGCATAGTAAGTCCTTGGAGTATATTGTATACAGTAGTGGACCATGAATGGAAACTTGTGGTACACCTATAGTTGTTAATCAATAGTTTGCAGTTTCAGATCCATAATATACAAATCGACTTCTGTTTCGAAGATATGAAAAAATCAAGTTACAACAGCGTTCGTAGATGCCGTTCATTGTTTCTTAAAAAAATAATGATAAAAAAATAATTAAAAAAAATTTATCAAACAAGAGAACTAAGAATTTCCCATAAATTTATGAAAACAAAAAACAGCCGTTTAAAGGAAAACAAATATTAAAATATGATACTTTATCCACTAACAGATCCTTATGAACACAGTATTTTTTACAGAGAAAATATTCTGAAATTCAAAAGGAGGAAGTAACATTTCGCTGTTTTCTTTTCCTTTTGTTACACAAAGTATACAGACTGATTCGCAAATATTACGTCAATCCATTAAAAATACTCATGCAACAAATAAAAAACGTTTGAAATATTATTTATTCTGAAATATATAAAGACAAAAGCAAACAGAGGTGCGTGCGTATTTTATTAGGGAAATATAATTTTCATTTACTTACGGAAACGTTTTAATTTCATAAATTTTTTTCATTCACAAATCATAAAACATATATTCAGTTAAAGAAATGATTATTATAGCATACAAGTAAATATTTCTACTGAGACATATTTAAACAATTGTTTCTTATTTAAGTTCACTTTGGCCATTCGCCAAGAAAATATACGTTCAGCTGCCAGCAAACGTGTGTGTTTTCCTATGGCAACAGAAAATAGTAAAATACCAGCCCAGAGGGTCATATTGGTAGTACTGCATTTCTGTTTGTACCATTATAAAGTAGGTAGACCTCCTGCATGTTGTTCTGTCTGTCTGTTCGACCATATCATCATATATTGTATGTCATTGTCATTTTGTAGTTTATTTTTATTTCTTGTGAGTACTTTAAGTACGTATTTTTAGACTATCTTTTAATAGTAGACCTTAATACTATTATTAAGTGCAAAATATAAGTATGTATGTTCTTAAATATCAAAGTGTGCATGAGGATGTACATAATAATTATGTGTTGAAAAATACAAACCTGCTGCACTGGACAGTTTCATTGTATTCAATTTACAATCAATATATTTTTTTAACTTTCGAATTGAACTGAAAAATCTGTGAATACTTTTATTTGGTTTACGTTGCTATAATTTTGAAAGAACTATGTAGAACAGCGTAAGGAACTCACAACCCTCAGTGCCCCAGTAATTTTCCTCTCAAACGCAACGTTATCCTTAACCAAACACACCTCTATTACACCGTGCGATAACACTTTTTCTTGGCATTAATTAATCTATAGACAAAACATATTCAAACTGCGTACTTGGTTTTTCATTTCTTTATCTTTGATCCTTTTAAAAGACTATATTTTTTGAGAATGGTTAAAAAAATCCAAATCAAAATGTAATATTTTTTTTTAAATACTGGTGCCAAATGAAATGAAGGACTCTGTAGAATATTATAAAAATATTTCCTTCAGTTATTCTGAACAAAAAAAAAAAAAAAAAAAAAAAAAAAAAAAAAAGATTATTCTTTTAAAAACATATGCTTCTACCTCCTTAAAAATGTTCATTAAATTTTTTTGGAAAATTAAATATTGAAGCCTTAAGTGAACTCTATATGACCTGGAAATTGTATGATTTACCTGTTTTTAGTTCAAAAGTTATGAAAACTATTTTTTATGTAGAAAATTAATTTATAAAAAAACAACTATTAATTTTGAACCACTAGCAATAAAATCAGAAAACTTAAAAGAATATAAAAGACAAGTTGTTTCCAAATATATTTAATCTAAAAATCAAATGTAGTAACACTAAATAATAAATTTTTAATTTCCACATCTCTTGAGCATGGACTATCATTCTTAGAAAATGTAAAGTCCTTTAAAAAGGAATGTTTGAATGTTGGAAGTAATTCAGAATTTCGTGAACTGCGGAAACTATACATACTGTTATCTACTTATACATTTTAACATTTGCTACATTGACGTCCTAATTTTAGTAAGAAAAAACTTTCCTTTTCCAACCATAAATTTACAACAGCACTATTTCATTTAAGAAATATGCATTCAATATTAAAATTTTTGAGTTTTGTACTAGAATTAAAAACTTTTTATTTTGGCAATAAACAATTCGATATCCCGTGAACTTGAAAGATGTCTGTCTTCGAGAAATTTCAATGCTTTTGAATTAACATGCACATTTTTGGTCTGTATAATTTATTTTATTTAAAATTTTATCATAAATTATTTTAAGGACATTTTTCATTAGTTTTAAGAACTTTGTAATGAACATAATGTTCTTTTTCAAAAAACTTTATATTAGATTTTGAGTTCGGCATATATGGAATGGTGGTCAAAACCCTTACCTCTCTAATATGAATTTACTTCATATAAATAAAAAATACTCTTTAGGAGCAAGGTGTTGTTACTACGGCAACAACTACTACAACAAAGGCAATCCACATAAAAACTGATATACTTTCAGCCTAAAAGTATCTGCGTACACACCCATATTAAATCGTAACGGAAAAGTATACCTCTTAAAATTGTTCGTAGACATGTTCGGTGTTCCTGTTGCCATATTACTGCCTGCCACCTTGAAAAATATCTCGGTTTGTGGTAGAATTTTTCAATAATTTATTTTACGATTTTCTTCAAGTAACTTTCATATACATAAATATATTTAGAACTCAGGCGCGAATTGCCGCATTAGATATCAATTGAAATTTCCAACAAAACTTTCTTGAATATTTCAACGAACTATATACTCGTTAGTACATAAATACACATAAACATTTTTATTACGTATTTCAATCAAACATGGTTTTTGTTTTCGATTATATGTTTTTAATTTATAAAATCGAGGATCTAAAAATCTACTAGCGATCCCTTCTACTTGAAAACACAACTACATATTCGTATATATTTTAATGATATGCAACAAAATAAGCCGGCCGGCCGGTTGATAGAAATCAATTATTACACAAGCAACAAATCGTTCGCTGAAGAATAAATAAATGTTTCCACTCTATAAATTGTAGTTTTGTATTTGTTTACTTTAATAAGATTAAAACAATACGTGTATGTTTGTATATTTTTGTTTTACCAAATGAGAAAAAGAAAAACATATGGAATAACTGAAATCCGACAACTCATATATATATATATATATATATATATATATATATATATATATATATATATATATATATATATATATATATATATATATATATATATATATATATATATATATATATATATATATATATATATATATATGAAATATTATTAAATAATATTGTAAAATATAATAAATTAAAATTTCGAATTATATTGTAAAGAGCATAGTATGTGAAAATAATACCTAATATCCGCAGACTGGGCAACTTAGCACACTACCCACTACTTAGCACACTACACTACCGAGGTGCTTTTTATATTCAAATATCGGTAATAAAGATACCAATTACCAGTTTTTTAATTGATCAGATTTCAGCAACTCACACTAGAATTTTCAAAAAGCCAAGGCCAATAACGATTGACGAATTTATTGAGTAACGATTTGCGACTTGTTGACATCATTTATATTTTCCCAAGATAAGGTCAGTTCGTTGACTTTCAGACTGGAAACTTATAACGCAAAAGTAAAGCAAAAAATTACAAAATTGCTCCCATAAATCCTTATAAAGAATAAAAAGTAAATAAACGCTATTTACTAATAATAATTTGTTACAAAAGTAGTTATTTCACAGATTTAGAAAAGAATTGTATCTTCCAATTTCTTGCGCTCTTTTCACTCTCTCATTGCAAGTTTTTCGAGTAAGTAAACAGTTAGTGTCCAGTTAGCAACCTTTTAAAAAAATCTGCAATTTTATTCTTTCCTGACTGCAAGTTCATGTTGCCATTATAACTCAATAGTGCACCAAATGACGTACACATTTATTTGTTTTGCTAAAAAAAACCACATTGGGAGATTATAAAGTGATATCGTGCGCCTAAAATTTGACTCACTGTAATAGTTCAAGGGTTTTAGAGCCACTGTGTTCATATGTGGACATTAAATTTTGTGGGCGAAATGTTACTTTTCAAAATGTTTTCTGCAGCAATATGTATTTCGTAGATTTCTGGTTAGAACAACTATACTAGTATTATTATTGGTAAACGCTCTTATTTAAGAACTATTCGTGGATACCCAATCAAAATCGTAAGATTGTTGTGTGCATCCAGCATAACATTTTTGGTTAAATGGCATATTTCTTTCCAGACATATTTACGAGTATAAGTATGTGTTACTATATAATGAATTCATATGCTATTTGTTTTCCTTTAATTTCGGTTGTAGACATGTATAGACTCGGCAGTAAGGCTAAGATATTTCAATTGTAATTTCTGCTGAAGATTATTGAGCTAAAATTTATGTGGCACATATCTTACAAACAATAAATAACAGAATTTCCTCGATCGAAGTTTCTGTAAAAATTAAACTTTCAGTACATTCAAGATTAAAGAAACGCGTGGCAGTGAAGAGTCATATGTGTGTGAGTTTATTGTGAATTTTTAAAAAGCAAGATGACAAATTTATTTTTTGTGATTTTAACAATGACAAGTCTTTGTGTTAAAATGAAAAACAAAAACGTAATAAATGATAAAGTTTATTTAAAAAAATTAAAACAAATTAAATTATAAATTAATCTGATTTTGACGAACAATGTATAAGAGATGTGTGTGTGTGTGTGTGTGTGTGTGTGGTACATGTATACAAATTTATGTGCATTCATGTATCAAAAAATATTTAATTTTAAAGTGAAAATTTAACACACCGCCGCATTTGTTTTTAATGCGATAGATGCAGTGAGTGAAATAAAAAAAGAGCAACAGTTGTTTTCTTTTTTAATGAAATCAATACCCCCGCAATAGGGTTGCCACTTTAAGATATTTTTCTAAAACAAAGTTATTTAAAAACATATTTTACTGTCAACTCAATCGTGTTCACAAACTACTTTGTAGCTTATGACGTATATACATTTTTTCTTTAGTATTTCATAGGAATAAATATTTATTAATTTCGTCGACCTTGTGGTATGTAATTTAAGTATTATTTTTATTCAGGCTCTAGGTCATACATTAATTTAAGTAAAACTCCTTTGTTTTATTAAATTTTATTCACAAAACTTTGTGATTTTAAAAGAAAAAGATGGCTTTACTCAAATTCCTGATGAAAAAACCGATGGTGATCGAAATATTGAATAAAAAATGGAGAATAAAATTTAATAAAACAATGGAGTTTTACTTAAACTAATGTATGACCTAGAGCTTGAATAAAAATAATCATAAATTTCATAGGAATTTCAGAAAGCAGATTTATTTTAGGAATATGCTAATTTCTAAATTTACATAAAAAAAGTATACTTCACAATTTTTAATGAATTTGTTTTAAATTTTTATGTTAGACCGTGTGTTTATATAATAAATATAAAATATTAAATTATATACATACATATATGTTATTTGTGAGGAAAGCTTGAAATAAATCAATTTAATCAATAAATTTTAATGTGCTGATGGTTTGGTTAGGGATGGCAACCGAACTTCAGTTGGGTTTCTGTTCGGCAACCACAAAATATTGTAGTTGTTAGTCTTATTAGTTGGCACAAGCCTTCTTCTTTATTTTTTTGTGCTCTGCAATAGAATTGGGACTCTCTTGCCATCCATTATCGAGTCATAAATATTTCAATCAACAAAGGACATTTTCTATAGTGAGCTTGATAAAGTTATCACTTACGTGTAAAGCGTGTTTCTCGTTTTTATTACAATATTTTGGGAAACTAAAATGACATAAAAATTTTAAAGTGAAATTTGATTAAAAATTTCTAAAACTTTTGCAAATAATCAGATACGATCTAAATATAAATATACCATTACTGTAACGGGCTCCTAGATATTACACACCTGCAAGTTTTAGTCTTTTATTTGTGAGTCATAGCTGTATTCCAATTCTACTAAGTCGCAAAGGATAAGTAACTTGAATACACAAAATGTTTTATATTTTTTTTTAAGTGCCCTCGTAGTCTAAGTGGCTAGTGTACTTGACTAGTAGGCTGAGTGTAGCTGGTTACATTTCTACGGCAGATTCTGGGTATTTCTGCAGACAAGCCAAATACCTTTGAAATTTGTAGTTGCTAAAAAAATATAATAATAATAATAATAATAATAATACAATTTTCGTCATTGAATTGGCAATCTCTTTGAAATGTCTTGTTTTACTTCTTCCCGATAACACATAAAATGAATCTTGAAAGCTTATCGTAGCTTGCCAACAATGGCAACACTGCACATTGCATTTATATTTTACACTCAGAAAAAACAATTAAACTCTCACTGAATTTTTCTTTTGACGCGTTGACGTTTTACTTTCTTTTTCAGTAGGTGGCTGCTTATTATTGTTTATGTGTGTATTAAATTGTCTCTGGTTTTCTTTGTTTTTTTTATTTTATTTTATTAATTTTTCATTGTATGTATTTGTGTTATTGGTTTGCTCTCCGTATTGTGGCCGTTAGTTGTCGTTGTTGTTTTAAAACAAAGATAATGAAATTCGTAGTATTTATTTTTCTTCCAAAGTGAGCAAATGTAAGGAAAGACTTATCAGTTTTGAATGCGCCACTAGATAAAACAGTCACCAAGAATGATTATACGCGCCGAGTCAATAATAAAATAATAATGTGTTCAAATAATTAATTCGTCTCACTTCACGTGAAAGAAAATATATATGTATATAAGCAAAGACGTAAATCTATTGACAAATACTCGTAAACAACAAGAAAAGACGACATAGTGAAAATAAATAAAAAAATGAATATGATTCATCCTAAGAAAAAAATTAAAATTATTAATAACAATTTTAAGAAGTTTATTAAAAGTAATTAATGTGCATACAAAAAATACATTAATAATAATAACATACACATACATATATTTTTTAATTTGTTTTTTTAATTTCTTTGCGTTTTAAAAATAATATTTGAGTTGATCAATAATAAAATTTAAATTAAAACAATTTTATTCTTCATACAGCTGCAGTTAAATATTTTTTTTAATAATTAAATTATCATATTTTGTATTTGTTTCTAATTAAAATTAAGTGCTTATGCTTCTTTTTTTAAAAATGTCTAAATCATCCAATTCAATAAATAATAGTCATTTGAAATAATAAAAGTGATAAAATTTTTTATTTGTAATTAAAAGTAAAATAAATAAAATATAACCATTCGATTTGTTTAGATCGAGTTGCTGAGTACTCAGACGAGGACGAGGAAGGTGAATTTAGTTCGGGAGAATTTAATGACGAAACCAATGATCTTGGCATACCCGGTTACGATCCAAAACGTGATTATAATCCTTCCAAGCATGATATGCGCAAATATCGCAAATTACAACGGTCTGAAGTTGAAGACGTCGTTGCATTAGGTGCTAGTAATCCGGTCGACAGTGACAGTGAATTCGAAATGAAGGATAAAAGTTCATCACGAGCTAAAATAAGCAGGGTAAGTGATTTCAAATGAAATTAAATTTTGCTTATAAAATACATATACAAAGTCGGACAAAACAAAAGTGGCTTCTTATAAAATTTTTTACTAAAAATCTTAAACTTATTTCGATTTAAAGCTTTTGCATTTCTCTATCAAGGAAAATAAATATATAATGGTAAAAAATTCTTCACAAAATTCAGTGATTTTAAAAGAAGAGAAAGTATATGTACGAAGCCATTTACTAATACTTACGTGGCAAAATGGCAAAACTATAGAAAAATTTTATTGTAATTAAAACTAAAATTAAAGTCTTAATATTCCGGTGCCTAGTTTTGTTCACGTTCCCAAAAAAATCTTAACGTAGAATTTATTAAATATTACAAAACTTTATCATCAGGCAATTCAATCTGAACAATATATTTATTCTTCGCAAAAACAGTTGTCTGCACAGGTATCCCGAATGTTTTACCAGCTGCACCCAGAGACTGGGGAATTGCGATTATTCAATATTTGCAGGGGGGGTTTTGAAACATTCACTGAATTATTCATACACACCTAACTCGGCCAAACATTCTTAGTTTTGTGTTGGGGCTATTGTCGTGCTAGATTATACACACACATACATTAGAGGAATTTTCCTCTTCAAAAGTTCCAATAAAAAATTTAAGAATTTTTTGTACTTTAAAAACAAATTTTTTCAGAAACTATCGTTTGATTACGTAGTTTGAAGACATTATATCTATATATGTATGTAGATTGTATATATACTATGAATTTAGACATTGGCTTCTCATATCCCATGTAACTTTAACGTGCTTATATCCTGTGTGCTAAATTTATATCCACCATTGTAATATATTAAGTAAACCATCACCTGTTCTTTAACGGGTAAAAGGGAGGATGTTATATACAAAAACTTTCGGAAAATTATAACTCATTATTAATGCGTATGACTTATTTTATACAGCAATTAAACATAATTGTGTCATGCATAAAATGTAAAACATTTTTTAAATTATTTTAAGAACTTATTTTTAAAATTTAATGAATGTTTTATTCTCCAAAATATATACACATATTAATATTAAAATCACTTTATAAAAAAAACTTAAGTAAGTAATGAAAAGCTAGGGGATCTCCCCACATTCCATTGAAATTATCATTACAAATACCGCGGTGTGCGGCAAAATAATTAATCGTTTTACTAATAATAAATACAAAAAATACATGACATTTCTTAGACCTTAATTAGTACTTAAATTGTCTTTGAACATCAAAGAATAAGAATTCGTTGTAAAAGTCAATGAACTTGTCTAAAAAATAAATAAGACAAACATTAAAAACAAAAAAAAAAAAAACATAAAAGAATATAAAAAAATACCTGATGAAAAGTTGTTGTAAAAAATGTAAATATGTCGTGGCCACAGCATTTAGTCTAAAATTTTGTCAAAACTCATTTTGACACTAACAATGTTTTTTCGCAACGCTGTATGCCAGACAATTGGACAGCACTTGTTTAATTTTACATATTTTCCTTGCTAATATCTATTACATTTTCCCAAACTCAATCTCAAAAATCGCCAAAATCACCTGGAATGATTTCTTGTAAGTTCTTTCTTATAATAATACATACATATATAATTTTAAATTATAAAAAAGTGTATAAATAGCATCATGAACTTTAATTGTTTTCGCGAAAATTATAAAAAAAAAAATTATAAAATAAATAAAAAAATTAAAGAGCCAATTATATATTGTTGATTTTTTATTTAATAGACAAAGTGATATTAAAAGTTCAATATTAGCAATATGTAGAGATATTCGTAATTTGCATGGTTAATAATAAAGAATTGAGATCTGAAATTAAAGTTTATTATTTTTTTGCATCTAATGCCGCACATTTTTCAAGTTATTCCTCACCTTTTTCTTCCTTCGAATGCATTGTATGGTAATTAAATTTATTAAATTTTTCTTATAAAGATGTAAAAGAAGTGAAACCAGATTTTAACATACGTATATCTTATATTTACTCATACATACATACAATTTATAACATGTAATAAACGATTAGGAAGTTCATAATGTATTCTATTTTGCAGACAAGTTATGCTAGAATTCGCTATTAAAAATAATCTGACAATACAGAGGATATTAGTTGGAATCACCGGCATTTAAAGTATAGTAACGCAGGTTCTTAAAATGGGACGGACGTTCTTGTAACATCCTTATAATTATAAACGTTCTGCTTGAATTTAATATTATCAATTACTAAAAGGTACTCCTATTTTTTCTTTGTGATTCATAAAAATCTTTAGAAAAGTATTTGAGAACAAAGAATATTTTTGCGATGAGAAATTGCAACATGTTCGTAAGCTTTAAATTAAAAAAGTTTTTTTAATAAAAAAAAAAAAAAAAAATAATAATAATAAATGAAATCAGAACTAGTTTTTAAGACAAGTAACAAAAGCCCGTTTTCTTAAAATTTTTTATTAAATTTTAAACAGCAGCTTTCCATAACCCTAAATAAAAAGTAGTAAAAATAACTCTAAAAAAGTATATAAAATAGTGGGAAAGTATCCAGTAGGGAGTAAAAATTTATTTTTGACTTTTATTTCATGCTTAATCCTGCGGTGTAATCACAACATTTGAAAGAGAATAAACTATAGCATCGAATATTATTTGGAAACGTGTCGAGTAAGCAAATCATGGCATTATTATATATACATACATACGTATCGAATCGGAATTTTTTTTTGAATAACATAATACATTAAAGAACACATGTTTATCAAATACATACAAAAGAGAAGAGGAAAAAACAAGTGGCAAAAGGCAATTGCGTGTAAATAAAATTTTATTTTTTTTTTAATAAAATTAAAGCGTTTTGAATATGAATTTTTTTATTACGATTGTATTTTATGGACGAGGGAGAAAGTCGTGCAACACGCACAAGAGATAAAAGCGAGCATATACATATGTATATATAAGTATATATATATGTATATATATATATACATATATACTTATATATATATATATATATATATATATATATATATATATATATATATATACTTATATATATATATATATATATATATATATATATATATATACACTTATATATTCCTTTGCTAGAAACAGCATAAAATACGAGTATAAGTATTTTTGAAAATGTAAAGTTTTTCAATAATTTAGTTTGGTTTTTAGATTTAAAACAAATTATAGTCTCACAAAGGAAACAAATAATGCCGTTCTTTGCTTATTGAATTTCATTGGATGCATTCATTCATACATTATGAATCAAGTAAATGTACATATTTTTCCTTTTTTACAAAAACAGATTTGAAAAAATGGCAAAACAAAAGCTTGACACTTTGCTTGCGCGAAAAATTAAATCATTTTTCGTACGATACGCCCTGACGTATCGAATGACAATCCGAAAGATGTTTGATTTCTTCGATTACTCGATATGGAATGTCATGATATAAAAATAGAAAATCAAAAATATCAACCAAATAATTTTAATTAAACGGAACTCACTTTTGCACCTTCCCGAATATTTGAGGATGGCGTACTTTCCAACAACTTCTCTCTTACTGTTTTTAACACATCTTTATGAAACTTTTTTGTCCTCAAGTGAAAATCAATGTTTTTAAATATTTATAACAAAACTGCGCCCAAAATCTATTTATGCCTCTTCTTCTATATACAAACATAAAAGGCTCCACAGCGAAAAGTAGGAAAAGGTATATTTCAGCAAAAAGAAAAAAAATTCCGTTAGAATATTCAAGTAAGAACTACTTTTTTACTGGAGTATTTGCATCAATGCATCAATCAATCAACTGCCAAGTAGATAAAAGCCTTGGCAAAATAAACAAAATTTCGACGGCTGTGTGGTGCCGTATTAAAAACATATTGCGAGTAGCGTTTTTCGGAAATGTCAACTAATTGAATTCAATTGAATTCTATCATTCAAGTCCACTTCGATTATACGTTCGATCCTTTATAATTTTACCAAGCGGTTCTAACGCCATAACAAAGAAAAAATGTTTCATATTTACATATCGCAAATATAAAGTTTTAAAAAGCTTCAAGTCAGCAACTTGTAGAAATTTTACACACGCACTCACAACCAAGAACAACAATAAACTTTCGCAATCGTCTGTCTGTTCTTTTTAAAATAAAAAGTGAAAAGTGATTTTTATTTCCTGTGGAAAAGTATTCAATCTATATATGAATGTATTATATATGCATATATGGAACAAAAATAATTTCAACGTTTTGTTGCTCGTATGAGTGGGTGACAACAGTATTTTGTTAAATGTGTGTTTTTTATTAATTAAGTTAATATAGTTATTAAGTTAATATAGTTATTTTACTTACTATATACATGCAGGTGTGAACTGCACACTGTATAAAAAATACATAAGCGCAAAATTTTTTTTAAATAAATTGAACACATGCTTTATATTGAAATTCATCGGGTTTGTACCCATAAAATATTTGAACTTTTCGAATTTGTTTACTATGGCACTAGACATTTCAATGGTCGCTAAACCAAATCGTTAGTGATTTTTAAGTAGTTTGAAAAGATTTAACCTCATATGTTAAAGACAAAACACTCAAATACAATATGAGAACTCTCTATCGTACATGAGTATTACGAAATACATAATCATAGTATGTTTACAATGATTTATACAAACAGCACACGAAGCGATTTATACTCAACATGAGCCTTGGCAGCATTATCACTTGTTCAACTTCAAATTTATAAGCATACTATGTAGGTTTACGTTTACTTACGTTTAATGATTCTTATTACACTAGGACTTGCAATACTATAAGTTTTCTAACGACATCCATTAGTAGTATTCAACTGAGTTAAGTATAGGTAAATGGAGGGGCGGTATATATAACTAAATTTAGTAAAAATCCAAATTGTAAAAAATTTTAAATAAAATTTTTCGGTCCAAATATTTTAAATTAATCATGTGAATTCTTGCTGTTCTTGTTTGTTGTGACTCTAGCTGTTCATATGTTTGCAAGTTTGAAAAGTTAATATATTTTTAGGTACAATCCCAATAAAATTCAATAATTAGTATTAAAAATATATAAATAAATAGGATTTTTTTTTAAATCGCAAAACCTCCCATCAATGGCATAAAAAATTTCAAAATCGGCGTATGATAAATATTTGATTTCTTATTTTCGCATGTTGCGTATGATTAATATTTTAGCACAAATAATTGCAGTATTGAAAAAGTTTATTTTGAGAAATGAAAATAACATTTTTAAATAAGTTCAACGAAAGGCTTAGCTTCAAATAAATAACTAAACGTTTTAGCATTCTATCTTGAATGATTTAGTAAAAAAAGTATTTAATGATAATTATAAGAAACTTAAATGACGCACAAATTCTCTCGCAACTCATTTCGCTCAAGAAGAAGGAATACTATTGATATCTATCTAATATCTGCTCTTTACGAATTAAATTTATTATTATTATAACTTATCACTCTTTGCTTGATATCAAGCTCTATGAATCTTCGCCAAAATGAAGGATTGTGCTCTTGACAAATCCATTGTGGAGTCAAATATTATACACGTGGCTTAAAAACATCTATACCTACTGTAATTAAGGCTTGCCTTAAATATGCATGACTGGAATTTTCTGTTGAGTATAGGTTTTATAACTCTCCATAGGAACATTTATAATACATTGTTTAGTTTTTGGTTATTATTAAATAACACTTACACAGCTTGGCTACTGTTACAGTTGCCAGTCACAAGCTCTCACTAATGTTTGCTCTTATGATTACGAAAAACATATTTTATGTTCATCAGAAGTATGAGAAATATTCGCAAGAGCATATTGCTCCTTTAATGCAAAATGGTCAGTCATGTCATATGTAAAAAAATATAACTTGATAAAATACGATCCAAGCTTTTGAAATGTTGGCTTCCACATGGAGACTTTTTGGCATTAGTTTGATTTAGCTTTAGATATAATTTTTCATTTTTTTTACATGTGGAGAATATATTTAGGAACTATTTTTCGCCAGTAACATAAAAATTTTGATATTTGATTGATAAACAAGTTAAGTTAAAGGAGAGAATTGATTTCACTATCTATTTTGATACAATTAAAAAAAATTTTTATATGTACATTTGTTTATATACGTACATATGTATATACCCCTTAGAATACTTATATTTTTATTTATTTTTTCTTCATTTACTTTCTTTTCTGTTAGAATTTCCCTTTTAATATTTATTTTAACAAATTTTTTTACGTTTGCTACTATAAAAAGAAATATATCTATATATTTTGATCTTTTTTATAATAAATTAGTTAATATAACAGTCATGCTTTAGGGATTATTTTATTGTTAAACAATTTTATTGAAAAATATCGATATTTCGATACTCATTGAGTATCATCTTCAGGACAATTCTGTTTTTTTAAATAATAAAATTAATTTTTTTTGTCCTGAAGATGATACTATGAGTATCGAAATATCGACATTTTTGAATAAAATTGTTTAACAATAAAATAAGACCTCAACCAAATTATAAAAAGAAATATTTAATTGAATTATGTACTTCATTGTGAAAAACTTTAGTTTTCTGCAGTGAATCCATTATTTTAAATATATGTATAAGTATTAAAATTATGGCGATCATATACTCGTAATGTCATAAATATATTCAGTAAAATTCTCAAATATGCTCATGCTCTTTTGCGAAAGAATTAAATCTGATATAATGCTTTAAGTTAATACAGAAAAATTCAGCTTTAATTCCATAATAAATGTTTAAATTCCAACTAAAAAACTACTTTTACTATCTGTATATTATTATATAGAAATGAGCGCAATTTGACCATTATAATAATAATTATTTATAAATATTTTTCTTTTTCTTCTCTTGTAAATTTTACTAATTATTGATTGTTTTGAGTGAATGGATCTTCGCACCAGCAGTATGGTTCAATTAATTATTTTATGTTCGCTATAATAATGTAATGCTACGGTTAGCAAAAAGAATACACAACAATAATGACAGTAACTTGATTGCAATTCGATTCGGTATAATTAACAATTACAGTAGACAATACACAATATATTGGGTGTTTCTTATTGAGGTATAGAACTTTAACTTGGCATCACTTTTTTAACTGGCGGCCATTTTGTCAGCTGTCAAGTGATTAATACTTAGTTTGGTTTGCCATTTCATCATGAACAGGTTGACAAAAGAACAACGCTTGCAAATCGTGCAAATTTATTTCGAAAATAATGGTTCAGTTCGCGAAGTTTACCGCAAGCTCCGTCTATTTTATGGTCGACATAATCGTCCATCAGAGCAATTAATTCGGTTAACCATGGATCGTTTTCGCACTACGTTTACTCTATGTGATAATACGCATCCGCAAAGACGTCGAACAGTGCGCACCGAAGAAACAATTGCCGCTGTAGAGCAAAGTGTTGAAGAGGACCCGAATGAATCGATTCGCCACCGTGCACAGCAATGAGCCATGATAACCGACTATTTTGTTCCCGAATTGGATGGCATGACTGTGGATGAGTTGTGGTTCCAACAAGACGGCGCTACATGCCACACAGCGCACGTCACAATCGATTTATTGAAGGAAACATTCGATGAGCGCATAATTTCGCGGAATGGACCTGTCAATTGGCCACCAAGATCGTGTGATTTGACACCATTGGATTATTTTCTTTGGGGATATGTGAAGTCGCTCGTCTACGCCAACAAACCAGAAACGTTAGGGGACTTGAAAGCCAACATTCGTGGCGTTATTGCCAACATACGGCCCCATATGCTCGAAAAAGTGGTTGAAAATTGGACCTGTAGAATTGGCTTTATTCGAGCCAGCCGCGGCGGCCACATGCCCGAAATCATATTTAAACGTTAATGGCATAAAATTATCCTTCCAATAAAGCCAAATTGATGGACATTAAAAAGATTTTCTTGTGTTTTATTTCAATTCGAAGTTCTATACCTCTAAAAAAAACACCCGATACTACAATCAAATATATATACAATATAAAAATATAAGAATGAAAAAGTTTTTGTAGTAAAAAATTAACTAAAGTTCCTAGTTCAAATGTGTTTTTATGCATTCTATTATATAATTGCCATCTCATCTGTTTGCGAATAGAAATCCAATTATAATCATAAATATTTCTTTTTTTAATTTCAGACCATTTCCCTGCAGCAGCGTAACTTTAAGCAAAAGATATTTGCTCTTTTGAAACGCTTTAAAGCCACCGAAGAATTGGAAGGTGAAGTTAATCGCGGTACCGCTGCTCTACGTGGCGAACGCGATTTAGATGCATTATTTCAAGAGCTCGAATCATTGTCGTGCTGTGAAGGTGATGACTCTGGCCCCGACATAGACAGCTTGTCAATTGGTTCAACACCTAAACCCTCGTTAAGGCCGTTTTTTACAAATTCTCGCATTATGTTACATGACATTGGTGCTAGTGGTGGTAAGTTTGTTTCATTAATCTGCAAATTTAAAAATACATTCAACATAAAATTTTAATGGATCAAAAATTCTCGTTAATGGTACTTTTTTTTGTTTTGTTTTTTACTCATTCATACGTTTTTCATTGATATTCCATTCGTCTCTTAAAAAGTTTGTCAACACGACAAGTTAATTTTAGCCTTTTTTAATGTGCCTTTTAAAAAGGGTTTGTTATTACTACAAACTAATTTTAGTTCTTGATTTTTTATTCAATTATTTATTATTTTATTAACTAATAGATAATAATAATTATATTCGTATGTAGTGTAGTACCAAAGCAGATGTCTATTTTTAATTTGTTAGAAAGTAATTTTTAAAAAGTAATAATGATAATTTGTTTTATATATTTATTTATTTATTGTATATTTCTCCCAACCCAACGAAATATGGGTCAAACATTTACAAAAATAAATTCTTGATACAAAACTTCTTGTTATACAATTACACATGTCAACTTAAATACGACATTATTTATTTACAAAGTACATATTTAAATTAACATTAAGGGAGGGCTGCCATCATATACAAAACTTCCGGTTTCTGTTCATTGATAATAATGTGTAATTCTATAACATCACATATCAACAAAATTGTGTAACAAGGAAAATACTCGTATGCTCACTAATTTTAAAATACCTCTCAGCCCTCATAATAAAACTAAAGGGAGGTTGCTTTTTTAATGTATATTTATATATTTTTCTTGTGGTTATTGCAATTTCGCATAATCTGTGAACAAGAAGCAATTTTTGTGTATTTTTTGTTTTAATTGTACCAGCACTCAGGGGATGAACCCTAATGTTCCAAACTCGCAATACTTCTAGGATTACTAACGGTGCATTTCAGTGAATGGCTCTTTATTATACTAAAAGTTCTTATATATGATGTACAGACACTCCAAATTAAATGGAGCTTACGATCAGGCATTAGTTGGTACTATCTGATATAAAAAAAAAAAACGGGCATACCTCGTATGTCTCCGACTCTTAGTCTATAAAGTAGTTCTTTAGGTGATTTTTTAACTATAACAGACTAGGTGGATGGCCCGTATTTGTGCGATGCATAGTAAAGGAACTAGGAATATAGATAATGGGGGAGGAAGGTAGAGAGAATTGTCTCTATGGATATTCGACTGGAACTTTTCCACATTGAATTTAACAGGAAAAAACCTCTTGTAATAAAAAGCAGCGGGTTCCGGTAACAAGTTGCCTGATTCCATTAGAACACATTTCATTGTAGAACAGCGAGGAATTCCCAATACTGGGTCGATGTTCCGATAAGTTACTGTCAGTTTTGATAAGTTTCTTCATCCTCTCCCGCACGTGGTCGAGTAACTTCAAAATAGACAGACTGCAGCGGCCCATATATGAGAGTATTCCATTTGAGGATGGATCTAGGTAGTAGAAATAGTCAGCAGATCAGAAGGAGTAAAGTATTGCTTAAAAAGTCTTAAAGAAACGAGTCACTTGAATGGTTCTTCAGTAACGTAAAAATATGTTCATTCCATCGAATATCAATTGGATGTGCATGCCAAGAACATCAAGAGCTTCTGATTTCTAAATATTTGTATTAGCCATAATTGCAAATGGAGCATGACGCCATTTCGAGATTGTTACAAGATCCTGATTATCATACCTGTTGTAAACCATGGATCCAATCTGGATCCAGCGCTTGTTATTCATACTAATTTGGCAATAGGCCAAGTGATAGTTGTTTCATTCATTTGGCCTATTGTCAAATGAATGGAGTCATTATCGAATGAAGTCATTACCGACACCAAAAGCAATAAGGTTTGCCAGACCCTGTCAAACGCCTTAAAAATATCAAGAGCCACACAATAACACAAAAAGGAAAAACTAATCTATATATATATATAATAGGATGTGTGTATGTATGTATGTATGTATATGTATGTATGTATGTTTGTATGTAACGTAATGGCTCCAAAACGTCTGGGCCGATTTTGACGAAATTTTCAGGAAACCTTCAGAATACTCGGGCGGGTGACACTGGGAAATCTGATTTTCGGTCTGTGGGAGGAGGGGCGTGGCAAAATCCAATTATCATATTGCACCACCAATGACATATACATATATTTATTTTTTGTGCTTTTTTTATTTTATTTTGGGAAGCCGTTGTCATGTTCTTAAAAACGAGATATCAAACTCTTTAATCGGTTATGTAGTTCCAAAGATATTTACAAAAAACCTATGTTAATAATGATTCATTATCAAAATTTTAAAACTTTCGAAATATTGCATTAAAAAATCCGAGTTTTCGGTTTATTTACAAAATATTTACATCATTCGATAACACAAGATATTCCGCGCTTACTAAGGTGCAACATTGTACAATAAGTTAAAGATCTATACATATAAAACAGGATATATATATATATATATATATATATATATATATATATATATATATATATATATATATATATATATATATATATATATATATATATATATATATATATATATATATATATATATATATATATATATATATATATATATATATATATATATATATATATATATATATATATATATATATATATATATATATATAAGTATATATATAAGTATATATATATATATATATATATATATATATATATATATATATATATATATATATATATATATATATATATATATATATATATATATATATATATATATATATATATATATATATATATATATATATATACTTATATATATACTTATATATATATATATATATATATATATATATATATATATATATATATATATATATATATATATATATATATATATATATATATATATATATATATATATATATATATAGTATATATATAAGTATATATATATATATATATATATATATATATATATATATATATATATATATATATATATATATATATATATATATATATATATATATATATATATATATATATATATATATATATATATATATATATATATATATATATATATATATATATATATATATATATATATATATATATATATATATATATATATATATATATATATATATATATATATATATATATATATATATATATATATATATATATATATATATATATATATATATATATATATATATATATATATATATATATATATATATATATATATATATATATATATATATATATATATATATATATATATATATATATATATATATATATATATATATATATATATATATATATATATATATATATATACTTATATATATACTTATATATATATATATATATATATATATATATATATATATATATATATATATATATATATATATATATATATATATATATATATATATATATATATATATATATATATATATATATATATATATATATATATATATATATATATATATATATATATATATATATATATATATATATATATATATATATATATATATATATATATATATATATATATATATATATATATATATATATATATATATATATATATATATATATATATATATATATATATATATATATATATATATATATATATATATATATATATATATATATATATATATATATATATATATATATATATATATATATATATATATATATATATATATATATATATATATATATATATATATATATATATATATATATATATATATATATATATATATATATATATATATATATATATATATATATATATATATATATATATATATATATATATATATATATATATATATATATATATATATATATATATATATATATATATATATATATATATATAGCGGGTCAGCTAGTATCAAATAAACTTAAAAATTCTTTAGTTCCACAAATTAAAATTTTGGATTATTTGGTTATTGATAATCATTAAAAAATAAGTACAAAATTAGGCAATATATGTCTACTGCATTTAGTGTACATATGTACATACATATTTGGTTACTTAGGGTTTCAAGTCGTTTCATATTCCTTACTTTTATATAAATTGTGATAATTGTATGATTTTTAAATTTCATAGAACTTTATATGTATGTTGTATTGTAGTTTCGAGTTGGTTTTTCAACTCGTCAAAATAATCAGTATTAGAGAATGACAATAAGTGATCGCTTGGACATCCCTGTCACAAAATATAACATCTCTGTACGCATAAAGCATACTAATGGTTGTAATTATGAAATAATTTTATGTGAAATTTCTATAAAAAATAGACAGTAATTTTATTTATTTTTCTATTGGTGTTTCGAGAATTATTCCATAAAACTTATTTAGGTGGTTTTATACTGAATTAAAATTTTTAATATCTCTTAATTCCAAAACACATATTTATAAATATTCGAATATTGTATTCGAAATGCGGTTTTTGCGATACATCCAGTAATCGATCACTCTAATACAGAAAATAAAAAAAATCTTTTTTTTTATTAATAGTAAACTGATTTCATAACATGTTAAATAATGGAATACGTATAGCGTCTTCAATATTTTTGTATTTGTTGTCTATGGCGTCTCGTCTGAAATGATAAGCAAATATTGTTATGAAGGGAGTTCAAAAAGGTATAAGTTACGCTGTTATTATTTTGTATAAGAGATTCTAATTAAAATTTATTAAAACGAATAATTATAGATTTTTAAGTCGCAATATGCATGCACACATATGCACGAGGTCTGTTCACTAGAAAAGGTGAACTTTCATTTTTCTCAAAAAATATTTATATATTCATCAATTTATATTTTGTCCCCTTCAAAGTATTCCCTCTTAGATATAATAATATAACTGTGTCAGCGTTTCTTTCCAATCCACGGGGCAGTTCTGATATTCACTTTTTGGTATGGCTAACGCTCGTATATTTTTTTGGACCAAAAACAGTACATTTCACTGAAATTTAAAAAAAAGCAGTAAATCGATTTGGATAAACAGTACTTTTCGCAGTATATATTTTATTCAATATATTAAAAAAATTAACAATCATTTCCATCATCTGAATCATTTCCATCAGAATCAGCTTTTGTGGTTGTTTTGTATTTGTCGTTTGAAGCAATTTGAATAAGCAATGCCGGCTTCGTTTTGAGGTAATTGTAGAAATCAACGCACTTGTACTTCAAATTACATTTGACGGTCAGAATCGCCTTCAATGTTTGCACATCTAATCGGGTTTTGTCTGACGTCCAAGTTTTGTTCACTGCAGAGAAGATTCGTTCCACTGATGTTGAAGTTCCTGGAAAACATAAAATATATTCAACGATCGTGGCCATTTCTTTGAATTCGCAATCGGCGTTTTTGAGATGAATAAATATCTCCACCCACCGATCCACAATCGAAACATTGTCCCTTATCGTGTTTGGCGATTTTCGACTGCAAATTCGACAGTTTGTACTAGACTAAAGATACCGAGCAACATTTTTCTTTAATCTAGTACAAAACGTTGGAGTCGTAGGCGAATTTCGTCAAACACAATAAGGCCCATTGCCTTCTCTCCATTGCATAATTTTGTCACTCGTACAATAGTTTTTGATATATCGAAATTGGGTTGTAAATTTACCGCATTTTCATTGGCATTGTACAAATTGTATTCGCTCAACTTGTTCATAACGGTGTCGACTTCATTCCATGTTGGTGTTTCTTGCAATGCTGCCCACACAAAAATTTTCGGCTAGCGACGAATCAGAGGAGAATGCTTATTTTTAAAGTAAACAATAATTTTGTATGAATTCCTCTTCGCCGTTTTTATTTCTATTATGTATCGAAAAACAGTATTTTGAGGGAGAAAAGCAGTACGCAGTTTTTGATGTCGAAAAACAGTATAATACTGCGAAAAACAGTACATATACGAGGCTTAGGTATGGCCATAAGCTCTCTCAGCGACTCGGTTTTTATCTCCCTCTTTGGAGCACTTAATTCCATTTTTACACAATATTTGATGCAAATTCTTTGATGCATTTTTTCCACAGCAGAAAATCGCCGAATAAGCAAGACACACCTAACTGTTATGGCTCTCACAAACAACACAAAAAAAAATCGCTAATCAAATCCATGTAGCCCGAGAAATTTTATAATTCACCTTTTCTATTGACCAGACCTCGTATGCACCTGCATACATTCTTATATACAAATGTACTTGCTATACGAGTACATACAGACGTAGTCAAACATAATTAGCATACATTACATTTGCGCTTGGATACCGTCGTATTCGTAAATATATTAAAAATCATTTCAAACCATTGTCAAAGAAAATTTAATTAAATTGTTTAAATTTCAGCACTAAGTATTCATAAACTAATATTATATTAAAAAACCCATTTTAAACTTCGTGTAAATAAACGAATTTTAAAATAAGCTAAATCCCCTACATTTTAAAATGACAAAACAACTTGGATAATATGAAAGTAGGAATGTTGGGATGTATTCATGAATGTATGAATATACTTATGTACTCATGTACATACATATATACGTATACGAATGTAAATCTATTCAAAAGTTTTAAAAACTTTTCTTCTTTATCTAATTTATTATTTATTAAACGTGCAATTTTCTGTAAAAAAAAATTTTGGTTATTACAAATTTTTCTGCTATACGAGTAAAATCAATGCCAACAAATTGCATTTGTACAATTTATAAAAAAATTAAACTTTTTTAAACAAAAATTATTCCTAAAACTTTTGTAATGAAATTATTATTAGAGAAAAGATTGATTAAATAAAAATTATTGAGAAAAAAAAACTAAATTTTAAAGCTTTGCGTTCGTTTAATTTTTACCTCAAGTTCAATTTGTTGCAATTCGCAATATTAATTAATTCGTAAGCATATACTTACATATCATGTACATACATATCTACGTACACAAGCCATTCAGTTACAATCCTTTCTCATTGCCCTTGTCATATTCAAGGCAATAGATAAAATAATCAAGAAAAAAATTACGAGACCCCTGTCACCATTACACCGGAAAACAATAAAAACTGATGCATAGTTAGTTGTTGTACTAATTTTTAATATCGTCCTTTTGGTAATGAAAGAAGTAAACATGACACATTTTTCATGGTATGAGAAGAAAATATTTTTAAACATTTTTTGTGTAAACTTTGAGGAACGACATTCAGCCATTGGAAAACAAATAACAATAGATGTAACAAGGTATCGATCCTTTCGAGGAATTAGTGGTTTTTCTGTATATTGAAAATACGAAATTTATATTCATAAAATTACAAAATTATTTCAATTTTATTTTCGTTGCAACACCTTGCTGCATAAAACACAATGAAAAACATATCCAAAATATATTTTACTCCGAATTTCTTTATTAATACATCACAGGGATTCATGTTGCCTGTTAGATTAAAGCTAGAAGTCTTGGCTATTAGTGAAAGTTTATTATTGTTTTCTTGTAATGGAAAATATCACTAAATTCTACAACTAAATCAAAATGCACAGCAAAATTCAAATGAAATATGTATTTTGGAAAAATATAAATTCAAAAAAATTTGTTAGCGATGTACATACATTCAAAACAAAAATAAAAAAATCCTCTACATTCGAATAAAAACTATCATGAATTCCACTTTGTTATTTTTATTTCATAGAAAAATATATAAGCTGTAGTATAATGGTAGAGAAACTCATATTTTAAAATAATTTATTTTAAATAACGAAATATTTGACCCTTCAAACTATACAACAGTTAAAGTATTATTATTAAGGCAATTTCTTAATGCACGTTTGTTAGTTAGCCTTAAAGTGTGAAGTTTAAAGCTAAAGGAAAACATTTTTTTAATACGGACGCTAATGTTTAAGGAAGCTAGGGTGTTATTGTTAGTATTAGGGATGACAATCCCGAAGTGTCCCTGCCGCTATATTATGGTATACAATATAAATTGAAACTTGCATTTAACTCCTACCGATTTCGAATACCGCTATTCGGGCTTTGGATTTTTCAAACTAATTAATTATCGAATCCCCAAATTTTTATATACAGTACCCTGGACTTAAATAGTAGTAAAATTCTCATGCAAGGAAAAAAACAAAATTTCTTTATAACTTATTTTGAAAATTATTTGGCATATTCTACCAGCATTTTAAATATGCTTGTAGGTCTACTGATAACCGCCAGCTGAAATCCTGGCATATAGACATGTTAATAATAATTTTTAAAGAAAAAAATATTCGTTTTATGTGAGTTACAATCTAGACTCTATGTCTGAACTAACAAGCCGAAATTCTACCACTTTTTTACAGTTCAAGATATTTGCTATTTTTCAAAATTTTCGTCATTCTCACGATTCCTTCTCGCGTTTTGGTACTTTTTTATGTATCTCGAATTTTGTTCAAATTATTCTCAAACATCGATCGTCTCAGATAGAGTTTGATTGCTAAATACTTTGAACACCCCGCGTGGTGTATTAAAATTCCATGCTACTTAACCGATTTTAATAAACCACACATCTGTTGACGAATAGAGCAGAAATGGTTCTGAACTGTTTTGCCTTTGGCTATTTATAAGAGATTAATGAAACGATAGTAAAATGTGTTAAATTAGTGTGAAACAGAAAACAACTATGCCGTAGCAAATTTTTCTGCTTTACATCTTAGAGATATTCTGCCACTAGGGTGTAGCCATAATCACAACTGTTATGCTAGGATAGTTATAAAATTGTCTACATCTTTCTTGAAATAATTTTGGCACAACTATCCAAATAAGTCTACCAATTTGATGTACATATTAACGGCTACGAAAATTCAGCTCAATATACTTGTACAATCTCTAAACTCATCCTTTTAGATTCATGTCACGCAAGAGCAAGTATTAAATTAGTGATATCTGGTTCATTTGTATTTCAATCGGTTTGTTCTGAAACCGTTCTCGAAAGAAGATCTAAAATATCTATCAAATTTGTTGTATTTGTATGCCATTATTATTCATACACGCACCAGCACAATTGAGGGAACGGAAAAAAGTAGTAGGTATAATTGCTTTCAATAAATTTTGTTCTCTGATATGAAATAATTATTTTCGAAAGTATTTAAATAAAATAATTTTTAAAAGTAATAAAATAAAATTTAAACGTATATTTCCAAAAAATATAAAAAATGCGGACATCTAATCTACATAAATTGTTTAAAGAAGGGCTAAATTTGTTCCGAAGTGACTTAAGTCTCTCCAAACAGTCTTATTTGCCTCAATAGTTTACCGAAAGATCGCAAAGAGTATCGGCACTGGTTGGACCATTCATTAGAGTAGGGAGAATGGGATTCCAGGATATAAAAAAATTAATAAGGGCATAAAATTTTTCTTAGTGTTTTTATGAATATTTTTTTTTATTTTGCAATATTTATATATCTCGTAGATACTTACAGTTTACAATACAAAACAGAAAAACTTGAAAAAAATAATTTCTCAAATAATGGGACCGGATCTTATTGCAATTGGCGAATAACGCATTCGACTTTGACATTTTGCACTAGATTAAAGAAAAATGTTGCGTTTATTCTAGTTGAAAATGTTGAAATTTAAGTCATGAATCGCCAACCGTAATAAGTGTGATTAATTTGTTTCGCACCTTTAATTGTGTGCATTTAAAATTAAGTTTTTCTTATACATTATTTTACTTGTTTACTTTTTATTAATTACTTTTAACTAAATAGTTATTAAATTTGTTTGAATATTTTATTTAATTGTAATTGCATGGCTTGAATTCGAAATTTCTTTTGCAGGAAACTTTGAGCGCGGATCATCGGATAAAAGCGACCAATTGACCAATTCGTCGTTTCAAATTGATAATAACAAACAAAAAAGCATTCATTTAACAAACAATAACAATTCGGCTACAACACCAGGTCTGTGTAATTAATAAAATTAAAATTCCTTCTCTAAAATAATTTTAATTACTAATCAATCACCTTAATTATTATCAAAACAAAAGCAATTTAAGAAAAAGAATTAATCCACTACTTATCCTTCTTCAACAAGTAATTACTTTCTCTAGATATTTTGTTAAAAGAAATTTGCTTTCTTTTCATTCCCGTTGTCCTTGTAAATTTGATTTTAGTTACTCTCTCTTTATCTCTCTCTTTCCCCACATTCAAACTTTTTTATTCTCTCACTCGAAATTGTTGTTCTCCTTTGTTTTTATGTCTTGTGTGTATGTGTGTGTCACAAAAAATAAACTGTCTTAATGTTTGTGTAAATGAAAATGACAATTTATTTTAATACTCCTGTAATTAATTAATATCGGCAAATCTTACACTGGTCACATCGTAACAGCCAGCGCTTACTATTTTATAATCAGTTGTAAGTGTAAGAGTATGATCAGCTGGCAGCTACAAAGAACTTTAAAAAATGTACTTTATTTCAAAGTCAATGAAGAATAAACATTTAAAACTGTAGTTATTGCAAAGACAACCACATTTTAATAACTGTCTTTGCATTATAAGTGTTATACTTTTACTAGTGTTATACGTGCTTCATATTGTTTTCTTTCCTGTGTCAAAAATTCATGTAAATATTTTGTCAGAGATAATTATCTTATTTTTCCGTCGAGTTGTGTATAAATTAATAATCGATGTGTACTCTTTGCATTTAGCTGTTAAAAGTTCAAAAATATCAGAATTTTGTTTGTGAGTTTCGTAACAGCGAAAGGTACCTCTCTTCTTGACCCTACTCTTGATACTGCGTGCATTGGGCGCTTTACCAACAACAATTTTGAACAGTTTCACTGTTATATTAAGCAAGATTTAAGATTATTTGTATGGAAGGTAGCCTTTCTCTTGGTCCTATCCCATTTAATTCAAAATGGCACCACATGTGGGCCATACTCTTTCATATGAAAAACGGAATTTTCAAGTTCGGTGTATAAAAAAATCTTATTTTGAAAATTTACGTCTCTCTAGCTTATATTTGTTTAGAAGTAACATATTCTATATGCCCACAGAACTGAGGTTTCGATTATGGTTGCATCTTCTGATACCGTCGTCTGTATTAAAATATTAAACCAGGTAACTGAATGTATCTAGCATTAGATTTAGTTTCTGAAAATAAGTTGTGTAAATTTATCAATTTGGGTTTATTTTGCAAAAATATATTCTTTAAAAAAAAATTCCCCGTTAGAGTTTTCTTTACTCCGTCTGACTAAGTCATGGTTAATGACATTCAATATAATATTTGAAATAATTTTATAAATACAAATTACTTTGAAAAACTTTAGAAGTTTCTAAATTTTCCTTGAAGTCTTGAACAACAATTAGAAATAATAATAACAATCGACAATGACCATAACCCAATATAAAAACTGGTTAAAATATAAATTGTTGGTCCTATTTATTATCACGAAGCCATAAAAAGGTATTAACAATTAAATAAATGAAAACTGAAATGAAAAACAAAATGTTATTTAAGTTTGTTTTAAATCAGTAAAAGGTAATATCAAACTATAATTGTGTTCAATATACAAATTTACTTTATCCTTTGATCACCGCCTGCTATTTTTACGCCCACAGCTGTATGTATTTATTAAGTATTTGCTTAAGTTTTCATTTGTTATTGTAGCATAATTCAGAAATTTATTCTATATAAAATTTGGTTATATTTACATATGTGATAATAATTGCATGTTTCACTAGTCATCTTTATTGTTGTTAAAATGAAATTTGTGGTAATTTGCTTTTAATTTGGTTTGTTAAATTTATGACATATAGTACATAAATATTTAATTATTATAAATATTGCTAAACTATACTGCATGTAGGAGAAGGCGGTTTGGTACATTTAAACATTTGTAATAAATAAATGTTAACAATTTTAATTATTAAATTTTGTTTATATGGAAAAAAAGTTCCATAAAAAAATCTTTTAATGTACTTTATCTGCCACTTGCAGTGTATCAATAATAATTGTGTATTTCACTTGTAAACACCATCTAAATATTTAGCAATTATGCGTAAAAGAATTTTAAATGTTACTTTATTCATGATCGATCTACTGTTGTCATGTAAGGCGCCCCGTGCCTTTGGGCGATTTCTTTGCTTTCTTAATATAGCGAAATTCAATGGTTGTGGATCCGAGCAATTAGTTTTTTTCTGACTATGTTCGTTGCAACCGAAGTAAATATATTTTCCTTTAGTATATAAACATTAGCATGATTGAAATAAACGTGTATAAATAATATATTCACCCTTATACCGAATAAGATTTCACGTGAAATTTCAATAAATGGTAATTTTTTATTGTTGTTGTGTCTGTGTACTATTTGATTAGAAACTAGTCATATGAAAAATATATGGATTTTTAATTCACATTATGGGTGTTTATGTATGTATTCACAAAGTTCCCTTTTTTGGTTTGTTTTGTCAAATAATTGTAAATATGTATTTTAATCAGTTTAAGCAATTTCCAATCAAATACTACGTTTATACGCACGTCTTATTTGCAAATAAAAAAGAAGAATGTTGCCGTATAACTTTTTTATTGTAACTTATTAACTCACTTAAACAAGTCGTGAATAACGACACTATTTGCAAATAAAAAGTAAGACGTTGCCACTTCATGAACGTTTTTTGTGTTTTACTTACCAAACAATCATATTTTCGTCACATGGCATCACTAATAATAATATAAGTTCTGTATGCAATTACCCGTATAAACAGTGAATTAGTTATTTGCAAATAGTTCTATTTGCAAATAAGACGTGCGTATAAACGTGGTAAAAGTTATGCTTTACTATTGTCCCAAAGTTTTCTCATAGTTACGATTTTTTATTATATTTTCTTAATTCTGTTTGATTTGAAAACATTTCAAATTGAATTGAATCCCGAGAGTTTGTAGCAACACATATATTCTTTACTAAAGCTCGTTAAAAGCCGCTGAACTGTTTTACCTTTTGCTTATTTATATGTATATAAATAGATTTTCAGTTATAGTAACTATTTATGATTTGTCTTGATTGTTATAAATTTGATGAAGAAAATACCCATGGGGCATAGAAATATAAAGTTGAAAATTTAAACAAATTACACAAAATTTCAGCATCTTATCTAAATAGTACGTATAAATATGTACATATGTATGACTATCGAGAATCAATATATTTCTCTCGAAATCATATTCTTTTAAAATTTACTCTGCAATAAATATTGATCTCTTTATAACTCCAATAAATTTCATCTTTTGCCAATACGTTCGCATACAATCATGATTCATTTAAACAAAAATATATCATTGTCAACCAAACAATATAGCCCACTTGTAAATAATTCAAATCTCTAAGTATTTTTATGGCTCGAAACAGATTTATTAAAGACAAGTAACTTATGTTCCAATGATGGGCACACTTCTTTTTGTGTAGGACGAACTGCAGTAAACTGTTTAAGCTCAGAAGTAAAACAAATGCTGCACTACAGTTTTTTTTTAGTCATGGTTATTTGTGGTTGATACTATAGAATAAATTATAGATAAGAAAAAATGCAGACCTATTTTTAAAATGAAAGAATCATTTCACTCTTGCATTTCACTCTTGTTCATACACATTTTTAAATTATAATGATAACACTATTACCGACCCATTAGATTCTTATGGATTAATGATTCCAATTTGATATCACCTGTTCCACAAAACATATATATGTATTTTAATTTTACGAATTTCAAATTTGAAAAAGACATTTCAATTGTTTTTAAAATAATTTTTCAAATTAAAACACGTCTTGACTTTGGTGCTTCACATTGCAAATAACTTAAGGAATCGAATTTTTCCAAATATGAACGAATATGTTTTAGAAGCTGGATGTTGGAGTGTGATAAATATTTTCTAAAATGAAATTCATGTTGCCGCTGTTTATTAATATTATTTAATATAATCATTTTTTATTAATCTAACATAATTTTCTGAATATGATACTTAGGCAGCACCTTAATTTCGAATAATAATTGAACAACTGTATTAAGAAGAATTTGTGTTTGAATAATATATAAATGAAATTAAAACAGATTTTTTTCTTTTCTTAATTATCAATTGATTTAAGAATACAAGACACACGTCTTTGGACTCATAGTTCTTTGAGTAACAGTATTAGTCCAGTCAAACTAATTCCAATACCGATCAGATTTGTGGGTGATAATCGAATCTTAGATGGGTTGGTAGTTGGCAACTGAAAATTTTTTGTTGCTAGAATATCATTGAAATTTAGTTTCAGTTGCCATCTGCATTATCATTTGTATCATGTGCATTATCAGTTTTAGCACAGACATAATACGATTACTTGTAGCAACTGTCAGCTAAATTAATGGTCGGTTGCCATCAATAATTGAGTCATTGAGCTCTATCTAGGATCATTCGTTTTTATTGTAGCCAAGAGATAAGCCCAAGAAGGATGCTAGACATTGAGGTCATTCAGTACCGTTATGGTTCTCATGGTCAGCACAAATAGTAAGAACAGTATAATCGTGGAATTCTGTTTTTACCACAAAGATCGTTCACTGAATCTATACAATAATAGTTCGTCCTATCGCTCGGTATTTTGTAGTCTGTTCTATAACAACGGACTTATTAAACATATTAAGTTCAATAAAGCGGAAAAAATCTGTATATAAATAAAATTAAAATTTAGACCTTTGTCATTTACATGGTCTTCGGATAGAAGAAAAACGAACTCAGCACTTTAAAAATTCTCTCTTTAAATCGAAAATAGAAAATACAATATACATATGTATACCGAAAATAAAATAGATGTATTCTGTTTTTGAATTGAAATTTATTTCGTAAACTGGAATCGTATCGATTGCATGTAATACGTTTCGAAATTTTTACAAAAACATGTATTTCATTTAAGCGGGTTTTCGGTTAAGAAGATTTTCTTTTAAGCGAAGTAAAGTGTTTTGAATTTCATTAAGAACAAAAGTTAAGAACTTTTATCTTCTTATAAGCGATTTTTTTTCTTTTGAACGGAGTTCATTTATCCGAATTCGACTGAATATTCGGAATGGTTGGACACATATATTCTTACACCCGATGCCAATAATTTGGCTCTAATTTTACTAGATTATAATGCCAACTCAATAAAAAACATCATATAAAAATATTCATATCGAATATAAATTCTTTATTGTATTGTTTCCATAAGTTTTCTTTGGATATATTTTTGTAATTTTCATTTGTTATTGGAGAGTTTTTATATAAGCAAACGTGTTTTTTTTTTAAATATTATTGTTGTTAATTTAGAACTAAAATGGAATTTGTAAAATATAATTTCTTTTTTTATGTATAAAATTTTTTGTTTTTGCCTCATTAGAATACTGCACCTTTTGATTTCATTCATTTCAATTGATTTGAAACTGTTTCGATATTAATCTGTTAAAAATGCAGAGAAAAAATCATTATCTAATGAAAATATCGGGAAAATGAAAGCATATAAGGAATGTGGTTGTAATATTATTCAAATGGCTAATAAAGTTCACCAAACTCGCTTTGGGATCAATTATTATCTTCGCAACCCATTCAGCTATAAAAAGAATTTGAAAGGGGCTACTTATACTGTTGTTTCGACTGCAGATAGAAGATTTATCTTCAGAAGTGCATTTCCCTAGATTCTGCAGGAAAAACCAGTGGAAAACCGGATATAAGGACAGCATATCAAGTTTAAAGCGCGTTAGAAAAAAGGGTGCTTATCTCAAATGGCTGAAAAATTAATCTCAATTAATTTAACTAGAAAAGAAACAACTACTTTTCGGTCAGAACTAGTGGCTCATACTAGTTTTTTTCGATCTGTATCTATAGATGGTTACAGATACCACTTTCTTCATTTGCGTCAGGATGAGACTTTTGATGGAGTGAGTGATGGCTTGGCCAGCAGCTTCGTACTATGGAACAGTGAAATTGCAACTTTTCAGTTCAAAAATGAATGCTTATTCGTATATTACTGTTTTGGAAGAAGCATATCTCCACTTTTTCAATATTTTTAGTCCTCTATGAGAACAATGCACCTCTTCATACCGCAAATGCAATTGAAAAGTATATTATACAGCAAAATGTACTCGATTTGCCGCCATACGCCCCAAACTGGAATATGACAGTTAATGTTTGGGTGCGGTTAGTACGAATATCCCGAATAATGTTGATAAATTTTGTAATTTCATTTATGAAATTTTTCTTTTGTAATTGTTGCTCTCTTCTGAAGAAAAAAAAAATTAAGAAAAAACACCGGCACGTTTTTTCTTATAAATACATATTTTTGTGTTCCCCGTAGACAAACTTCAGTGTTTATTGAAAACGAATTCTTGTAAAATAAATTTGGTGTTAAATTTGTACATGTACATACATAAGTGGATAAAAAATAGAAAATAAAAAAAAATGTTTAACCCTTTATTTTGTTTTCAGATCGCATTTGTGATAATCGTAATGATAGTTCCGGTAATGAAGGCAATGCTGTCTACACAGATGGCCAAACCTCCGATCCCCAGAATAGTCCACCGCGTGGCGATCAGAACTTTATGCGTGTTCAGCATCAACTGACGCCCGTAAATACCACTAACAACTTGCAGGCAACAGCAGCAGGCCAAAATGCCAACAATATATCGACAGCCTGTACAAGTACGACTACAACACCAGCGTCAAATGAAAAGAAATCTCGTTTGTTTCGCACGTCGAGTAGTACACCGGGTGGTGGAGGTAAAAAGAAACAGTCACTTAGTTTATGTGCCGAACCACGCTCAGTATTAGAGACTTGCTTGTCACCCACCAATGTAGAGCCTCGTAAAATGCTGCTGGACCAGCTAAGTCGCATATTTGCCAGTGAAGACTCAGTTATACCAGATGTGGTAACAATAATCAGTCCACCGGAAGCTTTAAGCGGTAGTAGTCTAGTAACGAGATTAACAGCATTGTTTGCGAACTCATTTAAGCCAGCATTTGTTCCACAAAATACGGCAGAGGTAAAGGCTGTGTTACAAGCCCTTATGGGAAAAATTCAAAAGTAGTAAGTAACTTTTCATTAATGTAGTGCCTTCGCCAAAAATTAACAAAATTTCCTGATTTCTATGTATTTAGCTGCAACTCGAATGCCAAACCACCCACCACTGTAAAGATTCTACTAATAGGCGGCGATTGGTTGCAGGGTGCTGCTTTAAGACATTATGTAGAGCTAATGGGTGTGCGGCCACCGGATTGGCTGAATCATTTACGTTTCTATATTGTTCCCATTGGCAGTAGTGCTATTGCGCGTTATTTAAGTCAAATGGATCAGACCTATGCCGCCATGTTCGGTTCAGAAAATTGGTATCAGTTGTGCGAGAGAGCAGCCCAAACTGCGGCAGCGGTGAGTGCTGTCACAGCGGTGAATGCCACAGCGTTGTCATCTTCTTTGTCTGATTCGGCAACAGCCAATAAATCTGATATCGTAGAGTTAGTAAATCGTATACAACGATATTTACATGCGGCTGGGCCCTGCACCCAAGTACCCATAGCAGAGGCCATGGTTAATTACAAGGAAGAGGAATCGTGTCAGATATTCGTGCCATTCGTTAGTGTAAGTAGATTAAATAATGAATTTAAAACAGACATTAGAAATGTATCGCTTATTATTTATTAATTACACAGGATGTACGTATTGGTTATTTAGAGGGTCCCCAGGCATCACTGGACCTTGATGAAAGTAACGCTCAAAATATGGCTCTAACAACCTCCCAACCCACGTCAAATGCCAGCATGGCTATACCCATCGGAAATTCGAATTCTCAAAATCCTTTGAATGTGATTTCCCAAAATTTGTCATCCAGTTTACAAGGAGTCTCAAACAGTGCCAGTGGTACTGTACTGTCGGGCTCACCACCACAAGGTGGCCGGCTATCACCACCTTTGCAAACACCTCCCTCATCGGCGTCCTCTCAGCGCGAAGTTGGTTTTGGTGCTACACCTCAGCATGTGAGCAGCGAATCTGTGGAATTACAAGTTGACTATTGGCCTATAATACGGCCGGGTGAGCACACATCCTCGAAGGATAAGAGTAATACTCGTAGTGGTGATCAAGGAGGTAAAAATAGTATTAAGAGTACGTTTAGAAGTCTGCAAGTTTGGCGTCTGCCACAAAATGGTCAACTGAGTGAATTGTCAAATGGACTAACCCTGTCATTTGCGACGAAAGAAAAGAAACAAAAGCAAAGTATGTTAAGAATGTTATAAAAATGAAAATCGATAAAAATCTTTTGCTGTTACATATATTTTTGTTTAATTTTTAGTTATGCGTTTGGGAAAGAAAAAGGAAAAAGATCGTGATCTCGAAAAGGAACAATGTGTTGAGGGTGTAGCACGTTTAATATGCTCACCGAAACAATCTCATCCAATACCATTAAAAGGTAATTCAAATTGAATATTTGCTACTGTTATGTTAATTAGAAAACGAAATAATTGACATAATCGGCATCTTACACCTTGTAATGTAATGTAATGGGGGTTTGGCCCAGGATTGCTTTTTGCACTGCGACCATTGTTGATCTATTGTGCTTATCTTACATCTTAGTTTTAGACTTATCTATATTCTTTCTTATCTTTATATAATGACGCAAAAAGTTGTTCAAGTTTGTTCAAGTCTGTCACAAATGTAATACGATCAATACAAATGTGTGGTGGAAAAGAGTTGGTTGTTGCGTTTGTTTTGATAATCCGCTTATACGTTTCTTTTCCTCTCAAATATAGTGCGCAGCTCTGTGAGTTTCACGTTCAGATATTGCATTTATTTCTACACTCAAAAATAATCTTGTATATTAAGAAATTTATTTATATATATAAATATAAATTCTTTATATCAATTACAAAGCAAAAATACCAAACGTCAAAAATTCGCAATCAGACAAATGTCTGAACATCAACATTTGTGTTAGGCAATAATTCAGCTCTTGTTTATTAAATTTTCCTGTTTTCTCTCAAGTTACATTTACCTTTACTTTTGTCAGTTTTTGTTGATGATATTTTTCTTCTTCTGAGAGCTGGCAATATTTTGTCATTGGTGTGTATGTGAGTGAATATGTACAAATGAGAGAAAAAAACGGAAGGACATTGCAAGCGTACGTCTACTAGTTTCTCTTCGTCTTGCACCCTTGCCAACAAAATAACAAGTTTTTCAACGAAACGGTTTAGCCAAAGACGCACGAAATAAAAACAATTTTGACAATTTTGAGACTTCTTACATTTCTCTCCCTCTCTCGGATTCTTGATATGTATGAACCGTGTTGCCAGTTCGACTTATGTTTTATAAAATTGGAAATTGGGGAACAAGTTCGGCTTTAGACAGATCAGATTAATTTATGGGAAAATAAAATTCTAGAAAAACTACGCAAACGGCTTGTGAAACATATTGTTTTCATTCACATCTAGACTCCAAAAAAATAACACGTTCAAACATAAATTTGTAAAGTTGCTTTTTGCTTGTGATGACCTCAGACGACAAATGTAATGTGGCAATATGGCTCGCTGGATTTTTCTTTTTTAATTTTTCAACTAAAACATCATAAACTCTATTTTTTTGAATTCGATTGCCGATAGAAAAGAATTTATAAATTTCGATAAATTCCATTTTAATGACAAACATCCAATATGGTGAACAAAATATTAAAAAAATATATTTTCGTCAAACAAGCTTCAAACGGTTGTATAAACACGGGAACCTTACCCTAAATTACGCAAATCGTTTGTGCAAACGTTTGTGTGGTTTATTTGGTCCTTAAGGGATTTAAATACTACTCGTACAATAAAATTCGTTTGTAACGAACTCCGTGGAGCCAATAAAAATACTTCGTTATTCGAGAAACTTATTCTCTTGTTAGAACTTATTATTGCTGAAGTTTTGTTCTTATTTGTTTTATTACCACCACTGGACTAAAAATTTCATCAATATTTATATATATTGATATGGAACCTTTATGAAAATAAGAATTTCTTCGTTATAACCGACGGTTCGTTACAGACAAGTCTTGGTGTTCATCGAATAGCAAAATGAATTCATTTGAGAGATCGATTTACTTTAACTATTTATTAAATTTCAAAATTAATGTTTCTTATTTCTTTTGCAATTATAAATATAAATTTTTCATTGTTTTTTTGTTCTAGTTTATATTGATGGTACCGAATGGACTGGCGTTAAATTCTTCCAATTATCGTCGCAATGGCAAACTCATGTTAAAAATTTTCCAATTGCTCTAATTGGTTGTACTCCAATGTCATGTTCTGAACTATCCTAGTCATTTTGTTAAGAGAATATCATAGATATACTACATAACCTTTAACAATAAACTAATCGTTATTTTATACCCAAAAGATAATAAGGCGAAAATAACGGTTAGAATTAATAATCCTTATTAAAAATAAAAATATACATATACCTACTACATACATAATTAATTTTTATTTTATGATTTAATATAGGAATTGTATTTTTATTTAAAACTTTTTTATTTTATATACTTATAAATATAATAGTAAATAATTGTATAAAATTATTCATATTACATAATTATATATTATATATTAATACATAAAAGAAAATATTGCATATAGAACACTGAAGGCCTGATTTGAATTGAAGAAATAATCCGAAAATATTTGTGACATATAGAATATATTATATAAAATTATTAAACAAAATCGAAATATAAAAATAATTTGTTTGTTGTATGTACATATTATAGTGTTCACGATTTCATTTTTAAAACAAAGGGTTATGTTGCTTTAAACAAAGGAACGACTATCGTCACACATTTCGATGAAATTTCCATAATTTAATTTATATTTGGAGTTTTCGCATCTATATACTCGTGAAGCAAACACAGCCCATTTTTGCCCAAGCAATTATAAGAGTACCAGTCATTCTAAAGAGGTTGTGTTTAATTTAATTTGTACACATTCTTTTTAAATACATATATGAACTTTCTATTAAATTTGGAATGCTATAACCAAAATACTTCAACTCCATTGGTTTTTAACAACAATTTTAAAGATGTTAATACATTACCAGGCACTTCGTATGCCTGTTTCTATAAATAGTCTGTGTTGACAAATTTATGCTCTCGCTCTTCGTTGATGTGAAATGAAATTTTTTAAATTTTAATTAACCCTGTTCTTCTGTTTCGTTCTATTTCACATCAAAAAGGAAATTTCGGAAATTTAAAATTTTTAACTAATGTTGAAACCTGAATTTTCCATATATTTTTGGGTTTTTGTAAATGCATATGAGTTTGAATGCTTTTTTAACATGGTGGCTGAAGTGTACTGATAATATGGTTAACTGTTGTTTTGTTTCGTCAATCGGAAATAAAGTGTAAAAAAATTAAGCGTTTATACTGTCAAAAAGGATTTGATTATCCTGTGGGGTTACTAAATTGATTCGAATTAAACAGCGGCGGATATGTTAGCAGCTTCAATAATATTAAAATCAGTTCCCGATTTTTCAATATAATTATATTGATGTTTCGGTTAGAATATTTACCCGACATGGCAAGGATGTTAACAAATTCCTATCCTATAAACTCTACCACTGTATTAACAAGAATGAAAAAAAAATATTATATTTAATTTGAAAATGCATTAAAAGAAACCTATCGTAACGACATGATTGTGCTAAATATTTTATCAATAAAACATTTTAGCTTAAATTTGTTTGATAGGTAGGTACGATATTAACAACGGCAAAAAAAATTATTAAAAAATAAATAATAATACTATGTGTATTTAATAACTTCTAGCTCTGTAAAGTGCTAAAAGATTATTTTTGTAACAAGTCTCCTTCTGTTATAGTAATTGAGCACGAAACTTTCGTAGTGTATGGTACTTTTTGGTTTCAATGTGTCAACAAATTCTTTACTTCTTTCTATAGAGAGAAAAATTACCCTCGCCCGAACCCAAAAACGGAAACGATCTCATGTGTTACCCAGAAAATCGTTTATCCTATATGAAATGCACAATGAAGTGCTTATATTATTCGACCAAAAAATGCATAATTATAACATCGTTCTTCGTAGTGCTTAAAAAATTCTTATAAATATTTTGTAAACTCACCTCGTGAGACAAACATAATGTAAATTCACCTCTCGAGAGAAAAATATCATCTGATTTTTCCCGTAAAGCTATAAAAGTAATTTGAAAATTTTACTCATTTTCTGTAAAACTGCGTTTTTCAGTTGTGATGTCCTTGCAGCAAATGAGCGATGTGTCGAGAACAATTATTATTTTATTATGAATAAATATATATTTGTTAATTTTTCTGACCTTATGATATGTAATTTTTGTTTTTTTTTATTTTTATTCCGGCTCTAGGTCATATATTAAATAAAACTTCTTTTTTTGTTTTATTTAAATTTTTATTTTTTATTCCATATTTCGATCACCATCGGTTCTCTTCTTTAGGAATTTTAAGTAAAGCAAATTACATGTGATAGTTATTAAAGAACAAATTACAACAAAGATCAAAATGTGTAAATCATTCTGACAAACACTAGCAGAACGGAACAACATGCTGTTTTCGAAAGCCGCTACACTTTCATCATCAGCGTTCTTGTGTTTGGTCCACTTCTGTGGTGTCAGTTGATGTATATTTCAGCTATTCATACAAATCTTCACTGTAAATGTAATACGAGAATTGTTTTTTATTCATCGTATCATAATCTGTGAAAACTTTTTTTTGTAATGAAGAGCTCAAATTACACCTCACTAACTTACAACAGTCTTACCATTGTTATCTATTCTTTACCCACCATACACATGCTTATTTTTAATTTGCTTATTTTATTTTTTACTTATGACAAACTTGTTTTGGTTTGTTACTATAAGTATGTATATTTTTATTAATTTCATATTGATGTTCTTCGGTGTGCCCTCCGTTAGTTAAGTATATATTTGTTAATTTTTCCGACCTTATGATATGTAATTTTTGTTTTTTTTATTTTTATTCCGGCTCTAGGTCATATATTAAATAAAACTTCTTTTTTTGTTTTATTTAAATTTTTATTTTTTATTCCATATTTCGATCACCATCGGTTCTCTTCTTTAGGAATTTTAAGTAAAGCAAATTACATGTGATAGTTATTAAAGAACAAATTACAACAAAGATCAAAATGTGTAAATCATTCTGACAAACACTAGCAGAACGGAACAACATGCTGTTTTCGAAAGCCGCTACACTTTCATCATCAGCGTTCTTGTGTTTGGTCCACTTCTGTGGTGTCAGTTGATGTATATTTCAGCTATTCATACAAATCTTCACTGTAAATGTAATACGAGAATTGTTTTTTATTCATCGTATCATAATCTGTGAAAACTTTTTTTTGTAATGAAGAGCTCAAATTACACCTCACTAACTTACAACAGTCTTACCATTGTTATCTATTCTTTACCCACCATACACATGCTTATTTTTAATTTGCTTATTTTATTTTTTACTTATGACAAACTTGTTTTGGTTTGTTACTATAAGTATGTATATTTTTATTAATTTCATATTGATGTTCTTCGGTGTGCCCTCCGTTAGTTAAGTATATATTTGTTAATTTTTCCGACCTTATGATATGTAATTTTTGTTTTTTTTATTTTTATTCCGATACGATGAATAAAAAACAATTCTCGTATTACATTTACAGTGAAGATTTGTATGAATAGCTGAAATATACATCAACTGACACCACAGAAGTGGACCAAACACAAGAACGCTGATGATGAAAGTGTAGCGGCTTTCGAAAACAGCATGTTGTTCCGTTCTGCTAGTGTTTGTCAGAATGATTTACACATTTTGATCTTTGTTGTAATTTGTTCTTTAATAACTATCACATGTAATTTGCTTTACTTAAAATTCCTAAAGAAGAGAACCGATGGTGATCGAAATATGGAATAAAAAATAAAAATTTAAATAAAACAAAAAAAGAAGTTTTATTTAATATATGACCTAGAGCCGGAATAAAAATAAAAAAAACAAAAATTACATATCATAAGGTCGGAAAAATTAACAAATATATACTTAACTAACGGAGGGCACACCGAAGAACATCAATATGAAATTAATAAAAATATACATACTTATAGTAACAAACCAAAACAAGTTTGTCATAAGTAAAAAATAAAATAAGCAAATTAAAAATAAGCATGTGTATGGTGGGTAAAGAATAGATAACAATGGTAAGACTGTTGTAAGTTAGTGAGGTGTAATTTGAGCTCTTCATTACAAAAAAAAGTTTTCACAGATTATGATACGATGAATAAAAAACAATTCTCGTATTACATTTACAGTGAAGATTTGTATGAATAGCTGAAATATACATCAACTGACACCACAGAAGTGGACCAAACACAAGAACGCTGATGATGAAAGTGTAGCGGCTTTCGAAAACAGCATGTTGTTCCGTTCTGCTAGTGTTTGTCAGAATGATTTACACATTTTGATCTTTGTTGTAATTTGTTCTTTAATAACTATCACATGTAATTTGCTTTACTTAAAATTCCTAAAGAAGAGAACCGATGGTGATCGAAATATGGAATAAAAAATAAAAATTTAAATAAAACAAAAAAAGAAGTATTATGAATAAATTTTATCAATATCTATTTGCATTTTTTTTTAAACTGAGTACCTTCAAAACAGAATACTAACATATGTACATACATAGATATACGTTGTTAAAAAATGAATATCCTTTTTGCTTATAGATAAATATTCAATTGAAAGCAATTACAATTAGCAAATGAAATATGAGATTTTATAGACAAAGCAAATTAAATAATAAATTATTATGGCTGAGTTTACGAAGTGAAGCATTAAAAATAAGTTTCTACTTCATTATAATACAAAAACGAATCCAATTGAAACGTATCATTAACTATCATAAACTAAACTATACATATGATGAAATTAACGACTCTTACATTATAAAAAGAAAATAAATTTCAGAATAACTGTGTTGTATTGTCGGATTTGTTGCTGAAATAGTTTACCTACTATTATTCATACCAAAATTTTATTAAAATTTAATCAAAATATATTCACAAACAAAACTGTTCGGAACAACGTCAACCAATTAATTTCTACTTAACTAAGAAATTTATATTATCTTATTTAATTGTGCAGTCTGTTATCATACTAAATATTTATTGTATGCATTGTTTGTTGTGGTTTTAGCTCTTCATATGACGACATTTCATTGGTTGCTAAAACCAAATCGTCAGTGAAGTTTAAGCAGTTTGAAAACATTCAACCTCGGATATTTATGCCACATAAATCACAATATGAGAATTCAATATTGTACATAAAGTACAACAACCAATGAAATGTCGGCATATGAAGAGCTAAAGCCACAACAAACAATACATTCTGCAAAAGCTCTAATTGTTTCTAACGATTAGTTGGGGAGAATATCCCAAATAATAAATTTCAATATTAAGTATTTATTGTGTATATAGTATGTGTATAAATATAAATACATACATATATGTACATATCGCTCCTTTAATGCAACATAGACATGTCTTAAAAAAACAAAGGACTTGGCAATATGCGATTGAAGTTTTAGCTTCCACATCGAAACTTTTTGGTATAACTTCGGTTTAGTTTCACATGTAGTTCTGTTTTTTATACATATAAAAAGGATATTGATTTTTTTCTGAGTAATTAAAAAAATTTTGAGCTTTTGAGATATGACTATGTTGCATTTAAGTATCTATAGTTTAAGTTAATGGTCACATCGACACTTTTTGGTTTAACTGCGGTTTAGTTTCCGATATGATTCGAATTTTGTTCCTACACATAAACAGATTGAATACTTTTTCTAATGTTGCATTATAGGAGTAATACATGTATACATTTACATACATTATTATGACATACGAAATATGTATATTTTGTTGAACTTAAACTTTTCATAAGCAACATATTTAAACAATACAGAGAGTAAATTACTTGACGTAAATCAATAAAGAAATTAATCCTCCCATCAATAGGCATAGATTTTGACATTTTATCACAATAAGTAAACATTTTTATAAAAAATCTTGTAGAAATACAATAAATGTATTGTATCTAGAATACACATTGTTCGTAAACATTTTTTTTATAATTTTCTTAAGCAGACTAAAATTGCAAGCAAAGTAGTAATTTATCTTATAGTATTTGATGAATATTTCCTACGAATTCGACATTTTGTATTATATAAAAAAAACCTTCAACGTTCACGTGTCACATGTGTTTAAAAAAGGTACTACAAACAGTACATAAAGTAGGACGCAACTAACATTCAAAAACCTTTCCCGTTCAAGAATATACCGCTGTCAAGCCACAATAACTGAGAAGTTTTTCGAAATGTTTTTCGTAATGCTTTGCACATGATTCGACAAATGTTTTACAAACACTCGTCTTTATTCTGTTTGGGATCGTGGATGATTTTACAAAATCAAACAAAAGAAATGGAAAAATATGGAAAATTTAGTTTTAGTGCAAAAAAGTGTTCACAAATTTATTTAAAACTACAAAGTAAAACCTTTTGGTTTTATTAAAATAAAATACATAGTTTCACCTACAATGTGTTTGATTTCAAAAAAGTTTTCAAATCCATGTATGGCTGTGTACTGTTTTTTACAATTAATTCTAAGGCTGATAACTGTAAACAAAAACTATCAGGCAGTACCAAGCGGTACGATTAATGATCTCAGGATCTATAGTAGTTGTCAAACTCGTATGTTCTTTCATTTTATTTTTAAAAATCTATAAAATAATTTAAAACAACAAAATATAGTGAATCTGATGTGCAGTATGTTCTCCATAGCATCACTTACGCAGATGAAAAACAAAGAAATGATAAAGGGATATAGAGCAGTGAAGCATTTACGAAAAGACAATGGTAAAGTATGTGCATCAGATGCAGCAGAGCGAAGAATTTGCGAACAGGCTCCTGGTAACATAAAAAAGCAGCGTGTTATAAAAAATACCAACAATTCCAAGACTTCGAAATTTAGTTCGTAGATCAAAGCTAACAATTCTGATATTCATCGTAATAATGATGATTATTAATACTTCCACAGTATTGTTTTTTTTTTGATCGAATTGGAAAACATTAAAAAGAAGTTGTACTGCATACATATAATACATACAATAAATACATACATATATTATATAAATGCTTAAGGATATCTTAACTCTTATTGTTGTGATTTTAATGATATAAGATATTATAAAAAAAATTATCTTTAATGTTTATAATAATAGTAATATATACATATATAAACATATGCATAAGTACATATATCCTGTAGTTGTATGTATATTAAGATTTATTAAAAATATTAATTATTAGGCCAATATATCGAAAAACCATCACATTCTAATTCTACAAAAAAATCGTATCCCGCCTTCAGTATTCCTTGTTCTATTTATTTTGTACATTTACATATAATTTATGAACAGTTTTAAATATACATACACACATATATTATTTATCATTAAATTAATATAACAAAATCGTGTTATACACATATTGATAAACATAAAATAAAAGTATATGCATATACCCAGCAAAAAATATGACACAAAAAATTGATAATATTCAGAACACGTGCTACCAGAAGTAACTTGAATTCGGACTATAACGAATGAACTTAAGTTCGTTATTGATAAATGTTCTGTTTATTTGATACGCCTTCATTGCATCCGAAGTCATTGTTACGATTCGAAGAAAAATAGAATATTTAAAGCTATTTTTATTGCTTCTATGGAGTTAGCGCATAATAGACTATGAACTCGTATTTGAATTGCTTTTTAATTATATTTAAATCAAGATGTTTGTTAACTTATGAAGCTGGAAATGTATGTTTACTTATCGATTCTTTGAAGGTAATTAAGAAGTACTTCCTTTTTTGCTGGATGAATTCTAATTATTCCAATAAGAATTTTTTTAAGAAAAATGCTTTAAAATGATAATTGTGTGTATAAAGAAAACGTGTGTGTTATAATTTAATGTTAAAATTATTGAAAATTTACATGCATAAAATTTTTCTGCTTGCTATTTATTATGTAGTGTGAACAAAATTTTTAATATAATAAAAGAAAAATAAAACAATAAAATCTTAAATATTTAAAGACTTAAAATCCTAAATGGTAAATTGTTTATTATTTTAATTGCGAGAAATAATCGAATTGTTAACTATAGCATATCGTATTGTTAAATTTAGAAAACGCCCCTTTTGTCGCCTTGTTTTGAAAGCGTCTTGATTTTAAAAATGGGTAAATTTATAGTAGTGTGTACCTATTATTTCGTCTTCTTTTCGTGTGTAACTACTTTTTTAATTGTCTATGAACTTGAGCAAAAAGTTGATATGTGGTATTGTCAAATGACGGTACTATAAACGATAGATAAATATATGATATATATTTTCTGCCAGTTTTTGGATTTAAGCGCTTTATATTAATAAAGTAAATGATACATTTATATTGGCAAACCTTTTTTCCTAAAATATTCAGCTTAAGGATTAACACGTACAATGAAATCTTACGTGCTTTTATTTTATATGAACTGAAATAAATTATTATTATCCGGCTGCATGTATTAGACTCGGCGCGATCGGATTTAGCACAAAAAATTAAAATAAAGGATGCGTTCGTAAATACAGTACCGCGCTACAACAATAAATTAAAATGTTCTTATAATTGCAACAGTGAAGCAGCAGACGTCCAAAAAAAAAAAAAAAAAAAAAAAAATTATAAATATGGATCATATACAACAGTTGCATAATAAAAGAATATCATTTAATTTCTATCGGTATAGCGGAGAAAGTTTGCTTTTCCGTTGCGGTGCAATGCCACATTTACAAACGCATCTGTCAGAAATTGTAATAAATGGGATAATTTCCTAAACATGCATTGTACAGCAGACATCTAAATCTAAAGGTGAGACTGATGCATTTTGGAACAAAATATAATGTCAAAGTTTTAAAGAGCGCCGGTCGAGATCAAACATACGTACGTCAAATATTGTATAAGTGTGAGTGTTCTGTTTTTGTCGTTTAATCGTCAATCGCAGCTTTCGTTTGTAAGCATGTCTTCATAGGATAATTATTTATTTATTTTTTTTATACGCATATCAAAGTGTTTTGATTTTCATTTATCATTGACTCGTACACGTAGCCGAACAAGCACGACTACACGAACACATTTACTAATGGCTGCATTTTGGAACAACATACAATGTATTACTGCAAAGAAACATGGGTTTGGGGAAACACCCATGCATGCACTCTTTATTGTATGAAAAAAAAAGCAAGATATAAATAGTTTTTCCATACAAATGACAAGGATTTATTAAATATCATATAAATTAATTTACCCAATTTCCATACATACATATAATGAATAAAAAAACTTCGTTGCAATAAGACTATAAATATCAGTAAGTACGTTGTATATATGGCTAAAAATGATGAAAGTAAAATAAATACATAAATTAAATAATATAGTACATGTAATGGCTGGTTTCAATTGAAATAGAATCGTTGAAACTTTGCTTATTAATTAGGATATTGATATAATTTCATGCGGCAATCCCTTGACTATAATGGCACGTTCTCTTAAACCAAAATCACCACCAATACCACCAGGTGGTAACAGAAAATCACAATCCGGATAACCTTTAGGTTGGGCAAATTCAATTAAGTTTGAATTACTATCGCTTAATGATTGTAAGGACCATACGGCAAGATTTTTCGCTTTTCCATGGCGAGCCAAAACGTAAAACTGGAAAAATTTCAAGAATGTATCGGGTTATAATACAATAAAATAATTGATTTTATACACACCTCATTTTTGTCGTTTATTAAATAGCCTATTAACAAAGCCCAGTGAGCTTTATGGCCAAATTTTAAGCAAGGCGAGTGGTTGAAATCGGGGTCATAACTAAATTTAATGATAAAGTTTAAGTTAAGGAATACACATTTTATGTAGAATGCTTATTCATTCTTTTACATTAAAACAATCCGTTGATTATTTGTTTTCATTACAATTTTATTCACTAAATTAATTAAAAATAATTTTTTAATAAATATTTATCCAACACGCATTGGAGGTGACACTAAAATAACTCCATCGCCTCTTACAAATAACATGGGAATTGTTCGCTTTGTTGTTTTATAAACTTCTTCATACGTTTCTTCATCTATTTCAACAGTTGTAACAGTTTCTTCAGCATCACCCAAAACCATATTTAAATGTTGATCAAATGCCTGAAATTTATTTCAAAAATTATAAATAAGCGCCAAACATAACCGTTTCTTAACAACTTTTATCTGATATCTTTTGGAAGACAGTAAGAAAAAAAAAAAAAAAAAAAAAAAATTATACATAATTTTCATAAAATTTTTTTGCGCATAACAAATTTGAACAATGAGCGGACTAGAACTTCATAAAAAGGAGACTTTATTGTCAAGGATTAAATTGCATCGTTTGATACTACATATGTTACGACATGTACTTTAATTGACGCCCCATAGCAAAGTTCCCAGGGGCTGAAGACCCCTATAGACAATTCTCCAGCTAAGAATATAAATTTACCATAGTTTATTAGCATTCGACAGCTGAAAATGTTTTGATTAAAAAAACTATGGCAAATTTCCAGATTCCGCAATTTAGGTGCATGTTTGAATATAATTAGTATTAGTAATTGCTTTAATATTATTATTATTATTAGAAGAGTATTAAATTATAATCAACTAATATGAGGCAAGAGAGCACAAGCTACATAGGCTATCGGCTCTGTATGAAAATATAAAATAAAATATAAATTAAATATTAAAATTAAATTTAGTAATAAATTCACTAATTCTAATTATATTTTCCATAGAGGGAGTTTTAAGTAGTTTTATAGGATCGTATGGTCCGAAAATGATAGTCCGTAAATTCTGGTGTTGCGTACACTCCGAAAGGATATGCCTAATAGAGAGATCGCAGCCACACCCTGTGCATATAGGTTTAGATTCTCCTTTTAGAAGAAAACCATGTGTTGCAAAAGTGTCCTAGACGTATGATTGTTTTAAAATATTCACTTTTCATTTAAAATTTCTGAGTGATATAATGATGATTATGCAAATATCAATAATATTGTTATGAAGGACATAGTAATATAAGAGTAACCTTGCTGATCGTGATGCTGCATGATTCTGAGAGGTAGTTAATTACGATATTATTTACATACATATAAAAGCCCTCTATCATCTAAATATATACATATAAGTAAGGCTACAAATTTCGCTTTTCGTGATTTATAAATTATATGCACATGAAACATATTATCGATAGAGTTTAGAAACCTCCTTACTTAAGAAACGCATTCAAAGTGCTATTTGCAACTTTTCACGGAAAACAGAAGTATCGTTACAGTTCGTTACATGTACGTATGCATTATGTTTTATATATGCTAGACCCGTATATAGTACGTAGATATACATAATAAATTATACCTCACTGAATTTTCAACTTACGTGCAAGCGTCCTCTTAATTCCCTTTCGTTACGCATTTTAACATAGACCTTTTCGTCCAAACTTAAACGTATCAAATCCAAAGGCTCCTTGACCGGCAACACAACTTGCGTCTGCAAAACAAAAATTGCTTTAACATCAATTGACAATAATTTTATACAAAACTTACTTGCTCCTCTTCGGTAGCCATTCTATTTTTAACAAACTTTAAATTAAGGTAAATTATTAAACGTTGTTGGTAAAAACTAGCAAAATAATAAAATTTGCAGCAAATAAAAGCGAATTTCGTGGTTGTTTTGGAACATAACCTCAATAAGAAAGCAACTGTCAAACTCTTGTAAACAAAAATCTCTGATGCAAGTCTGGCAGAAAATTTAAAACAAAAAGGTTATTGTCACAGCTAAAAGGGAGACCATACTCTTACAATAATATGTACATATAGATTAAACATTTTCAACTTAAAAACCACAAAATTAATGATAGTAATAATTGTTAATTAAGGGGAAGATTTTGATTTTTTCAAATATTTTCTTTAAAAAGGATACGGCACAAATATGCAAGCTCCATGTTGCAGACTCTTTTTGACCTTGGCACAATTTAAAAGACCTTCATGCATTTGGCATTCGATCGTATTAGCGTATTTTGTTGTATTATTTGTCTGTTTTTTATTTGTGATTGTGCCATTGGCATTTACAGTGTTTAGTTGGCTACAGTTGTCGTTGTTGTTGTTATTGTCGGTCGCGGGCAAATTATCACAAATTAATTCATATAGATTATGGGCACTAAACATTTCACCATTATTTGTAAAATGTTTCAGTTGAGCTTCCTGTAAAAGTTGTTCTGCAGGTGGTTTACCACCCAGTAACATACTTAAAGCTGTTAGACCACAAGTAGGTCCCACCTGTAATATGCTTTCTATATTATAGAATTTGCACTCTATAGGCTTTTTGTCACCACAAATTCTGGCCAAGAAACATGCTTTCTGTAACTCTGGATATTCTAAAGCCCACAGACATTCTTCTATTAAAGGTGTTTTACTTGTTTTTCCTTTATCACATTTTATACAAGTTGCTGTTTGCAATGGTGCAGTGGGCAAGAAGTTCGACATGTGTTATAGCTTTATATACAGTTTCGTTGTTATGTAATCTATCACAGCTTTGTTAATTATAATAAAAGAATTTCACACAAATTTATGTTTCATTTGGAAAAAATTCACTGGCTCGCCTGTAGCTTCCACCACTAACAATGATAACATTTGTATTATTATTCGTATTTGTTGTGTCCGCCAACGTATTAATTTGTCATCATGGTCTTCTTGCTCTCTGTAGCTTTTGCCTTAAGAATTTTCTACTTTGATATTAAGTATATATTCTTTATTGCATCTTCTCGAATTCGCGAGTCGCGACCCACTCACAACTCTTTAAAAATAAACAAAAGTGTGTTGTTTTCGTTTTCAATTTTTCTTGTTTGGCAGGAAATAAGAGAAAACAAAAAACATATGTGTTTAGTCAATGCTGCCACATGCACGAAAAATATTGCATTTAGCACAGGGATACCAACGCTAATCTTTCTACAGTCAAGGCGAGTATACCTTAACACCAAATGTAATATTTATTTATATTAACAAACATATTCAGAATTAATATGTGAAGTTTTGCACTTATTTATTTAATTTCCATATAATAATTAGATTTGTCGCTTCAAAAGGTGATAAGTAAGACAAAACACAAAATTACGAAGAATGGCTCCGGAGATAAATGGAAAAAAATCGAAAACAGAAAATGTGCCCATTTGTGTACCCTGTGTACTTCTCTACCGCGTTCAGCGACAATCTATATATATTTGACTGTGTGTTTTTTTGGAATGAGCAAGGAGTGAGCTTACTAAAATTAAAAAAGTGGGTTATGTCTTTGCTAACAACGTTTGTGGTGAGTTTGTTGATATGGTGCATTCGATTATTGCATTCGCCGCGTGTCTGCTTGAAATGCGTAAGCTGTTGTAAAATTTTGCATGTATTTTTTAATTTAATAATCGGAGATTTTTTGAATATTGAACAAATAGCTTTAATAGCGGATATGAAATATGAATTTTTTCGTACTCAACTTAAAATTGCCATTAATAAATTACAATATTATTGTTACATAATACATGATGTATATATTCGTAAGTATGTAAAGACTAAAGCTTCAATCAGATGCCCCAAAGACAACTCTCGTTTTTTTTAAATCAATTTGTTTTATATCTTTTTAGAGCCAAAATGCTTCAATAGAAAATAATAATTTATTAACTTGTAAAAAAACAATAATAAAATACATAGTAATGAATAATATAAATATATAAAGCTAGTTTTAGTTAATAAATATTAAGTGGAAGCTTTCATATTATAAATGTATGGAAAACTTTATTTTTCTTCTTCTGAAATAGAAAAATAATAGAATTTATTACCATTTCATGTACAGGAATTCATATATTTTATGAAATACACATTATCTTACCATTTTCCTTGACTAAAGACATTATATGGGACTCAGTGGTAGATTGCGCCGGTGTCGTCTCATCCCAACATTCGCAAGTGATATTGTCTTGTGATTGACTGGTATTATGTGACTCTGTGCAACATTCAACAGAGCTGAAATTTCTTGCAATAGCCCTTTTAATATTAGGTCTACGTTTTTTGCTTTTATTGAATTGTACTTTCATTGCCTTAGTGGTGGTAGCTACTGTTGCCGGATCGGTGCTAGGCAATTCCGTTGTTTGGGAAACAAAATAGCTACTGGTATAAGGAAACCCTGGCTTTGTATTGGCATATTTATCGGGAATACGTGTGTAACGCTCACATTCATTATTGCTTAACTTTTTCCATTCTGCAAAGAAGATTATCATTGTTTTAATTATTTAAAGGAGGTTTTAAAAACAATTTTTTAATACTAACTGCTTTTCTTATCCATACAAATGGCCATATTGTAGTAGCATTCGTTGACCATCGTATAATTTACACTATTCCTTGATATACATAGTGGTTGATAGTCTCGTGAACAGTTGTATTTACAATCTTCACAGGCACCTTCATGTAGTTTCGTCCATGCTAATTAATCAAGCGCAAATGAATTAAAATAATTTAGAGGGCAAAAAAATTTAAATATTAGCCGTGTCACAGATTCCTTCCGTGTTGGTTTTGATCCCGTAGATACTATTTCGAAAAAACTAATTTTTGGTGCCTTAGATTCCGTTTTTCTTGTATTTAGTTTTTATATCTTAAGGCTCCATTCTAAACTTTTTTTATACGCAACGCTCGTTGCAAGCTTTCTATTACCATGCAAAGCTTATTTTCGGCTCCCAAAAGTATGCAACTCTACATTCCTTAATACAAATGAAGCTTGTGGAAAAAGCCGTCAATTCCATTTTGAATATTGGAAGTGGTTCCATTCCGAAGAAAGCTTTAGTTGTTCGAATTTACGGAATCAAAATCACTTTCGATCGAAATTGGGTTCTGTGGCATGGATGATTTATATGTATATATTATATACGAGTATATTAGACATATTTTAAAAGAATTTATAATGTTGACAGCCAATTGCAAAAAAACATGGGGGACTTTACTTTGATTTTATCTTTTTCACTACAATATGTAATTTAATATATTTATAAATTATTTAAAATAAATAATTTCTTAAATGTTTATACATGATACAAACACAAATCAATGTGGCATGCAAATTAAAGTCATAATTTTCGGTAATAGTGTTTCTAGACTTTGGGAATATCTCTGTTTTCTTAATGTAGTTAATTTTGCGTTTTAGGAAAACTACAGGATGTCGATTTAGTGTTCAGTTGACAGGAAAAATTGCTGCCCTTGTGTGAAAAGGTGAAAAGCACGATAGAAGTTTCGAACTTTATTATTATATGCTACATATTATTAATGTACCAAATGAAAAGAGATTAACCTATAAGAGAGACGTTGAGAGTTGCGCGCAAAGATACAGAAACATAATAAATAAACATAGTACAAAATAAAAAAAGAAAAAAGCTTTTAGTCCCCTGATGATGATCAACGAAATTTATCGAAATATTGGTGAAAACATTAATAAATGACGAAAAAAAAAACAAATAGAAATTGATGTTTTATTTATAAAACTTTTTCAAAATTTGACATCGAGCCGAAGAAAAACAGCTTTAGACAACATTGAAAATCATAGGTCAACAAATACAGCTTTATCTTATTTTTGATATTAATTTGAGCTAAACGAACATACTTCGTGAGCTTATGAAATAATAATTTCTCAGTTTTATTATCAATTCGAGTGTTTGGCAAAAATATAATTTTATAACCCCAATGTTATACTTTTAACATAAACGAAAAGCTTCTCAGTTATGGAGGTTTGTACACTTATTTGAATAGTTTTTAATAAAAATGAAAATACCAACAAACGCTCTTAAAAACAGGTTATTTTAAAACCTTTTTTAAGAAGTTTTAAGAACGAAAGCATTGCGTTTAATTTTGCTGAAATTTCAAACTTGCTAGTCAAAAATCAATCCATGGAAAATTTTTTACTTTTCGCTCTCGCTATTGAATGTAATTGAAAAACTAAAATCTATACTTACTTTTTTCAAAATAAACATTAGCTGTCATCATATCACAGATAGTTTCGAAGGTTCGTAGTGTACCATCGGACAATGCAGCACATATTGCAACGGAACCAAATTTACATTCAATATTTTTCGCCTCAACTTCTTTCCCTTTTAATTGTTCCCGTTTGTTAAAATCTTTCCATGAACTGGAAGTGCCAGGAATACCTTCGGAAACTTGGGTAGCATCAGTACTTCGAATTACTCCAATATTATCCGCTTCGATACTGGGATCAATATTCTTAAATGCATAATAATACTCTTTTTGTTCATCCTTTCCACTAAATGGCTTTATAGCTGGCGGCGAGATTGATTGTGGTCTGTTTATATCGTGTGCCAAGCTTTGATCAGATAAATAATTGACAGCAAAGGACAGTGGAGTGATGTTAGAATGATTGGGAATCGGGGGATTAATACCTTTTTTGTACTCTTCTGCTGGAAAAGACATATCCGGTGGTGAATATGTTGCAATTTTATTAAAGATTTCTTCATAAGTTTTTCGTTCTGGCATTCCATGTTGATACAGTGAAGTATCATCATTCACAAATTGTGTTTGAAAAGTTGGTGGCATATAGACGAATAAGTCATTTGGCGACACATTCAATCCATTTTTGTTATTCACAAAACTATTTGCATCGAATCCAACATGATTATATAAGTTATTATGATAACTACGTTTCTTTATTAAATGCCGCTTGGAGGGTTTGTCTTTGCGTCGGCGAACTTTTGCATAGTCTTCAGGACACAAACCTGTGCTAACAATGCGCCAATCTATGGGTTGGAAAGAGAAAGAGGAGAGAAGTTTAATATTTATGTACCACAAGTTCAATACATTCAAAACACTACATATTTTTTTATTTATTTAAAATTGTGCTACTATCAAGGGATTGAAGATGGACCATTTCTATAATATTCATCTCTGTAACATTCAAGGTTTTATTAAATAAGGCTTAAATTTGTAAAATAATTGTATGACATATTCTGAGTTTTGCTAATAGCGCTAAACGTAAATCTTAGCGAATATGGAGTACAACACGCATTTATGGACCGGGGATTCAAGTTTTACTTTGAATTTATTAGACCACGTACAGGAGATGACAAAGAAGCTCATCAGCGACAGTTGTGTATCAAACTCTATTGACTCACTGGTCGATGCAACTTGGGGTGTATTGCATTTTTGTATCGTTACTACAATGGAGTATACTGTAACGAAATCAGGAAACCTGTTCGCAATACCCTTATTTATTTATGAACGACATATTCTTTATTGAAAGTGCATCCATTCCTGTTCAATATGAAATGAAATTGCACCATGAATTACGGAGGAGTTTTTTTCTCTTGCCGAACAGTTCGTATTTAGAATAGACTTTCTGTAGAGTTTTTTTCTATCATTTTCATCGTTAGGAGGTTCAAATCGAACCTATTTTCTTACTGCGAGTACAGCTCACTGCACGAGTAGGGGTGCCGGTCCAACAAAAAAAAAAAAAAATCACAATCAATATGAAGTGTGATTGATTTGTATTGGCTACAGTTTATGCTTCATTAACTTCATTGTATGGAAATTTATTCATCCGCTAATAAGAGATGTGAAAATCTTTTATTAATAACATTTTTTTTTCATAATTTTAATAATTGAAATTTCCTTTCAGAAATTTTCTTTCTTCTCTTAATAGCAAATTAACAAGATTTTCATATGGCAGATTTTATGCGAAATTTCATTACGGACGCTTTAGTTGTTGAAGGAATGATTTCAAAGAAAGAAAAATTACCTCGATCTAAATCAACATTTTCAGCATTCAAGAGACATTCGTTTATGAAAGAGGATTTGACACCCATGTAAGACCCACACACAGGTTTAAAAATATTCATACAAGGTACCGGTCTCCTCATCCCTTTTGTTGCTTGAGAACGTTTTTCTAATAATTTATTGAAACTACTTGAATAAGATTTTATTAGACAGTCAAAGAGGTTGATCTTAACGTAATCTGAAATGCAAAAAGTTAAAATTTTTTAACATGCTAGAAATCTTAATTTAAGATCCAATAAAAATGCACTTAATTTAATCTTAAAATCATACAAAGCAAAAAGGTGGAAAGTATCAATTACCATTAAAGAGCGAGCATCTACTGCAACGTGTAGTAAGAAAAAAAGAAAAAAGGTACTCAAGTCTTTTTGAAAGAAAGTACTACAGCCTCAATCATTCAATCGTACTATTACAGATTCTGGGAGGCATTAAAGAAAGACGTGAAATCCATCTTTTCATAACTTGATTATAGTAAATTTTAGATTTAGGGCCTAATTTTCTATTTCACCTAAATGATACATTGCATTATTTCAATATAAATTGTAAATTATTGCATTGAGATGGGGCAACCTTTCACTTTGCTTAAGTAGAAAATTAGCCCCTTAATCATTTTGGAGGCAGTTCAACTTACCGGTGTTCGTTTTACAGATATATTTCATTAGTTCACAGTGATTTTGGAACAGCTGATTCTGATTAGCTTTTATATTCCGAGCACATACAGGCTTGTACATCTCAGTACATGAAAATTCACAGCCAGTCATGCAATATTGCAGTGGAACTTTTCTGAAATCTATCAAATACATGAAACATAAAAAATAACAATTGATTAATAATGGTGTGCTTATATACAAGCACTAGGTATAAGTTAACTTACTTGTTGCGGCTTGCGACATATCCTTATTTGCCTTATGCAACAAACAGACATTGGAGAATAGAACAAATTGCTTGTCGCGCATACCACAAACCGGAATACCATCACTGGGACATGATTTTGCTGGTTGATCCAAGAGCAAATTGTTAGATGACTTCATGTGACTGCTAGTACGCGGTAGCCGCGAAATCGTTAACACAGCAAACAACAAGCTACAGCGAATAAACATTTGTCGGTATTGTCTTTTTCTCAATTTATTTGAATGTTTCCTTTTTCCAACTTTAAGTTGTTTTTGTTTTAATTCAAACTCAAACACTGTAAAAATGTGGGTGGCGTGCGGTTGTTACGCAAAAAAGCTGCTAATACAGACTGCTTGCTTTAATTCGAAGATCAAATGGTTTTATATGTTTTGGGGATTCTCCATAAGACAAATATAATCAAACTATAAACTCTATACAGCGAGCAGTACTTACTTATACTACAGCAAATAGATACCACCGCTGCTACAATTTGAGCCAATATATACATCTTAACGCAAGTTGATGTTGTTGTTATTGTGTAATACTAACGTATAAAACATCATGTGAATAACGTGACCAGCTATTTAAAATCTTGTCGAGCATTAATAATTATTGTAAAGATTTTTAATCTAGCAACAACCCAAACATTTAAAATTTTCAAAGACCTTTTTTAATACATCTTTTATTTTATTAACTAGCCTTGAGTTTTTTTAATAAAAAACAATTTTATTTCAATATTTCGAGGACTGTCCGGGCGTCATTTTCAGAAAAATATAAATAAACAAATATCCTGAAGATGGTACTCGATGAGTACCGAAATATCGATAACAATTAAAAAAATTAAGAGACCTTTAACTTAAAAAATAAATTAAGTTTATTAATTAAAATAAAACGGTCAAAAAACTAGAACATATATATAAACGAAATAAATTAAAATGAATTAAAATAAAACAAAATGATGTAAAATAAAATAAAAATATCATATAAAATAAAAAAAAATTAAATAATATACAAATAGTAATAACATTAGTAACAATACTTTTTATGCTATAAGTCCTCATGCTGGTTCATAAATAATTTTAAGTAAAATATAAAATTCACTAGTCTGGGTCGGGTTCGATTACTGAATTTGTTAATTTTGATTAATAATTTCTTAAAATAATTTTTTTCTATTAACGGTCTTTACACCATCATTACCAACACCAACATTGCTTTGCCGGATTTTTCTTATAAGTATTTAGTATATTATTTATTTCAAAATATTTTCTATTAAGAAAGAGTTTGGACTTATTTTGTCTTCTAAGTTGTGAACTGCTTGCAATTTATCGACTTGGACCTTGTCTAAGAAAGCTAATCCAAAGATAGTATATCACAAGATATTGGACTTATTTGAAAATCGGCAGGTATGTGAAGTTCCTATAGCTGCACTTATTTATTTATTAAGATCAAAATTCTACGATTTAAAGGAAATTCTACTGAATAATTAGAATGACTAAACTGAATGAGAACTCAGATCCTATATATTTTATATATAAAACTAATGTTAGTATCTTTAGGGCAAGAAGCAGAAAATTACAAAAAATTTAAGATATTCTCGTTTTGAAAATTTCAGAAAGAAATTATTTACTAAGATGTTAGAAATCAACATTACGTAATTTTACAAAAAATACAACATATTCTCAAGGAATGACATTATAATTGCTTCTAGAGCATAAAATTGTTAATTTTTCCAAATTCTTGGGAAAATTTGTATTAAAAATGTACATTACTTTTACAATTCCGTTCTTGTTGTTGACAATAACTTTTTATATTAGGGAGAAATTATTCATTTCATTGAATTTATATGAAAATATTATTTTCCTTTAATTAAACTATTACTTTTATATAAGGAAACTAAAATGGACAAGTTTGTGCCCCTTCAACCCCTTCAAGTTGTAAAGTCCAAATAGCGCCAAAAGCTATTTAATATAAAAGTATTTTCTATGAAAGAAAAAAACATAATAAATTTTCATATCTTAACTAGTTGAAGACAGCTTTAAACTTGCTGAATATGCATCGACATAGATAACATCGTGGATCATTCAAGACTTTGTTCAGATGATTGGAAATTATAAAATTTTTACTATTTCCGGACCACTATCTCCACATATTCCTGCATTTTTTTCAGCGGTCACAAAAATAAGAGAATACTTTTTTCAGTACATTTTTCCATGTTTTTAAGACAAGTTTTATCTCCCTAATGTCTTTTTTTAGGTTCAGATTACCACCATATATTTTTATACTCTTATATTATATATATTATAAATGTATTTCCCCCGCTAACTGGTCACATTCAGTATAAATGATTTACTATTTCAGTTGGTATTTGTGGTATTTATTCTCTTTATCTGAGCTTGTCTGCTGTAGTATTGGTAGTTCGTTAACAATTATAAACGTAGTCGTTGTATGCCTGTATAAGAATATTTGTACGGTGTACTGACTAATCTTAACTCGCCCGCTATACTCGTAATCTACCAGAACAAGTTGCTGTGTTAGTAATGGGAATTCATTTCCCTTGACCAAACAGCTTTACGTTAAATTTGCAAAATGCTGTTGATGATGGTGATGCCAATAGAGCAGAAGCTTAAAAGAATCAATAAATGTAAGAAATTTTTTAAGAAAAATATATGTATTACGAAAAATATATTACAAATTAGCTTTCGAGCATATGAAAAGAAAGCTGCACATATTTTCATGACTTTGGTGGGAATCAAAATTTTAACTCCCGGAATGTTTGCTTTTGCCATATTTCGATATTTACATTATTTATAATTAAATTATAAACAACGTAATGTAATATAATTAAAAAATGATTTGTATGAGTATAGAGGACAAAGTTTGCTTTTCCGTCGTTGCATAGTACTGCATTTATTTTCTCGACTTCTTAGAAAGTAAAGATGATGATATGTAGATAGAAAAGTTAATTCACTTCTTTAAGCTTGCGGAATACCATCCTGGATTAAAAAAGGCGGACTTGCATTACTCATTTCATTAAAGTACCTTTTTTCTTTGAATTAATGTTCGCATAATTAAATAATCCTTTGTTTATATCCTTTCTGGAAGCAAGTCGATTCAAAATTTGCAAAGAACGTGCAATAATTTAATATCAAACTATTATGACATATGAGCAACTAAAACCACAACAGACAAAACATTTTTAAAAATCTAACGATTTATTGGGGAAAATATCCCAAAATAATATATAAAGTATAATAAATTAGTATTTGAAACTATTATTTAATTTTTTTTAAATATAAATGGCAAATAAAAGAAAAATAAATAAAACGGTCAAAAAACTAGAACATATATTAAAGACAAATTTAATTTTAGATAAATTAAAAAAGAGAACTTGGTGTGTTTATATGAGAGCGATAGTACTTGTAACTCTTGGGGACTTCAATATGCCTATCTTTTTCATTTCATCGCTTCTATTGAAGCATAATGCTTGTTGAAAAGCATTTCACGCTTCTCTAAACGTCAAACTTGGGTCCCTCTGTTCCATATTCCGTGCTTCTAGAAATGAAAATGCCACTTTAATATCATTAGCAAGTATACGGATTCCACATCATCATGTCTACATTTTCATATTATTCTTAAAAGTACTTTTTCCAGAGGTATGCTTTCGACACTGTAAAGAGTTTGTTTTAGATTCCCCAGAAAAAATTACTCTGATACATGAAATCGAAATTTTCCATACATAATTTTATTATATTAATATTTCATTATATACAGCGTGGAGTTCAAAATTACTTACGTGTTTGTTGTTATATTACATGTGGTAAATGTTTCCCATTATTAATCTCCACAGGATATTCCGTATTCTCTATAGAAAGTTTTTTTTTTTAATCTAAGATATTCTTTTAAAGAAAAGTTTTAACTCCTTGTATAAGCTCGTATTAAGTAAAAGCATTATATTATCAAAGCAGTATGCACATAAGCATATATGTATGTATGTATTTACCTTTTTCAGAATCTTCTGAATTTGTGGCATACGTGTACGTATTTGTGTTTATTTATGGTGCATTTGTATACCGGTGCACATGTGTGTACTAGTAGCTTGAATAACATTTTTGGCTATTAATCAACGTTTTGTTATTTTATTTTAAACTATTTTTCTATCTCTTATAATATTTACTCTTTGTTGCAAATGGTTGCAAATTTATTTACATATATGTATTCATAAATGTGCAATTTGATTGTGTTCAGTTGACTCTGAGTGTATTTGCAGTCTTGTTATGGTAATTGTTTCACTAATTCGATAATTGGGTTAATCTTCTGTTTTATTTCGTTACTTTCATACTAAACAAATAATAAAATATAAATAAAAGAGAAACAATCATAAAAACAACTACAATAATAATGTTTGAAATTATATACACTAGAGTGCGCGCCAAAGTGATAAGGCCATTTACTTTTTTATATTATCAAAAATTTATAAATTATGTAATTGATACTTCAGATTAGATTCAGTTTTATTTCTGAAAAATGTGCAAAATATTGTTGATCAATTTACAAAAGAAATCAATTTATTGCTGTAATCTTCCTTAAGTTTGCTCTTATTAAAGGATACTAAAGACCCCGGTTTTTGATTTTGAAAGAGCAAAAAATTTTACACTATTTTGTAGAAATTAAAACACCATAAGTCCATTGTTTTCAATCTATTAACGAAAATAAAATCTTGAGTTAGAGACAATGACTGGAATAAAAATAATTATGGCCTCATCCCACAGTTTTCTTGACATCGTATAAACTTGTGTCCACTACTCATCTTCGTTTAGGACGCTTTTATAACATACAAAAGGAAATTTTTAGGTATGGTTTCTACACAGGCCCATTTTTGAGCAGTTGGAGCGCAGCATAAGCAATCGAATCATTGCCGGAAAACCTACGAAGTAGTTCCTATTGCAGCACGAAATCATATAGAATACTTAATTGTTAGTAGCAGCAGAGTTCAGAAGCCAGCCGCTCGCACTGACCTAGGCCTCCAGCGATTTAAGTTCTAACCGGAATAACCACGTAATCTTAGTCTACGACAATTCATGATATATACTGGTTCCCATGGTACCAGATGAGTCTCCGATAAGTCGTGATTTGAAAACTCCTAATAGTAAGTGAGATAACTCTATTCTTCCAATATTAGGCTCCGTATAGTCTGAGCTACTGGTAACAACTATTCCCTGGACAGGCAGGCATACCCCTACTTTTATGTACCTTCTTATAAAATACTTTTATATATAATATATACTCGCCCATTTCCATGTTCCAAGTTCTAATGGGTTATGAGAAATGTACAAGCGACGGAAGTTTCCGCAGACATGATATAATGTTATGCCGACGTGGCATTTACGACTGGCTACTGTCGAATGTTTCCACTTGGTACCACGATGGAGGTAAGATATAGACAAATGATATGATATTCAAAACAAAGTTTGAAGCTGAAATTTATTGCTTTTTCCTTGTATGTTTGCAGAGAGAAAACAACAATTAAATGGCCTTATTACTTTGATGCGCATCTTACCGAGTGATAAGTTCATTAATCTCGAAATTAGTGCAAGAACGCTTATTGCACTTTGTCTCATTGCATTTGGAATTTTATTTATTAACAGAAACGTGCTGACAGTTGCATTTTAATTGCATAAAAAAAGAAGATAAGCACATATGTTAACAGAATATTACCATTAATAGTTTTAGTTACTTAATATCGTTTTGCTGATTATTTAAAAACTTTTTGCTGCTTAATAAGAGTTCATTAGCATAAACATTTATTTATTACATTAAAAAGTGATTGATAGGAGCTTAACGCCCTGCCGCTATTTTAATAACGAGCTACACTCGATAACATTTTGATAAAATAGAATGAAAAATTTAATCCAAGAAAATTTTTAAATTACTATTCTAAAAATAATTGAACATAATAATAGTATATGGAATTGAAATGACCTTGAAGTGATCTTGAATCGTTATACTCTTAAGGGTCAAGCAGGCGGTAAATATAAGTTTCTTCATCCGCTGGAAAGTTCTGAATGCTGCTGAAGTTTCTTGTTCTGTGTAAGAGTCCGTCGTATATAAATAAAATAGATCAATATGAAAATTGAGGTAAAGTTGGTATTAATTAATATGCCATTTATGTGTGACTTAAAGTACTATTGCTGTTAATTACAAGTATTAACAAGGACAGCTTAGGCACAGGGAACACCCTTCATATAAACTTGTATATTTTCTCGCTTATACAAACAACTTGTGAGCTTATAAGCATACATTATGAGTATGAGTATATTATTTTATTAGAAAATGGCATGAGAAAGTACCTTTAAGCCTCCACAAATATTACTTTATTGAATAATCGGAATTTCCAAATAACCAGTCATGCACTTTTGTAAGGGCGATAAGTAAATTTTTAAAACGGTATCAAAATTATTTAATAATGCAGCTTGTAGTTGCAACTTTTAATATACTTTTATACCAGTGGTCTGTGTCATGAATTTAACTTACAGTTTTAAAAATTTAAAACTTCAGTAAAGCGAAAAATTTTTGAAATTAGTATTGTTACATTATCTTCGTTTTGGGAATAATTAGAAAAAAATTATATAAAATTTTAAATTCACACATAATACTCTAATATTTTTTTATGTTGTCAGATAATATGGAAGCTCATCAAAACATAGATTTTTTCTAAGTGCAAACTATTTGATATCTCGAAAAATTTAGCATTTAGCACTCGTATAAAATAAATGAATAAATTTTATTAAATTTCAAGTATGGATCAATGCTAGATGGAAAGTGCAGCTTTCTATATGTTTTCTCAATAACTCAAAGGGTGTCAATGAATGCAATAACGAAATTGATTTTCAATAGAAGTTTCATCATTATCTCAAACCTAAAACTTTTAAAGAAATACTTTCAACGAAGTGTTGTGGTTTTGTTGTAATTATTTTAATGATTCACAAAACATATGTGTGAGAGTACATAAATATATAAGTATATACGTAAATATATATGTGCTATATATATAACTAAGATCCCTTTGAACTTTAAACAAATTAAAATATCTTTACAAGCATTTTTAATAATTAATTTAGGTATTTCAAAATTTGGTTTTATAAATATTTCAAAGCAAAAGCAAACCTACTTTAAATCTACTTTAAGGGGATATTATCAAAATATAATTTTATACTTAAAATATCTTTTTATATGCAGCAAATAAGGATTCATGCTGCACCTTAAATTTAATCATGAAGTATTAGCCTTTAGTTTGTTATTTACTTTATTTGATGAGAAATATCATTAAAATATACATATTGACAATTTAATTAATATACAGAATAGAATTCTTATGAAAGAATATAAATATAAAGAGATATATAAGTGGTGTGTGTATGGATAATCAAAAGAAATATAAAAGGATCAAGATTTAAATTTTCTCTTCATTCGGACAAAAAGAATCTTGTGAAGTCATCTCTATTAATTATATTTTTGTTGATTTTATTTCACTTGTATTTAGTATTGTGATATAAACTCATAATTTTCAAAAATAGTTTATTTTGTTGCAATATTATATATAGTATATATTTTTAACATATTTGACTCGATTGAAACTGTCAATATTTTTAATCATCATAAACAATAAATTACCTTATGCTTTTCCAATAAAATTCCCAAAATCATAAAATGATACTAGTGTTGAAAGTACTTGTTAACTGATATGAACGTTAAAACCAAAGTAAGACATAAATTTGCAAAATAAATTCGCACCTTTTTGAATATTCTTTTTTTTTCGTATATAAGCATATTTTATAACAAAATCTATCATATCTTGGAAAACAACGATAAAAAGACAAAGTTGATTTATATTTCTGAAATTTCATTTGAATTATTTGAATGGTTCCCGAGATACAAAACTTTTCAAAATTTACAAATAAATTAATTGAAAAATCTCTAATATCTCCATATATTTTCAACTTTTTGTAACAATTTTAATTAAAATATTATTTAAGCTTGTTATTTAATGGTTAAAAAATTTTGTTTGTTAATATCGATATTTAGATAATTACTTATTGGGTAACATTTTCAGGAAAATTGTGTTTCTTTTATTATTAAACAAACACAACATTCCTGAAATCGATACTCAATTAGTATTGATATTTATTTTTATTTATTTATTGATTAAATAAGACCTTGAGCTCAAATAATATTTAATATATAATAGTTTTATTTCTGTAAAATACTATGATTTTTACTGCAAAAGAGTTGAAGTAGGGCTTAAAGATCAAATTTTTTTTGGATAACGTTGGCGACTTTATTTGTAAAATTTTACTACTTGTGAAAAAAGATGCTAATCTATGGGCTCCGGTTATAGATAAAAGCTCATAGTTTAACTATTTATATATTATTTTATAATGTGGAAAGTTCAGGGAATACATCTTTTTGAACTAAAGATTTATTCTTATCTTTTTCTATGTATTTGATATTCTTTAAAATGTTTTTAAAAATTTCTAACGAAATGAAAAAATGTTCAATTTACATGAGTATTTGAAATGGTCGTGAGTTTGAATGAATACCAACTCCTATTTGTAGCAATAAGCATAAACGAATGTATGATTGTAGCATTCATATGTGTATTTTTTATAAAAAATATATTCAGATATATTTTTTATTGAGCAGCAATAAAACGATGCGCTTTTCTCTGACTATTAAAACATCTTCAAGCTTATGTTGCTGCTTTTTTGTATTTTTTCACAGGCTTTTTAAGTGCACTTTAACCATAAAACTGTTATGAAAAAGGCTCTTTTAGAATGCAATGGTATTGCAGAGATGTGTAAATGACATGTCTTCAAATAACGAATACAATTATATGTACATGTAGTTTAGTTTAGTTAATTTGCATTAAGATATAACTAAAATTTAGGTTTTTACTAGGTGTTCTAGTAGCCAAGCCAAAAATTATAAACTCGTGCTAGATTACAATATTTCGCTAGAGATTTTGGTTACTAGCGATCACGATTGTACAACTTGAACTAAGAAATTCTTTCAGCAGAAATAGATCCCATTAAAGATCCCTCGAAATTATTTGAGTTTGTGTAACTTCCGAATAATAATGTTATCATTTTAATGACTTTTTTGAAAGCTCTGCTTTATTGTGCATATAAAATAATTAAATCTTAAAAAACTCCTAATTTAGGGGGTTTCTTTATTTGGCTTGGGAGTTGTCGTAGTCGATTTCTGTAAGCCTTAACATTTTATATCTCTTATAGTTTGTATTATCTAAAAGCAAGTGGACAAGCAATTTCGTTGCCATTTTAAATGAACAACGCATAGTATTAGGTGTGTAAGTTTGCAACGATTTTTTTAAATGATTTGTAGGCTAATCTCTCAATTTTATCCTTTTTTACCAGTCTAGAAATTAGGTTACGAAAACTACAGAAATATTTTAGTCATGTTAATAAAAAATAATCCGAGTTGAAATAGTTAACATGTCAGGAAAGCTTAAATGTGGCATTGACCTACTGTGTGCGATATTTAAAAATAGAAATTTTAAAAGAAATTTTAAGTATCCCATTTGATTATTTTCATATATTTTCACTATTCATAATTTTATTTGTTGCATGATATTAAGAGCAATTCTTAACAGCTCTTCCGCTGAGATGTTTATTTTTTATTTTTATTTGAACAGAAAAACAATAAATATTGTACATCTCTGCAAACATTCTAATAAAATATTATAAAGTATTTTTTTTTAATTTTTTTCTTTTCTCATATTATAGTTATTTTGTCAAGCATGGAAATATAAAAACATTTTTTTGTTTTGCATTCCATTTCTATTATAAATGCTCAGTTATATTCCATTTTATTTATTTTTATTTTATACAAAAGTTGCATTGGCTTTAGAGTGATATTTTTTATATTAAACGAGAGTGAAGGAACAATCAAATGGTAAAGAACATATTTTTTTTAACATTAAATTCCATGAAAATATGCGTACACTTGAGTTTGCTCTAGTAAAACTTTGCCATTTTAAAGTCTTCTTAATAAAATATTCAATGGGTGCATGCTATATCGTGAATATCATCACACAGATTTGGGGTATATGCAGCAGTAACGAACGGTGAACAGAAGCACATCTGAGGAAACAACGTCATAACTCAAAACACCACATTTATGATATAAAAATGCAGAGTTCTTTATATTGTGTAAAATTTTTTCACAAATATTTCGTATATTCAAGAGAAAGTTTGTTCTTTTTTTCCCTTCAGTTGTCTTCGAATTCGTTTTCTGTAAAGCTAATTTTTTGAGTTGCGTTGTTGTTGCAGCAAATGAGTAATACTTATATTATTATATCACTTGTATCGAAGTCATAAGTGAAAGCCATATGGCAGTGGAAAAATTCTTATAATATATAAATAAAATAATTCATTTGCCCAAATGTCGCTAGAGATGGAATCGTGAATACATTTTCACCCACTTGTTATATTTAAGTCCATTTTATTCTAGCTTGACAGTTCCTTAATACTATTTTGTGAACACTCAAGCAACCAAATACACCATGTAAACAAAATTTTTGAGAAATTATATTAATCCCTTAAGATTTTAGTATTTGACCTGTTAAAATCAAGTACATCATATATTTACCATAAAAATGAATTGCTCATGTGTATTTACATGAGCACAATTTGCAATATAAATATGTAAATACATAAATAACCATATAATCAGAGGTTTATAAATGTAACTGAGAAATTCAATTAATGTTTTTTCTTATACAGTTCCTACAATATTTGGCTTGTTAAGAGAAAATAAACTTTTTGTTTGCTATGGCAAATAAATTGTATTATATAAACTTGTACATATATGTACATATACACAAGTAAATACATACTTATACATTGCAATGTTTTAAACTCATTACAAATACATGTACTTTTATACTTATTGTTAATAAAAACATGTATATATAAAACGATTTGAATCTTTTATTAATTATATATTTATTTATTTAAATGATGGTAATGGCTTTGACATTTTACTTAAACATGTTTTAAATTAAAAATAAAATTATCTTAACAATGAAATTAATATTACAATTGTTTAGATATAGATTCTTAAAATATATATTTATGAAAAAATTTAATTATCTAGCAGAGCCCGTCAAAGGTTGTGTTGCCTTTACATCAATCGGTTTAGTTTTTTTTTTACTTACTCATATTTATTAAAAGTTTGTGCGTGCGAGTCATTTCTGGGACTTTAACAAGCAGAATTGCCGCATTTGGGCAAATAAGAATTCACGAGTGATTGTTGAAAAGCCGATGCATTAACAAAGAGTGTCTGTTTGGTGCGTTTTATGGGCTGGAGGTATCATCGGGCCGTACTTCTTTTAAAAGGATGTCGTTACCATAAATGGTGTTCGCTATCGTGAGATGATAACGGACTTCTTGTAGCCAGACATTGAGGATATGGATCTGGACGATATGTGGTTCGAACAGGATGGTGCTACTTGCTACACAGCCAACGAAACAATGGCTCTTTTGCGCGAGAAATTAACATCGCGCATTATGATTGGACCACCCTTTATAAAAGAAATAAAAACTTAGCTGTGTAGTCAAATATTTTAAAAAATTTGCTTTATGATTTCTCGAAAATAGTTTTATGTGTAAAATTTTGCAGTTTGTCATGCTGTGATAATGGTCGACTTTGTGCAGACAAAATCGCTCATTATTTTATTCCCTTATCAACCTCATGAACAATATTTATAAATAAATCTGACTGACTTTGTGAAGTAAATTCTTATATTGAATTGAGTAGTTTATACATAAATATTCTTGAAGATTTTATTTATCGCGAAAAAAGTTTCCTCAAGAATAATTCCGAAATCATAAATTCCGTGGAAGAGAAACAAGGGAGAGGAAAAATCGAGCCAGCTGTTTTGCATAGTGACATCAGATTTTTGTTATTCCACTCTTTAAGACTTAAATTTGTTTTAGGTTTTTTTTTTTTTTTTTTTTTTTTTTTTTTTTTTTTTAAATAAAACATGCAATTTAAATGCTTAGTATTGCCTTTCGATTGCTTGCGTAAAATATTTTATTTAAAAAGAGCAAAAATTTAAAAATCAATGAATTGCTAACTAACCCTTTGCGCACTAACCCATTTGATAAGTTATTTTAATTATAAAACGTATGTATTATAATTAAAACAACTATTCATATGTCTGATATTTTGTTGGATTGAAATTATTAATTTCTTAATAACATATTTCAAAGGAATTACCGAGTGAATAAGCGGCTTTTCGTTGTTTACATAAAGTTTTTACATCGCAATCTCAATTAATATTAACGTTAATAAGAATGCTTCTGATTTGTGACCTACTAAAATTAATGAATCCTTTTTATATACTTAATTAAAATATTAATTCAAATACTACTTAAGCTCAAGTTCTTATAAAATGATTGAACAATTTTAATTGCAACTAGCGATATTTCGATGCTCATTGAATATCGTCTTCAGGAAATTTCAAATCAAATATAATATAAATAAAAATGTTTAACCATTTTATAAGACCTTAAGTTTAAGTAATATTTTAATTAATATTATTAAAAAAGTTCAAAAAATATAAAGATATCATTACTAAATTAAAATAAAAAACTTTTAAAATTCTTGTGAATAATCCCGTGTAATTTGTAAGGGAACAAAATATGGCAAAATAGCAATAACTTTCTTCTTATTTCGCAATCGTAATATTTATTTTCTTCCTCCGAATTGCTTCCTTTCTCGCAGTTGCTAAAAAAGAGAAAAATCAAACCCATGATAGGAGAAAAGGGTAAAGTGAGAAAACCCGCACGGAATGTTTGTTGGGTGATTATGAGCCGAACTAAAGAATACTTTAAACTTTCGGTCACTTTTCTAGCGTAAGTGTACGTACATTGTGCTAGAACTGACTGAGAGGGTGTTATAGAAGGGAGAATAGAGAAAATAGCGCCTCAGGCCTTTCAATTTCAACTTTCTCATATCGAAAGTGTAACTAATGGCGCGATGCACTGAACAGTCAATACGTAGTAAAGAACGTGTTGTACGTAAAAATGCGTAATTTGCAGTAAAAGTTTCCATACAATGTTTAGTTGATTTAACTTAAACATAATTTAAATATTTTGATCTAGATTATTAGGCCAACAGTTGTAAATTATTTAAGTTAAGAAATAATAAATCATAAGACAATGCTAAAAAGCCAATAAGAAAAAATTAATGCAGCGAAATTATTTATGAGAATATGCTCCAAAATTTCGTTGGAGCATATTATACTCTAATAACGATAAAAGAGTGAAGCAAAATCTACATTGCTAGATCGCCCCAGTGAGTCTATAAAAATCGCAGGTAATCAAGCAGAATTGAAATAGACTTTACTGGCTCATTCCAGAGAGTCGTAATATATTTTTGGTTGGATAATAAGGTCTTTACTTAAAGTAAAAAGTGTTATAAAGGTATACTTTTCTTTTGATACTTGCGAAAATAAACATCAAGAGCTTCTGATTCCCTCTCATGATTAAGTCGGTCGCACGTCAATGGGTGTAGCTAGAGAGTTTTCTAGGGGGATTATAGCGCCTGAGAGAAAAATTACATCTTTTTTTTACAATTCCATTAGGGGAAAAAATTATAAGTCGTTGGATTTCTTCTCTGAACATTTGTGAAAGTCTGTGCTTAATAAAACAAAATAGAGTCCTGCGAATTTGATATCGATTCTAGTCGCATAACTCCATTCGGATTTTGTTAAGATATTCCTATTATATTGTCATTCACATTTCAAATGATGGCCTTAACTTCTGACAGGCTTGGAAGTTGTTCATAGAGTAAGATTTGAAATGGAATATGTAGAAGAACACAGTGTAATGGTACCTCTAAATTAATTGTAATCTTATTTAAGGATGCATTAAAGGGCATTTTTATTTTGTATTCATATTAAATGATATTATCGTTTTAGACCTTTTGAAAAGAAAATTGTGAATCTACTTATTTTCAGTACAGTTGCGCTGAAAAAAATATTGAAAGGAATATGGTAGATTTTGCTTTGAACTGCAAACGTCATTCGTATATGCAGGTCGTGATTAGTTTTCAAACTATTTAATCACAATTTTTTTAAAAATTTTTTCTCTTAGTTCAGTGTCAAAAATGTTAAATAATAACAATTTTAATTTTCTACCAAATACTTAAATATATGAAATAAATTTTTTATGTAAAAAAGCGAAAAGTTTGTAACTTTTTCGCTTTTTACGTACATATAAAAGTAAATAAATAGTTTTTATATATAATCTTCAATTCCCAGAATGTTAATAAATCCACATAAAAACATTTTTCCTTTTTATTTGTATTGAACAATGGGAACATACCCATGGACATACATAAATACATTTTCCACAAAATGCAAACTAAAATTAATGTTGAACCCAAAAGTTTTAATGTTATAATAAGATTTTAATAGACTATCAACGCTGAAATGACAACGGAATTAAAACTATAAAACACTTTCACTTCATATTAAATGGAAATAAAGTATAATATGCCAAATAGCATAATGGCGAACTTTTGTAGTTTGTTTTCGCTACAAAACAAGGATCATTAGTTCAATTGAAAGCTAAGGAAAAATAAAGGACAAAACAAAAAAAGCCATAATAGCAACAGTCCAAAATAAAGTTTTACTAAAAGCTTAAAATATATACATAAATATTAATCTATACAAATGGGTGGTTGGTGGTAAGCAGTGTTGCCAGAGTAAAGAGTACATTATTGATAAAGTAATAGATGGCTAAAATTGCCAAAAGCCTAAAAAGTGACTTTGAATGTAAAAAGTCATAATTATTAAAAGAAAATAAAAGAAGTAAATGATAATTTATTTTTAACGACATATTAGGAAGTTTTTTTTATTGAAATAATAAAGTTAATAACTTTACTTTATTTAACCAACAATAATAAAATATTAAATATATGTATATGTATCATAAAAATTTTCTATTTAAGAAATTAGATCATTATTATCCACAGCATTATTTGTCATATATAAATGTTATTTTTACCCGTAAGTTTTTTTTAAACAACTTTGAGAAATTTCATACTCATAGCAACAATTACTGGGTGCTTTCAATTCTAACCTATAAAAATAACATATTATTAAAATATGTACTATAATAATCTATAGGCAGTTTCCACATTATTTTAAAATCGATTTAACTGTTATTAGACAGAAATTGTTGTTTTTTTGGACATAACAATATTAATTTGACTGAAAACCAGCGTTACTTCTGTATTTGACCATGCAAGAGAAAACAAAATCAGAAATTTCTTTGAATTTTTTATTTCCACTATCATCATTAAGTCCAAAAGTTCTACCCAGATAGGAATTATATATTATTAAAGAGTATATTTTAAATATTACAATACTGCTCTTGCAGCTTTGAAGGTACCTCGAAAAAAATAGTTAAAATGGCTACACAATAGCTCAATAAAATACATAAATCGCTAATGGATAAATTTTGTTATGGCTAAATGGGATGAAAAATGGCTATATTTAGCCAGAAAATTGCTAAATTGGCAACACTGGTGGTAAGTGGCAGTAAAAAAAGCAAATATAAAACATACAATCGTATGTTTGTGCAACCGAATAATATTATATAAAAAGTAAATGGGGTTTTACACTTAACGCGTAGAGTCCCTAAGTACTTTGAAATGAAATAAGAGGAACAAAACTAAAGTAAACGAAGATGAAAATCGCAAATAACGAAACAAGAATTATTTAACCGCTGCAAAATATATGTTCCTTTGTTTGGTAAGTAATAAGAGTCCCACTGAACATATGAATGGAGTTTTACACAAATAGTTTGAATAAATTGCTTTACAAGAAAATTCAATAAATGTGTAACTTATAAAGAAAATGTTGCTTGCGTGAAGAAATTCGGAGACACTACGATTATCAGATAAAGATCTGCATGTGTTACGTTTTAATTTCTAGAAGAACTTTACCCACAAAAATAGTATGCAGCATATCCGGGGAGAACATCAGATAAAAGTCGTATGGGATGTAATAAAATGGCTTAGAATCCATGCAAATTATTATATTCCAGTGAAGAAAGCAGAAGTCATATTTTAGTAAAGATATTTATATTGTTTACAATTACTTAAATGTCAATTCGCTAAAATTTTTGTTAAAAATTTTAATTACTTTTACAAAACTCTGTTCTCGTTTTTAATACACTTTCTCTTATATAGAAATATAGTTTGCACTTACTTTTTCAAATGTATATAAGGACTAATTAATATTTTGGTTTTCGACGCAAAAGCCCTTGAAATATTGAATAAAATAGAGTTGTTTGTTATTTTTTTTTTAATTTATTTAACTCTCAATTTTTGCATATATAAAAAATATAACTTAAAAATGTAATAATAATAAAAAATAAATAACTTGTGACTATTTTCAAGTTTATAACTTTGCCAGGTTTATCTCAATTTAAATATATAAAATTAATTTCTTCGCAAGAAACACTGCAATTTTTTAAATGTTCTTAATTTTACTGACAAGATTTTAGGAATGATAAATTCAATTAAATGGAACCCAGGATTAGACATTATTTGCTGCTGGCTGATATAGAGAAGAAAACGGATCTGCTTCTCTTTTTTTGGCATAGACTTGCTTATCTAAAACTCCTACACACTATAGTAGTCCTTTAGAAGGAAGAGTTTATTTAAACTGGAGCAGTACTCAGGGACGACCGTGCGCTGTATTGTGTTGAAGCTAGCAAAACAGGCTATAGGAAGAAGATAGGGGCTTAGTGCGGACTTGGCAACGGATGAGATCTAACTAAATGATGATTTGTTCATAAAGAAGCAGATTTCGGGATCAAGTTCCTTTATTTCATTTGGAAAAATTCTTCTGTGGTAACAATAAAATATCAAGACAAATCGCACACTATATTGTTGCTCAGTGATATATTACTATCACCGATGTGTCTTCGTAGCTTGTACTGTACGTGACCGAGCAGTTTCCAAATAGACTTTATAGCAATGTCCTATACAAGGGATTTGTATTCCATTTTTGGTTAGATGTACATACATGGCATAAATAGATCTATTTAAATCCATCTATTTATATCTATAGATGGAGCAGTATCTTGGGTCATATTTTTGTGCCATAAGAATACAACATTGGGTCTTACGAGCATTAAAGTACATCAGTCATGATTTACATACACACTTCCTGTCACTGAATAACAATATAACAATATAACAAATGATATAATAAGCCATATATTGTGCTCCTTGAATAATCGTGCAGTATATGCACTACCTCAGAAATACCGTAATATCTTTGAGATCCTAAATTTGGCAATTGAATCGAGAAAGGAGTTTGTGGAAGCCCATTCATTTCTGCAGAGTAGCAAAATAAATGGGAAATAAATTAAAGTTCTTCAAGCTGACAAAACAAGGAGCTTGCAAAAATTTATCTTAATAGATATATGGAGACAATTGGTGTTTGTTGTGTTTATTGGGAAGACGTTGATTCTATTCTAACCAAGTGCGGCAAGCGAATTTGTACAACTCAGTTGATTTTTTAATAAAAATTTAAATTAATTTCAATATTAGTTATGTTATACAAAAATGTTCACTGGACCTTACACAAACCATACAATCGCATTTTTAAAAGTAACCAAAAAGCAGAAGGCAACTAAAATGGAAATAAAAATTTCGGCAAATAGATCACTTTATGAAAGCAGTTACGTAGAGTTTTTATTACTTTGGGCGGGTTCATTAATTATAATAAAAACTACTTACGCACCCTTTATACGGCAATCAATTATTATTACTGTTGACTTTAGGAAAAACAATTTTTGTCACTTTATGTGGAAGTCAGTGGCAATGAAAATGAGATTAGTAGATAAAAGAATTTTGCTATTGATCCCATTTGAATCTTGGCTCTGAGATGGAACGCCCCATAAGAATATATATGAAAAAAATTTCCAGTAATAAATCATTCGTAGCAAGTTTATTCATACAGAATTGAGCAGCTTCACAAAATTCATAGCCAAACAGCCAAGCTTAAAATTTTTGCTTGGTTTTGGACTCATAATGAATAGATCCACAATTGAGTATCATTTACCAAAAAAAAGACATGTAATTTCGGTTAATATGATTGATGTATGCTTATCCACCACCCATTATCAAGATAATTCTTAGTGTCAAATCATTGACTGCAGTCAATAGTGTGTGTTACAAATAATGTCGTATCCCACTTGCAAGAAAATTATATACATTTTGGGCATAGGGCGTAGCATTGCACCAAGGTTATTTTTTAATTAGATTAAGTAAAAATTATGAAAAAAGTTTAAATATTGCCCCAATCTGATCTCAGAAGGAGACTCAATCAGTTTGATTTCAAAATATGTAATTGAATTACGATATAAGCAAAAACTAATATATAAAAAATTTAATAAATGAATGAGTAAATAAATAGGTGATTAAATATATTATAAAATGTATAACATACAGATTAATCATTAAATTAATTGAATAATAACTATATTTAAAGAATTTACAATTTATGAGCTTAAATCATAATAAAATAAGAGTAATAATAATAATAAAAATGGCTAAAGTAATAAAGGTATAAATAAGTAATTGAATAAACAAATAAATAAACTAATGAATGAATGAATAATAAAATATGTTAACTAAATTGTAATTAAAATACGTAAATTATAATCTGACTAGGAACTATCAATCATAATCCCCTTCCGATAGTCCTAAATTTAAAATAAAATGATATAAAAAACATTTTCAATTTTTTTTTTATTTTCACAAAAAAGGCAGAGATAAATGACTTTGTACTTTAACGCAGTTACTGTTTATGTTTTATGCTTTAAAATCTGGTAAAATAGTACAAAAACTACACAAAAATGTCATGGCACAAAAATATAGAAACATTTTTAAATAGTGAAGTTTTTGTATTTATTATTATACAGAGAGTGCCAGCACTGACCATATTTGAGTTCGCATCAAGTATACGTACCCGGTTACTGCAATTGATTAGCAACATGTGTAGCATACTTTTTGGCAGTCAAGATGTTGCTCATACACAGATTTATATGTACATATAATATATAGTATTGGTGTTTGTAATAAATGCTATTTACTTAATACTACATACTTGTATGGTCAATCAGTTTTATTTTTTAAATAACCATCAGTACTGCCAAATTATATCGTCGCTAATTCTTTTCACCTTTTAACTGATATAATATAGCCAGACCTGTGCGAAGAAAACCAAAAGTTTTATTTTAGTTGGCAAAGTGACAAAACCATTTTCATCTGGTAGAAAATATAAATGCAAAGTAAAATTAAAAAAGAAATTTATAAATATGTTATGGTTCCTCTGAGTGTCATAATTTTCACTTATTAATCCAACTGCATTAAAAAAATAATAAAAATAACGAAAATGTGTGACGATATTCTCACTAAGTGGGTCAAGTGATTTTATTTTTATATGTATATGTGTGTATACAGGTATGTAAATTATATGCATTCTATTCGCATTTCAAACAGGTTATTGATGCATGAGTTTTTATTTATAAATTGGTTTTGTGTGAGTTTTTATTCGCCTTTGTTATTCTGGCTTAAAAACATTCTCAAAGAAGCAATTAGAGCTAAAAGCTTTTAGCGCCCTTGTAGAACTTTATGATATAGTTATTTCTTTAATATATTTGGTCTAGATAGGGAGGCATAGCAGATGCTTATTATATTTCAAAACAATATCAGTTATTTACAAGTATCACCATGACACAAATTTTAATATACAAACGGATTATAGTAGATATGGAAAAATTATTATATATACCAAATTAACTTGTAGACCTTTTACTAAATTTAGAAAATTTTAACAACTATTTCCATATATTTCAATAATTTTTTTATAAAAAAGTACAAGACGAATGCTATTTGCATTCGCTTAGAGTAGTGTTAAATCACTCGATAGGGCAATATATTTTTTATAAAGATAAATAATAGTCAGGCAATTAATGCCTACTATTTAAAGTGTTTTTTTTTTGTGTAGGTTAGGTTAGGTTAGGTTGATTGGATGGGTGTGATAGCCTATGTCATACGACACATACACTTAAGCCAGTGAAGGCTCGTTGTGCGCTCCCTTTATTTATCAAACACAAACTGCCAAAGTTCTGCGGAAGGATTCGAACCTGGGACCTTTGCACTACGAGTTTAGTACACTACATACTAGTCTACTAAGGTCAGTTTTTTTGTGAAACGGATAGCATAAAGAGAAGTGGTTGCGAAATGAGAAAAGAGAGCTTCATTCTTTTACTACTCTACTATTGCACGTTTTATTATTTTTATATTTGAAGCACCTCTGGCAGACGCAGCACGTTTCTTAACTGCTATGTGCACCCATTTTTATATATTGTTTTACTTTTCCGAAGATTCTGCATGGGTTTTCAGTACTGGTATTAATAAAGTTTTATCTCAACATACATCGTAATGTATGAAATGAATATAATTTTTTATAACTCAGGAACTACTTTATATAACAATATTGAACAATATACAAGTTTTTTACAGAGATTAACATCCACAAAACGTGTGCATGTTGCAAGTTATTTGGTGTATACACGTAGCACTATAAAAGTGATATTTAAGAACTATAATTTACTATAGTTTCACGCTTACGGCGCAATATATTTTATGTTAAACTAAAGCATTAATAAAATTAGTGGTTTGTTGTGGTCTGTTCCAATACACTTAAAAATATTAGAGATTCTCTGATATTTATTTTAAAGATTTGAGCATGAAAAAATGAGTATTTTCGAATTCGAATGAGAGATGTTTAAATTTTTAGTGCGAAAATACGGGCAAAGACGTTATGAAAACTAGGAACATATTAAAATAGTTGATATAATATAAACGTATAAAAATTTGAATTTTTAGATATCATTAGTCTATTATATTTCTTTCATAGCGCACTTTTTAACCGGCCTATAACAGAATTAGTTTATTTAAGCTTATTTGGAATCCAACAACATCCACTAAATAACACCTGAGCTTGGGATTACACACACAACTTTTTAAAACATCTATATATGCACAAGGTAAATACATACGCATATGTAAATTCAATCTTGTACCTCAACACGTATGTACGTATGTGTGTATGCAGATTGTGTTGTAGAAAACAACGTTAGAACCAAATCCTACCATAAAGCATTTCCGGTGTTAAATTTCGTAGTGCACAACTACATACGCCATGGAATTATTTACAGTGATGAGCAATTAGAATTTTTTTTTAGTTTTTTTTTGTTGTGTAAACATAATTTTTTTCCTAAAAATAAACTGTTTGCATAATTTGAACAGTCAGCTTGTTATATGAAATATTTATGATCTTAAATATATTGACAACTTGTGTTATTTAAGCTTTAACTCAGCTGGGACAAAGATAGAGAAAATATGTTCTCCTTACGATCTATTTTTCCCAGCTGAATTAAAACTTGACCACAAAAGTTTAAGTGTGTGAGCCGGCATTTCATAGTTGCAAATAAGAGACCAAAATTTTATTTTTTCAGAAATGTTTTATCCTATCGAACCAAAAAGACAAATATCGAAAAAATTTATTATTAAAAAAATTGGAAAGGCTTGTCCCAATTATGTAAAGCTTTCTTTAAAACATTCTGAGAATTCCCCCTAGTTTAAAAAAAATCAGTTAAAAGAGTAACAATGCCTCAGTAGTATGTATATTCATTATAATGCACGGCACAATATAATATATGTATTTCTTAAAATAAAGAGTCAGAGAGAAGGAGTGAATATCATTCTTTTTTTGCACATCACTTTTTACACGTATAAACATACACATAACCATACCTTTAAATTTGTTAGTGTACAACAATCCTATAAGAGTTTATAATATTCATATGTATTTGAGTGTTAAGGCTGCACCTGTAAAGAAATGTATTTAAACCTTAGATCTAAAAACTATAAAATCTAAATGTTTTGTATATTGACATTTTCTTGACATTGTCAGGAATCAACAAGTTCTTTATTTTAGCGAAAATTTCGAAGCTTTAAAGTCAAAGAACTAAACTGAATATAAATATATGGCTTAATCATAAAAATTTGTTTTTATTAATTAAAGTTTTATAAAACAGATTTTCAAATGAAATTAACTTTACAAAACCTGTAATATAAAAAATTTTTCTTATAAATAAAGCAGCAAATTTTCAATTGTTGATATAAAAATATGATTTATTTTAATATGTTCTACATATATTCCTGGGTGGTAGACATACTAATAATATACCACTTAAAAATGCTTAAGCACTTAGTGATGACAAAAAATATCAAGATAAAAAAACGTTTACAAATACAAAAAGGAATTACTATATATCCACAAATCACTTAGTGATAAGTACACAACATAATTTGGGATAATATGACACTAACATTATGAAAAGAGCTTTTGTAACAAATTACATGGTAATATAACCACAAATGTTCAGTAAGAACTATTTTAGATAAATATAGTGGTAAAATCTTTTATAATAGTAACAATAGGTAAAACAATAGTGTTTAAGCTAGAAATATTACATAAATAATTCTAGCTCTTAACTTAATAGCTAAATATATGTACGAGGTTATAAAATAGAGACAATTTCGTTCACTTGTTACAAAGAAGTGTTTCATATAATTTTTGCTGGACATTTAGGGAAAAGTAATATTTTTTCTTGCATTTGTATAAATATTTTTTTTTTTGCTGATTTTATAAACTGTGAATTGGGGGAATGACGCCGTTAAGTAGAATACTAAGACGTTATAATTTTTCAAAAACTCTAATTGACGCTATTTCAAATGTCTTTAGATTAATCTGTTTAATTTGTCAAAGGACTAACTTTTTCTTTCATAAAACTAAATGCCCTCCTAATGAACACGGTTTGCTCCGTTCTCTCTTATTTTCCTATTTTTTGTATGAAATAGTTAAGCATGTATATTAGGCAGTTTTACTGGTTATAAAGTATGTATATATGTATTACTATGTATGTACTATATGTGAGAATGATATATATTCATATGTGTACAAAACATTTATATTTGTTTCCATATACAATTAAACAATGTCATGATAAAATAATGTCGTTAAACATTTACACAATTGTTGATAATGGATGAGGCTTCTTAGTCTCTTCTAGTTGATAATTGAAAAACATTTGAAATTAAGAAAAACAAATTACACTACAATTACATTAAAGCATGATAGTGCTAAGCATTATAACCACTTCTAGATAGCTTATAGAAAATATCAGGTTTTGTACTATCGCCTTATCTTTTGAACGCCATGAAGAGGTTAATCAGTTAAGCGCACGATTCGAAGATTTTCATTTATGAGCTGTAAGATGTCAACATTTCTGATATTTCTCATAAATATGATTTCAATAAATTTTTACATCTTTTTTATTATCATAAAGGAACATCAAAATTTGTTATGTCTATGATCCGTGAGTATCTGCTTTTTTTGTCAGGATTAATTAGCTTGATCTCTTTAAAGATTTTTAACCGACTTCAATAAAGGAGAATGTTATGTATTCGTCAATATGTTGCACATAGAACGATTTTTTCGTCATTTCAGGACTGATTTTGAAAATTGTTTTTATATTTATATTTATTTTTAATCAGGCTCTAGGTCATACATTAATTTAAGTAAAACTACTTTGTTTTATTAAATTTTATTCTTCATTTTCTACTCAGTATTTTGATCACAATCGGTTTTCTTCATCAGGAATTTGAGTAAAGCCGTTTTCTTCTTTTAAAATCACAAAAACTACTAAAATAAAAAGAAAATTACTGAAAAAAACCGATGGTGATCGAAATATTAAATAAATAAATAAATAAAAATAAAGAATAAAATTTAATAAAACAAAGCAGTTTTACTTAAATTAATGTATGACTTAGAGCCTGAATAAAAATAAACACAAATTACATGCTATAAGGTCGATGAAATTAATAAATTTAAAAATATTTTTATATGTGAAAGTGTATACTCCAGAGGTAGTCCAGTTTTTTTAACAATATGTCAAAATTTAGGACAAAAACTTTTTGATAAATTTTTTTTAACGACTTTAAATAAAGGCTCTAGTAAATTTGAGATAACTGAATTTATAACCGCTATTACTAAGTTCCACTAAACAGTTTTATTGATAACATGTTACAATGCTATTTGCAAGTAAGATGCACGTATAAACATGGTAATATATAAATTGCAATATATTAATATGTAATATGTCAAAGATTTTTTACGTCAGTACCTGCCCGAAGGCCTTACCTGACGGTGCTCTTCGCACTGGGTGAATAAATCCGTTCACCACCGTCCCGTCTCCCCTCCCAGGGGCACATGCCGGGTGAGGAACGACATGTGCGCCTACGAGGGACAACTTGGTAGAAAATTCTGTACAGGCTGCAGAACCATGTACAGACACTTTGCTGAAGTGTTGCTATCTAACCTCCTACTACCCCAATGGCCCGGCAGCAAAATAGTGCCCCCATCTTACCTGAGGCTTCGCCCACCGCAAAACATCAGAGTAGCTTTGTCGAATAGCAACAACACCTAGAGATATACGGCCTGAAGAGAGCATCTACAATCAGTCACTAGCACCTCTTGCAGACACACTCATCTGACCCATAACTCTTCACACGTATCTTTGGGTTTTAACCACAGCCACCACGTGATCCCTGAAAGGGCCTCACCAATAACCAGTCTAGGACACGTCCTAGGGGCTACTGGTTCCCGTGGCACCAGACAGGACTCTGGTCAGCCGCGTGTTAAAAATACCTCCGATTTTAGGTCCCGTGCAAACCTGAGGTATCGGTAGCACCTCTACCCAGACAAGCATAGGCAGAGCTACTTCCTTAAATTAAATATATGCACGCCCGTTGCCCTGGAAAAACCAGATTACCTACTTACCGGACGAGCGAGCGAACCCACTTTCACCTTTAATTTACTTGCATGCGCGCTCGTTGCCCTGTTGATTCAGGGATTGGGTAGCAACATACAAGTTTTTAGGGGTTATCAGCAAAAAGGCCTAGGTCCGGAAACCTGATAACCCTATACCCCAGGAAGCACAACACCAAGCCACCAAGACAAGATGTATTGACCGTGCCCCCGGGGGGATATTAATATGTAATAAGTTTATATAGTTAAACCAATGGTGAGTCCTATAAACAGCAAACACGGTCGCCATATTAGATGATTGCATATATTATTCGTGACGCGCGAGGGAGGGGAGATGTCCTAGTAGTTATGCGCGTTAAAATTATTTTGGTCCTTTTTTTAATATAAAAAATAGTGACCATTGTAGTGATTGAAGAAATAGAAAGAACTATAATTTGCTCGTCAAGTAAGTAAGTCAAGCAAGTAAAAAGAGTTACAATCACATCTGTTTTACTATGGCATATCTTACCAACTTTTACAATTGAAGTTGTTTGCAGGGTATGTTTTGCAAAAATACTTTATGTCTTTATAATTAATTAGTGTTTTGTGTGCATTAAAACTAATTATGGTATTATGTTAACAACTCCAAAGAGTGTTAGTTTAATGGTTACTTGCATGTGATCTTTTTATTTTCATTTATTTTAATTTAATTTAATTGTTTTGCAAAAAACATCTTTTAAGTTAAATTATATATAGTTAGAATTACTTCATTAGCCGTTGTTTGCTAATTATACTTTTTTCAAATTAATAAAAAATTATGATATATTTAATATTTTGGATAAAACAAATTTTTGTTTATCTATTTTTGGTTTGCCAATTGCTCTTATATTGTTGTATACAAAAAGTGTTTTTAATTTTTATGATTCTAGTTCGTTGCATGTTTTTTGAAATTAAACATATTATTATGTGATGATGATATATTACGTCTCCTTGAATGAAAACAGGTAATACTCATGTTATACACATTTTATAGTTGTTAAAGAAGTACCGAGTGATATTTCCTACTAAACTTTATAAGATTCTGAATTTAAGATTTATTGCGAAATTATACTATTTGAGCCCTTTTTGTGTTGATTTTCACATTACCAACCAACTATTGTTACCATATACTGCTACGAAATTTCTTCACACAAGTGCGATTTAGTGATGCCAACCATATGCATAAACTAATTATAAGACAATTCGATGGAAGATATCCTTGTTAGAACCCTAACAGATATACATACATAGATGAATCTATTAGAAAGCTTAAGACAAATCTCCAATAAGCTGCTCAACTTGCGACCGGTGAGATATGTTGAAAATTACTCTGTAGGTGTAGAAAGGAGAAAAAAAAAGACCACGGAAAGAATGGTAATGTTTCGTTGAGCTGATAAAAAAAGTATAAGAAAAGCTTAGATCGCTATTGGAAAATTTTGATCAAGATTTTGATGCAACAATTTAAACAATATATATAACCTGCGGTGAGCAGCTAAAAGATTTAAAGGATCCATGATAACTAAACCTCTTTTATGAACTTTGAGTGAAGAGCGGGTAAGATTTAAAATTCGAGAGATTAAAATTACTAATACTGACTTAAGCTCGAAGAAAACTTTAGATGATGATAAGATCAGCAACAGGAGTAGTGATACTCTCCACAGTCTTTTATATCCGTCAAGCTTGGAGAAAAAATTCCCGGGAGTTGACACAATTTCATATTTTAATATTCTCTATCGTTTTTGTTAGGAATCCCGGAAGTAACACATTCATACAACTTGATATACATACAGTTATATGAAAATATACTTAAGACTAGAAATAGTCTGTTGGATGAATACATTTCATATTGATAAATATTTTAAAAATTATTTATTTTTTATTAGAAAAATATTGCTAAATTATTTGATTTTATTTTGATCAACTTTATGTTATATTTTCCTTAAAAAAATATTAAAATATAGTAACGTATGAGCTACTGCACTCCAGGGAATAAAAAAAAAAACTCCTCAGACCTTGGAAGAAAAAAAGGTTGGAATTCTGGTAACTCTATTCGAAAAAAGTCACGAGCAGTTATAATTATATTTTTTCTAAAAATAAAAATTAACATAAATCGCACTTGCCGCGAAAAATACATAACCGACAAACCTTAGATTTTAACTTTTTTACCATTGTTAAAATTAATTCTGAAAATTGTATGACTATCGAAAGTGGAATTAGAAACTCACAGCGAAATCAAATTTACAGCAGTCCTATAAATTAGTGCAAGGTCCTTTAATGAGAAAGCTTTTCCTATAAAATTATGCGTTTTTGCGGTCATGGCCCGGCAATATAGTGAAAAACAATTTTGCACAACCTGAAAGTAATTTTCGGTTTCATATGCATATGCAAATATTTGCATATGCATATGCAAATATTTGATACAAAACAATAATATTTTATACACCGGTAACTTAAAATATGAAAAAAGTTTGAAGTTATAATAATAACTGATTAAAGTTTTAATTGGCAATGTATATCTATGAAAAAAAGGGCAAGGACAGCACCCATTCAGAATAACTTTTTTATTTGTACGTCGATTTTTATTTTGTGTCTAGTAACTGCTAAAGAGCTTTAGCATGAGCGAAGTTGTAAGTATTTCAAGCAAACATTTTGCACTAAGCAAACGTTCGGAATTGGTCTTCATTGTTTTTGTATAATTGCGATCGGCTTTCGCCCAATCGACTATCAATAGTATTTGTAGTGTTTAGAGAAGTAGGGAATGTAGGAGTTAGACATGTCCTTGTACCGATTTTCATCAAATTTTAGATTTTAGTTTTACTACGATATCTACTCTTATTTATTATTTTTTTGAAAAAACGTTTAGTAAAAGTTAAACTTTTTTACAAAATGTTTTGTTTGTTGTGGTTTTAGCTGTACGTATATTTATAAATAGAGTGTAGTTTTATATAAGCGAATTATATATTAGCAATAAAGTCTAAGCAATTGAAATTTTTAAACAAAATGCATGTCATCAGCATGTATGCTATACAATGTCTTAAAATATTTTAAACATAAAATATTTTGCATAAATAGTGCAACGAAATTGCTCAAACAATTAAGGTAAGATTATATTTTTGTAAAATATCAATTAATAATTTAATAATACTTAGAGTTAAGTTATATTAATTAAAAGTTCTTATCAGCATATATTTCTATGTGTTGAAGTTTCTGAACAATTTTTATGGTTTTAAAAATTGATGCAATTGATTAAGCCATTATTATTATTTTTTTTGGATTATTTTCTTGTTGCTTTTTAAAAAGTCATCACTTTGGCCTCTGTTTGTCATGTTTGCATTAACATGAGTGTTAAATCAAAGACAGTCTCACACATATTTTTTACAAGAGCTTAATCAATAACTTATGCATAATGGACAGAAAGTTTAGTTAATATAAAACTCTTTTATTACAGAATTTTATTTCATAAAAAAATATCTTAATATTAGTATTTCATGTATAACTGAATGAATATTTCGTACTGTCAAATCTTATATTTTTTATAAAAAAAATGTTACGAGTTCCAATTTTAAATATTTCACATATAAGTTTTTTTAACTTAACAATTTAATAATTTCATTTGACTAACAAATTTTTTTTATCATTCTATTGGATTTTTATATGTATAGTAATCAATTTTTTCATGGTACAAATATTTTTCGTAGGAATTTTATTTTCAAATTATTTTACAGAAATTAAACAATAACCAAAAAACAATCAACGAACCTAAAAAAAATTTGTTATGGTTCATGACAGTTTGTATATGATTTTTCTATTTATATCACAACTGTGGTTGGGTTAAGTTAAATTATACTGGAGGGTCATAGACCTCGCATTAATCAGAAGTGGTCCTTATCCATATCAATGGATCACGATAATCTGATAAATATGCCATCGCAGTTCTTGGTGCCCATTTCAAACGAATACCACAAAGATTCAGCAAATCTTAGTAGTCTGTACAGTCCTATTCTCGATATAAGTTGAAGATATCGGCAAAAGTGAGTATCAAGTTCAAGACAATGGCATAGTAGTTGCTCTCATTCTCAGTTGTCTCATTCAAAGCCCCTTCCTTACATCTCCTGCAGGTACTATCGATAAGCTTACAAAGCTGTCCAACAGTGTCTAGTTAATATCTCCATAAGAAATCTGCAGTAACTTCTCGTCAGTGGTAAAAGGCACAAGAATTTCACATGATCATAGAAGTTTCACAGGTCCTCATATTGCGCCAAACTTTTTCCGCTGCATCCCTTAAACTATAACTAACACTAAACTAACACAACTATGATTTACAATTATTAGTTACTATCATAGCAAAAAATAAATTGATTTATTTGAAGTCAAAGTACAGTCTACTCTCAATAATTTGATATTATATCTGAACGCCGCAATTTTTTAAAGTTATTGGAGTGGTATATTCCTTTCTGAACAAAGATTTTCCCTGTAATTACATACTACCCATACCTTAACAAAACGATACTCTTTTTATATATAAAAATAGAACATAAATACTTTTTTTTAGCACTATTTGACTTGTTCAATTGACTTGCAACATATAGTTATATGGTTGATTTCATGACTCAAGGTAAATAATGTAAAGTCAAACTCTCTTTTAATCAAAATTAATTTATTCAGGCCTGTCACAGAAATCAATTTCGATCGAAAGTGGAATTGATTCCGTATTTTATTATTTTATTTATTCAATAAAAAAAGTTTTAAATTTTTTTTGTACTATCAGATACAAAAAATGCAAATTCGATCTTGAAATTAAAAGTGGTTTCATTCCTAAAAACAATTTCGTTTTTTGTTTTCTGGAGAAGCAAAATACGGAATCAATTCCACTTTCGATCGAAATTGATTTCTGTGACAGGCCTGATTATCTCAATTGTAAACAGCAAAAATAAATAAAAAATTAACATAATGATTACTTTCAACAATATATTTTATTATTGTATACGAGTGTATAGTATAGTTCAGACTTGATTACAGTTTAAATTTAAGTAAAGATTCCAACAGGATTTAGCCCGCTAGTAGGCCATCGTAGAATTGAAGTAAATCTACCATTTTTTATTTTAGCTTTGTTATTATAAGGATGTTGGGCAAATAAAGAAGGTTTAAAAAATACATATTATTTGTTTTACCACAAAGATCATAATAAAGCTATCACAACCATCCCAGTACAATATATTTTCCTTGAATATTTCGAAACATCCGACATACTATTATCGCCGATAAATCATCCAGTTTCAAATCATTAAAAACCCGAATTTCGTTGTTTAACACTATCCGTCTTTAAAAAGGTCTCTATATGTGAATGAAATCTAACTTAATTAAATCAAACTCAAGTTAAGCAATGATAATGATACACTATTTAATATTTAATTTTAACGTGCCTAGACATCAAATGATGAAGGTAACTGGATACGGGCCTTGTAGCTTATCGCGAGAGTCTAGTTAGTTGAATTAATACACGCACAGATAGTGAATGGTGTAGTAATTAAAATGTGTACACAAATTATGGACGAAATAAACACATGCCATTTCGCTGTCACGTTTAATTGCAGTCGTGAATATATAAATTAACTTTTTGGCTTTTGTTTTTCACCTCTTTATTCAAAATATAACAATATTTTTTGTTTTTGCAGTTTTACCAATTTTTATTTAATTAATTTTAATTTACTTGGCTTTTAGCAATAACCTTTTATTCAAATTAGATCCTTACTATGCAGATATATTACAAGAAAGAAGATAAAACTAGACTACATACTTCAATTTAATAAGAATTCATATCATTACAATTTGGGAGACTAATCTTGCTTTCCTAGGAGTTTTTATTAATTATAATAAATGATATAACAATGTTATAAATGTTGGTAATAATAATAACAATAATTATAAGGATTTTGATCAAATAAATATAATGTTGAAAAAGGAAATAGAAAAAGGTAAGAAAAGAGCAAAATAATATTGGTTGCTTTAACTTATATAATCGTATAAAATATACGTGTATGTATTATTGAACGTGAACTAAAATGAATCTGATTCTTGTTGAAAAACAAAGTAAAAAAATCGCTTGGTAAAATAACGATCGCATTCCATATGGGAGCATTTTCATTTTCCAAATTTAATAAATGCCATGACCCTAAAAAAGTCCTTTATGAAATAGTTTGCTGTAGAAAATTTTCTGAATATTTATTGTTTTCTGTCTAAAATTGTTTCATTATGATAACAGTAAGTAACAGATATTAACAAGAAAATTTTAACCTTAAAGGTAACAATAGATATTACGGATTGCAACAAATATTTACTTAATAAAAATATGAGCAAGTAATATGCGTTCTTTGGTTGAATAGGAGTACTCCAACACTATCACAAACGTTTCAATAAAAATATCGTCAATTTAATATTAATGTATTTACTCTACTTAGATAGAGTAATATCTAAGTATTCCATAAAGTATATTTGTAGTGAAAGTATTTTTTTGAAACTACTTTATTTTGTGGTGCCTTTACAGCAAGAACATTTGTCACGTAGTGATAAGCTCTGATTTGTAGATTATATGATCTATAACTACAACATAAGGGACCATGTTCGATTCAATATATTTTTGGCTTTAAAAAATACCATCTTCGAAATATCGATTTCGGTAATATTTTACTATTCGCATTATTATTCACTAAATATAAAGCGTTTATTTCTCTTTAGACAAAAATTTTATTAAAATATATTTGCCATTTAATTCATGACATATGTTTGCCACTATTCATTGGCTTAATTATACTTACGAGCACTGTGCGTGGCAACTTTAAGCGGCATATTTTATAATTTCATTATGACAAATACGTCTGAGAAATGTACATCGCAATTTTAAATACCTTTAGCATATGGCTTATTATTTATATATATTTAATTAATTATGTATGTTAAGCCAAAATTAATGCAATTTGTGGTTAACAATTCCAATAGTTGCGCATTAAAATGAATGTGTCAATGCAAGTGTTTGATTTTAATGATATTGTGGATTTCAAGAATAATTTGAATCAGAGAAAGTAAATATTTTGATTACGTTAATATTTTATTTGATTGATAATGAATTTAAGCATGAATAATTAAAAACAAAGTCATTTGTTTTTATTTGTGCTATAATTTGAAATCGAATAAATGTCCTAGAAGTTCATTAAAAATATCCCATTTCTGTTTTACTAACAAATATATACTCACATGGATGTCTTGACTAACTAAAGACTAGTTTTACAATTTATATACGATCTTCAATTTATATACGATTTAATAAAAAATAAGAACTTAACTTTTTTCAGAGATTTACAGAATGAACTTTTTACACATTATGAAGACGGATATTTGGATTGATTATGTATTTTCAAGTAAAATATTTAGTTATTTTTGAAGCAAATGAGCGTTACATACAGCAGTTAAATAAAACTTAATTTAGCTTTAATGTCTTCAATAATTTTCTAACATTTATTCTTATTTTATATAAAATTTTTGTAATTGTATAGGTCTGCATAAAAAGTATATATACTTGTATATGTTATTTGCTTTCAATTGTCTTCCTATGAAAATTATTTGTGTGGTTTGTTAGAAAATAGTTCCCAGGTCTATTTAATAAATTGCTAAAAACAATTACAACAAAATCTGTCATGACATGGTAAAACACTATAGCATTTTAAATAGAACATTTTTGGTTTCTATTAGGTGAGGGAAAAAGTTTCTGTCATTAAGTTTAGGTTATGAGATTCTAGTTTAAAAATGGGGCACACGATATGTGTAACAATTTTGCAAACGAAAACACCATTAGCACGGTAGACTTCTGAGGTTGGAAGGATTATACATTTCAGCCTACGTGGGTTCGTAAATTTGGGAAAAACGAGATTGAGTGGGTGAGAAAAGGCAATACAATATTACTTTAGTGTGATAAAAGAGATGTCAGCACAAGAAGCTAATTCTGTTTAACTTCTTGACTTATATATCGATAAATCTACTGCTTAGTAGTCGAAGGAAGTATGCCTCCAGAGCAGAGGAGAGACATGGAAAATAAACTATCGTCCTTTCTTCTTTCTTGCTCGCCATTCCAGTCAAGACAGAAGTCGTTGTAAAGGAGATGCCGTCAGTGCATCTGACTATGGCCCCATAACTTCACTATATAAAGAATCCTTATCATATTTTATACTGGGTATTTGTCAACTACTCACAGTCAGCCACAAATGGGTGTTGAACCTCTATAAAAATTTCTTCCCACTTACCTCTTATTCATTTTAATTGTAATAATAATATTATTATATGTTTTTGTTTAATTTTATTTCTGATGAAATTCAATTTTATATTACTTATAGTTTGGTTCTAATTCAGTTTGATTTTGATATAAACTTTACATAATATTTTTGGCAAGCGGGAAAGGTTTTTTCCCCGCAGTCGATCATAGAGCAGAGAGTATTCTTGGATTTTTTAGTATCTCTGTTATGCTGATCCCGTCAATAGAAAGCTAGGGACGTCAGAAAGATATCCTTTTCTTATTAGATCGCATTTCAAACAAGGTGGCACCTAATTACAACTTACTGTATTATAGCGAATCGTTAGCCATGAGTTAAAAATACAAAGACTTCATATGGCTCTGAATTCATAAGAATGACTGACTGCTATTGTCGAAGCTTGGGTTATCGATTTATTTAAATGAAAAGCTCAGTTTTATAAGCAGAACGTTCAGCAAAGTGACAATCATATCAAAAGGCGTGATGAGTTATGATTCTATGAACTTGGTAGTTGCTACTCATTTCCACCCTTGGCATGTATCGGTCACATGTGTGTTCAACATTCCAGAAACCGACATTTTAAGTTTTGTGGCTTAGACCATAGTGTTATTGCCGTTTAAGCTCAATGTAACAAAAAAGTCTAAGAATTTTTTTTAAACTGAAAAACTAGATTTTTTTCTGGTCTTTATATTTGCAATTATAACATCACCCCACAACAAAGTAACAAGACCATAAGTTTTAGCCAGTAAAATCCAACCATAGACCATTTAATCTTACGAGTATGTCTAGGTAAACAACTCTAATTTTGTATTTTTTATGCTCGTATATACTGTATAAATAACAGCCAGGATAGAAAATAAAATAAAAGGCTTAGGAAGCAGATGCAAAGGATAAATACAATTTAATAGTAGTTACCGAAAATTTTAAAAACCAAAATAAGGGAACAAACAAATATGCAGTTAGACATATAAAAACTCTATAAGTATTTCCAATATGGGTCTGATATGAGCAAACCTGAAGAAAAATAAGAACCAAAAAACAATGTTGAACGAAATTTAACTTGAGTAACATGTATCCTTTAACTTTTCATAAATTTAAGGACGATACATTAAAGGCATTATATATGTGGGCAATAATTTTTTTTACCCACAAATACCAAACATGTTACCAACACATATTGAATTTTGCAATACAAATTTATAAGCTTGGTTGTAAGAAATATCATACAAATATAAATTCATTTATAGGTTTTTATTAAAACTTAGTAGGACACTGAGAAAAGACTTGAATTAGGTTAGGTTAGGTTAGGTTAGGTTGATTGGAGGGGTGTGATAGCCCATGTCATACGACATATACTTAAGCCAGTGAAGGCTTGTTGTGCGCTCTCTTTTAACTATCAGACACAAACTGCCAGAGTTCTGCGGCAGGATTCGAACCTGGGACATTCGCACTACGAGTCTAGTACACTACCTACTAGTATACGAAGGTCAGTAAGACTTGAATTAAATAAATAAATAAGAAAATATTTAGTTTGTAGCAACTTTAATTGTCAAAGCAATTCAATTGTACATTACATAGTTTTGATTAATCCTTGTTATAATTATGATATTTGGCATCGTTCGAAATTTGAATATAATTGGGATTTTACTTAGTAGTTTCTTGCTTGGATTGTAAGACGAAGACCAATTGCACTAAAATTTTAATAGCCTTAAATTAAAAGAAATTTACAGATGGTTATTTCACAATTCTCACTTGTAGAATATTCAAGATTGTTTGGCCCTCACTAAAAGATGATTAACAGCTTCAAGCCCTGATAAGAAATCTTGCATCATTATGAGGCACTGCTTGATCGGTGGTATGTCGAAAGGCTTACAATTCCCCTATGCTAATAGCAGCTGTGTCGACGAAGATGACAAAAATTCAATTAAGTATTTCATATGTAACTGCTCAGATCTGCATACGGGCGATCCTCATGCTTAGGAACAGAACTGCTTAGGTGAAGTACCACTGTCTGATTTATTGGTTGCTGTAAAAGTTTCTGGTTGGTTTTAAGATGTTCAAATTTTGGAATTTCGAAGAAAAATTTGGGGACTCGTTGATCTTCTGTATATCAAAGTGCTCTCTAAGTATGCAAGCAAAATTTTCTTTTGCGAGCTGCGCTGCCATCATAATCTACTTCTGAATCGATGGTATTACTAAAGTCATATCAAAGTGTACTACTTTTTTGACAGGTGTAATATTAAAATAATGTTGAACATTTTGTGAAGCCGCTTTTTGTAAGCCATTATTTCTAAATATTTATGGATATATCAGTATGAGTTTATTTTCAAAATAATTCTTTTATTTTGTGCTTGCCTTAATATTTTTACTCAAAACTTTAATATTCAGTAAGGAACTGTTCCTAAATACATGCATTAAAATTAAAATCTCTACAAAATATAAAGAAATCCTCGCCTGATGTTGAGATTGTTTTGATATTATTATGTCGCAGTAAATCTGCAATCCCAAATAGTATCCCTCGGAGCAAATACCCTCACTAGTGGAGGTCTTAACAGGGAAATGATGTGCATAAATATGATTTTTGTAAACATGAACCGGAGGATATTGTTAAGCATCTCTTCTATCTTTTACTTGCGATCTCTGAGAGAGAGAGGGATAGAGATGGCTCTTAAAAATACTTCACAAATTTAGAATTTACGACACCAAAATAATTAACCAACTCATTTACCTGAGCTTGGGAATATCTTAGCATAAACTCCAATGGAGATATAGACAAGTTTTCATCATCAGTATTCCTTTCACATCCCAAGTAATACAGTGGGATAAAATAGGATCAAGCTTTATCCTGACAGCCTGTGTAATCTAACGTAACATGACTGAGATCTACAAATACAAATTGAATTTAGCCCATACGGATATAAATTTATTTTATAAGTTTTCTCGTGGCCAAGAACGAGTCATGCAGTTTTCACACTTTAAATGACAAAAATCTCCCACTTTAATTATGAGATTCAATAGGAATATAGGGCAAATACACTATTTAGATATAATTTTAACCTGCTTGTCTAGTGCTGGTTACTGTAGTTGTAGTCCTGGACTATTTTTTATATTTCCAAATTTTTATCATGTACATTATCATTAATACTTTTCATGAGGCAAACATTTTCCCTCTACAGATTGTTATGATTAACTTTATTGTGACTAAAATTTTGTCAGTGTTATTATTGGTTCCATATATATTTTTCGTAAGTAAATGAAAATATATTTCTGTATGTGTACAAGTACAAGAGAAAAGAGAGTTTTTATTTTATTAACGTATGTTGGCATAAGACTTATAAGTTTCTGCTGTTGTATGTCTGTTGCTAGTAAATTGTATCAAGCCTTTAACGTTATTGACAGGATGCCATTTACCGTGTAAATGTTGACCCTCAAGCTAAAGAAAATAAAGAGAAAAATGGGCTATCGATATACAGAAAACAGGAAAAGACTTAAATAAATGGAAATGAAAAGCGCAAAAAATATCAAAATTTACGAAATTATTGAACATGAATTGTGTGTCAGCGTAAGTCAAACTTGTGAAAAGGATTTGTATGGTTTCCTTAATTTGTAAAGAATGTGAAAATAAATATTTTATTTCATCCAAATTACTGAAGTTTTTTTAATATTATTTGCAATCATTTTTGTACTAAAAAAAATTATTTTACGTTGCTTGTTAAAAAAGCCAAATTTTGTAAAGGAATATATTGGAATTTGTTGTTGAATATACGAGTATTTACAACTCAATTTATACAGTCTGTTCGAGTGATGTTTAGTTTAAGAATTATTTTAAGTTGATTGTAAATGAAGTATTAAACGTCGTGTGCCATGGAAAATATACTAAAACTTTATTAGAAGTAGATTTTAAACATCAGCAGATTTGCAATTGTTTACTTTAAGAATTTAAGTATTTCGTGTTTTTGTCAGCGTTATTATCGAGACATAATCGTATGTGAGTTCTTCAGAATGTATACGTGAATAAAATTTTGCTTAATTCAAAGATTTGTTGATAGCAAAGGATATTAAGAGTATTTTGTGGTAAATTTAAATGGTTTAATAAGTTTCAATATTTTTTGACTACCTTAAACTTGTTGGAGCTAAATAAAAATGGTCGAATGTAGTCCGAAGTATGCAGGAGTACGTAGACATTGGGATTTTGGAATAGTAGCGATTTTTGCAGGGCAGGTGTGTTCAAATAAATTTATTTATTGGAAATGTTCTGTGTTTCATTTAAACTAAAAATAATATGAACTTACTTTAGAGCTCTTGTGGACTTTAACTTCCTGCATCGAGGTGGGAAGTTACTAGTTTTATCCCAATTTTTTAAAGTCTACTTTTCATCAGATCTTGGCATTTTTAGAACTGCACATATACTCGTATTTGTGTGCGTAAGTTTTAAATTTCTTATCAGATTTAATTTATTTTTGAAGTAAATTTTAAGCTATCGCTTCAACCAATATGTAAATATAATCGAATCTTAGTAAAAAAAATTTATTGCTACAAATTTTACATCATTCTAAAAATATAAAAAAGTGCTTATTTATTCAATAAATTTGAAAATTTTTGGCAAATCGATTACATAGATTCAGTCATTTTGCCAAACTTGGAAAACTACTTCACATGCTAAAAGTTTATCACAATTGCTTTTTTCTAGAGATATCGTTTTCAAAAATTACTCTTCTCTTTTGTGTTTCACAGCATATCTCCATCGATCCAAAGATTTTCCATGGTTTTTTTTTAAGAACGTTTATTTAATTTAACGATTTTTCATCATTTTCACATCTAAAAATAACGACCTTCGATTGCAAACAGTGAATTTCAAAATGTGTGGTGACAAAATTAAATTGCTTTCCATATTTACGAGTGTTATAACCTAGAAATATTTTTCAGTTAATATAGATTTTTCTTTTATATCTTTCAACTTCAACGTAATTAAGATAAAATAATAATTTGTTTTTGTTTAAAATAATTTGTAACACATACAAGTAAATTAACTTTTTGTATAGAAATATTTGAACATGGTTTTCCTTTCATTAAAGTGTCCCTATTGTTAATATAATTTGGGATTTATTCCACTGACCCTTAAAGCCAAGGGCGAACGAAATGCATTTCATTGTAGTGAGAGTAACAATATATGAGTGTAATTAAATTTTACATTAAAACTTCATTATGAAAAGCGACAAATGATTCATTTCACTGCAACGAAAGTAGCGTTTTTCTTTGTTCTAAAAAATTCAATGTGTGTTTGTGCACTGTAAGTCTTGGCATATACACACGCATATGTATATGTTTTGTGTATGTGTATATGCTAAATTGATGCAAATCTTGATGTTACTGCATAAGTCAAGCCACTCATAATGCCACTTCTGTCATGTTTATGCCACTTTATGTTAAAATAATTGCACAATTAGTTTCTTACATATACACACATTTATAAATCATTATGTGTATGTTCACGTACATACTAATATTTGTTCTAGTGTGTTTAGGTTAAGGTGTATATACATATGACATATGCAAGTAATTGTGCTGTATTATGTTCGTAAAAGGAAAAATGCTTCTTTAATTTAAATAAAAAAAGTACTCCCCATACTTTTTGTCGCCTTAGTTTTTGCTTTTGTTTTCATATTGCAACTTTTGTGCAACACACAGCTCATTAGTGAAATTTTAATTTATTTTATTTTGTAAAATAGTCCGTCTGCTGCAGCTGTCTTTGATAGGGAAGGTAGTAGTAGTAGATAGTTGCAACTAGCATTGAAATAAAGGCACTTTACTTTACATCTTCTATTTAAAATATGTAGAATATGTATTATTTTAAAATTTCTACTAAATTTTCTTGCGACAATACATTATGATTATAGTTTTTTAAATAATAATAAGTACAACCAAATGCTTATGCCTAAAAAATAGATTAGAAGTTGCCGAGTTACCGCCTTTTGATGCTAGAATACCATTGGTTTTGGCTTGGAAGCATTGACCAGGATTATGCTGATATTAAGATCATTAAAGTTCATGGTATTGCTATCGTCAGCAAAAATGCTCCTGAAGCTACGTTGTGCCTTCTCCCAATATGTTGAAACTAATTCATTGACTTCTGATGTGGTCAAAATGAAACACGAAACAGCGCATAACAAATCATAATCCTCGTATCAAAAGAAAACTTAATCATTTTAATTAATCATAATAAAAATTAGATGGAAAAATAGAATCAAAAACTTTACATTGTTTTCGGTTTTCATTTATTTGGTTTTTTCTGAATAAGGACTATGTGAATGATAGTTTAGAATAATTCTGATATTTATTTATTAGTTTTTGGATAAATTTCAACAAACTTGTAAAAGGAGGTTGTATGTTCAATAATAATTATTTGGTTGAACCGTAATTTTTAAAATAATGTTTTTAAGTGAAAGGATATGAAGTGGTCCAATATGTGATAGAGAAAGGGAACCTTCTATATGAGTTAATATTTGATAACTTCTTATCGACCTTTGTATAATAGTGACTGTTAAAAATTGTGTTATGCTAATCTGCCACCAATGCGCCATTGCACGTGGTATTCAGTACAACATTATGTATGTGAGCAAGAATAGTGATACTTTCTATACAAATTGATACTGTACCAGTGATGGTCTTTAAAATTATTATGTTAAAGAGGTATTCACATTTTTACCAATTCATAAAAGGACAGCGTTGACCTTCCACAGCCACATTAGAAATAATCTATATAAGTTTTTATTTAGAAGAAAAATTAACAGAAATATAGTTATTTGATCATAACATTATTATGTTATTTTAATATTGGGTGCCTCGCTAGACTGGTATTTAGTGTACTGGCCTCTCAGTGCGGATGTTCGATATCCACCTTAGACTCTAGACTGGTTCACTAAAAACGAATATTGGTCGTTGTTACTAAATCTGTTAAGACCACAATTAAAAAAATATGTTGTAATTTATTTGTGACATTTAAATAAATAAAATATTATTTTAATAAATATAGTAAAAGAGTTCTGACATGTATAACAATATGCTTATGGGGATATTTTACTGAGATATAATGAAGATAGTGGATCATTGAATCATTGAATGAATGAATCATTGAATGTTTGTGATTATATCAATAATACACTAATAAAATACAAATTATTTGATTCAGGTTACAACAAGCAACCGCGCAAATATTATTATAAATGCTATCAAAAATTGGGGAGGAAATATTAACGTGTTAATTTTTGTATTCTTAAGAAACACCTAGTGCATTCGAAATTAAATTTAAAATAAATTAAACTAATCTAAACTACGAAGAATCTAATGAAATTATTTGTTGATTTCAATTCAGATTTTACACTTATAAATTTGAAAATAAAATTTTTCTTCCCAATTGAAATTAAAAAAATTATATGGCGACTGATTTGCAACTGAAACAGTTACACTTAGATAATAAAACAGTGGTTCAAAATGGATCAAGGATAGCAAGGATGTATTAAATTGATGACGTTTTTTTTTAATTAAAAATACCACTTTAAAGAAATTTGAGATTTCTCCTAGTGTTCAAGTAGAGTAATATTTCGTCTGACATAATTTCGTTACCAAAAACATTAGCGTATTATTTGTTTATATATATATTACTTTTTATATTCTATAGAACTGACCTTCGTAGACTAGTAGGTAGTGTACTAGACTCGTAGTGCGAAGGTCCCAGGTTCGAATCCTGCCGCAGAACTCTGGCAGTTTGTGTCTGATAATTAAAAGGGAGCGCACAACAAGCCTTCACTGGCTTAAGTGTATGTCGTATGACATGGGCTATCACACCCCTCCAATCAACCTAACCTAACCTAACCTATATTCTATAGTGATATGTACTAAAATAGTGTTATGTTTTTGTATAAATGTTGTTGATATAATTACATGATTAAACTCAAGGTATGTAATCTTTATCAACAACTTTTTGTATGTTTTAGACATTTCGCTTATTTTTCGTCTGTAAGCAGAAAAATTATAATCATGATTTTGTTAGTATTTCAGATTTTTTCAGATGGACTAAGTGATGTGAAAAAAATGATTTTAACCCAAATATCAAAAACAAATTGTCTTTAAATATATGCCCATCACTATAATGTTTCTCTTACGTGAAATAAAATTTTAACATGCATATATATATGCATATGTATTTGGGTGCATAAAACATGTTACATGCACCAAATGTCTATGAGATTTTATTGTGACTTTAAGGACGTGTGAGTATGTTTTATTATGATGTGTGTATGAATAAATACAAGTGTTTACATCCCTGTATGTGCAACGTATATATTAGGGTTTTAATTATTCGAATTTTTGACTTAAATGTTTTATGTTTAAAATTAGTTGAAGAAACATAACTATTATTTTTGTCTACCAAAAATTTATTTCTGTAGATTTCAATCTTGTCAATATTTAAACCGTTTCTCATTAAGTGATGTTTAATGCTTGAACTTTCCTCTTTGAATTCATTTTTTTTAGGTAATAAGATAATATTTTCAGAAATGACAGGAAAGGTAAACAAGATAATTGAGTACACATTTCCTATTCCACCACACTTTTAACCAACGTTCAAGAACATTTAGTTGAGTAAATTTAGAAAAAATACCTTTGAAAAAAATACAAGAGAGGAGAATTATTCTTTTTGTAATTAAATTCTTACGCTTCCATATGCATTCAGTCTTCTCTTGTTGTCTTATTCAGTTATTTAGTATAAGTGGTTCTTAAACATTAACATATTCTGTGCTATCAAAATCCTAACGAGTATTTATTGCACAACTTATTTAAGCCTGCCGATATAATTTAGCTTTGACAAGTCATATTCCAATTATAATTAATTTTTGAGGAAAATTTGTAAGATTTTAAAATAAAATATTATTATGATTATATACTTGAATATACTTGTAGTGATTGAAAGTGGTGGTCAAATTTTGTTTTTAGAGGAACTGCTTTAGTATTTTCTGCCTTGGTATCAGAGTTATTGTAAATTTTTAGTGTATTTTTGTTCACACAGTCCTTTTTCGCAATTTAAATAGGAAGTTATACTCAACATAATAATCATGATTTCATAATAACCGTGGTTTAGATTAAAATGTTAATTGACATTTTTTGATAATGAAGCTGCTTTCGAATCCGTCGATAAAATGTTTGGATTGCGACCTCTTGCTGACTTGATAACCAACTAATTCGATTAATTGGGTGCAGTTTACGAAAATTCCTCTGTAGGCGAATCAATGCTATAATTGGTGAATTGCAACTGCAAATTATAATTGTAGTGTTTCTAAAGTGCATTGTGATAAACCAACAGGAGAAGCGAGTAAAATGATTTTGTTATCCTAAAAGAGCGATATGCACTAGACATGAACCTAAAACAATTAAATGAAAAAAAAACTTTTTAAGCGAATATGTATATATGAAAAATATATAATAGAAACATAATAAAAAAGGTTATAAGATTGTCATTTGAATATTCGAATAATTTTTGTATGAATGTCATACTATAACATAATACTTTCATAAAAACAAATTTTTGATTACTTATATTTGCATCCCTTTTTTGTGTGTGTTCAAAATATACAAATGTACTAGTATGTGTATTATTCATATTTGTATACATACATATAGCTCGTGTTACAAACAAACTTGTGCCCAAGTGGTACTTAAGCCACACATAAATGTATACAAAGGAAGAATGTGTACGAGTAACTTCTTTTCTTGCTACCTTCTGAATAAAAATAGGAAAATATAATGATGATAGAAACTAAAGAACTGAAAAAATTTAATTTTATACTCCTACTCCATTTAAAATTATATACATAAATATGTGAATAAGACTGTAGAAGTCGGAATGTTGTTAAACAAAAGCTTCAGTTGCTCTTGTTTAGTTACTGTTGTGGCAAGTTATTTGCAACAGTTACAGAAAAAGGGTGACAAATACAATAAAAAACATTCATCTATAAAGATAGAAGATAACGCAGAAACACACACACATCGCAATAAATGAATTGTTGAAATGAGAGGTGGAGTATAAATAAAAAAATGGTAGATGAAATTATAATATACAGGGACGTGCAGTAAAGGCGTAAAAGATGAGTTAAAGGGATAATATGAAATAAAGCTCTCATTTAATTAAAATGAAATTCCGTTTTATCTTATTTTACTTACATTAATTTGAAAATTTTGCAGCTCAGACTGTTTATAGGCTTAAGAAGAATTTCAGAATAAATTTTGACACTCAGGATTTCTCAGGACTTCACAAAAGGTCAAAGGTATGAACTGGCCTTTCTGAGATAAATTTGCAGAACAATCCCTTTCCTTTTTAGCAGCTCTATAAAACATATTGGATTTCAATCATGGTTTGAGTTTGTTATGTTGTTTTTATGCCAGTATACAATATAAAAGAGGAATAGTTGGCCAGTCATATCAGAGGCAGGAAGACAGGGATAAAATAAGGTCTCATCAGCTGCATTGGCGAAAAATCAGCTATCGCTGCTAATGATAGAAGTAATTAATTTTTTTACAAGAACATTATCGAAAATATATTTAAAGAACAGAAAATTAATAATACTTTTCAACCCATGCACCTAAAATTTGGCAAACGCTTTGAAACAACAAATGATGTTATATTTTTAATGATAGTAATGAAATTAATAAAAGTTTTTCCTCTATTAAAAATATGTAATTGATATGTATGTAATGCTTATTTACTAAAGGACAACTTTTAGTTTGTACAAATATACCTAATGGTTAATGGCAATGTATCATTATAAGTTCATAATTTAAAAATTTTAATCTCATTGCATGAAATTCTTTTTCTAGCCATCACCTTCATATTTTCTTCAGACTACCAGTTCGTCTTGTGTCCTTAGGGCTTAAACACCTTTTTATATCAACCTAAAATTCTCCCATTGTGTGATCGAGCCAGATTAGCTTTACAGATTTTATTATGTCTAATTTAAATTTTTTGGTTACAGCGTAAATTTCACGACTGGAAATCAAGATAAAATAGAAAATTTAATAAGACCTTTGATTAATTAGACATTGGACGTCTCTGAAATAAAATTTATACGTGTATAAGTTTGTAATATTTCTAGTAGTATACTTTCAAATCACTTTTCACTTTTTTTCCATATTTGAAGTTGTTAGTCTTTAAAAATCGTTTTTTTAGTTTCCCTTTTCACGAGTATTTCGCTACTGGAGATGCGTTCATACGTTTCATACACTGGAGATACAGAAAACGTTTCTTACTATAAAAACTAAAACTTTTTGAAACGTAAAATTCTAGTATAATTGTAGCTTTTTACTGCATTGCATCCGATGAAGTAAATGAAGTAAAATATTTTTATAGTTTATAAATATTTGAAGTTGCTGTGCTACACAACGATAATGTTGTTAAACTAGGTATATGTGTATATTGTTTTTTAAGCAAAAATATGACAAACGAAAGGATTACAGCAATATGGTTTCCATTTAGTATGTTATAATTTTTGTTTCAATTCATTCCTTCCTCTACTAATATTACTTAAGGTTTGTGTAGACTTTTTGTATCTTCTTATTTTTAGTATGACAAGACCACACATGTGGCTGGAGCTTTGCTTTTTGTGCTCAACATCTTCGTGTTTTTGTGGTTTGGATAAATTTTGATCCATGAGTGGGAGTAAGTAGGTGAAAATGTTTGTTACAAAAAGCAGCATACTTATACATTGCAAAAAGTCATATTAGTGTTCTTAAGCTGAATATACACGAGTCAAAATTTAACGTTTCTTATTATGATATTAATACCTTTTGCTTTAGTTTATAAAAGAAGTGTACTTATGTAGTCGAACTACTATTTATCAAGGTCGAATATGCCAATAATATTTACATCATTAATCGAACATTATGAGAAGTAATTGCTATCCCTGAAAATGTCGAAAAAGAATTAGCGAAACTTAGTTTGGCAGTAAATGAAGGAAAAACCAAAGTGATGGTGTCGACGAATATAGAGTCTACGAGAACGGAATAATTTATAAACGTTCTTGACTACAACTTTGAGGTTGTAAGCGAATCTATCCACCCGGGTACCATCATGAGCAAAGTCTAAAACACCAGGATTAAAGTAATGCAAAGAGTTTTACCTGCTAATAGATGCAATTCAGAAGTAAGATAATCTCACGTTAGAAAAAATAACGCTCTACAAGACACTGATACTATCCCTGTTATTGTATGGTGCTGAAGCATGACTACTTACGCAAGCAGACGAGGCAGTGCTGGAGGTGCTCGAGAGAAAAATTCTTTGCACGATATTTAGATGAATCTATGGTAGTGTAGAATACCGATATGGTGGACTGTATGATGTACATGTATACATTGGCGAAGCTTGGCTACAGAAGACTGAAAGGCTTGAAAATCTATGTTAAGTCCGACCGAAGATCTACAAAGGCTGTAAGCTGGCCAATTGGGTAAATAAATAATGTATGTAAGTCAACTGTTAATATTTGTCGTTTGAGGCTGCCCATATTATGCTTCGTACTGTTTTGAATATCATAGTACCATCTTAACGCAAAGTCAACACTTCTTGAGCACTGATAATATTTCCCTCGTGTATATGTAGCATTATATTTATGTATTTGAAAATTTCAAAAGAGAACTACTTGCAAATTTTAAAGTAACATACACACTATCACGGACAGAAGTACACTTTTTGATGCATATAAATACATATTATATAGTACATTACTATATGCATTAATTTTTGTAATCAAAAGCAAATTAGTTCATCTGAGATCTTGTGTATGAATTACTGAGAAAAGCTTAAATAAAGAGAAATAAAAATAACGAAAACAAAAAAATTACAAAACCACAAAATAAATTTTAAGGATTCTTTAAGCAGCTGTAACAGTGGGAAGTTTTTACTCATGAACACATACATATACAATTTTTTATGCATTTGAAAATTTCATCTATGATGCACATATTATAATAATTGTAAATTAAATGCTCTTCCTAATTTTTATTCAAAACCCAGTATTCATATCTTTGTTTTCATTTTTCGTTTATTTACAAACATTTATTCAAACGAAATTTAAATTGCTTTTATCAAATATTGTTTGGTTTTTTAAGGATATATGAGGGCTTAATTTCTATAATTGTGGCATTTGCAAATATATAATTAGTAAAAATGAAAATTAAAAAACATTTCAAAATTCAAAGAAATGGATTCAAAAATTGAAAAGCTTTTACAACTAAAAAAAAAACGAAAATATATACTTTATTTATAAAGATATAATTTTTATTAAGATAGTGGTAGTTTCTAAAATGATAAAAAAAGCTCAAGTTTAAAATTTTTGATATAAGTAAAAAAAATATTTAATTTACACAATTAAAATTAAATTTAAAAATTAAATTTTTTAAAATGAATTAATTTAAATAATTTTACAAGAAAATTTTTCTGATTTTTTATTGCACCAATTCAAATATCTGAAGATTTAATAATGTTTCTATCCTTCTTACAAATAGTTGATTTGATGAAAACCCTTAGAAGTTAAGCTAAGAACACTTTAACATTAACATTTCTGGGAAGAAATTTGTCATTTCAATGAAATGATACAATTCTAAGGGCTATATGGAATGTTTGCGGGAGCCATTCTACAACAAAAACTGCTATTTTGATGAAAAAATCACTAATAAATGAAAAAAGTTAAGATTGAATTAATAACTAGGGACGTTCATTAAAAACGCTTTTTTCTGAATATAATTTCCTAGGAGAGACCTGTCGTATCAACGACAGGACAAAATTCTGAGGGCGACGTGAAAATTTCATAGTCATAACTGTTACTTGGCTGAAAAAATAGCTCACTAACGAATTGAAGAATATTCTCGGAATTTCTGCCGGTTTTATCGCAGAAATCAGGGATATTAAAGATTTATATTTTAATTGATTAATTTAACATAGAAGCGTATAAAAGCGCATATTATTTTAGAAAACTCCTTGTAACATACAATGACTAACAGCATGTTAGAGGATACTACTTCATTTTAAAGAGTCTTTTAGAGCACTTTTTGTGCTAATAAAAAATACCTAAAACATAATTAACGCTAATTAAAAATATGTACTTAAATGAGTTTACGTTGATTTGTACCTTATGAACTTTAAGCACTCGAATTTTTTGCAAAGTGTTCTGTATATTACTAAATAATAAATAATCATATGGTTACATAGAACACACGATAAGTTTCAAGTAGCGGAAGTTATGATTAATTCAAATGGAAAGGGGTTAACGATATAATTTTTTTTCAGGTTTTATTTTTTGTTTAAAAGAATAATTTATTCTTAAGCATATTTATTAGCTTTGATAAAAAATACTTTTATATTGTTTTATTTATTATATTTTTTGATTAGAGTTGAGCAACTTCCTTCATGGCAGGAAGTTCCTATAAAGTTAAAGGTTTTCGAGCGAATAATAGGACTTTTTCTGGCCTATGTGTATATCTCTTTTCTCCTCTCTTAAACCTAACCTTACCTATTATATTTTCATTTAGTTTGGGTCAGGCAAAAAGAAAAAATATTCGTTTTCTCTACTTCCAGCACCAACTGATTTAAGTTAAAATTTATCGTCAGAGTAAGCATATGAGCTTATATTTGTTAAATTAAATAAAAAAACATTATTTGCTGAGCAAAAAGTAAAACCTGAAAATAATTATTAAAGAAAACTTTTTTTAATAAAACTTATAACACAATATTAAAATTTGTTGTACCCTGTTGTACCCCACAAATATTTGAACTTTTCAAATTTGAACAGGTAAAGCCATAACAAACAAATTTAAAGAATTCAAAAACTTGTACATTCCATGACAAATTTAAGGCTGCACTCTTTAGACTGAATCTTATTACCAATACATACGCTGGCGTATACTTAATATTTGATATTGATATAATAATAAAATATTACTCATACGTCTGCAATATTATATATTTACATACATGCATGAAATAACAAACATTCGAATTCGTCTTCCAGAATATTCGCATATTTTATGACATTGGTATTTTCATCCAAAAGTATATAAAGCGAACGAAACCTTAAGTAAATGGCAAAAAGTTACTAATTGCCACAATTCTCAATAAAAAACCTTTAATTTGAAATTAATATAATTATATCTATTGAATTCATTATTCGGAATTTTCTCCTAAATAATTATTTAAATAATTTATTGTTTAAAATGCATCTTAGCCAACAACGAGCAATAAATTATTTAATATAATAATCTTCCTATAGATAACTAAAAACATATTCTGAATAAAAAACATTTATTTTGATCTTATTAATCTTCCTATAGGGAACTTAAACCCAATTTTTAGTAAACAATCTTTATTTCAAACTTAATAATCTTCCTAAAGAAAACTAAAAACCTCTATAAATCAATATGAATTCGAGTGAAAATTTGAGATGTTATTTAAACACAATGTTAGAAGTTGTTAAAGATCAAAACACCACAAATAATGTCTGTCTATTATGAAAGACGAGAGAGTGATTTCTTGTCTGTTTGTCCCTAATAACATTAATAAATAATAATTGAAACAATTAGAGTTTTTGCAAAACGCATTGTTTGTTGTGGCTTTAGCTCTTCATATGCCGACATTTCATTTGTCGCTAAACCAAACCGTCAGTGAAGTTTAAGCAATTTGAATACATTCAACATCGAATGTTTATGCCATACAAATCAAATACAGTATGAGAATTCAATATTGTATATGAATTATAACAATATACAAAATCTTAGTAATATAAATATCCTAATAATATCACAAATATAAAATTATGTGTATATAATTGGATGTTTGTTACACAATTATGCTAAAATTATGCAGTCAAAGTTAGGAAAGCACTACATTAACTGCAACATGCGAGATACTATTTTAAATGGTTTGGAAGCAGGGTTTTATTTGCTTGAACTTACAAAACAGTTTTAGCATATGTTAGTCGGCGAGCGAAAAATAAACGGTGATAGCAGCAAATGACACCACAACTTTTTCCTGTCGAATTCTCTACAAAATCGGGCAAAGTAAAAGATAGATTATGGCGCACGCAGCATCTTTAGTAATATATTTTCTATTAGTTTTGTTTCGCCTCACCAAATGTCTTTATTTGAAACAAAGTCAATGTAGACATCATTTTGAAAAATATTTGTGTACAATAGAACATTTTTTCATCACTATTAATATATTGAAATTCAATTAAAAAGTTTCCTGAATTCTGTAGTTAATTGCTTTGCATAATTTAAAATTAATATGAGCATAAGAAATTTTATGACAAACTAAAGTTTAAATGTTAAAATTTTTAACCTGAGGAAAATATTCGCTGGCGTACAATTAAATAAAAAAATAAAAGTTTTTTTCGTTTTGATTATAAAATCTGTTCCGGAGAAAGAGTCTGTGCCATCAATAATAAAATAATCTTTTCTTAGTTCTTGCAGCTTCAGCAAATTATGCGAAAACAGACTTTAAATGTAATTATAATCGAATAAAAAATAAGTGCATTAAAGATAATATTTTATAGGAAGACTGTTACAATTTAATATCTGTGACATTTTCATTGATAGAATTTACAGTATTTGGTAGATGAGTTTACGGTTGTTAGAGTTCGTGTCTTCATCAATATTGTTTAAAATCTGTTATGATATGGACGTGTACATCAGCGATTTAAAAAAAAGAAATCATGTTTAAAAGTAAACAAACTTAATTTGCAGATAAGTTTTTCCTTTCGTATAAATTCTTGCTGCTCTCATTACTTTCCGTCATCCTTATTGCGAAATAATAATAATTGTAAATTGAAAACTGCATGTAAAGTGAACATTTATAGCAACAATTGTATCAATAAATTACAAGCACTCTTAACAAAAACATACATCAACATTGTACGAGTAGTTCTGCCTGTATTTGTAAGCTGTTGTTAAGAATATGGGTCGAATTATCAAACATGAGGCAAAAAGACTTTAATAGAGTCTATACATTGCATGTTTTTAGTGTAATGACATTTGGATAGACTGCTTCTTCCCTGCATGTCCTAATCACTTCTTAGAATCAAGGTTTTTATATGTAAAACTTGGTTTCGAAAATGTGCAACAAAAACTGAAAATAAAACCAAAGAGATCAGAGGTTGTAAAAATAGTTTCCGGTCATTAGATGGAAAACGGAAACAGCAAACATTCGAACGAATTTCCGGTACATTGTTTGTTGTTTGCACGTCTAGTTGTTTTTTATACTTTTTTTTTGTTAAATTCAGGTTTCTTTATTGCACTTTTTGTTGCAATTGCACCAAACAATTTACAAGCACTACAAATCCAAACAACTTTTACTTGTACATAGTTGTTTGACTTCTTCGCCAGCTACAATTTTAAATCGTGCTAAAATCTAAGGTGTCCAATCTTTGGAAGTGTAAAGAAATCTAATTAATTATTGGTAATAAAATAATACTTATATATTTATTTGTTATGGATTTTAAGCAAAACTTTATATCGTTTTGACGTATTTCAATTTATGTTAAAAATTTAATGAAATATTAGATTAAACAATTAAATATTATTGCGTTGTTCAAAATATTATATATTTTTATTATTAATATTATTATCTTCATCAAAGATATTGTTATGATTTATATTATTATTATTTTTAAAATTATTGTTATTTTTTATTATTACTGTTATCATTATCATTATTATAGTTTTTATTATTTTCATTATTATTATTAAATGGCAATAATATTGATAGTAGCAAAATAAGGTTATTTTTCCATATATCCTTAATGAGTCCATTTAAAAAATTTTGGCTACTTCATACAAGATTTTCTTGTTTTAAATCCTAGACAAATCATAAAAATTTACGATAAAAAGATTTTGTCTTGTGACATTGTCTTCCAAATATTCTACAAATACTTTTTTATAGAATATGTATGTAAAAAATTTGAAGGATTGGAATTTATCCTTTTAGCAGAAAATTACAGTCAGAATTAGGTTTTTTGAAACAGTCATATGACACCATTTTGCGACAGATAGATCACCAGCGTAACCGTAACGAGGCAAAGTTTGCAATAAACAAGAATGGATTGAACAAGTTACTACCGATCATCTAAAAGCGCCTGAACAATTTCCCAAAATGATGAAAGCGAATTTGGATAGCAGGAATAAAAAGAGGAGAATGAACGGACCCGGTAACAAATAACGCCAAAGCAATAAAAACTATATTTCTTAGAACTTACACTAAAGAAGTTCAGAAATCATGATATAATACCCCTCTTACTTCCTACATAATTTGCAGGAGTTGAAAGATAAAAAAGTTTTTCGTTGGCAAAATTTGGGAAAACTAATTTCATTACCATTGGTTTTTCATAGGAAAAACACTTATTCGTTCATACTTGTAATGCCCGATGTTCCGATGTATACAATGATTAGAAAATTATAGTTTTCTGTGATTAGCTGAGCCAAATTACTTTCCAGAAATGTGTCGATCTGCATAAAGTATTTATATTTACGTTGTTACTCCCAAATTAATACACTGGTATTTATAAAACCAAAGAAGACACGTTAAGCGACTTTCACTAAGAATATGATCTAAGTATCCAACCGCCATATTCGATCACTTAAGATTTTTTAAAATAAAATAAGACGATATAGTCATTTGAGATTTCCGCAAGTCAGCAACTACAACAAATATGCCAATTTGACATTCTTCTACTGTAGTTTTTATGAACTTAATTTCTATTAAATAAATAAATAATTAATTTTCGGTATGGCCTAGTAATCAAATCATCTGGCATCATATAAAGCTGCATCAATTTTCTTTTACCAACTCCAACACAAAACAATATTTTTGAGGGTTCATATTATACCCAAGGCAAACATTTTAATTTTCCGTATGCTTAACGCATTCAGCGATTTCTATACAATAATATATTTTAAATCAATGCATATTATATTCATATTTTAGCCCAGAATTCCAAATTGTATAATTTTCAAAAACTATTAGTTGATTAATATTGGACAGGGGAGCCTAGAAGTGATAATATGAATATCCACATATGTACGCTCATATGACTGTATCTAATAGAAGCACTTGTATTCGTATTTACCTACAATATAATCACACACTCACGTAGCAATACTTGCTTCATTTCACTTTGTAGTTTTTCTATTGGTGCAATTTTGAAATTGCTGCAGGTGTTTGAAAGAACATACGCCATATTTACTTAGAGACAAACACGATTACACACATACTTTCCCTAACACTTGCATTTAGAGAAACACTTACACGTACTTGCAACGAAATAGATCCTAAAAGTTTGTTTTCGATTTCAAATGTTTCTTATTACTTGTGTGCATTTGTGTATGCGTTTGCATGAAATCGGTTGCGCTTGTTGTTTTGTTTGTCTGTTTGTTTGTTTGTGTCAGTCAGTCGCCCTTTTTTGCTAATGCTGATTTTCCTTTTTTTCCAACTACTAATTCTGCTGCAGTTATAAATGTTCAAACATTTTTTTTGTCTTCAGTGTCCTGTTTTTTATTGTTGCTTGAAACATTAAGCTGTTAAAATGGTATGCCATTTGGTTGCTGTTACTGTTGTTAATGTTTGTTGTCTTGTAGTTGTTAGTGCTTGTTTAACTCAACGCGTTCGTTTTTCCTCTCTTGTTAAAGCTGACTGGTCATCCATGCATGTTTGCCACAAAAAGTTTAAAGTTCTTTTGACAGTCATGTACAAACAACATATGTATATCGTACACATTCGCTTAATACGAGTTCAAAACAAGTGACAAAAAGAAGAAGAAGAGGAAAAAACTAGCAAAGGAAGAACGAAGAAGAACAAAAAGTCACATAAAAACTTTGCTTATTTTGCTCATAAACTTTTAAGGAAATATTGTTGGCTTCTTTTTTTTCTTAACTGCACGAACACAAACACAAATTTAGCTTTCGAAACAAAAACACAAACAACTTTTCTATATTTGCTAGTTGGCATAAGCAAAAAACTTTGAACGAATAAAAACGAAACCTAAGAAATCAAAACAAAAACTATTTTCCCAATTTGAAATTTGTGTGTAAATCGTTTGTGTCGAATACCTTTTGAAAATATGTTAAGTGACAATCATAAAATGCATTAGCATAAAAGTCCGTTTACACGAGGAGTTTTCGTTTCCATGAATATCACTTTAGAAGCCTGCTAACAAATTTATATAAGTGTATTCAGGGCAATAAAATGCATAATTGTCATTATAAGACGCTTTAAAAATGTCATATGTATTAAATACATGAAAATATTGCGTTGTTTGTGTAAATGTGATTAATACACATCGTGTAAACATACTTTAAGAAACGATGTGTAAGTTTCTATTTGTGCTATTTGTCATTTGTGCTCCCCCTCTGTGAATAATTCCAACAATTCGTGCAACTTTTTTGCTCTCTTGCAACAATAAAAAAATTGTATTTATGCTTCTACAAGGTGTAAAACATTGTGTTATGACTTTTGAAATATGGATTAGCAGATAGTTGGTAATTTCATTTTTTCGGTTCACTCATTTGGGTACAATTTGCATTAAAATAAAAAGAGTATAAAAAGGTTTGACAACAATAACACTTTGTCAAATTAAGTTATTAAGTTTTAAATAATTTATATCTGTGTTATTCACTCAAACATAAGGGTCTGCAAGAGTTTTGCTTCAAAGTTGCTTATGCCTTTGGATAGGAAGTGAAATAATTTTATTTTTATTTAAATAAAATAATTGATTCAAGTTTAGAATACATATGGACGCTAGTAGGGGCGCTCATAGGCCATTACACCTGCAAAGCCCACCTATACAGAATGGGCTTATCTGACACGGACATCTGCAGATTTTGCGGTGAAGATGAGGTTCGATGGAACACTTGATAGCAAATTGTGGGGCATTGTGCCACAGGAGACACAGGACTCTACATGCATATACGCTGAGTGAAGAGGATCTGCTAATGCTCCCATTGAAGGAGCTGATCCTATTTGCGAACGTATTAAACTGCTAGGGACAGGGGAAACACTAGAGATCAACAATGGTCGCAGTGCAAAGGGCCATCCTGGGCCAAACCCCCATTACATTACTTACACTACTTACTTACTTAGAGTACATAAAAAAAATAAAATTACTTTCAGATAAGGAAAAAAATCCTTTCTATTGGCAAATTTGTACGCTTTCCACTTGGTTAAGTTTATTCCTAGTGGTAAATAATAACCATCCCTTAGGTAATATAGAAATCAAAAAACAGATCATCTTTTAATGAAAAGCTTATGCTGAAGTCATTATAAATAATACGAATTCACGGTACCTTCAGGTTAAAAATCAGCATTCTCATGACTTCTTTGAAAATTCTTTTCTTACTGGGTTATAATAAGAGTCATAAATGTAAACATAATGCGCTCCACTATCGAGAGGCACTGTTTCTTTAGTTATAACTCTCGAATCATGATTTCATTATTGTTGTTAGGAATTGATGACGTATGTAATATTTTCAGATTGGATTTAAAATATTTGTAAAACACTGATTATATTTATAGTTATAAAATACAATAACGTTTTCTTTTCGTAACAGCAATTGGTATCTACTACTTAAAGTGTTACTTCTTTGCGAAAGGAAGAAGTGTAAGGGAGTGGCACAGTTGGTGAAAGATATAGAGGGAGATAGAGGTTGATTCTTATGACGAAGGAGGAGTAACTACCGGTACTGTTCAGTGATAAGTACTATCACATAAACTGTAACAGTATTAACTAACACAGTGTCACAATAAAGTACATCACAGAAATTTATGATGTTAATGATTTGATGGGATCGAGCCCACCTTCTCTGTTATAATTTGCCTTGTAGTCCACGCTCTAACTACTTCATCCAACAGCACCCTCACTGTAATGCTCTTAGCCATGTGGAGCTTTTTCTTAAATTAATATACATTGATGTCTTCATATGCATATCGAATGTATGTAATACGTTCAATGTGAAACTTTATGTGGTTTTTACTATCATTTATTTATTTACTATCATTTATTTTGCTATCATTTTAACAAAATGAAAATCATATCTTTTCTTGAGCTGGCTCTCTCTTTAACAATATGTGAGTTCAAATTTACTATTCATAGGTCACATGAAGATGTCGCAGTAAAATTTTTTTCTGAAGCCCCAATTGTGTCTGAAATTAGATTTTACTTCATAAGAACATATTCCTATTGCAATATATATTTGAAGTTTTCTTCCTATATTTTATTTTATTCGTTAATAAATAAACTTTTCCATTATTATAAAACTCAAATAGTTACCGCAGTACTAGATAGCCCAAAACTCCATCAATGTAGGAGTTATTAGACCAACTGACTCCATTAAAACTTGGTAGACACAATGTTTAATATCATTACTACTACTATATTTAATAATTTATATGAAAGTATGACACCAACAGAGTGTAGTATATAGAGAATTTAATTAATACATTTTAATTTAGTAGTTCTATTTATAATTACCAGCAGTTAAGCAGTTTTCCCCTAAGGTTTTCTTTTTGTGAAATAAATCTTTAGTAAAAGGTGCCTTTGAAACCAAACATATACTAGTATGAGACGAATTAAGCTGCTGTAACCAAAATAATCTTTATTGCACATTAAATTTTTCGTTAACAATTACCATTATAAATTGTTAGATCCCATCATAACTTCCATTTATAAAATATTTTACTTGTAATTAAAATCAATTTGTATATATGTATATTACACATATTTGAAAATAAAAAATAAATATTGGCAAGATGCACATACTAGTGTAACAACACAGGTGGTGAACACCTTAAAACAAATGTTGTCAACTAAATTTAATCGATCAACTTTTATAAAGAGTGATTCTTAAGAGCTTTCGCATTTCTTAAAAAAAAACACATACAAAACACGTAGAGAAATATATAAAATCTTAATTTGAGTCGATAGAACGATTTATATAATTCAATGCTTAAAGACGATTTCATGTAAGTGTTGATCCCGGCTACACCCCAAATGGTTCACACGCTGGATTTAATTTTGGCATACTTTCTCTAAAATATCAGTCAGTATCTCACGAAGAAATGCTTCAATGTTGGCTTCTAGGGCTTCAATAGTTGCGGGCTTGTCGTTATAGACATACGTCTTAACATATCTTCACTAAAAATTGTCTAAAGGCGTTATTTCGCAGGATCTATGTTGTTCACTTCCCCAAACGTAAAATAAATTGTTCACCGAACTCGTCTCTCAATTGGGCCATTGTTTCGCGTGCTGTGTAGCTTGTGGCACCGTGCTATTGAAACCACATGACAAAAAATTCCAGATCTTCTTTTCTAGGCCCAAAAAAAATCTGTAATCATCACACGGTAGCACAGTAACGGTCCTGGCTTCATTGTATTTCAAAAAGTACGGTACAATGATGCCACTGGCCCATAGTCTACACCAAACTGTGCATTTTTTGGGATGTAGTGCTTCTGGCTGCTCTTGATATTAAATAAATATTATAAAATTAAATGAAATATTTTATTATAACCGAGCATAAATTTTGATATAATAATTCAATAATCTGCAAGCGTTGTTCGTTTGTAAGTCGATTCATGGGTAAATTATAGATCAAACACGAAGCTTTCTGATGACAGTGCCAGTGATATGTTTTCAAATACTAAGAGAAATTTTATCTTGAATATCCCGAAATTCGTAATTTTGAATATAATACAACTTTCAATTTCATTTGATGATTACACCGAATGAATAGGAATAAACTTTTTTTTAATTTAATATGCCAAAAGGCACCCATAACTTAAACTCGCCGCTTTCAGATGAAGAAACCTGATTGCCGCCAGACTATTTCAATGATGTTAAGCTGCGAGAAAAGCTTTAATTTTCTGTTGCAGCTTTGATTATGTCTAGAATGCTCAGTAACCTTGGTAAAACTATATGCTTCCCGTCAAATTCCCGTAGAATCAATCTATTACCTCGAATGACAAATACGCGTATTAACCAAAAACATATCATTAACTCTCGCAAAGTTTATCTGAATCCATAATTATTAAAAAAATTATTGTTTTTTGAAATATGTTTTAATTGGAATAAATTTATCATTTCTGATAAAGACGTATTGGAACATATCAAAATACGCTGATAAAACTTTTTAGTTTTGTATCCAGAATTTACTCTTCACAAACAAGTCACCAAGTAATTTTATTAAAATACAATCTATATGGATGAATTGATTTATTCACTTAACATAAACTACTAGTGTGTTGTAGAAATAATATTTTACGAAATTCATTCAAACTACAAACATGCGAGGCTTTGTGTTATTTATTTGTATTTTGTAAAAAAAACTCAAGGGTCCTTTTTGCCAAATCAATGCATTCGCTTGCCCATGGCCAATACATTATTTATTGAAGTGAATTTTTTATAAAAAATTCATGAGCTGCTAATTGAAAACATTTGTCGACCATTACACGCACTCACTCAGGGGACCATTAAACGACCTTCTTTTTAAACAAAACAAAAAAAAAAAAGGAATGAACTGTAGTAGTCCTGTTTGGCAACACAAAAAAATACTTGTACGCTTAAATACAAATAGAGTTTTGTAGACATTTTTGAACCTAGTAACCCATTATATAAAATACTCACATGTACATCAAAACCAATAAAACTAAAAGAAGGAAGAAGGAACGAAGTAAAAAAAATCACGTATAAGGCGATTTGTATGTTGATGGTTTGCTTCAATTTTTGTTTAGTTCTATGAACCCAAAAGTCCGAGCATAGTCCATCAACATAGTTTAGCACTTTAACTCAAATAAAAAAAAAGGAACAACAATAGCAGGAGGAAAAACTGTAAGAAATTCCCTTCTGGAAAAATACTTTAAAATATAAATGTTTGAAGCCAGATATTGAGAAAACAATCATGTGCACGTACACAAGTATGTATGTTTGCTGTGTATGTGCTAGTGCACTATATATCAGCATATGTTGGCTGTAAGCACCTGTTTTAAAGGAATAACTAAATATTAACCACTTTAGGCTTGCGTGGGTGGAGTAAAAGATTTTGAGGCTCATTCGAATAAGAGTACTGCAACGAAATATTTAAGAAGCTGAAGCAATGTTAATTATTATTATTACTTTTTATATGATTAATTAGTAATTATTCCAAACTTTTCCGACGTTTGTGGTTTAAGTTTAATAATATAACATTTGGGCTTAAGGTCGATTTTAGTTTTTTTCAATTGATTTTTATTTTCTTAATAATATAAATAGTGTTTTCTTATTTGTATAAATAATATAAATAGTGTTTTCTTTATTGTATAGTACCGTCAGAGAAATGTTGGAAACACTTAACATAAAATGTATATAAAAATAGTCAGAAAAGATTTTCCGTAGAAGTCATGAGATTATGATCATGAAGTAGTATCAGTTCGAATTAACTCTAATGATCTTAATATAAGTTTGACGTTGCACGATGTGTTTCCTTTGATATTATCTCCAATATATTGATAAAAGTACGTTTGTTGTATTTTTACAATTGCTTTTACTCAAAAATAATGAAAATATATGTTCTTACTTACCAATAAATTGAGTGTAAATAATTTAAAATTTTTTTAAAATTAAAAAAGCTAATTTTTAAACTTAAACGGACATAAGTCAGGTGCTATTCGCCAAGGGATTTAAATGATAAAAGAGCACTCGAAATAATCGAATATATGTGTTATGGGCGATGTGGCAACAAAATTCTTATATGAGAACACCTGCATATTTATTGTGTAGCATTGTGCTATTAATTAAAGAAAAGTAATATTCTTATGTAAAAATTAAGAAATAATTACTTTTTTAAATAAAAAATTATTTCAACTAACAACAGATTTATAGATTTTTAATTAAAATTTTGTTAACTTTACTTCTCAACAAGTTGGAAAAAATGCACTTATTGATATTTTTAAGCATTGAAATGTTGTTTATTAGAGATGAGTTCCGTTTTTTCACTTACAAATAAAATATATAATACGATGAAAAAAACTACAAGATTTCTACCGGCTAGATTCAGTAGCTAAGTATGCGCTGGGCCTATAAGGAGTTGTTCACACTCCCCAACTCCCTGCTACTTGTAGCTTCTATAGAAGCGGACTCCGAGGGAACTTTTGTATTATCGGTGTTCTCTTGTAGTCATATACTTGCCAGTGCACACGCGAGATTTCGAAATTGACTTCAAGAGACCATTAATTGTTAGATATATAACATTTTAAAAGGTGTGCATTCCTATGCCAAAAGAACATGAGTGATACAATCATAATTGCAAATCAATATTAATATTTTCGCGAAATATTACATCAAACATGTGATTATGTTTATCATAAACATATTGCGATGTTTGTCAGAGAAAATAAATTTTTGTATGTTTGGGTTTGTACTTAAAAATTGCAGGAAATATATACACACATGCTCTTGTACCTCTTATATACCTCTCAGAGAATTTACAATATTCTTGTCAACTTGTTTTTACTGAACAGTTTTTTATTTCAGAATTTTAATTTTAATAATTGCACTGTAATAACTTATTTTAACACTTTGAAATGTAAATAAGTAAAAATTAATTGTTTTTTTTTATTTAAATATACATTTTATTGCAGTGAAAATGTTATTTCTCTCAGTTTTGTTAGAATAATAATCTTGAATACTTTCATGGTGATGTTCATATAATGATCGAGACTCAGTATTAAAATGGTAAAGGTGAAAACCGTGATGTACACATTAACTCTATAGAGAATGAGCAACAGCCCTCAAAAATAACGCTGTTGCATTTTGCTGTGTAGGCTAAAATTAATGTGGTGTTTTCCATATTTAATTCCATCTTATTAAAAATGCCACGTACATTGCCAATATTAATCTGGACTCTTAATCATGCTTTAATTACAAGCAGATTGAAAAAAACTGATATCTTTTCAACGATCGCGATGGAAATAACAATGATGAACAATAACAAGGTGTAAGTTAGTGTTTATTCAATAACTGGCAATATCATAAGAACGCTGAAGCTGTGCTACAGCCTTCGCTTATTTTTATTTCAATAATAATGCATTTAAATTATATATATAATAATATAATTATATCTATATTTTTCCGAATACTTACCAACCAACCCGGGTAAGTTGTTAAAAAAAGGACCCTTGAGAGCTGAGTTGAGAGTAAATGCTTCAAAGTATGTGAGTTTAAGTTTTGTTGTGCTTTTCAATAGAAATATTATGCTAACAATGTATGTATGTGTTAAAACATACACTGCAACTACTATTTTATTTTTATACCAAAAACAAACAAAAAACATACATACACACCCATATGTACATGCATACAAACATATATGTATATGTAGTATATCAACAAACATGTGTACGAACATTACTTCAATCACTTCCGTTGTACGCTTAAGTGGCTCTTTTGCACGCCATTATTTTACTTGTAATTGGAACGTGTGAGACATATTAAGCCATAAATATTAAAAAAAAAAAAAAAATAAAATGTATGCATATTTATAAAAAAATAAAAGCAAAAATATAACCAAAGGGCTTGCAGAACTGAACCTTTTTAACATACAATATTTTTTATTTTTCTTATATTCCTACTACTAGCCGGCAGCAAAGTTTGAATTATAAAAAGAAAGCAAATGCAAACTTAAGGTATGAAATATTCTAACTCCCTATAATTTTACAATGTTTTCAAAACAAACCTTGTACTTACAGTCTGTTGTTTGTTTCTACCTACTTTTCTTTAGGCTCGCACCCCTTTTTCCTTAGAAAAACTTAGAGCTCGCTTTGTATAAAGACAAGAACAAAGAGAATTAAAAAAAAACTGTTAAAACAAAAGACTAGATATACAAAGGAACCTATTCGGTCTTTACACATATTTACAAAAATATAGAAAAGTTTAATATCCACGTATATAAACACATACATTTTTATTCTAAGACATTGTAGGACAATATATTAGATGTTATTCTAAGGTTTTATGTTTTATGTGTCCTTTTATTTCGCGCTATAAACTGACAGTTTAATTCTGGTTTGATCTTACTGACTTATTTTTTTCTTGATTTAATTAATAATTAATGGAGTTAATTTGGAAGTACATCGGGAATTGCTATGCTCTTAAATGATTAATTATGCAAGAGTTCACATTGATATGATATGAGATTATTTGTTATTTAAACTGAAAATTTTGTTAATCTTGCTTGAGCTTGAGTCATAAATAAGACAATTCATACAAATAATTATTTTTCAACAAAATTGAAGCCAGAAGAAGCCAATTATTACATTACCGCAATGGTATATTGATGTTTTCAATGTTCGCTACACCATCTTCATAAAGGTTTATGACGGTTTGGGAGTTAAGCGATAAGGAAGAATAGAATAGATTAAGCTAGACAACAAATATGTAAGAATTTCGTTTTAGCACACTTTGCTTTGCTTTGAAAGTCGTGAAATATCTCCAGCAAAAATGTTCAAACTTTTTTTTTGTAGTGAATCTTACATTCGGCTTGAGTCTCAAACATCATTGCAAGTCCTAAATTTGTATAGTATATTTTTTTGCTGTACTGGTTGTGTTTTACAAACGAAAGTTTAATACTTCATTTTCTTAAAGCATTTCATTTCAAGAAAAAAGTTTTTAATCGCCCTTTTTAAATTTTTTCTTCTTTGGAAGTGTTTTCTTTGAAAATGTTTCCACTAATTAATAAAGAATATTTGTCTATGTAACAAATATATATTTTAATATATTTTATAACGTGTAATATTTTAATTTTGTTACAAGTGCGGCAAATGTATTAGATTGTATAACCATTGTATAACCATGTATTATTCTGAAATTAAGGACGGCCTTAAAATAGAACTTTGTATCGTGTTGTTTTTCTTTTTTGGCCAAGTTAGATTTAATTACGTTATTTTCCTGTTTTGTTTCAGCTAGTATGTTTATATAACAATAAATTTAAAAAAGTTATTTATTGCATATTTTCCCGACGTTTCGTGAATTTTTTGTTCACTTTATCCAGCGATTCGTCTATTTTATTAAAAATATTAAAACATCAAGATTATAAATTTTTTTTATACTTAGTGGTGAAAATTTTTACAATTACTTACAAGATTATATTACATTAATTAGTTAACTTCTTAACATTTAAAACATCATCAATAAAACAATATGCATGTAATACAATAAAGTTTTTAAAAGAAAAGCCTTTTTCAAAAAGACAAACTATTTTTCAATACCACCTTATAATTAGTGCTTAGATTTAGAACTTTGTATCGCAATAAACTGGCATTATTAGCCGAACTTGTTTTCTGAAAGCGTGTCAATTTAAATCCAAATATGGAAAGAATCTGCTCTTAGAAAATATATGCAAAACAAAACAAGTGTATAATCATATGAAACATACATCTCTTAAATAAAATATTTAGTTGCCGCTGAGGAAACATCCGTTCGTGCGGACTCATTCCAGTCGCACTACATGCAACCGGAAAATCTCAATTCAATTCTTAATACATACACCTTTTTTTAAATATGTATAATACATATCATATTTTGTTTTAAATTTAGCAGGTTTTAAATTTATTCAGTACCTGAATTTTTTTTTATTTTTTGCAAAGGTTGTAAAAATTACGTTAAAAAATTGAATTTATTTATTTTGAAGTCATATACTCATTTTAAAAAAAGTTTCCAAAATATCCAGAATCATTGGACGTTACTTGGGCTAAGTGTACTGATGATTTAATTAGCAGAAATGATATGCAGACATACGAGTGCATAAAAAAATTATTGCCAAAATAATTTCACAAAAACATTTTGTTGGATTTTTTGTTTTACAAAATTTGGACCAAAAATTCCATCATACTCTTTAGGTTTGTATTCGCACAAAATATTTACTGATTCAAAGTATTTGGTTACTAAAATTAAAATTCAGTTTTTCTGTGTATATATACGCGAACAGCGGAGCAAATAAAATATATTTTTGATTTATTTCTAGCTAATTTTCTTTTAAAAACTCTACAAAAAATGCTAAAAATATGATTAAAAAGAGACTTATATCTTGTTTCTAAGCCATTGATGTACCTTCTTCATTATATTTTTGTTAGCTTTTTTTGCATATTTTTATGAATATGGCGAATTGCATCCTTTTAAACAAGATGTACCATATTTTGGAAAACAAATTCTAGCAATGCTGTTAATATCCTACACTCGTATATCACATTTTAAATTTACTTTAATATTGAAGAAATTGCTAAAGAAATGAAGAATAAAAGTGAGCGAAATAATATAATGTTCTTATCACTTTTACATTGTTAAGGGAAACATATCCCTCCATCCAAATTAGTTGTCGATCTATACCATAGTATAATGAAGTCAAACACATACATTCACAGTGATCGTCGCTTAACATGGAAGTCGCACATAGACGCCGACTTGATCCACAATACATTAAAGGCTATTCAAACTAATTGGCTTATAGGGGGAAATTCATCACTAAGTATAAGTAGATTGTAAATTTCTTCTATATAACAAATATGGATCTATGGACTTCAGTTGGGGGTCACCGCCTCAGCATCCATTATAGAAAAAATTCAAAGGCACAAAAATAAAATTCTCCTTATTATTACGGCCACTCTCTGCTGTGTTAAACAGTGGAGTCAAAATATGTGACAATATACATATAAAACTTGAGCATCATACAAACCCACTACGTCGCAATATTCTAATTTATGGAGGTCAACTGGTAACTTCTTTGCCAGCAAAAAACTTAAATAATGAATAATATTAGATCTAAGATTTTAATACTTATTGCTGGTTAAATTTTCTTTTTAATTTTGATTTTAAAGCAAATTACCTTTTAGGTGACTAATAAGCCTTTTCTATTTATTTTTATTTAAAGATATTTGTTAAGTCTTTGACATCTGACTACTTAAAAAACATAACGATTTTCAAGCATACCCATAAATATAAGTAAAATAAATTTTGAATTTCCTAATATGATTTTTAAGCACACAATTAAGAGTTTTTAAGTTCTAGAATGGCAGTAGGGAGTTTCTCCACTTTTCATTATTTACTTCCACGCATTCGTTAAAACAATAAATAAATAAGTGCAATAAAAGCAGAAAATGGAAGATGTATTAGACCACCAAAGCTTATTGCATGCAAAAACTTACAAGGGAAAAGCAAAAGCATGTTTCAATATTTTATGACCGAAAAGAACAGAAAAAAGTATATATTAGGAAGATATAGTTGTTTGTTTCTCAACAACACAGCAAGCGTAAAAAGACGATAACCAGCTTTCGGTTAACTTCTTTCTGTTTTGTTCCATGTTAGTGTTGCTTTTGTTTTTATTGTTGATTGCTTGTGCCAACAGACAACACACAGTTGCGACCAGCATGCTTAAAGTCCTGCTTATTTTCAAACAGAAACTGTTGTACTTTTTCAGTGGCAAAGTATGAGGGCATGGAAGCGGATGATGATTGTTATTGTTCGGTCAATCGTGTATCCTTAAACCGGATAATATCCTTGGAGTGGCAAGAGTGTAAACAACATTAATATTCTTGTAACTATGTATATGCTCCCACAGTTGGAGAATCATCTAATGTATATTTAGTAGGTGCTCTTTTGTCATACTATTACTATAAAGTAACACCATCGAATACCCACATCATAATGACAATATTCTCCACCAGCTTAACAACTGTCTGTCAGTTTGTCTTTATGCTTATAATAGTACGTCCTTCCACCTGTCTTTCTGTTCTTTGGCTTTGACTTGTGCTTCAAGCAAGTTGTTGTTTGTTTCAACTGATAATCTCAGATTTTGGTATCCTTTTAATTTTGCTGCTACATTAGATTTCAGCAAACCCTAAAGCAGACTCTTGGAATTTTGTTGGCTCTTTTTTGATGTACGACTAAGTTTGTGTAGTTTCAAAAAACAAGAAAACCTATTAGACTTAACAGGTTGAAAGAATACCCTATAAATCCTTTCATTCACTTTTTTCTCTCCGAAATGCAAAATCAAGTGCATCTTTGCGCTGAATATCTTATCTAGTTCGACCTGCAATAATTATATGATACATATTGAAAAATTTAAAAATGAAATAATTATTTATAATGAGTAACAATTAAAATGTTAATACGATCTTACCAAAAATGAAATTACGGACACAGCCTCTAAGTACTATTGCTGCAGTTGGTCTTCAGTCACGGCTGCAATGTTTGCCATCGGTTTTTAAGGCATAAACGTAAAAGAAACAACTTCTGTTCATGCCAAAGTCACATTATATTCTTCTGTTTGTTGACGATTGAACAATGACTCTCGTAATTTCAATATTTGACAGAATATAATAAAAGATGTTTCTTTTAAGACTAAATGGTTAAATTGTATGAAAGAATTATATGTTTGTTATTAGATCTTCCTGATATTTTTGAAGTGTACATACATATGGAGGACCAGCAGGTGATATATTTGATAATAATTCATGAACTCATAATATATATAGAAAAATATTTTGCATCCTTTTAAAGTCTAAGGGCAAAAACAGCTATACCTTAAGGGCAATTATAGCTAAAGACCTGAAATGGTATTTAATGTTTTAGTTGGTAAAATCAATATACTTCCTATACAAAAGTAAAACTTTTCCTTCGTATATTACATACTAAATCAAACACAGTAACAACTCAGAAAATCCAAAACATTCAAGAAGGGCAAGTAACATAACAACAGGGAGTTAAGGAAAACTGTAATGGAACAGAAGCTCCATTGTTCTATTGTGGTTAAAAAGTTTTGTGGTTTCGCTGTTTCTTGTCTATAATATTTTGATGTTTACTTGTGTGCAAGTCTTTTTGTTATTAAGAAGGTTTGCAAAGACAAATAAAGGGATTGGTATAAGGACACCAAGTTTAAGTTCTGAAATCCTAACAAAAATATTTTTCAGATTATTTGATATATTTATACAGAGAATACTGAAGTTTTCAAATACAAGTTTAGAGCTCTTATTAAAATAGTGGAGCGATTTAAATAACTTATGAAAAAGTAATACAATAGAATATTGTATTAGTTACCCAAAGCAATCATCTGTAAAATTATTGGTCTTCAGAAGTCTAGCGTCTTATATTAACGATGAGTTCAAAAAGCTTTTCCATTACTGTATGTAAAAACTCTTAAGACATTTCAGACTTGTATTTATTTTAATTGACTCACACATATAATAGAGTGAGCAAATAGCCTTAAGTTTCTAACTACAAAGGCTACTCGCAGTTGGCATGCTTAACTGGAATGCTACGTGTGATAACTTTAATGTTGACTTAAAAAATAGCATAAGTTATAGTCCTTAAATGATATACTGCTTACTGCAGTATATCATTTTCCCTTTGAAATGAAAATTTTTAATATTAGGTTCTACCTATGTTAAACTATTCTTTGGGAAATTGATTCCACTTTGATAATTCATAACATTTTCTTAGGATAGAAATATTAGATAATATATTAAGAAATAGTTTTTTTTATCAATGACATAAAGACATTCTTAAATGCTTAGACACTGTATTTTTAGGAAGAAATGCACTTATGTATATACGTAAAAAGGGTTTGGTTTGTCGCAACTTAACTTGCCTCATTAATCTTATTGTGCAACAACAAAGTCTTAGATGGGGATTTTATGTTTTTCGTGATATTTTTGTTGTAGTTGCTTTACTTATAGTTTTTGTTCTATTTCATCTGCCATTTTTTATTAACTCTGATTTCCTTTTTCATTCTTACGGCAGTATCATAGACTGGTTCAGTTTTTCAAAAACAAGTTGAAGTTTTACATTTTCTTATAATATAACACAAGAATAAATATTTTTGGATAAAAATATGATGGCATATAAATTCAGTATAATTTTAAGTGGTTTCTTAATAAATTTTTTTGCTTCTATATTTTTCCTTAAAAACTTTAGCCTGCCTAATACGTGTTTTAACACAAAAAAAAAAAGAAATTGTCTGACATTTACTGTCGAACAAGTTAATTTTTTTTTCATATTTTGTTTTTTAATGGATCCTTGTTGATTTATTAAGGATTAGTCAGATGAGTAACTGCCTTAGCCCAAGGTATTTTAAGCACATCCATATTTTAGCATTCATTTCTATAATTTTTCTCTTGGCCTTTCTAACAGGGATTTATGTCTTTTACAGAATATATTTATTTACTCTCAAAAAATAAGAAAGTACAATGCGGATATGGTCAATAATTCAAGTGATAGAATGGTGTAATATGATTTCAGTTTGCGTTATTAATATATATTTAATTTTTTGTTTAATTTGTCATTGCCACAAAATTTTAATGTTCTGTAATTAAGCAATTTGTAAAATAATTAACACAAATATTGCACAAATAAAATATTTTAAGTCAAAATAGAAAATGCATGCCAAGGCAAAAAAGTACATTCTCATGTATGCACAAGCGATTGACTGTATATATACACACACGCATAATTATATTTGTGTATATATGAGTGTATATAAATATGACGGCATTTAGTTAAATTTAAGCATTGTGCAACAATGGAAAACCACTAACAATAAAAATCACTTAACGGTAATTAATCAACACAAAATAAGCTGAAGTGGCATAAAGACCATGACAGGATAATGAACAGTGCCACGAGTTTTTGCATTCCAGCTTCAATTGGAATATATTGAAATTATTTTCATTATCATTTATAACCAGTATAATACTTAAAACTTGTGCCAATAAAGTTTGAAGTGATAAATTCTAATCATCTGTTTAAAATGATGAGCTTATTATGATCCATTGACCACTCTGCTAGTATACATCCATTTAATTGCGATATTGCAAAAGTAGTAAAAATTTCAAACAATACGGCAACACTAAGAAACGAGAATAATGCAACATGCATTATTTATTATTGCAACATGAAGTAGCATAGTTTAGTGTCTTATAATGACTGGTTTTATACTGACTCTGGTTTTCGATATATTTCTTTAGAGCATGAAAATTCTTTCCTTCTTATTTTTGGTCGAGGATTTTCACAACCGTAATCTAATTATGAATAAGACTAGGTTTTACAAGAGAAATACATATCGGTTTATTGTGAAGTTATCTGAAATCAAGATTTTTCACATTTTGCGCCACACATTTGATGTGTCAGCAAAATTTCTGAATACCGAGCAAATCAACGAAAACTTATACTATATCAACTTTAATCCAATCGGACAGATAGCTTTCAAGCCATGAAAACTCACATGGCTCCATCTATTTAATTTTTCTATAACAGTATGTCTTGAGAACAATAGCCAATAGAAAGATATTAATATATTGAAGTTCAACTTAATCGAAATTCGCACAGAAACCCCATCTCACAAAATTTTTTTAAATTTTTTGTTGTCTTGTGTTATCTCTTTTATGGAATCTATGAATCTTTTAATAGTATAGTGATTTGCCAAAGCTCAGCCAAAAATCAATACAATAGATTAGAAAATACTCATTAATATAGTCACTATGGTTTTAGCAAAGAAATAAGTTAAGGAAAAATTTAATATTATTATATAATTTTTTAGTTTTATTGTGTTGATTTAAAAAATGGATTTCAATAAGATTTTCGGCACATGATTAGCACTAATTTTAGGGTGTGGATCCAATTTTATGACGGAGATTAACCGTATGTGTTCGATACTCCTTGCATTAGCAGCTTTTTCCGACCATACATAGTAATACAGTTCAATACATAGTATTGAAATCAATAGTAAAATAAATTGGTTAAAAAGGAGACAGCAAAATTATTCAAAAGTTTAAAAAGCAACAGCCAAAAAGATAGGCAAATGACTTTTCCATCAATTTTGAGCTGTTTTTTATCCATTCTAAATTGGCTAGCTACAGCCCTTAAACATATTTTTTAGAACTGTTTCTACTTAATACTGCATGTAGCGTGGTTCTTGTTTTGGATGTATTTCAAAATATAATTACGAATTGTACATAAACATAATAGATAGATATCATCACTAATCTTTTCATGTGCACTGTTGCATATATGTTTTTTGTTCTAGAGGCTCCTATTTCTTTCAACTAAAACAAAATTTTTGTATCGTTACAAATTTTCCTTCTTTGTCATCCCTTTATTTTTTTTCTATTTGTATAGATTTTAACATCCTAAACTTGAAATATGCTGCAAATTATAGAAATAAGTGCAGCGGCTGAAATAATTGGGGCATCAAAGCGAGTTATTTTTACCCATCGAAAGGTCAGGCTTAATAGAAATTTTTTCAAAAAAGAAATTTAAAGGAAATTGAAACACTGTATACTCTACCCTTAGGGTTTAAAAAAATCTGTTGGGTATAATAAATATTAGTTAATATTGTTGATGCGCATTTCTAGTCCATTAACCATCCTTTGATACCACAAAAAAAAGACATTAGCTTTATACATCCATCACAATTTGCAATGTATAGTAAATTGCGAACATTACCTTAAATAATTTCATCTTTATTGGAGATATAAGATTTAGAATATAAGTTAACAACATTGTTATAAATTATTTGTTATTTGTGTTTTGAGATCTTGTTGAGGCATAGAGGTTATTTCCTTATAAAATTTGCTTATGATCTACATTGGATTTAAGACATGCCAACATTTCAGAATAATATAGGTCTTTAACTTGGTAATGTATGTAAAGATTTAAATGGTTTCAGATCGGTTTCCATGTCTCCGCTTGGCAGAGCATTTAAAGTTTCAATCCATTGATGTTTATGTATTGCAATAAATATAAAGATTTATTTAAATTTCCAAAAAGTCAAATAGTCTACGCTCTTTACCTTGTTCGTGTACGAATATAAAATGTGTCGAACTCTAATCAGAACATTAAAGATCAATACAATAAATAGAGTAAATTACAGTTTCAATTGATTGCGACGACATAATGAGTAAAAAACGGAAGCGGAAGTAACGCCATTGTTAGCACACATATACACAAATACGCACAACTACACACTGTTAGACTCACTCACATTTCCTCTTGCTAAACAAAAAATGCGTAAAGTATTTAAAAGCAATTTACATTGTTTCCGTTTAAAACTGCAAGTGGATGTATGTACAGTTGGCAATGCAACATTGAACAGTGTATGTAAAATATTTAAAATTAAAATCAGAGTTTTAGATACTTTTTACAAATTATTCGAATCAATAAGGATGAATAATTTAAGTTTATTACATGGAATTCCTTTAATTTGACGATTTGTGGCCTATAGTTTCTATTATTTAATGTTAGATTTTATGGAAAGCGTATGAAACAATGAAAATTGCTAAAAATTTTTCATGTCTTAATAGCTTTTCTTAACAAACTTGCTTCTCTCGCTCTTCAATTAGCAAATAAGGAAAGTTTCGTGCCACAAAATTTAATAGTAATAATTTAGTATTAGTATATATTGAAGGTTGTTGTATGAAGCACTTTGTATTCAGTAGCGAGAAGGACATGATATCAAGTGACGTGCACAAACTAGCTGGATTCAAAAATTTGGACTATTCTGTTTTCATATTTCTTAATTCATTTCATTAAATGAAAAAATAGGAAATTTTCGTCGGTTTAAAAAAAATTCAGTGAAGTATTTTTGTTGTGTTCGGTTTTTTTCATATATTTTTTTACTTTCTGTGCAGTGTAAAATATAAAACCAATGATAAAAATTTATTTCATATTTCTTGAGTTTTTATATCGTGCCCTTACCACCAAAAAGCTTTAATTTTTTATCTAATTATATTGAAATAAAAATAGATAAAAAATAAAGAGAAACTACACCAATGAAGAATTGAATTAAAAAAATCGTTTTGATTGTTTCTTGAAACAAGTTACTATTTCAGGTATATTTTAATAATTTAAAGTAACATTTACATCCCGTAAAAATAAGTGGAAGTCTTGTTTAAAAATTACCATTTTCACTGCTTGAGTGAAGCCGGAATTACCCGTAAGAGATATTAAATATATAAAAAATAGTCGTAAAAATATCTTGCAGTGACAAATTTATGCTAAAATAAAGGTGATTGATCAAATTTGCAAAACTTTCGGATCCCAATACCAAACCAATACACTTTAATGATTTCCTTGAAAGTTTCTTTATCACAAATACAGTTCTTCAGAATATGTAGAAGTAAGTGATGCTGAGTGAAAACGCAGAGAAACAAAGTATACGAAAATTCCTTCAACTTGTGCAAAGGATTGAGAAGGTTGAGATATTTTTTAATCATGTTATTATTGCTTCAGTTTTCAGTAATCTTAGTAAATTAATCTTCTTTTATGGAACTACTTTGATAATATACAATGTGACCTCAAGCTTGAAGTTACACATAAAAATTGCACCAAATCTGCAACCGAAATGCGCTCTGATTCTTGCTCTTTAGTAAATAACGTAACACATAAGCAGAGCATTTTTGAATAATATAGAAGCTAAACTATTTATAAGCCTCTAATTTGTATTAAAGAAAATAATAGTAATAAATTTCAGGAACGCCTTATCACTCAGTGAACGAGATAATTGTATTTAGACAACGAGTTGTCTAACACAGCAGTGATTCTCGTTTTGTTACAGATTTATGCTAGCAACTGTTGTAACTGTATAACCACATTTGAATAGGCCAACGAATATGTACACATACACTCATACTTACACATACATATAAGTAGAGATATTCTATTGAATTTACTACAAACATTTTTACAAATGTTACACAGGAAAATTTATTTGCATCGCTACTTTGGATGTGCAAATTGAACTCTTTAACCAATAAAAGCGGCAATAGTGAAAAATTTCCGTACATATATTCGCCTGCTTGCCACCAAACCAGTCAGTGAGCTTTTGCATGTGTCTGTATGTGTAATTGTGTCTTACGTTAGTTATTTGCAACATTGATAAAAAGCAACAATTGAAAATTTTCAATTAAAAGTCTTTATTAAAATGACTCACTTCAATAAAAGCGGTTAAAGCGGTTAAATTCTACCGCCACTGTTGCTGCTGGATATTGTTGTTATTCTTGTATCAGTAATTCAGTCTTCTGTATAAAATTTTTGCGCTGAATATTATTAGCAATCATTGCACAGTGGGACTGACAAAAAATTATATAAAATAGATAATGCTAATGCGTAGGAAGAGAATTTTGTAGGTGGTATAGGGGACCTAAATTTGTTTTTTGGGGTTGCAATCCTTTAATGAAGAAGAAAATTACGTCTTTTATTAGGAACTCCACAAGAAGAAGTAGTAAAATTTTAATATATATCTATGTGTAAGTACTAACGATATTTTTTCAAAGTCATTATTTAAGGTTAAACTTAAGTATGACAATCTTCTTTCTAAAGCTTTAATACAACTAATGATATAGTAATTTGCTGAAGAGAGAATGAACTTTAAAAAGTTTGCTCACGATTTTTCCATTATTTCTTTCTCCTTAAATATCTTCTGTATGAATTTTACAAAGTTACATCAATTATATAGTTAATTATTTTTTACTCGAAGGGTTTGTGGCACACTTCTTGTTGCAAACTAGTTTGCTTTGTTATTAGATCTGTATATTTCTTCTGAATTCTCAAAAATATAAGATAAGTAAGTAAGCGCTTTACTAGTAACAGTTTAGATTAAGAGTAACTTGACATCTTGATTCAGTTGTTTTAAACTTCTCTTTTGTGTGTTGTTGTACTTAGGTTTAAAAAAATATTAATGTTCATCGCCTTCGAGACTTTATTTCTTAAAAAATTGCAAAGAGTTATAAATTTACGATTTCTTTCAACTTCAATCTTCTGAATTTACCTCTGATGGTCAAAATGGCATCCTTGCACTTGAGCATATAGACGACATTATTCACTTCAGTTTTAGTTATGTTTTGAAATTGCTTAATTTTGTAAACAAGGCGCTTATTTCGCGGGAATCAGAAGTTTACGATAAAGTTTTGCGTCATAAAATAATTTGTCCTATTTTGTTTTAACCCGTATTATTATACTCTAAAGTCAAAAATAGAGGAAACAAGAAGAAAAATGGATTATTTACACAATAAATAAAATTAAATTTTTTACCATAAGCCGGAAGAAAATAAATTTGAAGCAGTCTAATTCTTTTAAAATTCATAATATATATGAAAGTTGTTTAAAATCCATAATTTCTCTTGAAATATGCATAGAATGTATATTTTTACAACAGATTGAAATAACTTTTTTATCCAATATATTTTTTTTTACCGTTTCATTCAAATTAATTCATTCAAGCTTAAGCTCTTTTCTTTTTTAATTTTAATGATCGGTACTTGAGCAGTACCGAAATATCGATTACTGAAATTAAACAAGAAGAGACTTTAAGCTTAAATAAGATAAAAAAATATTTATTTTTCTTTTCCAATTGTCCAAAAATAAAATTGTAAAATTACTTTTTTCCGATTGATTTTTCACATGAAGGTTAGGCCAAATTGTGACAATTTATATAAACTAAAATTTTTTTTGAGCTTGTGAATTTTTTTAAACATTATATTTCCTAAAAAAATTCAAAATATGAGAACAAAAAATTAAAAAACTTATTAATGGAAATATTTTTAGATGAAAAACCCATTATTTTATAGTGTGTGAACCCGTGCGTATACGTTTCGGAGAGTTTTGTGCAAACGTATACGTATACGTCCAATACATTCTGTAGAGACTTATAAATTTTGTGAATATTTTATTTGTTACAAAATAGACAATATAGTTAATTTCTTATTTCACTTATGTTTTGGACTAATTTTTAGATCACTTCAATACCTTGACTTTGAAAAATTTTCAGGGCTTAATGATGAAATTTTATATATTTGAGCTTTTCAAATTTGTTTGTTGTGGTGGTAGTTGTTCATATGTCGACAGTTTATTTGTCGGTATATTAACTTATCAGTCACATTTGATTAGTTTGACAACATTCAACTTCATAGGCTTTTACCAAAACAATTAAATGCAATATAAGAATTTTCTATCATATATGATTATTACATATTCAATATGGGTCTATTTTATTTTATTCTTGCAACATGTTTACAATTAAATACCATTTGGGTGGTAATGCTTGTATTTAACAGGTAGAAAGCTTTATGCTTGGAACTTCTGTCGCTCAAGTTGTAATCTATCATGCATCACAATGTTATGAAACAGTAGATTCCCTTCTTTATGATTTTGTTTGTTTGACAATCTGATTTGTAGCTTACGTACAAGATGGAATAAAGGTAATATCATAATTTGAAAGACATCTGTTTTCATAAAAAGCTTTTTCGATAGTGTGAAACTAGTGGAAAAACATTTTATCGGTCAAATGACCACCTCCCGGGTTTATGCACAGTTGTGTTCGTTTTACGGTGCCTTTAATTATTTCTTGCGAAATATCTGACTCCGAATTTTCGAATATGACATTACTTTTGTGCCACCTTGTATATGTATTTTTATCTATCTAGACCCCAATGTGCGCTGTTAGTTCTTATGTGGATGTAGGAGTATATCTGTAAATGTGTACTTTGTATTACCATTGCTTGTTATCTGCTTCACTTAACAGACTAAAGGTAAAAATGATGGTTGCAGGAATCGGTTACAGTTCATTTTTGATGTGCATGGCAGGGAAAATGAATTAATTTTTTTATGTATTTGCGAGCGTTTTAAATAAACGTTTTTTAATTAAATTCATGACTGTGAATTTTTCAATACGGACTTTTTGCAATTGTTTTTATCTGCACGCAAGTAAAATAACAACATTTAAGCCATAAGCAATCTCAATTACAATTTCTTAAAAATATATACATCGTGTTTCGTTTTACTGCACAGGTGTGTGTCTTTGTACAACATTTAAACTTTTTTTGTTGATATACATGGTCGACGAGCCAAAGTAATTGATTTAAATGTATATATTTTCAATTTGTACAAAAATATGTTTTTAATCATTAAAAATTATTTTGTTGACTTATGTACGAGTACACATTAATAAGGATATGGTCTCTTAATAACACATTAAGTGAATGAATTTGTTTATCATAAACCAGAAGACAAATGGCTTAAAAAATGAGAATAAGTAATAACACTTTGCAGCAGTTCGATTTTATATTTTTTAATTTGTAATAGTGATTCGGCATAAGAAATCTTGTAATAGTTGGTGCTGTAAATGTAAATAAGTAAGAAATTAAACTTTAAACACATATTAAGTTTTAAGTTATTTCTGGAGTCAAGGTTGAATTTCGAAATTCGGCGTATTATATGAGAAATAGTAAAATTTTATGACACTTCAGTCAGCTTCGTCACTCTTGCGTATCCTCCAGAAAGGAAACAAAAAGACCCATAGCGCAAAGGGGTAGAGGGTTAAATGTTCCACAAAATTTTTTGTCATAGAGTTTTACCGATTTACTATAATATTTTTTAAAAAGGAAAAGCGTCGACACATATATATGCCTTTATAGTTTCTTCTATCAGGATCCGTTACTACAATCTTGTTAGTTTGAAAAATGGTTGATTTTGTTGTAAAGTCTTATTAATATATTTTAGTTGTATTATATGTTTAGCTCTCTTCGTTGACGTTTTTTAGGCTTTTAATTAAGCATGGCACGAGAGATTCATCTATAAATTGAAGCGGAAGTTACTCGCAAGCACAACAATCTATTGGTAGGCAGCATAATTAGTATCAGAGAAGGAAACTTCTTAATCACACCGCAGCCAGCAGAAGCTAGATTCTCCCAAGCCAGTGTATCGGCTCCTATACTTCATATATCCCTCCGACATGCCCATTTACAATAAACTCCACCTGCTGATAATAGTTTAACCAGGTGTCCACAAAAACCAGCATATTGCAGGAACACATTTCAAAATTGGAAGAATTAAGTATATAAGTGAAATGTACAAGTTGACGTGCAAAATTGGAAAACATGTCTCTCCAACCACGTAGATCCTTATTGTCATATAATATATGGCCATAAACTATATCTATTTTAAAATAGCTTCTAGACGTGTAGTCAGTCTACTGAAATTGATATTTAGGCCAGGTAAAAAGTTGTCGTAAGGTATATGCCAAACTCAGGTTCGTGATTATTTACAAAAAAAGTTTTCTTGTTTCTTATTTTACTTTCAGGTCACTCTGTGTCCTTAACCAATAAATAGTTTTAATTATTTCATATTTATTCATATAAAAATGCAACAATTTTAATGAAATCATGCAAAAAATTACTTAAATGAACTCTTATACATTTATTTAGATTCTTAGTGTTTGCTTGAAAAGGTTTTTTTTTATATATTAAAGATTGCAAAATATTCAAATAACCTCCCACTTATGCACGTCATTAGTCATGAAATATAATAAAACGAATTGCTATGAATTTCTATACATTTTTAAATTATTTTTTTGTGTTTTCTATTGCCACAGTTGTCAAAAAAAAAAAAAAACAGAAAAAATTAAATAACTACAACTTACTGACATAATGCAAATGAAAATGTTTGCATAACAATAGTAAACTCTTGAATATTTGAATGGGAAGTTGAAAAAAAAAATAACGAAAAGAATCTTTTAGCGCACATTCCAATATACATATGTATGTATGTACATGTTTATATACCTACAAACATATACATATGTATGTATATGTTAGCTGCATATTCGTATGTGTTTGTATACTGTGTTCCATAAAAATACACCGGAAACAAATAAATTTCTATCTATTTTGTGGCATTTTCGTGTTTCACTAACACACACTTTTAACAATAAAAGTTACATTGAAAATTCGAGGCCGAAAACATTCAAAGCATTTCATCTAAGACCAACCAAAACATTAGCAAATGCTGTCATCAGTGTTGATAACTTAGCAAGTTTTATTCGTAAATACATCATTTCAGAGTTAACGAGATCCCTCATCGCATGGATTTATTTGATTAATTTGTAGCTTGAATCTGCTGCTGTAAAATTTAAGGTCACATAAAAGATCTCATGGTCGTGGTGCACTAGACATACATTATTGTCGGTGCCAACCGCACGACGAGGTACGGTGATATTATTTTTTTTTAAGAACATGTGGTTGTACTCGTACAAATTTTTTGAATACAATATATGTATATTCTAGAGGTTATAGCTTAATTTTAAGCTACAGGAAAAGCTTTTTTATGTACTTGAGCAGTTACAGATCCTAGTGTTCGAAATAAACATGTATATAGTATTAAGTCAGATATGCAGTGATCCTTAAGAATAATATTTGATTAAAAGCTTGTCCGGAGTTTATAATTTCTAAAACTATTCAAACAAATCAAACAAAATCCTATACACATCCAATCCTTAAATGCCAAACGATACTACTATTTTCCTAGTATTAGCCATAGCATCCCACATTTCCTTTTTATAAAAATGATTGTCTTAGTATACGATAAGAAAATGCTGTCTGCCTTATTGAAAAATATTAAACGCAATGGCTTACGAGTAGGAACCCTCAAAGTGCATTTAAAAACCAATATGTGCTATATTGAAATGGAATAAATTGAAACTGTGAAATCTGAAGGATTTAGGCTTTTACATAAAATTTTTAAATTAGAAATATTGGCATATCAATATAAGATACTACAGGTACTACCTTTTGAGAATGAAACGAGTAAAATGAAAGCTGGTAAAATAGTTCACTTTGAAAACGTATTTACGAAAATTGATGAATCGTTATATAGTACTATTCGACTATTCCAAAATATTAATATAATACCAATACAATAACTATTAAGTCCTTGTGAATTACCTGATTGTTTTGCTAAATTTTACACCCATACAAAATTGCTTTATAATAAATTAATGTTGTTCCTACTAGCAGCTTAGGGCTAGAAAATACTATGCCACATGTAATTATATTGTTGAAATACGGTAACTACAATTCCAGATAGCGTTTTTTCTCGTTCACCTAAGCAACACTTCGCTTAACTGTGGCCGGCAATACTTCATCTAAGCGAAAACATGTTGAATTAAATACCAAAGTAAATGCATTTGAAAAATGTATTGTAATGCCTTTGCCGCCTACAGCTGGCAACAAGCGATTATATGCAGATTCACTCACAGTAATAACGGTGTAGAAGAAGAATTGGGGCGACTCCCACTTTATGTCCTCTTCTAAATGTACGAGACTTTTAGCCTGCAACTCTAAGAATAAAGTGTATTTTTGCTTTGTATTCAAGAGGATGAATGATTTTAGTTGAGACCTCATTGTAAGAGTAACATTATTTTATTTGTAAAATATTTGTTTGTTATTCGGTCTGGTTTCACTATTTCATTTGCTTTATTTCATTTTTTATTTGTTCACTTGAGTATTTGCACTGCAAGTATTGCCTACATTTAAAAATTTTTATGGTGGTTGGATTGCAAATATGGAGTAGTGAGTGGCTGCTGTTCTTTTTGTAATATTATTATTATTTTGTTTTTGCTTTTGTTACTTTAATAGTTGTTATTGCTCTCATTGTAGCCTTTGTTTGCACTTTTTTCCAGCCACTGCTATTATTTCACATTAGGTACGTTAGTTTACGGCATAAATTTGAATAAATGCCGGTCTTGGGATTTTTATGCATTTTTACCGCATAACAAATACTTTGCTCGTGGTTTATTTCCGATTTTCTAGCGCAGTTTCCTTCCTTTCACCAGTTGGATCTTTTTTCATTTTTTTTATTAAATTTTATTTTCTTTTCGGCAATATTTTCGTGTGTTCTTGTTTCTGTTATTTCTGGTTCGTTCTTTTGGAAGGCATGAATATATGTACTATAGTACAGGATTGAAAAATTGCTTGATTTGAGTTTTTTATAAGATTAATTATATGTATATAAACTTTTTTTATTGAAAATTTGCATATTTGCCACATTGAATCATATTGTTGTAATTTTGATGTGCTTAAATAATGGGCAAGTGAATGAAGTTGTAAAAATAAAACCTATTGCTGCACTAATATCTATGTACCTCTTAAAAAATGCCAAGTGAGATGTATATGGTACATCGATTCATAGAAATAAATACTTGAAAAATGAAATAAATTGATGGAGCTTCCAAAATTTTTATGATAAAATTAAAAAAAAACTTGTATCCGTTTTTCTTTGCATCAGTTTGAGCCATAAACATAAAATTGATGGTCAACGGATTACAGTAAAAGAGAATTGAATAACACATTTGAAACGTGAATATTTAATGCTAATACGAATATTAATGAGTTCCCTAAAAGTTTGTATAATTAAAAACATTTTTTCGTTTACTTTGAGTTTATTTCTTATACATTGACCGTGCTTATAAATTAATTAATTAATCAATATGTATAAAAAACGTACAAAAAAACTTTAAAATTTTGAAATAATTTTCCTATAAATATTTTGTACACGACTTGGTGCATGAACTGCAGAAGCAACTTTTAAAGAGATTAAGTTTGCAAATTATTTACGTTTCTGCAGCAATAATTTTCAAAAAAGTTTTGTGAATTTTTTTCTCTTGAAATAAAAAATAAATTAATTAGATTTATTACATATATTATTCACATTGTAAAAAATGGTAAACCAGTAAGACTACGGTCTTTGTTAATAATTTCGTAAGCCGCTTTCTTTTTTAATTCTACTAAAATTTTTAATGTAATATTTTTAACTTTCAATGTAATATTTTTAACCTACAATTTCGCATATTGTATTTGATTGTATTTTGTATTTTTTTTGGTATAAAGATATGAGGTTGGTTCTTTTCAAACTGCTTAAAGTTTACTGACAACTTGGTTTAGCGACAAATGAAATAATAGTATATTAAGGGCTTAAGGCACAATAAACAATAAATTTATGGAACTCTAATTGTTTAACTGGGGAGAATATCTCAAATAATAAATTTTAATATTAATCATTTATCATTCCTAGCGAAAATAAAGCAAATTTGCTTTAATTTAGTATCAAGAGCGTAGCCAGGATATGAAATAGGGTTGTGCCACGAAAATTATGATTTTTTATAATTATTAAAATTTCGATCTATTTGAGGAGTAATCTGCGTGGATCTTCTAAAAATTTTGCTAGAATTTTTTCCAAAAATTCGTCCTTCTTCTCGGTTACCAATCTTCGGTGGACCCTTAGCATACATAGTCCTGCAGTATACAACATACTTATTTTTTGATAATAAGTAAAATTGCATATTATTTTACCGTTTAAACGAGCTTCAGTCATTGTGAAGCGCAACCATGTTTTTACTCGCCCTAAACTGCTAAATGACCACTCAACAGTTGCAGTAGTGCACGGCTGTGACAATGAAATTAATAACGCCTTCCTTATATTTGAATAAAGTAATCCAGCGTCTTTCAAAATACTCGCCAGCTCTAAATCGGCTAATTCGTCGTTACCCATTTTTTTGTTGCCAAGAATTATACCAAAGATCAATTTCTCCTTCCAAATCATCCAACTCATTAAAATGCTCAAACGTTTTTGTGGCATCTTTAACCTCTTCCAGCTTCAAAGAAAGCATGTTTGACGGGTGCAAACAATTAATTGCAAACGCTGGCATATTCTCTTCATTAAACCTTCTGTCCAATGATGAAATTAAAGAATGTATATAAGGAATGTATATAGATCGCTTCCAGTATTCAGCAGGTGATGAAAACGGGGGATTTGAATGATGCGTTTGACGAGAGTCTTCGAACAGACATCTCTATTCCTAAATTGGCTGTGTTTTCTTGAATAGAACAAAGCACTCCGTCCACAATACCCTGTGCATTTTTTAATAATTTTATATTGTATGCATGTAAAAAAAATTGTTATAGAATTAGGTGGGTGCCACGGCCCTCTAGGCCCATACCTAGCTACGCCCATGTTTAATATCCTTTGATATTTTTATTAAAAAGATTTAGAGAAACATACATCAAGCACTTGAACATTGACTATGCATATGAAAATTTCATACTTTAAGTAATATTTATTAAAAGCATATAATAGCCAAGATGTAGAGATATTTATTATAGCTATTTATATTAAGTTTTTTGTTTTTATAGAATTATTTCAAACGATCAACAATAAATTGACCAACACTGTTCTTGAACTTGTGCTCAGTGTCTTTCGCATGATTCAAGGTAACTATTTACTTGTCTCGGGAAAATCTTAATCTTAAGAAAATATTCTCTTTTGTTATTTTTATAACTGCTTTTGAAAACTATTACAAAGATTCAAAAAAAGTTTCTAAAATATTATTTTTATTAATCCAAAAATATTAATATTCAACGTTTCTAACTTTTTTATCCTTTCACCTCCTTTAATATCAAACAACTTTGCACTAATCAATAAAAAGTATTTATTTCTTTTATTTTGCATGTCAAGTTTAGCATCAAAACTATATAAGTCGATATAATCAGTTATACACCCAAACATATTATGATTTACAACCCTTCTATTCCATCGTATACGTAATATACTAAATATTACGTATACGTTAAGTTAATCAAGCCAACTTACTTGGTCGATTTAACGAGTATTAAAAAACGACCTCATTTGGCCAGAAAAGATTATTTTTTTACCAACAGGATAATGCAGGTGTACAAATTCTAGTAACTTAGTTACGGATTGGTTAACCATCGTTTTCTCTAGTTTCAGCCACGAGTGACTATTTCTTGTTTTCAAACCTGAAGAAATGGCTCCGAGGAAAGAAATTTTGCTGCAATTTTATTTTGATGACTTCTGTTGAAAAATTTAATATTGCTTCAAATTTTGTTCAATTAACTTAATCAACAATTTATATACAAGCAACTTAGTAATATTTTATTTGCTAGTCAATATAAAAAAATCACTATAACTTATTCGTTCCTGTTGTATTCCTAGATATTTCTTTGTGTAATCTTTAAATAAAAGTTATTTTGGATTCGAAGAAATAGTTTTATTTTCAATAACATCGACAAATCTTATTTTTTAGAATGGGTACAAAAATTGGAGAAACTTTAGACAAATCTTTAAGGACTATGCTGAAAAATGAAATGATTTTTTTTTTTATCAAAAAACATATTTTGTATGCAAAAAGTTACGGATTTATTTACTAGTACTAGTACTGATATTTAAGTATCAGGTAGAAATAAATAATCATATAGTAGGCGTCTTTTCTCAATAATTCATGAACTATAGTGAATTGAAATTTTGCTCTAATATTTGGTATGAAAATTAGATATTTAGTCCAAATTTTATTAAAATCAAAAAGGTATAGTCTAATATGATATTTCGTTGGTTGACTATAAATTTTGTTGACTCCAGTTTTTTATTTCAGCTACACTTTATTGTATAATTGACATTTGCTGAAAATTAGTAAACTATTTTAGCGTTTATTATTTTTTTGCTTTTTTTTCTAACATGTTTCTTAACTCAAGAATTATGTAGCAAATGATTTCTGAAAGTAAATTCATGCCGTTGCAAGAATAATAAATGAAGATTGTTCATTTTGCAAATGAGTGGTGACACAAAAGCACGTTTTTTTAGCTACTGTTGTTTTACTTTTCATTTCCTTTTCATTGTTGCATTGTTGCAGAAATTTTACTGCTCTGGATTTTCGTTTCATTCAATTTAGGAAATTGAAGAGGGAATTGAGAAATAAATTTTGAGTAGTTGGCCGCTTGAAAAAAAAAAACTTTTTTATGCAATTTGCAAGTTCTCGCAAGTACGTTTGTAGTATTTTTGTAGTATTAACTGGCCATTTTACAGACATGCACCAAATATTTAAAATGATCCACGGAAGATCAAAACTAATATATCTCTTCTATATATAATCAATAGGGCATTATATTTATGGAAAATATTATTTTACAGTAAACAAATATTTTGTTCCATTTTACTGAGGGCTTTTGTTAAAAATTTTACATTAAGATTAAGATAATGTAAATATTTTCTTATTCTATTGTTTGTTGTTGGCTTAGCTAAGTATATGCTTGCACTTCATTGGCGCTAACCAAATCATCAGTACCCTTTTAGCCAAATCATGATTGAAAGCATTCAAAGCTCGTATACTTATGCCACAGACTACACACACTATATGAGAATTCAAATAAAACTCAATCATATTTTTCTATTTGTAATCAACAAAAACACAAAAGTATAAATAGCTTTAGAAAGCTTTTGTACAATCACAACACAACAAACAATTATAATTGACTTGCGCCAATGAAATGCAGGCATATACTTAGCTAAGCCAACAACAAACAATAGAATATTAATATGGTTATTTTGGAGAATATCTCGAATAACAAATTTGACAAATATTGTAAATATTTTAAATTAATGATATTATTCGACCTTTCTTAATTAATTGTGTTAATTTATCGAGTTTGAGGTCTAAAAACAATATATTTATTTTTTATTTTTTGACCTCAAACTCGATAAATTAACACAATTAATTGTAAATATTTTCTATTTGAAAAAAAAAAAAAAAAAAAATTCAAACTAAAAAGTAGCATTGATTTTATATTAAATCAAAGAAAAAAATGCTTAATATTGAAATTAATTATTTTGGGATACTCTCGCCAACTAAACATTAAAACAATTATAGCTTTTATTATATGTTTTCTTTGTTGTGGCTTTAGCTGTTCATATCCCGATATTTCATTGGTCGCTAATCCAAATAGTCAGTGAACTTTAAGCAGTTTGAAAACATTCAACCTCGTATGCATTCAATCTTTTATATATAATTCTTATATTGTATTTGTGTGTTTGACATAAGTTTACGAAGTTGAATGTTTTTAAACTGCTGACGATTTGGTTTAGCGACGAATGAAATGCCGGTGTATGAACAGCTAAAGCCCAAACAAACAACACACTTTGTTAAAGAAAAAAATGCTTATTTTGAAAACTGCACTTGCACCTAATGGAACAAAAGTGGTTTTGGTAATATAGTCTTAAGATCATTGTACTATTATTACACGTATGATGCGTGGTTGTAAAGTCATCATAATTTATTTAATATTATCGTACCTTTCCTCTGTCTTTTTCATAGAATTGCAAGTGAAATCTTTTATTAAAGTGTTTATAGAGACTAAAATCTATAAAAATTTTTTATTAAAAAAAGGAATTCGACTAGTAACTATAATTTAAATAAATTCGACGGTATTCATAAAAAATTTCAGTGGTTATTTATTTTTGTATTTTTCTAATACACAAAAGACGCAATTAGATTTTGCCTACATTTTTCTATTTATATATATTGCTACCACATTTTGGTATTTGTAAATATTAGCACTAGCACTTGCATATTTCTTTTAGCCAAGTGTTTGCACCCACTTTTTAAACATTTTCTGTCCAAAACGACCTCAATATTTGCTTTTCGCCAACCTAAATGAAATCATATTCCATCTAAGCAAATAAATGAAAACCGCAAGTGGCGAAGGAGGAGCATGCACTTTGATAAAACTGAAACGGAAATAATTTACCAAAACTGGCATAAATAATGTCTAAAAATTTTAATATGTTATTTACAAAATACCATATTTTATTTGGTAACTGTATATTTTATAAAGTTGCCACTTTCATGTGAAAAAGCTGCTAATTTGAGCCATAAAACAATTTTGAATATTTTTTTATGGGATCGATCGACAAATATATTAAATAAGCAAACATATAAAAGTCTGTCTCGCTAAAATAATCTGCTGCTGTGTGAATTAACATCTTTTATACCTTAATATTTAATGTCATTGGATGGATCCAATGCATCAGCATCACACTACGAAGACTGTAACAACATGAAAGATGAGATTGTCATAACAGTCTTCTCCTTGTTATGACAATCTCATCTTATGCCATAAGAGTATTGGGAATAAATAAACAAACTCAGAATTTCTAAAGTATTTGTATAGAATATAGGACAAAAGATTTTGAGGATCTGCCAGTGATTGGTGACTATAACTATTATTAAATTGTTTTTAACTGACCATTGATTGATCTTGTAAAAGTCCCATATGCTGACACATATGGGTTCCAGTTGGATAAAAATTATATAAGATTTCAAGAGCATCAACTATTAAAGTCTAAAGAGCATGCAACAGCTCAAATTAATATCTTAGAATCAACGAAAGGAATTGATTTTGACATACTTGCATTACATTTATTTCTGGTTACAATAAATTTCTACGTACTAAAAAAAACGATTTACAGATTAATAAAATATCGTTTACTTTTTGTAATTTTTTCTGAACTTTCTAAAGGTACATGGTTGTAAAAGGGAATGAGTCTTGAATTAAAAACTGAAAATTTTCACTTTTTCAATAACAGCAAAAGCAAGCAATTCAGAGTTTTCCAAACTTGTTCGTATGTAAAATATTTTTTGTAAGTTGAACAAGGGGTAAATTTTTTTAATTAAAATTTTGAATTTGCACTAATGCAGCTGGTACAAATCAGACAAAATACTGGCAAGATCAGGGTTTTAACAAAGATATGATGTGGTGTTCGGATCAATTTGAGGTAAAGTACTCTCTGCTTCTCACCACCCTACTCCTGCAACAATGCCCTATTTGAAACCCGATTTGACAGCAGGTAGCATCCGTGAGGCAGACATGAATTGATAATTTATTTCAATCAGACTCAATGCTTGGGACTTGCTAAAATTTATTAACTTCTCATTGTATTACTCAAGGGATCGTATGATGAATATATACTCTCGCGTAATGGTACTGTAGATAGGCGAGCAAGATTATTATATATAACTCCACTAAATTGTTTTCTTTAGGGATATATCAAGACACATATTCCTTCTGATGGACTAATGAAACAACACGATTCTAACGAATTTAATGACTTCTTCTTAGAGCTCAGTTATCGGAAACCACTCAAGAATGTTTTCAAAATAAAGTTTTACATTTGTCTGAACTAGTAGAAAAATTTCTGTCATTGGTAGAATTTCAATACATTAGAATCACTGTTTATGCATCAAAGTTGCTTCAAAACGTAGAGGGTCTACTAGAAACAAATATAACAGATAATTATTACTAATTATTTATTATTTTCGTCACCCTATGGTAAAAGAAAATGAGTGTGCTGCTCTTAGCTGCAGTGACTTATAAATAAAGACGATTTTTTAAGAGCTTTTGGATTTTATAAAAAAAAAATCATAAAATTTAGAGAAATGTATGAAATTTTTGTTTGAGTCAGTAGAATGATCTATATAATTCAATGTTTAAAGATGATTTCATGTAAACGTTGACTGCCGCTACATCTCGAATGGTTCATACGCTGGGTGCATTTTTGGCATACTATAACCAACATATTGGCCGGTATCTCACGAACAAATCTTCAATATTGGCTCCCAGTGCGTCAACCATTGCGCGTTTGTCCCTATAGATATGAGCTGTAATGTAACTCCAGAAAAAATAGTCTAAAGGCATTAAATCGCCCGGTTTAGTTCTTCTTCTATTTTGAGAAAAATTGTAATCATCGCAATTGTAATCATTCACAGTAACCGTCCTGGTTTCATTGTCTTTGAAAAAGTACAGTCCAATGATGCTACAGGCCCGTAATCCACACCAAACAATGCATTTTTCGGGATGTAGTGCTTATGGCTGCTCTTAACACAAAATATGGCAATTTTGCTTGTTCACGTATGAGTTTCGTCGCTGAGCATACCAAGTACATGATGCACTTTCTTAGATGAGCATTAATTTTGATAATAAAATTCAGTGACAGCAATTTATTAATTTTTTTCACATGTTCAACTCCATAAAATGTTTATATCTTATAATTTTACTCATACATGTTCCATTAAAAAAAGTTTACAACAGCTTTACAACTCATTGTTAGACAAAATTGCATTCGAAAACAATTATCACATGAAAGCTTTAGCATATTTTAAACATGTTTTAAGTTTATGTACTAAAATTTTTTTTATAATCTCAAAAATTTATTTTAAAAATAACGAATCGCGTTTTATGTTGGAACTTAAATTAAAGCTAGTTGTAAGTATTAGCTATAAGTAAGAGTTTGTTATTGTTTTTTGGGTAATCGAATATACTATTAATTTCCAAGTGTAGTGTTGAATACAATTTCTTAACAAACGCTTGTTGTTTGTCATCTAATTTTAATGTTCCCATCGATCCTATAAATAGTATAGAGCCTCTCATTTATGTTGCTTGAGGTTTCGTTAATCATTCTATCTCGGATGAGAAAATGGTTAGTCTACTGTATCCTAGTGAGCTGATGAGGCTGCCATCTAAGCCAGAAACAAATAGACTGGCTTAGTGTAAAATACATTTTATATAGCAAACCCCTAGTAGAAAAACAGACTTCATTTTGCAGCTGCCACAACTAAGAGAACGGATGCTGCAGACGCCTCTCACACTTCTCCGATGTTTGACGGGTGCCAAGAACATCGCCCAGACACCACCACGTAGACGTTTGTGAGTTGCCTTGAAGTGTAATCGATAAGGACCACCCTGGATTCACCAGGGAGAACTAAACAGAAGTGTTGCTTTATTATTATACCCATGGCCCCCTGCGGTATCATTAGAGCTTCAAAATTTGAAATAAAGCAATAAACATTTTTAATTTTTATATAGTAGCACATTTTGTTATATAATTCTTTAGGTAACGAAAATCTTTTGGAAAAAGTAATTTAAAGCAATTAATTAAGTGTTTTCATATAGAGGAGCACATAAATGTCTGGCAATGCTTTTAAATATAATTTTACTTTGACTATGACTACGTGCTGAAGGTTTACATTATCTACATTATCATGTCTGTAGGTACTCGTATTGTACAATAGTCATTTCAGCAGAAAAAATATCATGAGCGAATACTTTTTTGTGTGTTTTCAAGCGTATGATACTTTTGTATCTAGTCACTTCCCTGTGCAGCTGTGCAGGTGTATGGCTTGGCAGTGCGTTCGTCTTCGTTAATTAAATTAGTTCGCAATTATGAACGTGGGAAAATGAAAATTTAAGACCGCTAATGTAAAATGTTTACATTTTGAAAGGGAACACTTTAAGTGCTACAATTAATTTTCATGAAAAGAAGACGGCAAATAATTTTTGCGACAAAATTTAATGAGACTCGCAATATTATTTTAATAATGTGGCTATTTAATGTCACAATTATAATGAAGTAAAGAGTTTTATGTAAGTATTTTTCAGCAACAGTTAAAGTAGCTACAGTAGAATGGTATTACTTAAATTCATTTTATAAAGAAACTGTTTTTAAATCATTTGTAACTCAGATTCCATTTGTAATACACTGTCGGTCAAGGAAAAATCACAATTTCCTTTGCTACTTTAAGTTTTATTTGTAATATGATTCAATATTATTACTATTATGTCTAAATAATAGTAGGAAATAAATATATTACACTAAAGTTTGAGTTTTTGGAAAATTATTGTTTTGTTGGCTAATGTTTTCATGTTTTCATGTTTCTGAAAGATGATTTTCTTAGAATTTTTAATTCTTATTAATTTTAAGTACTGTATTACCATTAACTTTAAAGGGTTATCGGAATTTTGTCATCGAGAAAAGGTCTTAGATCGCTGCTTTCAATAGGACAATTATTTTATTTATATATACTCATATACTTGATGTCATCGTATTGATTATAAAGTCTACCAAACCAATTTTCTAGGCACTATCGCTTAGATTTGCTTAGTAGCGGTAACGTGCAAATTTTTAAGTTTTTTTGTTACAATTGAAAGCGTATTTTCCACTTAATTTTAGCTGAATAACAGCAAAACTTTAAGTTAGATAAGCTCTAGATATTCATCAAACAAATATTTTTTGAAAATAATTAAACTTCATTGTATTTTGTTTAGCTTTAAAGATTTATCAAAAAAACTGTTTGAATTTGAAATTGTCATTCTTTTGAATTGATGATAGTTAATATTTGAACAAAGCCAGCTTCTATAAAAGTCACGCAAATATAGAGATTTTGAACCGGAAGTAGTTTAAATGCTGAGCATTTACAGTGATTTTTATCAGAGACTAGTTAGTCATGGCAGGAACATCACCGTCAATATGTTGAGAAAAGTATATTCCTTAAAATTTTATTCAAGGAAATTGAGTTTATGAAATGAACACAATTTTCCTTTCAGAATTTTATTTGTTATTGTTTGTTGAAAGTTTATTTAATATTATTTTATGTTAATACGTAACATACAGTTATACATATAAAAGTCTATATCACGTATACGTAGTGATTCACACACAGGAAACAAGCGAATTTTCATTAAATCTGATTCGTGCTGCGAATTTTATTATTTGGAGGTAATATACAAAATATTATTAATGGATAAATTTAATATTATTAGATTGAACGATAAGTATGTTGCGATCATATTTATATTAAAACGGTTGCTTCTAACAAAGTGATGATAATCCGTAACATACTGTTTCAAAGAAATGCATGTTCGCGTCATATCCAAAGACAAGCTTTCTATCGCATGTAAAAATCTATTAAAAAAATCCATCTACCCATCCATGTTTATTTTCTTTAGGCTACACAAAGTGGCCCAGTTTATGCCTAAGAACTAGCTAATATAATGCTCCATCTAACCCAACCTAGTAGATTTGAAATGTTTTTTGAGGCCTGTGGCTTATTACATATTCCAACTGAATGCAACAAATTACTTTTAGGAAGCTAGTATTTTCTAAAAAGTCGTTCTTAGATTATTTAGTTTCGAAAACACTTATTTATTGTTTATTTTTTTTCAATCGTCCTCTGAGTGCTGTGGTAAGCTTTGTTAAGAACTTTCACTAAAAACGTGACAATGCTGAGGTGAATATCAAGAAAGCTTTGTTTTTTAGGAATACATTTAATTGAGCTGCAATTAACAGCTCGCAATATAAAAACTTGAATTACAATTAGGAGTCGAAAGGAGGGACCCTGTCTGAAACATAGTTCGCTATTTTGACCACTTCCGTACAAGTGCAATTTTATATCTTTAAGTTTTATTACAAATAAATTAAAAAAAAACTATTTTCATTTCCAACTCACGTGACAAAATAAACGACTTTTTTCTAAGATCGCTGCTTCTTCTCATTATTATGATTCAAGTTTTGATCTTTATTATATCGTTTCAAGAGAAATGCAGCTCAATTTCAAATTTCAAACGATTTCTAAATCTTATTTTATTAATTCAGTTTTGATAATGATTGCTGTGATACATCATCTTTATCTTTTTCACCATATACTTAAGGAAATTCTTGTACGGAAATTGTGTAGAAAATGTAGGAAAATCTTAAACAACATATTTTGATAACATTTTCAATATGTTGTTCATGGCTACTATCCGATATGTACGTGTAACCTGCATGTGTCCTTGTATATGTGTGCATTGAAAGAAATATGGACTTAAAAAAAAGGAATAACACACATTTGCACTTTCATGGGAAAGGAGCACTCTAATAAATGTATACTGAATGGTCATGTTTTATATCTCTAGTGATGTAAGTATGAACAAAATTTCACATACAAAGGCCTCTTGGTTGGCCACAGTAATAAGCAACATTTTTAACCACACACGCACACATACACATACACGATGGTGGGTATAAGTATTGTTGTTTTGGCTTATATCTTGCTGCTTTGTTGTTCTATTGTAATTTAATGCTGGTCTTATTTTCATAGAGGTCCTTTGAGCTTTTTGTTGTAGTGTTTTATTTCCACTTTTGAAATTATTTTAAGCTAAGCTGACCAAAAACAATTTTATTCGGTTTCTTTTAGTTTGGTTTCTCGTTGCATAACAAGTTGTTATAGAGAGTTTGAGACATATATTCTGCAGTTTGTTGCTTTCATCTGAAGCACTTATTCAATAAAAGCTACGATCACCTCAATATACTCGCATTTACAAGTTATGCTTTGAACCTTGTTAAAAGATCACTTAGGAAATCTGGATAGGTTAACGTGCTTAAAGCTTTTTAAGCAAGTGTTTATTGAGCTTAATGCATATTAAGTTTTTGAAAACTACAACTCATTGCTTAAATTTAACATAGTGACGATTTTGTAGTGCAAGTCCTGTTTGTAGTTATATTATATAAAGGATAAGAGAACGAAAATTATTTCAGTAGTATGTTGGCCTAAACATTCTCCATTGTTTATGTGGTTACATTTGGGTTTTTGTGTTTGTTTCTACGGCTGTAAAATGCTCAATTCCATATGGTGGCATTGTTAATGATGTTTATCATTATTATCATTATTATCAACATCATCACAATAAACATTTATTTGCAAAAGAAGAAAAGCTGCAAACAAAACAATAATGATAAGGTTGGTCAGACATTGTGCATAATCATGCACTGGACAAAATATTGTATGTGATATGGAATAAAGCTCAAGATTTATGGAATATGCAGGATCTTAAGAGCGTAAAATTTTTAATTTCCTTCTTATAGCATTGTTTCATTTTTGGTTAAGAAATGAAAAATTCTAAAGTTGCCTGTATTGTAATTAAATGCATATTTTTCACTAAACTTAAGATTTTCAAAGCTGTTAGTTGAATGGAACCATTAGTGTCAAACATATCGCCAGTGAACTTCAGCTTATTTAAAATGTTGATATGTGAAGAGAGAAGCACACAACGGAAATGATCACAATTTTTACAAGTTGGAAGCTCTTTTATAGTGGTTTAATGTAACTGAAAAATTCAATTGCCTGAAACGCTGCTTGCAAGGGATGGTGAGAAATAATTATAGTGGCCAAAATTTTTTTAACGATACAGACTTTGAATAATTTTTTGTTTGAGTGCACATTGCTGGTAGTGATATGAGTAATTCAATACTTTAAGGTATTTTGGCTTCATATCTTTCTTTACGAACGTTTATTACTACTCATACATACAAAAGAAAAAAAAAATAAAACATCAATACAAACAATTTTCAGTTCTTATGGGAAATCTACAAATTATTCAACTTATACGCAGATTAAAATTCAAATCCTAAAGGCTTTAAAGTACAAACAAACACATATGTATCCTTTTTGTATATGTGCCATATTCCAACGTGTATATTTTTGTGAAAAAAATTATAAAAATGAATGCTCATTATGAAAATAAAGAATGAATTCATACACTTACATACGAAACATTTAATTTTTTGAATGAACGAAATCTCATAATACAGTATGTATTGAGTGAAATTAACTTTAATTTAACCGCATCACTGACCAGACATGTCACCTTAGCGAAAGATGATTGCGAAAGCGAAATAAAATGAATTCCATAAAGAAACGTACAACAAAATATGTGAACGTACTCGTACATTAAAAATAAAAATTAATCGAATTGAATAAAAAATACGTTTAATATAGTACGTACGTTTAAAATAAGTTTACAAATTAAAGCCTCACTGCACTGATTGGCATTTTTATTACACACATACACAATTACAGACACTCATGTATGCATATGTACATTCATACACATACACTTTTGCCTTTGAATACGAAAGCTGAGTATTAAATGAAACAATTTTAAACTATCTGCGATAGCGATTTTTGTACATTGACGACGGAAACAATTTAAAACAATGAATATGATTGACATATACTTTTTTAAGTCAATGTGTGGAGTTATTAAATAATAAGAAAAAATTCCTGAAAAGTAATATACTTTAGGTGCTTCAGCTTAATATGTTTGCTGTCTGTTTATTGTAGAATAATGATCGGAAATCAAGGATGATCCGCCAACCTACTTTATGAAATTTAATCTTTGATATGATCTTGTGATGTATTAAAACCAAACTGTGGAACACATGTGACACACTATATTCTCTCCTAGCTCATTCACAACCGTAATGCTTTGTTATACAGGGCTTATAAAAGATCTTTTATATAACAGTTTCACACCAAGAGAGATTAATTTTGTTATACATACGGATAAATCTTAGTTCACTCATGCAGAGAAAAACAATATTTATAGGTAATTTCCGAAACGTATGGATTGAAATGCTTTTTTTATTAACCTGGTTTGAGTCTTAAGACAGAGTTTGTCAAGTCATATTTATTACTGTTTTGAAATGTTTGTATTAAGAAAGAAGTGGGCACTAGCTGAAAGTAAAATTTTTGTTATATCAAGAAAATCAAGAATATCATGACTCGAGCTCTGATGAAACAAATTTAAACGTTTTCTTCTAAGAAGAAATAAAAGTTTTAATTATGGTAAATGTAAGTCGTGTTGACAATATTTAATTGGAGCATCTTTGATATTTTCATTTATTTCCAAAAGAGTCCATTTTGTTGACATATTTAGCTTGAGATTGTAGTTCTTTAAGAACTTTTAGTTTTTCTGTAAGTTTTTGATTTCTTTTATTTAAATAATTTATAAGCAACAGGGTTTGTTGTCCCACCCCCTTAACACTTGAATGTGCAGCCGATTATAGAAAAAATATAAAATTTTCAAGATAAATCGTTGCAGATGTGCACGAACTATATTTTATTAAAATTGGTTTAATGTTTTGGAAGCTATAAAGGTTTTGATTTCTTATTAATACATGCGCACGTATACCTCATGTATATAAGTGAAAAAATTAAATAAAACCTGAGTGTGTTTTTACGCAATTGGTCTTTGAAAAAAAGGAAATGAAAATAAGACATATTTTGCAGACTTTAAATGGCAGAAGGAAAGAGATTATTAAGTAGATTTAACTTATTTTGGCGTAATTTTTTTATTTTTAATCTACTTTAAAAAGGAAGGTTATGTATATGTGTGTACACAGATGTGCATATCTGTCTATATCTTTTTTGTCAGGTTACTGATTTTTTCGTCATTCGTGGACTGATTTTAAAATTTGTTCTTTTATATAAAAGTATGCTCCGATATTTGATGGCACTAAAGTGAATGGTACCTCTATACAAATTCATATATACAATTATAAATTTTGCTTAATAGAACAGTCAGACAAAATTTGCATGAGTGACTCTACAGCCAATGCTGGGAATGTAAAAAAAAAACAATCAAGCAAACAAAAACAGAAGCATTAGCAGTGGAATCTTCTATAAAATCATTTTCTAAGTCTCTTATATCTGACGGACTATAAAAGTAAAAGTCCTTTAAGTTCACATGCTGAAGAAGTTATCGAGTTTTATTCAATATGTGGAAGGAGCGTCATAACAAACTCAAAGAAAAATCTCTTTATATACACAATACCTACTCACACTTTTATATTTAGGGAAATGTTTAAAAATTTGCAAATATATTTTTAGCTACTTACACAAATTATGGTTTTGGAAAGTTTTAATATTTCTTAAAATTTTTACTACTTATTTTTGTTACAATAACTTATTAAGCCTGGTTGTTATTAAATATTTGAAGACTTTCATTTATATATTTATCTATGCACATATTTGTCATTTTACAAGTTAATGTATTAAACTTGTGACAATTCTACAAAACAGGTGTCTTTTGTTTAAAAGAAGTAATAATTATTTGTAGAAAATTTGAGGAAATAAAAGCGGTAGAGTATAAAAAACTAGGAATGAATGTATAAAAATAAGTTAATTTTACATTAACACTTTTTTGTCCATTTGTTTAAAAATTTTAGAGTCCTTAGATCAGATTACTGAAAAATAATCACTTTTTATTATTGGCTATCTCCTAAGAATTTATTTTTTTTTTAATAAGAAACTCTTTCTTTTTGCTAGAACCAAAAATATAAACAGAAAAAATTAAAATACTTCGACGAAAACAAAATCTATATTAAAAAACGAAGATGTATGGTAGTAAGTTTTTCACGAATGAATAAATCTTTACGTTTTACAAAAAAAAAAAAAAAAAAACAGGCAATTAGTTTATTATATCAAACGTAAGTGCATAATTTTATAGAAATATACATACATTTAATGATCGATATTTCATTTTTCATTGTTGTTTACATAATACACGCAATCAGCTCGCCAAGAAGGTTTGTATACAAGTCGTTAAAAATTTGGCTGCTCTGGACTAGTGAGCCGCGCTCTAACTTTATGAGTTTATAAATATAAACGAAAATACGAATATACTGAAGGCAACAAAAATATTAAATATGTTTTGTCATTTTAATTTTCATGTAGTAAATTTGTTTAACCAGGAAATAAATGTATGAGTGATTGTTTATTACTCATACGCAGTGACATAGAATTTGACTTATAGAAGTTAAACAAAAATATGTTGCATATTTTTGGATAATGGATTATTTTACGCGACTCAATAGTGTTTGAATGATTTGTTACATTTGCATCTATATAAGTTGTGTATAAATGTGATGCTGAATATTGTTTAAACGAACCATCGATGGATCGAATATGTTGTGATACAGTATACAATTGTGTATTCTTTATTACTCTTCCGGTTTAATATTTAAATAGAAATATTTAAAATAAATTCTAGAGTAAGATTTCGTAAATAAAAATGCAGATAATATACAGAAGCTTCTTGCGCTATACGAAAAATATGAAGAGATTCTCAGAAAGAAATTCTTATTTGTCGATGTTCATAGAATATGAAAATACTTATGATTTTTTTGTCTGAAAGATGTGATATTCACTAAATTTTCCTTACTTATTTTATGAAATGTATCATATTATTAACACTCTGGCTTAATTATTATAATAAAAATATTTTTGAAAGACAATGAATTAGATTGGCTTTCTAAAGGAAGTAAGTACACAATAATCTATGAAGGAGTGAATGAGTTATTCCAAATTTTGTGGTAACTTTAAACACATTAGTCTTGCTCGAGGTCGATTACTGAAGTCATCAATTCAGACTAATACATTTTTTACATTATTTCTCTTTTCGGTGGTAGCCTACCATCACCATCAGCGTTCTTGTATCTATTTTTTACCATCTATTAGATATCTGCTAGTATTAAGAAAAATCAACTATTTAACTCACTTCTATAGAAGGAAATAATACGAGAATTATTTTTTATGGCAGCTCTAATAACTATACAAATTCCTGGGGCAACATAGTTACTTAGTTCTTCATTGAGTCTTTTTATTTTTCATATTACAGGATTCTCCAAAATATATTTTTGAAAAGGAAGCTTAAAACTATAAAGTATTATATTAAGTACATTGTTAATAGATTATATCAACTTGCTTAACTTAATACTAAAAGAAATATTAATATAAAAGTTAATAAATGATATTTTTGTTACAACAGTACTTGCAACAGGCTCTTGCCCAAATTTTAATATATTTTGTGTAAATTCAAAAGCAATTTTTGTCGTGAAACTTAGTGCACTCGCCTCCTTCCTTTTTAAAGGATTTTGAGCTATTTTCGATAAAAATTTCATTACTTTCAAACATATTCCAATTTTCAACAGTTAAATCCAAAATATTACAACTTGCATATTTCTTGCGTACATATAAAACATATGTGGATGTACATATATGTTTAATTTTTATATTTGTAGTAATTGGAAACACATATAGCACCTAAAATAATGTTTCAAATAAAAAACACATATTGTTTGCCTTACAGAAGATATGACTAATAAAACTCATTCATGATATTTCACTGTAAAAGCTAAAAATCAAATCATTGGAAAGGTATTTAGCTTTTAACCAACGCAACTTAAATGATGTTTTTTCAAAAGAAAATTATGTGTTTTTATTGTTAGGTTTTGTACGGCCGCCTTGCAAAAACAAATCCATAAATAGACACACACATTATGATTTTCATTGGAAAATTCCATTTCATACATCCTTTTTTAATAATCAGTGGCTTCCTTTTCTTTCTAGTATTTTTCGGAAAATTGCGTTATATCCTTGTAATTTGTATGTGACATGTAGTTAAAGCATTTAAATAAAAAATAAAATGTATATATGTTCAATGGTTCTTTATAATAAAGACTTAAATATTCGAACAACTTTGTCAATCACTTATTTTCTATACTGACATTGCTTGTGTATTTTACATGTTAACGAGTCTATAAATAGTTATTGATGTAAATGTATATGTACGTGTTTTTGTATATGCATTATATGTTTACATATTTTGTTTAAGTTTCTGAGGGTGTGTTCAAACAATACAAATATACACGATTTTATTGTATTGTCACTTACATATTTTTTAAAGCCGTCAATCACGTTAAGTTAAGCACATTCAGATACAGATAATAAATAAAAAAAACATCGATTGACAGAATTTTTATTAAAAAAAATATTTACTCATACGTATATAAATAAATAAATAAATATATATATATATATATATATATATATATATATATATATATATATATATATAATTCGTATTGAACTTGCTGCTCTATGAATTTTCCGCCTTCACTTAGTTAATTGTGCGGCGACTAATCTATTCGAAAAGGTAAATATAAAGACAAAAAGAAATAATGTAAAAAATCACAATATATAAACATTTTCTGTGTCTTTATCTTAATGATAATAATATCTGCCATTAAATCTTAAGATAAATTCGTTTCAGGAATTAAAAAAGATTAATAATATTAATGATTATTTTCTAATAACTTATATGAAATTTAGCTTCACTTTTCTTCAGATTTTATAAAACAGAATTTTTTTCCAATTATTTCTAATAAATTTAAATAGAAAGCGTGAAAAGTTTTTGCTATATATTTTGGACTTTGCCTTCATTTCATTGGCGCTAACAAAATTATCAGTAGACTTCAGCCAAATCATATTTTAAAGTTAATCGCGGGTAGAAGAAAATTTATTGAGCTCAATAGAAATCTCAGATATCCTTTCCGGGTTTCTGTATGAGTATATGAGTTTGAATACTTTTCAAATATGATTTGGCTAAAGTACACTAGTGGTTTGATTAGCGCCAAATTAATGAAATTATTAGTTTTTATAATTGTTTTGAAGAATATTTCGAGTTATTAATTTAATAATATTACAAAAAATTTTTTGAAAAAAATATACCGAAATATTTATTATTAATTATTTTATACGGCATTAATAACAATATAATTGTTTCTGAAGTTTAAAAGTTTTGGAATGAAATGCTTCTGAGGTATTAAGGTGTTAAAAGAGCAATTTTTATTCTTTGATTGATTCATTTATTAAAATTATGCTGCAGTTTCACAATAGTTCGGCATTTGAAATGTGGTATTCAAGATCTTGATGAGCAAGTAATTAGGAAAATATAAGCTATGGGCACAGTAGTACTCCAGGCGAGTTTTTTCCAAACTGCTTACATTAATTTAAATAAAATATCAACAATAAGATTATTTCAAAGTTGCTATTTCGAGATTAAAAATGTTTGGCATAAGAGTTCTTGTTAGCAAAAAGCAATTTTAATTTAATTAAAATTGTGACTCCTTTTGTATTCAATCAAAAAACCTAAAAATCTTTCACAATCAATATTATTTAGTTGGATTTTTTTGCCTCCAAAATGAAATATTAATAATAAATCAACATTAAGGTGGCTTTATTATATGGTCAATATAATAGATGTGAAGTTGAACGTTGTTTCATTTAAGTGTAGAAAGTGTGTTAGTATTAAGTAGACAATACGTTTAATGTGCTTTTTAAGTTTTATTAGAGTTAAACTCCTACACATTATTCTATTTATTAAACCAAATTATAAGGAATAATGTAAATGTGACCAATATTGTTTAAGTGTAAGATTGCGTGCATTTATTCAAGTGCACTTGTATTTTTTAACTTTGTGTGTATGTGATTTTGCGTGTTGTGTGTACAACAAATATCGAATCTATACATCAGCTACTTTCTCTTCAAATGTTTACATATATGTTCTCATATTCATGAGTGCATACATTCGTTTATATACGTAAGATGTTTTTAATGAACATTCATGAATGCCCTGAAAATCTATGTCCTTTCGCCTATTTAGCCCAACTCAAAGCAATGATGATGGTGATATGATTCCGACAAATGCATGTGTACGTTCATATATACATACATAAGAACACACAAAGCTAATTAATTAAATTGTATTTGATTTAACTTAAATGGAACACAGATACGTATGTGTATATACCTTCAACAATTGGCCATATGTACTATCAAGTATCTAAGATTCTTGATATTCTAACCTAGAAAAGCTAAAGATGGTGTTAATATCTCTTATTCCTCTTCCATATTAATATTATAACGTAAGGTAACACAAACTGTTTGTTTGTAGCACTTTTGCATGTGCATACATGCAACATTCTGAGTTATCAATCTTAGTTATTTACAGGGTTGAGTGTGTTGTTCATTTAGCTTGTTTTCTGTGCGGCTTTAAATACTTAGGCAGTAAGCTTAAGTATGTGTATTGCAAATGCAAATGCATAGAAATTGAACCTTTGACTACAAAGAAAGTGCGTATACAGTCGTTTGTGCTAGCAATGGTTTTAAACAATTTCCTTGTAAAATGTAAATCAAAAGAATAATTTCTCGTATTGAAATTAAAACATTTATATTTCAGTCAGTTGGTATTTTAAGGCAATAAATATTAAGGCAATGTTATATTTAAAAAAATATGACAACACAATAAAAGCTAATAAAATCTTCAAACTTATATCCGAATAGATTCATCTTAAAAGTTAAGAAATATTGTCTAAGCTTTAGACCAATTACGTATCTGAGTGCCTTCGCAAACACTTTTTAAATCTGGACACGTAATTTTAAGAAGTATAAATATACAATTTCAAGTCATACAAAATAATGGGAAAACATAAGACAACTCCTACTTAAATAACCACGAGCGGAAAGTAGCAGGGTCTAACATGAGTTAGACACAATGGACTTAAAGTAGTGAGAAAAGTTAAATTTTTGGTCAACAAGAAAATCAAAGCATTATTGATTAGCAACGGGTTGAATTTCAACCCTGTTTAGCAAAATAACAAACTAGTAGCCGTATTCCTATTACCTAAGCCCTAAGCCCGTTAATAAATGGGCTTTAAATTTTAATCTGTTTTCTCAATACTCAGACAACTAATTGCTTTCAATTAATTTTTGCCTTTTGTTTCAATTCGATGACCAGTATGGAAATATAAAAAATGGAGTCACTAATCAACTTTGATAATTTAACATTTTCATTTTCATCTCGTTCCACTCATTTGTCCCAAATGTCCTTAGTTGACAACTCAAATATGTCTAACTTTCAAATACTAGATCGAAACTATTACGACAAATGAGCTTTACACATACCAATCAAACTCATGTCGCGTACAATTCCATATTGAACTATAATTTTCTTTGACATCTACAATACGTTTGAGAGATTTTCAATAGCACAAGATAAGAGAAGACTTTCGGATGACTTTTTCTTATTGTTTTTCTAAACACTTTGTGTTCTTCAGCATTCTGCAGTGCAAGTGAACAAAAGCTAAAGCAGGAAAAAAGTAGGAGTAGAGGAGTGATGGCACACAAAATGTGATGGCTTTTTGCTGACTTTCATGTGAAGCCAGTTGTCAGGTCATTGTTAACACCTACATTGAGGAGTTTCCTTTTTATACCCTCTGCTTTGTAATTCACATGCATTACAGTGTACATATGTGTGTGTATATCTGGGTACTTATGTATATGAAATTATGTCAAACAATTTATGTAGCATTTTTGTTCACTTCAATTTTGTAATTGAGATTAGCTATTTGGGGATAATAGAGATCAGATCATTTAATTAACTTTTGAAATAACAAGGTTTTCTTGATTAAAAGAAGGCGTTTCTGCATTACGTTTTTAGTGTTGAAACTAGTTGTGGTTATAAATTTTGTCAGACATAATATTTGTATATTCTTAGGATTTTATATACATGAATTTAATATATATTCAACTATGTATGTACCTACTCATTCAATCAAATGCAAATTATTTATGTATTTGGACTAAGAGTAGTACAAATAAAATTATTTAAATTTTTCTTTATATTTTGCATTTCAAATAAATTTGTAAAATCTTTATTTAATAGTACAAAAGAAATTAAAATTAAAATTGTTGGATTCTCAAATCTCCGCCAGAACTCAAATGTTATAATATTTATCAAATTCTTTATTCGATATATTTTCCACAACAATTTCTGGATAATTTATTAATTGTCGTTGGCTTAGCTGACTAGATGTCTGTATTTTATTGCATTTTTTACCATAAAGGGTTTGGCATCTCTATTTTGTGTTTTATAGTCAGTGGTGTAAATGGTAAACTAATTTAAGTACTCTGACCCAAATTTATATTATTGAAGACTCACAGCTTTCAAACGCTAAAACGTATTATTCAAGAAACTTTGCAATAAACATAATTTTCTATATATATTTATATATATATATATATATATATATATATATATATATATATATATATATATATATATATATATATAAAATAATAAATAAATAAATAAATGAATGTTTCACTTTCCAAACCGATTAACTACACCTTAATCAAGTTGGCAAGTGCTAACTTTGAAGCATTGCATTGCTTACAATTTTTATCATTTAATAAAAATTCCCCACATCATGATTTTAAAATATTGCTAACAATAGGAGGTCCTCTTAGATTGACAATCTGAAAAATTGTTATTAAATGAAAGCGGTTAAGATTCGAATCAGCCCTTTCAAATTATCCCAAGGTGGAGTCAATGCTTCCGTCGGACGACACGATACCTGAGTGAGGCTTTGTTATTTTAAAAATCTATTTTTTATCTATATAAAAGCGCCTAGATTAACAACTTTAATAGCCAAACATTCGTAACATGCTCTACTTATGATATAACAGCTCATGTCATAATATTGCAAGGAACAAAAAAGAATTTTTTTGGAATCTACACGACAAACCGTGACACGCTGTTTAAAAAGACCATTATAGAACTGCATTAGTGTGCATGTTTAATGACTCACTGACAATAATCGTTTGTAAGTTTCTTGTTTGTGAACCACTGCGTATACGTTGTATAGAATTTTACAAATGTGTATATCACGTATACGTCAATGGGTCATTATCTAACATCAACATTCGATAGACAAATTCTCTTACATTTTTTTATCATTTGATATAAAATTGTTGTTTAAATTTTCTATCAAATATCATTTTTACTATGAAAAAATATTTATGTGTGTATAGTTCATATTTAGTTAAAATTGAATTCTTTCACATCACGATTTGAATGAATTCTATAATGCGTTCTTGAAGAGCAACAATTTAATTTAAGTTTTCAATATAAAATAAATTTTTATTTTACGCAAAATAATGAGTGTAAATAAAACAAATTATTTTTTTGAAATGATGTTAGATGAAAAATGCTGAAAGTATTAAAATTTTTAATATCTCCCACATATGTCTCTAAGATATACGCAAGTGGAAAAATGGTTAGAAGGCTAAAACGTCAGTGATAAATAATTATTATGTACAAAAATGATAACAGTTTCAATCAAGTTGTCAAATATCTACATAAGTAATTATTTAATTTTTTCGGGTAAATTAATTATGTTTTTAAAAATTTTGATTTTCCATCATGATTATAAATAAAGCCTAAGTATATTTCTTTAAAATAAAAAAGATAGTGCAATGAATAATGAAGAGTTCACGAGATAATATAATTTCTAATTAGAAGGCCATATGAATTGGTGTTTTTTTTATCATTTTATCATTTTTTCCGTTACAGGAAAGAAATAATATATCCCTACTAAAGCTGAGACTTAAAGATTTGCTTTAGGTTAAGTTGTATTTCTTGTACATTGTTAACAAAGTTATAAAAGGTAAAAAATTATACATTTATAATGTCGTGGTAAATATATGTATATATTGTAAGATTTTTCATGAAAATTGTCGTATCAGCAATATAAAGATATGACACTTATTTGTGTTGTATTATAAAAGGGACTAACTACCATTCATATTTTCCTAACGATAATATTTAACAAGTTTTCATATCCATAAAAACGACGTTGAATATCCTCAAATATATTTTGATGATTATCAATGCTATGAACATTTTCCTATCAGTCTTATTATCATGTCTCCTGCAATAAGTACATTTAGAAATTTTTAAAATCCTATATTCTGTTCTCCAAAATACATTTTTGTGTATACTGACACCAAATGCGTATCACACTTAAATGAGTTTCTGTCAACACATTTACATGTACTTTTTTATTTATTTATTTATGTATTAATAAAACTTTTTCTTTTGCACTTTTAATTTAAATCAGGGCTGGCCAAAGACACACAGTATTAGGGACAGCAAGAAATAATTCTTAAATGCGAATTCCTTTACACTGGTACACGGCTTACAATCTGATTACTTAAGAATAAGTTCCCGAGTTGGCTATTTCATCAGTATGACAGTTGCTGTTGGTTTTTGTAACCTTGTATAGAAAAATAATTTTGGTGGCATACCCTTTTATTTGTTGTAATCATTTTTCAGCGGGATAACCTGTGATAATTGAATTGTTTTCTTGTTGGCATAAAATAAAGATAAAAAAGCTTTCCATGCAAAAGAGCGTAAGAAAAAGTTTTCATTCAAAGTTTTTGCCTCTGAATTTCATTGTTGATCCTTGTTGATATGGACGGTGAAGAAACTATTCAAAAGTAAATGAAACTTTATATATTTTTTATTTAATAAGACTGAAAAGCAGGTGTGCAAATGCAGGTGTATGTGAGCAGGTTAAATTTCACACCGTTGGTATTTTGTCGCCTGCGATGAGAAAAAGTTGCAACATGGTGTAAGGTGGGCAAATGCATTGTTTTATGAAGTATCTACTAAAAGAAAAATAGCTGCAAGTAGGTCTAGAAGAGCCCAAAGGTTTTGTTGCTTTGAATTGTGCGCCTGCATTGACGTACATTACCTTCAGCTTTTCAGTCATATATTGTTGTGTTTATGTTTTTCTATTCATTCATAATAACTTTTCCGAAAACATCTTTGATACTTTTTTATTAAGACTTGAAAGTTTTGACACCCTTCTTTCCTATTATTCCGTTTTTATTTTATTTTAATTTTACGAAAGTTGAAAATGTTGTTTATCCCAGCTTAAGTGTCTTAAAACGAACAGAAGAGACATCAACAATAGTTTTAGCGTTAGATGTTGCTATTGTTTTTTTATTTTTCTGCAATTCGTTCGGTAAAACGAAATTGTTGCTGTTAATGTTTTAGATTTTTTTTTTATTATTTTGCTCTCCTAATGTTGTTGTTTATTTTTCCAGTTGCCAACATTGTTTAAAGTTTATTCGAATAGAATAAAAAATGGAAAGTTTAGTTGAAGCGCATTTGGTGTTATCGCCTTTTAAACGCTTCAATTGTTGCCGACATAGTTGTTTTATGCTTCGTGCAACGAAAACATAAATTCAATAGAAAAAGACAAAAGCAAGGAAGAAAAGTACTGGTATCAATGCTCAAAACTCTTGCTGGCAATAGTAGTGGTTATGAGTAGTGCGTCAGTGTGTTGCAATTTGTTGTTCCTCTTAAATGTGTTTCTTATAACCTGTGAATACAGGGTCAAGTAATTAGTAAATTCTGGCAATAATTTTTCTACTTTCAACGACAAGTGTTAAACATACAATACTCAATTCGGATTTATTATCTAAGGCTTTTAGATTTTCGATGTGTTTTTCCCGGGATTTAATTTTTTAGCAAAAAAAAAATTAGTTTCCCAAGTCCTGTTTGGTTTCTTAAGGCAGTGCTTAAATTTTTAATAAAGCATGGAAATTGAAGTGAGCAACTGAAAAGGTTTTTAAAATATTTTTATTCTCGTGTTTCAATACAATTCTTAAAAATGCAATAATAAAAAAGTAATGGTATCATCGAGATCAAACTATTTTATCATTTTTCGATATGATTTTGCAGATAAAACTAATTTGCCTTTAGTCTGTTTTAAGCGACTTCAAAAAAGAGATTTGGTAAGCGCGACATTTTAAATGGTACCAAATAAAGGTGTATATTTAAAACCTCTAAAACGCTAAAAAATCTCCATCGCTACATACGCAATGTAGAAAGTTACTTTAAACTGTTAAAAAACCAACAATACTCGAGACCTAATGCAACAATTAGCCTGTAACGTTCATCATTTACGGCTACAGTGGTGTCATCGGGGTCCCAAAAAAAAGGCCAATCCCCATTTCACTGTAAATGTCACACCAAATATTTTGAGGTGATGCAATTGCTCTATATATGTTTTATATGGATTATCTCTACCACAGAAAAGAAACTTTTGTATGTTAAAGTAAGCACTTAAGTGGAAATGCACTACGAAGTCATTCTCTTCTCGAACCAAGTTCACCAGAGTATGGCACAATTCATGAACACTTTGAGCTGTGCGGGGGAATATTTTCAAATCCGAAATCAAAATTACTTGCAATGAACGTCTGCTGCTAATTGTTTGTATCGTCGTCTCGGTGATGTTTTTGGATCCTGTCTGCTGTTGTTGGCAACAGCAGCGTTATTCCCCATCGAATGAGCAATGCGAGGCTGCTTAGTACAAGGTGCTTGGCCCAATGCTTAATTGTTGAGTTCATTAAATATGAAGACAAAGAAAACAAACATTCCATATTCTTAAGGTGTATATCGCTCCACAGCCTGCTGACAACTAATTCTCTATATATCCACATCACAAAAGTCAAATCACAGCGACATTTGGCGTCATTTTCAAAAATGGCATTTTCAAAAAATGCGGCATCTTGTATAGAATGTAGACTTTTAAGCTTTTTCTTCAAAAACCATTGGCCTTTGCCAAGATAATTTCAAATTAATTTTAATTTTTTAATATACATTTTAAATAAAAATTGTTTCTTCTAAAAAATCTAATTGAATTATACTCGTTTATATTCCGCACCCAGTACGAGTGATGGTACTATCGCTAAAGGTATTGTCCACGATGTCTTGCTCTTAGAGTAAATTTCGTATAATTTTTTTTACAGTATGTACCTTATTCGTGTCTAATTCTTTCATGTTGCAAATATATTTGTTGTTGTTTTGTTTTCCTTGCTCTGTGTAAATGACATTTATGCTCGCTTTGAAATTTCACTTAAGTGGATTTATGAAGATTGCACTTTTGTAATTGAATTCAGAACAAAAATAAAAGAGAGTGGAGTAAAAAAAAAACTTTAAGAAACTTAAGGATAAATGGACATTATACTGGCGTATGTTCTTCTTTTTTTGTTATTTTTTTCTTCCTTTAGAACGATGATGCAAACTTATGGTGAATTTTTTTAATGAAAACAAAGACAAAAAATCTTTGCCAAACTCTGGAGAAAAATATACGAAGTTTTCAAAAAGGTAAAGTAGTTTTTGCTGTAAACAAATGAATGAGAATAAGTTTTAGTTATAACTTTCCTACTAGGATTGCTTAAAATTTAATTATATTTATGATGGTAGAAAATAAAATGTATATACTTATATACTTGTGTACATATATATATGTACGCATATATAAAAAACCAAGTTAATATCTAAATATGAATATCTTTTTACCATAATAAGACTACTATTATCTGTTCCTACACTGAATGATACCCCTCAAATCTAGATTCTCGTATGATACAAAGTGATTATGACAGCTCAGACGACCACGACAAATTTTTGATATTATTCAAAGAGAAGGACACATATCCAAGTATGTTTCATGGCAATCGGCCACGCATCTTAAGCAATACAAAGTTAGAACACACTCACACACACACACACACACACACACATATATATATATATATATATATATATATATATATATATATATATATATATCTATATATACATATATATATATATGTATATATATATATATATATATATATATATATATATATATATATATATATATATATATTTATTTATATACATATATATATATATATATATATATATATATATATATATATATATATATATATATATATATATATATATATATATTTATTTATATACATATATATATATATATATATATATATATATATATATATATATATACATATATATATATATGTATATATATATATATTTATATACATATATGTATATATATATATATATATATATATATATATATATATATATATATATATATATATATATATATATATATATATATATACATATATATATGTATATATATATATATATGTATATATATATATATATTTATATACATATATATATACATACATATATATATATATATATATATATATATATATATATATATATATATATATATATATATATATATATATATATATATATATATATATATATATATATATATATATATATATATATATATATATATATATATGTATATATATACAATATATATATATATATATATATATATATATATATATATATATATATATATATATATATGTATATATACAATATATATATATATATATATATATATATATATATATATATATATATATATATATTTATATATATAATTATAAAGTATGTGTAATGAGCATATCGTCAACTTTAATCCAAAAGATTGCAAGTACATATTATGTTTTTACAGGGGAAACAAAAGATTTAAGACTATTTGATTCTTAGTTGCCAATTTTAGAATTAGCCTTAAGAACTAAGCGAATTTGATTGTAAGAAATATATTTAACGTCTTTTGGAATTATAATATTCTTTTACGCAATTCTTCGACCTGTATTGGTTATTAAGTTGAAATTAATTAGTCTTGCTCGGATCGAATACTTCATTAATTAATTTATCCAACCCTAATTTCTCTCAAAACCTAATGAAGCCTTCAGTGGCACTTCCCTGAGACCGTCCTGATATAAACGAAATTTCAGGCGAACCGGGAAGTTGTATAGACAACTTTGAACTTACTCTTTCTCATCTGTATCGAAGCAGCTCTTGCTAGAGGAGAGGTAGAGGAGCTGTTTCGCTCTGCTGCGGCTAATCGTAAACCATAGAGTCCAGGATATTTCCCATGTAATTATCGTAGATCAGCTAAGCTCCTTTCCCCTGTGTGCCCATCCCCTAAATCTTTTTGACAATTCGACCAAAAGGAAACAGCTATCACTCTGTGAGTTAGCCAAATCGAAGGCTTAGTTTTTTATCACACACTTAGAACTCTCGTTGTTCTGAATGCCTTCATATCCCGGAACCAATACTATCCTGTCCTATTGTCGCTGTAGCAGGGTCAGAGATTGAATGCACGCCAGTGCACCCCTCGATTTTAAACTAATTTTATTATTAATTTTTTAAATAAAGGATATGAGTAGGCTGAAACATACCTTCTTCTAGCCGTAATTAAAACTTTTTTTTGGCAAATTGTATTTTTTACTTCCTTTCCTTATATTTCCTTTGTATTTTCAGTATTATAAAGTAAAAGTTGGCTGCCCCTATTTAAAAGGATAATTTAATAGTAATAATTGAATGTAAAACTAATGGAAACCATTTAAATAAACTGGCCAAATATTTCCATAATCAAAATTGACAAAAACTCATTTGGAAATTCCCGAGTGGATGCTCTTTATAATCCACTGCAATTGACATAAAGAAGTTTTTCAATTAATACAGCTAAATTTATTTTTTTTTTTTTAACTCAATATCAATATTGACTCTGTACCTCAAAGCTTTTACTCTCATTTTTAATTTTTATAATTTTGTATTTGGTTGGAAATTCCGAAATTTGTTTTTGAAACTACAACCAAAAATTAGTGTATGGCACAAGACTTTATTTGCAAGTAAATAAATAGCACTGAGCTTATGAAATTTTATTATATAAAACTTATTGTCGCTGAAATATTGTAACCATGACCATTTTTCAGACAACCATCTTTCTGAATGTGTACTCAAATGGCTACTTATTGCATTTCTAATAGCCCATGCATGTGGATACATTTTAAAATTCTTGAATAAATTGAGACGTATTTTGTCATAGGAATCGAGCCTGTGATCCTCAAAGTTCTAATGCAGTGTATTGGAGCACTAATTGAAAAAATATTCACAAGGTTTTGTTTTATTATTTTCTCATAAGAACATTATAACTTTTATCACAGCAAATTATGAGAAACCCATTTAACTTCTATGGTATTATCGTCAGAAAATGGAAATTTTCATCAAAATAAAGTACATTTAGTAGAGCATAAATAAAACCAAAATTTGTGAATTGATTTTTGTTAAATAAGATACACTTCATTTGTATTCCGTTTGCCTTCAAAATAAATTAATCTTTACTCTTCTTGAGCTGCACCCAAATGTTTCGCTACAGGCATAAATCCTAAGAGAAAAAAGTCAAATCAAATTAAGTCTTCCAACGAGCCGATTTCATGAACCAACAGCGATGCCAAAAATAATAAACATTTTATGTTGCTGTTAAGCAACATTTTAACAAACCAATTCGTAATTAGTTAAAGTACTGTGGGAGCTGAGCCAAAAACAAAATCATTATGGAAACAGCTGAGGAATGATAACGACAATGAAATTCTAGCATAACCGAAATTATTTACCTGGCCATATACATTTGCTTGTGGGAGCGTATATAAATTTCATTAAAGCCTGAAACAAATTTATAATATCCATAAAGCAGCTAATGCAGTGCCAAAATGAAGAGAAAAACAGCATAATACAATTGATAGAAATAATGAATAAACTGAATTTTAATGTATAAAACAGACTTAAATGAGTCTATAATGAATTTTAACATTTTGTTGGCGCTGCTGTGCCTTCTCATTGAAACATTAAGTCTAATTAAGGAGGAGTGAATGAGCCCAAGAGCTGAATGTAACTGCAATAGGAAGTTCCTATTGCACTGTTTAAATAATTGGTTGTGTCATCAGGTGAGAAAAATGGTTAGTAAACCCAAAAAAAAAAAAAAAATAATAATAAAAAGAAAGGAAAATGTACGAGTATTTGATTCAAAGTCACTCAAACTCACAGAAACATAAACGATAAATTTATATGCACAATCTGCAGTAGTTAAATGAACAAATACTTAGAATGGAAGTGATTGTTCTTCAGCAATTTAAAGCAAATACTTGAAAAATGTAATCAGCTTAAAGAAAATGGGATTAAGTAGTAAAGAAATTAGTTAAATGGTACTTGGATTTTTGTTCTCTTGCTGAAATATTTGAACATCTTACTTTTACGGCTAATTAGGTATTCGCACACTCAAACTTCTTAAAAATCAAATTAAGCAAATTCACAACTGAGCATTTGCCACAATCTTAATTGAAGTTAATGTAATAGTGTGGCACATTTTCAGGCGTTTCTAAAATAATATATTTAGCAGCTGCAAGTAATTGTTTGTTTGATGACGTTATTTCTTCGGAATATTTTTTATTCAATTATTCCTTCAAATGGCAGCAGAAGGGGCAACAGATATTTGTGAGGACAGTGCAGGCAACAGTAATCGATACATATTTTGGTGATGATTAGGGTTTTGTTTGACCGCATATGTAGTTCAAAGATCCAATCCGTGTGGCTAACTGCTGACTTACAGCCGCCACCGATGACAAGCCAATATTAATCGCTAAAAAAGTGCATTAAATTACATGCGTTTATCCAAAGAATTTTATTATATTTTATGCGGCTGTTTTTTTAAATATAGTGACTGTGAATCATCAAAATTCAAGTAAAATATGTTTGTGCTCTACTTTCGAGACGCTAAGCTGATAAGTGCAATATAACTAAACATTTCCTAAAGTTAATATTAAATACTAATTTAATATTTTATTGTTTGTTGTTGGCTTAGCTAGTACATGCCTGCATTTCATTGGCGCTAACCAAATCATCAGTACCCTTTTAGCCAAATCATGATTGAAAGCTCTCAAGCTTGTATACTTATGCCACAGACTACAAATAATATATGAGCATTCAAACAGAACTCAATCATATTTTTCTATTTGTAATCAACAAAAAAACAAAAGTACAATAGCTTTGGAAAGTTTTTTTACAATCACAACACTACAAACAATTATAATTGACTTGCGTCTTTTTGTTTTTCGAATAACAAATTTGATAAATTAAATACTAATTAAAAGCAATATTGGAAATTTAGTTTAGTGGTGAGTGTTTTGTATTTTTACTCCCACTCGGTGAAATATTAATGCTCGGTGAAACATAATAAGACTATGCTGTCAAAAATCGTATGACTTTTTAAATCTTGCATGAAATATTGGTTTGTTAATGTCAGATATGCTGAAACGTAATAGAAAATTGCTATCATATATCTGATGCTATAATGTCCTTTCGATTAGGGAGTACGATTTGTAGAAAAAGTAAGAAAAAAACTACTAAGCTCAGAACTATTAAGCTCGTTTATATTTCTTATTATATTGAGTCTCAATATTTTTTTTTTAACTTAAATTTTTTAAATTAATGCAAATCACAAAATGATGTTCAAGAATAAAATGTTGTCAGTTGAAATTAACTCCTAAGAGAATGGCGACAATTTCATGATAATTAAATTATTGATGCAACATTCCAGACCACTATGAATATACCGCGAAACATGATCCATAAAATACATTAGTTGATACTTTGGAATCAACAAAAATCTCCCTCTGCAAAAATTATTTCCACCTTCTTTTAGTACATCTATCATATATGATTGAAAATCGTGAAACTATTTAACTACAAGTCAAAGTATGTAAGTTCAATGACTGTGTGAATGTCACTATCAGATCGGCAACATTTCTTAATTAACGAAATCTTGATACATAATGTAAAGAATATCTCAATAATTAATTTATTTTTTTTATATGAATGTTTTAAAAAGGCTTAAGCGCCTTCCATATATTCGTATATATTTGTTGTTATGAATTTGTTGTTTTTAAATAAAACGATTGGTTGTTATTAAATTTAATTCTGCTGTATTATTGTCAATTCATAAGTGTGTGCTAAACGGATTTGTTCTCATAATTGCCTTAAATGTTTAATATCAACTTGACACTTGGCAATGATGCGTGATTTTTTTTTGACACCCACAATCTCATGAAAAAAATATATGTGTATATACATAAGTATATAAATGAATTTATATTTATTTGCAATATTAGGTATAAATAAGTACAAAATACATACAAAGTGTTAAGAAATTATGTGTACAATGAAATTTATTTGATTGCTTAGAACAGGGTCTCCCAAATATGTACTGCTACCTGTATGCAATAGTGTTAGAGAAACCGAAAAATGAAGTTGCGCATCAAAAAATTTACATAAATTATTTTTCATATTATTATTTTTATAATCAAGCGTTAGGTTTTTTTATATAAAAAATAATTTATTCAATATTTCGACGCCTCTTTGGGCGTCTTTTTCAGGAAAATTTTTGTATTATAAATATCATATATATTAAAACAAAAAGATTAAAAAAGTAGTGTTAATTAAATTATTTTTCTTTTAATAAAATTTAGAAGCAAATATTTTAAATACATAAGCAATATATGTAATTATTTTAAAATAATGCATTGCACATGACTATCTGCATTCCTAGAGGAGCCATTTGTCCATTCGCCATTAATTTTGTTATGTGTAATTTGAAAAATTATGCAGATAGATCTCATATATATATATATATATATATATATATATATATATATATATATATATATATATATATATATATATATATATATATACATCTATATATATATATATATATATATATATATATATATATATATATATATATATATATATATATATATATATATATAGATATATATATATATACATATATATATATATATATATATATATATATATATATATATATATATATATATATGTATATATATATATATATATATATATATATATATATATATATATTCCCCTCACTCCTGGGAGGAGCATAAGCCCATCTGGTTAATATTTCTTAAATATAAACCTATTTATATTTAAAACGTATGGCTTGTTAGACCATAGCGTCCGTTCATTGTGTTGGGGATGTCAACAACGTCACCAGTCATGCAGTAGTAAGCCGGTATTTAGCCATACAAGACATTAGGATTATCCCGCCAAAGGTCGGTCGTCAGAGCCCCGTTAGCGTGACAAGAGTCACCAAGTCTTTTAGACAGTGGATGAAATTGGCATTAGGAGAGGAGTGGGTATGTGGACAAATTTTATAAATTTGCTTGTGCTTCACTTTCCCATGAGATCTTACTTCAACGAAATTTAAATGGCAACTAATTAAATTGTGTTTGATGAATAAAAAAAACCAAATTAAGAGCCCAGTGTTTTTAATCGTAAAAAGGAAATAGTAAATTGATAATTTGCCACCATTATGTGAATAATTTTTGTAGTTATTTAAAAAAAAAAATGATTCGCTTAATTATTTTTATTTATATTGTAAATAGTGGTCGCCTCTGAGGCAATAAAGTGTGTACACTAATACATGCAGTGCGAGTATGTGAAATAATACCTTAATTAAATATAATAAATGTTTAAGCAAAACCAATATCATAAGATGGACATCTTTAGGGCTAAATGATAAAAAGATTTGATGCTGAATATTTCAATCATTTACTTTCTTTCATAACACAATAAACCCCAATTATTTGGAATCTATTTCACTTTTTTTGAGAATGATTTCACTTTATATTTCGAATTTTTTTTATGAAAACACTTAAAATAAAATAGAATAAAAAATATTTGTTTTATTTGACTTATTTTGCTTTTCTTTGTTCATTGTAGGTTATTTAATATTAGCTTTACTGGCTTTTGGATGGCAGCAGGGACTTTATTTTCTGTGGCATATCCAAAACCGACTTCGATTACTAAAAATGTTTCGCTTCGCCTGCCTTCTGTAAGGATCAACTCAACTATTTTTACCTCTGAGGTATATTCAAGATTGATTTATATTTCTAAGACATGTCTAAACTTTGAACTTATATTATATATTTTTTTGGGATATAATTTATTAAGACTTGTTTAATTTTTTTGCAAGGAACTTATTTTATTAGAAAAAAAGTCAAAAATTTTTTATTTCATTTTGAGACTTTAAACAAGTTTTGTTCTCTTCAAGATATATTTATTATATTGAGTTTAATTAATTTTTTTAGGTCCTAGTTCAAAGCTACTTTCTATTTGATTCTTACTTTTTTCGTTGGGTATTATTTAATTTAGCCGTTTTATACGAATGTAATTGCAGAAATTACAATTTAATCTTAAAAATAAGAATATAATCCACAAAATCTCCGAATTTTTTATTTTCAACACTCTGCAATTAAGATGTCAGAAATTCTACCAGATTTATAAGCAGATGTTTATATACCACCAACACATTTGTATAAAGACATGTATATGTTTTTAGATATAAATAATCCAATTTGTGTGCGTTTAACAAATGAACTTTAATAACATAAGAAATCATTATGATGTGTGGTTTATTTTAGTCATTTGTTATGTATCGTTGCACATGTTGCATACACGTTTGCGGTAACCAGAGTATTAAACATGCATAGCGCATCGTAATTCACAAATGGCCACAACCCCAAATTCATGAGCATCTCTTTTCCAGCTCAGTCTTCTGTAGCTAGAAATAAGTCATGATGACATTTCTAATGTTTCGTTAGTATTTTGTACAACATGAATATTATTTTACTACTCCTTAACATCTGGTACTTTTTGATTTTTGACTGTTTTTGTTTCTGGATGCGATATGTGCACATGCATTTGTGCATTTGTAGGTGTAAGAATTTGATTTGCTCTTATTTGTATTGAATTTGTGTAAACACCAAAATATAGTTTTCAAATTAACGATAAAATTAATCTAGTAAATAACATGGAAATAATTTCGCAGTTGAATTCTAGCAGGTGAAATTAAGTAGTTCCTAATGCTGCTTTCAATATGAATCCATTAGCATGACAAAAAGCTGTTTCGAAGTTTGTGAAAAAAGGGGAAAATAAATAAATAGTATTTAATAACTAATAAAGAAAGAGTTGACATTAAAGTATGCACTACTGATTAATTCAAGTACATTATTATATAGTGTGATTTATGTAAGAACAATAAGAATTAATATATTTAAATGAAAAAACTTTAAGACAAATTTAAATTAGAACATTTCTAATGGAAATTTCAGCCGACGTCAAAAATAGATTTTTAAAATTTTAAAATAACAAAATTACCAATAATTCGTTACTTAATGAAATCTTTGAAACAGTTGCCAAAAAAGTGATAATAATAAGTGGAATTTATAATTTTAAGTCTTTTTGGCACCGACTTTAAAAATCTTAGTAGATGACGTACTTATATATTGATATTTCAATTATTATTTTGAAATGAACAATTCCTGTTTTATTGAAACGACCATCTCAGAATTGTAAACTTTCATTTAAAGAAGGAATTTTCAGAATAAATATCTTGTTCTACTTCTGGAAGCCCTAGTGCTAGTTAAAGGAAAGTAGGAAGTTTTAAATTTGTTCAAAACAAATCATTGTGCTCTTTAATTTCTAAAAGACTACTGAAATGCAACGATTTTAAAATTGTCATATTTGAAAAATAAAATCTTTATTGTAAATACTTAATATTGAAATTTATTATTCGGGAGAATATCCCGACCAATCGTTAGAAACAATTAGTTTTTTGCAAAATGCAAAAAATGTTGTGGCTTTAGCTCTTCATATGCCGACATTTCATTGGTTGCTAAAACCAAATCGTCAGTGAAGTTTAAGCAGTTTGATAACATTCAACCTCGTATGTTTATGCTACACAAAACAAATACAATATGAGAATTTCAATATTGCATATGAATTATAACAAATACATAATCATAGTAGGCTTAGAATGTTTTTATACAAACATACGAGGTTGAATGTTATCAAACTGCTTAAACTTCACTGACGATTTGGTTTTAGCAACCAATGAAATGTCGGCATATGAAGAGCTAAAGCCACAACAAACATTTTTTCAATGCATTATTGTATAGTTTCAAAAGAAATATTGACTAAAAATCTTTACAAATTCTTTATAATATTTAAATGTCTCCAATTGCTATTTAATATTCTTAGTGTATGCAAGCGTATTTTAAAGCAAACATTATTTATTTGAGTTTTCTTCATTAGTCACCTTGAATAATATAAGAATATTTGAGCAAAAACCTTGAACTTTGAAAAAAGAACTTAGAAAAAAGTATTTGCCTAAGGCATTTAGCATTAGTAAGAATAGCAAATAGTATGTATTTGTATATAAATTGTTTACGGTAACGAGAGGTTCATACAAATTTAAGCACATTTAACTAGATAAAAAGGTACTTGTATGATCTTGTAAGTCAAATATGAGAGACATTTAAATGAAGGTAAAGGCAAATTGGCTATTTCATCCATAAGACTTAAGTGCTAGAAGGATCCATTTTGCATGCACTTACTAGAAGAGAAATTACTACTTAAAATTTTGAACACTGATGTATATTACATATTTCGCAAACATACTCTATATGGCCTTGCAATAGTTACAGCCAACTTAGAAACTAAAACAATTGTGGAAACAGATTATTCACTAATTTTAGGCTGAAATAATTAAAATTGGCCATGAGTAGAGTATAGTTACCAGCGAGAAAATATTGGAGGCTGTGTAAGAAATATTATTTTCTTGGTTTTTTTAGAGCTATTTCGATAAAATGCATTTAAAGTCAATATACTTACTTATACCAAATACATTTATATACCTAAATAAAAAATATTATGTCTATTACCGACCTTTGAAGACTTCTTTAGCCAGTACCCTTTGAAAAATATATATTGAGGATGTTACTTAAATAAACAGAAGTAAAGGATTAAAACTTTTATGGCTCAAACAACTTGGTTTTGCCTGTTTTTGTAAATAAAAAAAAACCGCCGCACCAGGTTTTTTTATTAAAAAAAAAAAAAACAAAAAAACAAATAAATCAAAAAATGAAATTTTTGTCCATCTACTCGTATATTTATTCGCATAAGTTTTTTTATTTATAAAAATATACAACTCGCTATTTAAACTTAATTAAAAATAAACTTTTTTATGCATTTTACCAAAAAACGCGATAAATTAAACAATAATCTGCTTTACTCAATATTCGTTTTTTAGTCTATATGCAAGATATCATTATAAAGTTTTCAAAGGTTGCTGAAGCAAAACTTTTGAAAAATGTAAAAACTATATTTTTTTTATCGTAATGGCTCTTTTTTCTGCAACATTTATGCCATCAAAAAAAAAAAAAAAAAAAAAAAATAATAACAATAAAAAAAGTTTACAAGTTCTTTGATCCGAAAACTCAAACAGTATATGGCAGAACAAATATTAAAAGTCTTTTAGTATATGTGAGGGCCTGCCTGTACACCAATAAAAACGCATGTCTCCTTGTAAATTTTACCTTGATCCATTTTTCATACATTAAAAAATTTAGTTTTCGTGTTTCTTACACACATTCCTCATGCAACTGATAAATTTAATTATTTCGTTAATATGTTCGCTAAATAACGAATCATTTCAATAATGTCGAACGCGAAAAAACTAGTGTATCATTACTTAGGTCCCACTGTATAGCAAAAAAAAAAAAATAATTCCTAGAAAGTGTAAGACATCGTTAGTATTTTTCTACATAAATCATCACGTTGGCAATGTCAACTGTTATTCTTACGAACACGAAACATCATTGATGGCTGCACTGATACCACTTCATATGAACAACGCCTCACAACTCAACACTTGTAACGAACACAAAAAGAAAAAAAAATAACTCCAGTAATACAATATAAAAAAATATTCTTCAAGGCTCTAAAGAGTTAAAGAACACAGACAAGTTAAGTAAATATGAATAATAAAAACTCATATTTATTTCTTCAGTTTTTTTTTTTTTTTTTTTTTTTGGTTTTGTCATACAAAAGACAAAGGAACTGAGATAAAATAGCGCTAAAAGACTGTGTCAAAAAAGCATAAATATAAAAACAAACAGACATTTAGTCAATTTAGAAGAATTAAAAGTTACTTCAACGAATTTGTATGTAGAGCGCGGCAAGGTAAGAATTTGCATTTGAATATGTTGCCTCAAGTTTGATTCTTTATTAAAAAGGAAAAGAAAAATACTTTGTATCAGTTTTGTAGATAAAAGCTTACAAAAACAGAAGACAAACAGTATTACAAATGAAAAGAAACGAATCACTTAATATATGACTAACAATTGTTATTGGTAGCTTAACCAACAACCAGACTTAACTACCGTTGCAACGTGAAAACAATGAACTCTTTTGGCCTCATTCATGTTGGGTGGAAAAAACATGGTTTAAAAAATACATAAAAGCCGCCTGAGGAAGCAGCACTTTTGGGTTTTTATTTATTTTTTTTCTCTAACAGAAAAGAACCCCATAATGTTTATAAAAATAAATTGGAAAAATAGGCAATATTTTTGTACGAGACTTCCTATTGTCTGGCTGAACTTGGTTCAACGTTGACAGCGACAGCCACAAGCTCTTAATGGCAATTATTTGCCAACTGCAAAATAATTATTATGAAGAATTAAACACAAAAAGTAAAACAACAAAAATGTTGTACACACAAACATACATACTTGTGGCAAAACGATTGTTTTCTTTTCCAGAGCCAAGGTGCAAAGAGAAATAAAAACAAAAATTAATATAAAATAAATAAAGTATCACAAATTACGAAAAAGGGAATAATAAATTTTTCTAAAATTTATCATTGATAAATATTTTATTTGTTTACTAATGCTAATGCTGATAGATTTAGAACTTACTTGACTGCAACAAAGTAAACGGAGGCGATTTTAATATACTTTTTATAATTTTTCACTCAAAATCTTGGAAGGCATTCTACAGAAATGACATTTTCATTGTTTCTATTTCAACATATAAATGGTATCGTTTGACAAGATATTGACTAAAAATTCAAATATTATTTAAAAATCTTTGCATATTCAGTTCTCATTTATTTATAAAACATTAAATCCTTAATTATATAATTGATTCTATTAATTTACTACATGAGAAAAGGTACATCCTATCCACATGACACATGAGAAATATACGTTTCTCTATTTTCTAAAGATGGCTTTAGTGTTGGTGCATAAACAAAGAAAACTGGGAGCTTTTTCAGCGAAAATTTTCTGCAAAAAATTTATTCGTATTTGCAACGGTTCAGCAAATTTATCACTTTCTTGGAAGTCCTTTTTAAATTGATTTTGTTAATGAATGTAAACATAATACGAAAAACAAGCACATAAAAAATTTACAGGAATAAGCGTTCATTTGCTTTTGATTTTACGACTACTACACAAATTTCTGTTGGTAAAAACGTTTTCAGAAAAAGAATTTGGCCGTTTATATATGAAAGGCATATTTTGCCACCTTTAAACCAATTATATGACCGAATTGTTTTTTGTTTAATTATTTAATTATTTAATCTTTCGACAACCAATAAAAATTTAATACAACTGACTAAAAGGCTAAAGAAGTTTTCTTAAACTGGCTTAAGCTACTGGCAAAAATTAGCAAAAAATCTGTCGAATTCTGGAGCGAACGTGAGGTACAAAAATTTAAGAATTATTTTATAAAAGTGTAATATTGAAATTTCTTTTCAGATTTCTTTTTGTTTTTTTAGTTTTAATTACAAATATTGGTATGCATCAGAAAAAGCAAAAATATTTAAAACAATTTTCTTAAATATAGCAATTAACAATTAGAAAAAATTGATTGATTGTATTCGACTTGATTGATTTTTATGCTGAATTGTAATGTTGTATGTCAACTATTACAACTACTTTATGCACTTCTAATAGTCAAATTCATTAGACATATTTTTTTAAAGCTCCAAATTAGCAAGATTTTTGGTCAAAACGAAGTACTCGTGCATATGCCAATTAGCTGTTGGCTGCCAGCAGTAACAGTAGGCTAACTGAAGCTTATTAATTGTGAATAATTGTGTTCATTCCTTATTTGATTAAAGTGATATGTTCGATATTTTTCATTCATTCAAATCAATATAAATGCGTGTATTGATGAATTATTTATTCGTACCATATGCAGGCATTGAAATACGCACACAAAAATAAACATAGAGTGAATACATTAAGATATACAACCACTACCACATTTTAAAAGTATTGGCCCAGTGATTTTGGACTTTCATATGCTTGGGAAGACAAATAAATAGATAATAGTTAAAATTTGTTTATCCAATGAAAGAAAAAACTTTTAACGGCACATACAACTAAAAATACTGCGAAAACAAACGCATTTATAAAGATATTGGTATTTAGCCGATATATTAATACCTGGAAAGGGTATTTGTACAAGAGAGAATATGTATTGCAGAAAACATGCATATAATTTCCAAATAGTTGTTATCAAGCATTGTAAGTGTTATAGATCTGGGTGAGCTTTTTCGTCGATTCTCAGCTCAAACTAATAAACTTTGTTCACTAAGAACATCATTGGCTATTATTTTGATCTTCTATTTCATAATAGGAAAATAGTATTTCACATATTCGATATTTAGTTCTAACAAACTACATTACATTATTTATCACATAGTAAGCACAACACTGAAAAATACTAAAGTTTGGATACTTTTTGTAGAAGTAAAACTGTTGTCTGAATGTATACGCCACTTGTCCTTAAAAATTTTTCCATTAAGTCAACAAATAGGCGGAATTGTTAATAGTTTCCAACAATTTTTATTCAACTTTTTTGCATATTTTTGTATTTGCAATAAGGTTTTTTAAAACAAATAAAGCGGATTCAAAAACTTGAAGAGAAAAAATTTATCTGAAATTTACCAAGAACGATGTTCTCAAAATTGCCATATTCCTGGGTATCACGCAATTTCAATCAGATCTATTTAAGAGCGTCCCTGAAAATTAAACTTCCCCAGTCATTGCTATGGAAAACGCCACTCATATTTTAATAAAGTAATATTTATTATACAGTGGACGTGGAGCAAGGGGAATCCACGATTGAGCGAGCTACTCAATCAAGGGACAGCAAACTTTTTTTTCCTAGATTACTCTGTACAAGAAACCTTCTTTCTGAAGGTACAAAATAAAATTATTATATTCTTCTTCGATCCAAAATAAGGACAAGTTAATTAACGTTTGTGTATTTTACACCGCCGCGGCGTGCCGTTGTGTACTTAGATGACAATAAATTTGTTTATAAGAACGTGTGCTTTGGATAGTTCTCTAAGTTAAAAAATTTTCAATATTTAAAACGAAATATTAGGAATTTTTTTTTTAACACATACGACAATATGCGAAATTGTACAAAAGCACGACGAAGTGGTAATAAAGATTTATTAAAATAATACCAGAGTGTAGCACAAAACGAAAACTTATGAAGAAGGGTTAGTTTCTAGTGGGCAGAATATGCTACATAAATGGTTGACATCTCAAAAAGCTTAAACATTCCATTTTTCATATCCCATAATCTTATGGTCAATATCGATTGAGCGGAATACTCTGTGTTGTAGCACTAGCTCCTACGCGAAGTAAGGACCTCTATCCCAAGTATGCTGTTTTTAAAAATTACTATTCGCATAGAGGACTCGTAGATTTTAAGCTTTCTGTGCTCCTTATATATTGTGTGCTTATTAGATATAAAATAGACAAATTAACAAATTTACACAAAGTGTGAAAACACCTTTTATACCACATTCATGCTTCGATTACCATTTCCTAACCACTTGCATACATACGTAAATATGTACATATTTATATTATACAGAATTTTGCAAATACCTAGATGGCTGATTCATGATTTTTTAATGTTGACTCACAACCACCAATACCGACATTGCCACTGCTACCAATATTTGTTAGACAGATTGGTGGCATTAATCTCCATCTACCCTCCTACTAATAAAACCCAATTCATATACATTCCACGTATACAGATAAAGCTGCGTATAACTTTCACCAAATGTTTTTGTGGTTGTGGTCCATTTTATTATTATTTGTGTGTGTGTGTGTGTGTGAATGTGTATTTTTTTATTGGGAATTTTGTATAATCATTGCAATTATTGTTTGATTTTAAATTAATATTTGATTTCCAATTTATTAGGCTGTTTTTTGTTCATATTTGCAGCTTTCCCTTTTATTTAAATTTCAGACTATTCAATTTGTATTAATTTGTTTGCAATTGCACGCATTTTTCACTCGAGTGCTTATTGAATATATTTTCTGGAGAAAGAAGCAAAAATGTAATTGAATCTATTGACCATTTAAAAACACATTGGAAATGTATTAAATTGGTTTTTAGTTCGGAATATTTCATAATATTCATTTACTTTAAAAAATAAAAATTTTTCTTAAGCAAGTTTTAAGCTCCTTTTCATAATCTCTATAATTATTAGAAACGAAATCGGACAAGATTTTTCTCTGAATTATTCACGGCCACAAGTAAATAAGTTAATATCATTCAAAAGCTTGTTTTGTGATCATTTTTGTACAAAAGGATGTTGAGTACATTGAATGGCGATCAAGTTCGTTAGATATTGATGAATTTATCTGAATTAACGTATTTGCAAAAGCAATTTTTATAATAAAATTTTTTATCAAAAGCCTTTTTTAACATAAAAGTGTGCGCGTAGTTTTCACTTGTATTTCAAAGTTTAAAAATTATTTTCTCAGAAATGTCCACTTTATTCATATCTTAGAGAATATTTTAGTCACATTCACACTCTTGGAGATTTAGGGTACGGTAATAAGCCTTTTCCAATATATTTTGAATATCTGGACGCAAAGAAAATTATGGTTGAAAATGAGCACTCTAGTCAAATTGTATTCATTCATATATCCTTAAATATTTGTACATTTATTTTTAACCCTGATACCGAAAAAGGAATTTTTTTTAACCACTGGAAAAAAGTATTCAACGTTTGCTGAGCGATTACCCTGCGACAGTTTTGTTCAAAATTCAGCAAAAAGTTGCCACACGCTTTATGCACAAAATGTGCAAAAAAAATAAATTTTATGGTATGAGCCAACCGATATTCCGACATCCTCTGCAAGTTTTTCAGTAGTGATTTGATGATTCTACATAACAATTTTCCTCACTTTCTCAACATTTTCATCGGTTTTTGATGTGATCGAGTTTCCAGGACTAGCGTCGTCATTCAAATCTTCTCGACCTTCTTGTAACACTTGAAAACATTTTGCGGACTCAGACTACATTCACCATATGCCACTCTCAATATTTGAAGTAAGCACTGAATTCAATTTTTTACACAAAATTTGAGGAAAATTCCTTGATCCATGCCTCAACTAAGAACACATGTTCGAGACAAGTGTGCCAACGTATGTATAAAAAAAGCTAATCAAATAAAACTGATGACAATATGCTTTAAGAGCAAAAACAAAAATATTTTTCTAATTTTTAATGTCATCTTATGAATTGAACACTAGGGAGCAGTACTCGGGAGATGACTCCTATATAGTAATGTAGTTCATTGTGCCAGTTCTAGCAAAATTAGTAATGTCTACAGATCAAACTGTGTCAACATGATGTGCGCCGTCAATAATTATTGTTTTAGTTTACAGAAAATATTCTTTTTAATTTTTTTAAACACCAAAAATAAGTATATTATTATGATTCGTAAAAAAATTTATAGTATATATCCTTAAGTTGTAAATCCGCTAAGAGCGATTTCAGCTATTGTCCTTGGAGGTTTTTGTATAAACGTATGTTGTGTAATACACTCCAACTAGTTGCAGTTCACTCAGGATTTAGGTAACACTTATTAAATGCTGGTATATGTACACATAAGCCCACAACACATAATAAATTTTTTAATACTAATTTTTAAAATGACTACTTGGCCAAATATTCCGAATAAATTTGAAGACTATACTACTATATATATTAATAAATTTACTTAATGTACAAAATTATTAAGAGTTACACTCGCACCATAAGTAATGCTACTATTCAGAATCAGTTCAGTGACTATTCTCAAATTATAAACCTTATAATTATGTGAAATAAGAAATCTCTATTGTCATCTAGTTCGTTTATTGCAGTAAATCTGCTTTCTCTCAGTATGTTTATAATTATATTTTGCTTCATCTTAACGTTTTCATGTTTTCATTTCCCTAACACGCATCAGCCATGTTAAACGCAGATGTCAAATTATATTTTGCAAGTCAATTATGAAAGACTGCACATTCGCAGAAAGTTTGCTGAGTGCAAAAGTCTTTGAAACAATTTATAGGATGCAGAATGGAAGAAACGGCTGAAAATTAAACTGTTAGGAAAACAAACAATACGAAACTGAATAAAAAGAAACATTAAAATGTCGAGCATCACTGAGTGGAAAAAAGAGTTGTTGCATTGTAAAAGTAATAACAATAAGAAGAAAAAAAAAATTAAACATATTCATGCATGTGTAAATAAAAATGCGATTTTTTCTAGCAAAAAAAAAAAAAAAAATCCAAATTAAACTGTTAAGAGTGCGATTATTGTTGACTGCATAAAAGTGTAGTATACTCGTATGCCACTGTTTGTTGCATGTATGTGATTAATAGGTTTTATGTCTAGACACCTTGCAATAGAGTTGGCTCAAAATTAATGGTGGTAATGATATATGAATAACAGACTGACTGGCAGATGAACAGATTTTTATAGTGGAAAAAAATCTTACGACACAATGATTTTGAGCATTTTTATTGCGTTAGTATTGGCATCATTGCAAAAGATGCATGGTGTTAAAAAATATATTTGAAGTTTAATATTTTATTTGCCACCATTTACAAATAAGTTGTTAATTATAAAAAAGTGCTGCATATATATACACAGATAATTTATAACATCGGTTCTTTTTTAATGAAATGTGCATTGATTTTGTGAAAAACAAGACATACACCTTTTGAGTCTTACGGAAATCTAATAAATGATCTATGTAGGTATTGCAGGGCCATTGAGGGCGGCAAAATAATTGGCTTGACGCTTAGCAGACCATATGTTATTGGAAACTGAGACACGTTATGGAATTAAGATTAGATTGATTACAGAGGAACTTATTCATCATTAAAGCCAAATAAGTCATTGTTAACTTAAAAATAATTGGCTTGAATATAGCATTTTTGCAAAAAAAAAACAGATCTCAGAACATCTGACAGCAAAAATTTATCACATCATTGAAATGGGAGAACGTAAAATCAGCATCGAGTTGACAATAAATTAGCAACTGTAAAACAGTCAGAACTTTATTCCCAATAATAAAATAAAGTAAGGAGGCATAGAATCAAACTTTTACCAAAAATTCATAAAGAAATCGTGCAACAGAGTTCAATATTTACTGTGTCGTATATCTTTGATCTTGGGATAGTGGTGTGGTGCAGTGGTTATGGTGCTTACCTAAAAAACACCAGGTTCGTTCCCTGGAAGAAGACTAAAATTTTTAGCCATGGTTTTTTTCGAGTTTTAAAATTAAGTGGTTTCAACCCCCCTCTAAAAAATTTATCCAAGAAGTTCCCTGACATTCCCTCCCTATGGAAAAGAAGATGTCATCATATCAAAGGTCAGGCATGCACCATCTCCTTGGGGAAAAAGAAGAGATCAAAGATTGAGCACAACACAAAATACACAGAGGGCGTTATTTCTAAGCAACGACAGATGCAGACAAATTATCCTGGAACCTACAAAGGCAAAATAACAATAAACTGGATGGATGCTTTGTGGAAGCCATATGCTCCCAAGACCTCAAAAGTAAACTAAATAGACGCAAGTAGGTACAAGTCCGGGGAATATAAACTGAAATAAAAAGCCACCCCAAATACAAATGGATCGAAAAGTAAAATTTTTAATTATATTGATTACTAAGTCCCACACTTAGACGCGGACAAACTGATGAAATTTTGACGATATCTTCATATATAAAGTATCTCTATTGAAGGTTGTTCGGGCAACACAAGCACCCTTTAAGTGATGTAAAGCAAGTGAGATATCGATTCATTATTTTGATATATAAAAAAATATTTTTATATTGAAGTTTTTTTATACTCTAATGATACAAAAGCTATGAGTATTTTTTTTAAGAATGCATAAGCATTTACCTTCAGGTGCTTTAGCCGAGAGACAATATCGTCCGACTGGATTCACCTAAAAATTCAAATAGCATTGTTATTGACGCATTCATTGTAATTGAAAGCCAAAGAGAATCATTATATTGATAGAAATTATTATCATAGAATTTTCTGATACTATATTTCTTTTTGATAAGCGTGTCTTGTGGTGTTGTCATACTTAACAGCATTAATGGCAAAATTCTTATTAAGTAATTAACAAACAAAATAAAATAATATAAAAAACTCAAATTCTATTTATGCAAAATCAAATCAATTTTGTTTTATATTTTTATAACTGATAAATGTATTATTAATCAATCAAGCAATTAACAAACAATTGCTCTTGAGAGCTTCGATGACGTGATTTAACTTTAAATTCTTGTCATTTTGTTTAATATTTTCTTAATGTATTTTATTACACTTAATGAAACATGTTATACTCTGCCAACACGTACAATTTTTGACATACATATTAAGCACTTGTTCACGTATGTATTTGTATATTTTTTAAATGTTAAGGACGAGTAGGATCCAGCAAATACTAAACAAAATAGTATTCTTATAGAAAGACCAGAGTACAGCTACTCATGGGATTTTTCCAGTGATATTGAAGTTTATGAAGGCAAATTATCGTTAAGGTCATAGCTAATTTTGTCTTTGGTAGGATACTTACCATACATTAGGATTCTTCAGAAATCTTAAAAAAAACTTGATTCCATTAAAATTTCATTTATTATATTTTTTATAGAAAATTAAAAATTTGTTATAATAATATTAATATCTTCATATGACGGTTCAATTATAAACTACATGACACGACTTTAATCCATTAATTTCATTACTGTTATTTAACAAATTGATGGCTAATACACTGGCTTTTATTAAAATTAAAATTTTTGCTTTAAGTTAATAAAATTAAAATTGTAGACAGATGTCTCTGTGAAATTTTTTTAATTTTAAAAATTTTTAAATCTGCTTTATACAGGAAAACTTTGCTTTCGAAGCTAAAGCTTGGTCCTAGAATTCAGTCCATTTTCTTTTTTTTAATCTTCAATCGCTTACGCTTTCAATATTGAAAATCTATCGAGATGGAGGCCTCAATATTTGATATACTTAATATTGATATACTTAATCCATTTAAATGTGCTATTAAGCATTCACTTTTTCTCAATGCAAGCGCTGCATAAACAGGCTTCCCAGTATTTACTCTGATTTTTAATTTAAGAGGAAATATATTTGCTTTTGTGTGAAAACATTTAATGAAGTTTACTAATAAAACGCTCCCGTTTGGAAAAGAAATTTTTCTTAGTCATGGATTTATTTTGTTAAGCTGTTCTCAGACAGACACATTAATTTTATTGACTGGTCAGCAAATTCACGGAAAGCATCTAAAACCATGTAGTATTCAAAATCTATATTGACTCACCATCGATTTCACCAACAAGCACTAGCTTTAATTATACATAAATGGAAATAGTTCATGGTAGAGAGTTGACACTACCATGTTTTGATAGAATAACCAAATTTTCCCCAAAAGGTTGACTACTTCAAGCATACTACACTAGATATTCACTTGTGGGTTCTACGGTATATGACAATAAAAGTTACCTTAAAATATTCCTGTAGTTAGATGTCTATCCTTCTGAAAACTGCTTTTTGGAAAACTATGCAATTTGTTTTAGCGATAATAAACGAAATGACTTTATGCTCATTTGCATTTGGCAGATGTTGCATACAGTATGCCAAACTCACTTTATTCAGGGGAAACACATAATTTACAACAACAAAACAGTCTCTAACAGAAAAAGCATGCATTGTAGTTTAAGTCCCAAAAAGATTTGTCTATTATATATTGATCATCCCAATTAGTGGACTGGTCCTTGAAAGATTTCCCTTGTAACTCGATCCTAACAAAGCGGTTGAAAACAATTATTTATAGCTAAAAGAACTCAGACACTTACATTAACTGCGTTCTTAAGGATACATTTTAAATATGAAATGAGTTCTGCAAAGTTTTTAAATTAGAAAACTTATATCAATACAAGTTCAAAGTAATTTATTCCAAAACTTAAGCTTTTTTTGAAATACTGAAATTCAACTAAAAATAAGACATACAAAATGAACGAAAATCATCAATAACCATCACATCAACATGAAGTTGTTATGTTCAATTTTATTTAAAATTTTTTTTGTTTCCCATACATACATACATACGAGTACATGTCAAATTGAATGGAAATGGCGTAACTGTCGCTTTGACGTTGTGCGTTTAGAATATTAAATATTTGTCAAATACATCACAACTACATCAATGATTTCAGCTGAACCGTCATTCGTCCAAGATGACGTGTGTACGCAAATTCCTACGAGTTAGTGGAAAAAGTATGTGGCTTAAAAAATATTTATAAAACATCATATGTGCATATATTAGAAGAATAACTAAAGCAGTGTGTCCACAGAAATATTTTAAAATATATAAGTATTTATATGCAGTATATTATTATAGAGAGATTTAGAACACTGTGACCCGTGGAATATTTGGTGCGGCTTTGAGGGTACATTTTATTATACTAATTTAGATTTAGCATACCGCCACTAAATGTTTAGGATATGAGCTGGCATATATAAATCCAGCTTGAATTGTACCATTGCAAATTAGATTTTCTTCACGAGTATCGTATTTGATTATTTGAGGAATATTCATGTAGTAAATGTAAATATTTAATCGTTACATGACATTCGAAATCGTATTCGTAAAATTCAGGCATATAAAAAAACTTCAAGTAAATGTGGCACAGAAATATTAGTTTGAAATAATTTTTTTGTTAAATTCTTTTTAGATTAAAATCATAATAGCCTGTAGTAGTCAGCGAGAATGCAAAAGTTGCAATATGCTTTGAACAAATGCAACATTGCATTTACGTCACCACAAATAATGTCGATTATGAAAGACAAGAAAATGATTTATTTTTATTATGTCTTAATAATATTAAATTTAGCAGTGTATTTACTTTTTCTATTTATTGTTATTCGCAGTGCTTGAGTGTTCTTCCGGTAATAATAATTATCCAGTAAGTTTATGATAGCAATTTTCAATTAGTGATAATTTTTACAAATTATAATGTTCGCGTTCGAGGGTATTGAAAAAAAATTTGCCAGACGTATAAATCGAGTTATAGATAAATGTCTCTAAACTTCCAATTTAATTATGCTTCATATTTCCGAATTTTGCTTCAGAATATTTGTATTCATGTTTGCGAATATTTTAATAATGACCTTCGCTCCATCGCTAATATACAATCACAAGAAATATACAACGGAGGTCATTTATAACGAGCGGAAATAGGCAGTGGTGTATATTTTCTTCCAATAAGATAAGAGTAATTAGTTAAATATGGTCAACTAAGATTTCTAAGATATTCCTGATACAATGATATTATCATTCCTTAAAAGTGACTTCTTCATATTCATGAAGAATCCATATATTATGTGCAGCCACGCATGCAGTAGACTAGTGTAAACTTCTTAAGTTGAATTCATCCATTTGCTTTGAACGTTCCGAATGCTTTTCTTTTATGTAAGTATGTAGTTTGAAGTGTCTATTTTGAGAAAGAGAGAGAAATAGAGTAAAAACCAATTCAAGCAAAAACTGTTCAGCATTATATTTACTCTCTTTCTCTCTCTCAAAAAAATAGAGACTTCAAACTACATATAAAAAAAGCGTATGGAACGTTCAAAACGTATGGGTGAATTCACCTTTAGTGATCTTAGATTGTCATGAATTTACTAGAACCATGTTTCAATTCGCCATTGGGAGGTACAAAAAATTCCACTTACTGCAATATTCAATTATAGTGAGCGATATACATATAAAGTATACTAATACAAATGTAAATCAATATATATATTTAAATTTTGTCTAAAAAATTTTTAATACAAAACCAAATCAATATGATAAGAAATGTTTTGATTACGTGGCACAGTGTAATTATTAAAATCAATTTCAAAATAAATTGATGTCATATAAATTTGTTGTCAAATGCCAGTGATACGTATAAAATAATAATAAAAAAGAAAAAAATAAAATGTAACAAAACTGTCCTCTTTTATTTATTGGTGGCAGAAATAAAGCTATTTTGTTGCATGGGAATTTCAATATTTCTTTTTAATTTTTTAATGGTTCTTGTTAAACGCTTTTTCCAATTTGAATGTTGTAATTACGTGACATTCTTTTTAAAAAGTTTTCATTTTATAACGAATAATAACTTCTATTTTATTTTCTTAAAAAAGTGTACGTTTACAAAATTTTTCGCACTAGACTCCCACACTAATGCGTGCACATTGAGCACTTGGAAAAAAATAACAAACAACCGGCATTTACGTGTATTAATTTAGAATAAGTATTTAAAAGTTGGGTGCATAAATTGAAGTCTTCTTTTTCAGATTCTGTTATTGGTTACACATTTACTAATTCGCTTTTGTACGTGCTTTAAGACAAATTAGAACGAAAATATTTAATTTGAAATTTATTTGATGACTACAACTCGCTGCTGATTTTATTGGAACTAAGTTTTTGTTGTTTTAAATTAACGGTGTTTTAATGGCAAAAGCGAACAGCAGTTGCTGTTGAAAATTCCAAATGACATTTCACTCACTCGCTTAGTGTCATGCATGTGAGTACTTGTGATAGTTTTAGTTTCAATGTGAATTTGATTTTTTCGTAATTGCCAAGAACATTTTATTTGGTATTCTAACGAGTATTTGTGCAGTGTGTGTTGAAGTAATTCTGTGCGGCATTTTGGAATATTAATTTTAAAACCAAAAAAATAGTTTGTAATAAATTGGATAAGAGCAGTTTGTTGTGGTTTAATTTTGGTAACTTGGAATATGGTAGAAAAGGGTATAAGTTATTGAATTTATATATGTCGGCTAAAATTCAGTTTAGTTGTCGGTCAGTTGCCGTAAATGATAACTGACGGCAACTGACGGTAAATATTCTTCTGAAAAGTATAAATTTTTGCATGGCAGTCAGAAAAACTATATGAAATTCCGTTGTCATCTATAAGAAATCATAAGTGTTAAAGTTTCTCCTTTAATAGTCTTAGAGTAACAAATAATAAAATTTCTTTTAGGAAACTTAATCATGGATCAAATATTAAACCTTCTAGTATTGGAATGCTTTTGCATAAAAATATGCTTAAAGTTCACTGACAATTTGACTAATGAAATGACAGCATTTTTCAAATTTGCATACTATATTAAAATATATAAAAAGGATTTGTTTTAACCAGTTTTAATCTAAAAAGTGCATGAGTTTTCAATACAGAATAAGATTTTTAAATTAAATGAAATGAATATATTTTATGAACAAAACATTGTGATCCATTTAAAAAAATTTATAAGCAAATGATATGATATTACAAACTAATTAAATATTTCCAAGCTAAACTGAACTTTTAAGCTCAAAATTTAACACATAAGGTTTTCTCTTCTGTCTCGGCATCCTATCACAGGAAATATATCCATTGGGCAATCCTTCATGCCTTCTTGTTTTCTAGTCTCTAATTTTTTCTAGTCTCTTTTTTATTAAGTCACCAAATTTACAATCACAGAAACTAATTCAATTACTACTTGAATATTTTTGCAAGAAAATGGCTGCTAAAATTTCTAAATCATTAGAAATATGTAAATGAAAAGAAAAAAATACAACAAATTTAAACCAGCGTTACACAGTTATCGACATACGTGTATATTGTCAGAGATTGTAAACAAACATTGTGTTTGTATGTCTATTATAAAAGAATATTAAGAATTACATTTTGTATTAGGAATTGCATGCACTTGTAATTGCAACTATTTGAATTTCTGTAATAAAATCGCTGTTTTTTATACGGGAGTCTCAAATGTTGCATGAGCATGTTGTTTGATAAAATGAACTATAATAAAAAAAAAGCAATTTAAAATTTTTGGGTGGTCACGTCCGTTTGCATAACAAATGACGATTTGTTATTTTTTTTAGCAAAATAAATTTAATCAAGCTACAAAGAGCAAAAAATAATTAACTAGAATACAAAACGTCCAATTTATAAAAAATTTTTAAATTGCAGCAAACACATGGGCAACCCGCTTACATACTTTTGTAAAAGATTATTACTTCGACGGAACTAAGAAATAGCTGGCAAAGAACACAAATAAGGTTCATAGAATATTTATAAAATTTTTCATTATCACTCAAAGTTCATCTCCAGTTCTTATTTATCATTTTTTCATACAATAAAAATATCATGATGAACATTCGTTTTCTTCTCGACAAGGATATGCCTTCAATATGGCTCCTCTTACTTCTCTGGTTGCTCTTTAAAGGAGCTATCAACAAAAACGTAGTAAGGCAGACCCAACAGTACGTAAGATCTGCTCACGCTGAACTCAGAAACAGAGGAACATTTTTTCGCGCTAATATTTATTTATTGTATCGTCAAAACTGAGCCAACAAAAAGTATTCAAACTTTAAGTACAGATATAATTATTAGGCCCAACCAGAGTCGGACATAAACTTAGTGATAGTAATTAATAATACATAAATATCGTGTTACGCACAAAAATATTTTCAAAAATTTCACGTGGAGTGTTGCATATTAAAGCCTTAAAGGGATACTGCCCGTCTTTTTTAAGCGGATGTGTCCAGTAAAATTCAAAATATTACGAGGGATTAGGATAGGACTCGAGTTTTGTTAAATATTTTTCTGCATATTTTGCAATTTCAGCGGTCACAAGTGGCATATTTAAATCACGATGTAAAAATGAATTTTTCATGTACCATGGAGCCGATGTTATTAACCTTAAAATTTTGTTTTGCTTCCGTTGGAATCTCTCTACATTGGAAGCTGAAGCAGTGCCCTATAGCTGTACATAGAGGAACATGGTAACAAATCGCATATGGCAAGAATCAGCGGCCTATGTTCGTTTCCCCAGTATACTCCGACTAGGAGCTGTAATTACTATATATGCATATATATTTATGTTTTTTTTACGTACATGTAGAAAAATAATTTAAGGAATATTTCATATACTATATTTTGTTGTTGAAACAAAAAGGAATCGAGACCAATATATTGATAAATTAAATTTTCACCAATTATTTTATGTGGCCAAGAAATCATAATTTGTCCATGAATTAAGCGACTTATAATATCATAAACATCGGATGAAATTCTTTTCCATAGATTTCTGTCTATAATGAAGAGAGCTTTGTTGGGCGGTCTCGTTTTTATACTTAAAAGATATACAAACAAAATGTTTCTCTAGAGACACACATAATCCAATTACTAGAAGATTTGATTGATAATGATATTAGATATGATTATATTAATTTAGCGCAATTACTAAGAACATGACCAGAAAGAAATTTTAAATATTTTCCCAACAGCCATCAAATCTAATAACGCTTTTTGTTTAAATTCATAGACAAAAATATATAAACCAACAAATTACAATGCCAGCCATGAACACGAAAGTCAAAATTTCAAGGAAATTTTAATATTCACGAATGAATTAAACAACTTTTGGCCAAGCATTTTTGGTTAAGAGCAAATCTTTTACTATTTGTGTTTCAGATTATTCAAATGCTGATTTTTGTTAGTGGTTAGAGAGATTAAAAAAACACAACACTTTTCTATATTTGTTTTTTATTTATGTCCCCCTCTCGAATGCATCACATTGTATACAAATTGCATGACAACTAAGCAAAAAATAAAGTTTGGCAAAGCAGCAATTGGAAGGAAAATCCACTACCGAAAAAACAACGATGACCATTATTTCCTTCTGTATTTGAAAACTTGAATCAACACATAAAACAAAAGAACATCACAGTAAACTTAACAAAAAAAAAAGTATTTGAAAAAAACTTTTTCGGTACAAGGGCTATTTTGTTGCACGTCAAACTATAAAAATTCTTATACTCAGGATTATTTAGCTAAAGGATTAATTTTTCATGAAACAAGTTCTTTGACTAAAGTTTGAAGCTGCTTAATTCTATTCCGGCTTAGTAACAGCAAAAGAGTCATATTTAACTATAAATAATTATTTTTGAAAGGTGATTTGTGACTTTTTCCACCAATGAATACAAATATTCTTCGCAAGATATTTAATTCTGCTCCGGATAAGCAGACGATCTGGGACGATGTTGCTTATGCAGATTCAGAGATTGAATAGAAGCCACCCGAAGCTAAAGGCCCCCAACGTGACCAGGTTGATCATAATACGTGATACAAAAATCATTCTATTTACTTATTTTCTCATAATGCCCATGACTAAATTATCGCAAGCCCTTAGCAAACACTTCCAAACTGTTGAAATTATAAAAAAACAAACTAAAACTGTTTTATTGTTCTGTCTCTGCTACTACCAGCTTTCACTCGTAGAACAGTTTATACTACAATTATCTTTATCAAGGCTGAAAATAGTTGAACTATCCTCTGACTATGTTTGCTCAGAAATGTATTTATTTAGGTTGCATGTGGCAGTAAATGTCTGCTTTTGTGTACTTGTGTGTCCACTTGAACAATTGCGAAGGCCGGCATCTGATGGTGAAGCGTAAATAAACATGGCGAAATGAACAGAGTTCAACGTCAAAAAAGACAAAAGCTTAAGAAAAATTAAATTGTCAATACTAGTAGAAAGATGAGTTGGATGAAGACTTCTGAATATGTATTTTTTTATTTTCAGCTGATAGAATTTTTTTTTTAATAAAATGGAATGATTTAAGTTTGTATAACGTGTTTAGGATTTTGGCTTTTGCGGCAGATTTTTAAATATATTTCAGTTAATAGTGAAGGCTTAAATGTGTTTCTATCAAACACAAACAAATATATATTTGCTCTTTATTTGGACAAAAATATATCGGTTAAAATTAATTTGGCTAAATCAATGAGATTTTAGACTCTCATATTCACATAAGAAAAAGAAACAGGAAATAAATTTTGAATACTTGCAACCTTTGCAGATGTAAGTCGATAGTTAAATTAACGCATAAATATACTGAAGAACTAAGAATTAAGCGTAAGATTGTTTTAAATGATTCAAATTTGCATGTCACTCACTCGGCTTTATTATAAATTTCATGAAAGCTTTCTCCATATTGAGTAAATTTTAAGCTAAGAATCGATTATTAAGTAAAGCTGTCCCATGTTTTTTATGCAACTTGTTAAAATTGTTTTTGATTACTTACGAATCTTAAAAGTAACGAAAATTTTGAAAGTTACTAATTCTGACTTCACACGAATTTATTTCCAGTTAATTATTCTAAGTAAGTAAATAAATTAGAATTATGTGTTGCAACATCATTATATTCTATACAAAGAGATAAAATTAATTAAGGATATATTCGTTGGAAGAGAAAAGTTTTATCTTTAGAAACAAAACAAGGAATTTTTGATCGTCCAAGTAATAAAGAAAAATTGCAGATATTGAAAATTTTTATTCTATAAATGAAGCTAAAATGCGAGGAACAAAAAATACAAAGACCTAATTAAGAATGTGAAGTAGCTGGAATGTATGAGTTAAATTTCGTATGCAAAAAATATTGCCATGGAAAATATTGAAGAGTCTAAGAGTTAATGATAAGGCTAAAATGCCAAAATCAAAGCAGATACCATTTGGTGCCATAAATAACTGAGAAGCTTTTTTTGTAGTCGTTTTAGTCTAACAAAATTTTCCATATGAAAATTAACTTAGAATTAAAAAAGCAGCATTTTTATGCAAACTTTGTACACTTGGTTAAAAATATCACATATTTTTATTATATTATTCAATCGCAGATAATACAAAAATTCAATATCAAATGTTTGTGGCTTGTGGCATAATCGTAAGATAACGCAGGTACGCCATAATATTTTAGTACTTCTTTTATTTAACATTGATTCGGCTTTATATACTCGTACTTTGCTCGCTATTAAATTTAAATATGTCACATGTTGCTACATTTTTCCACCTGATGTAACTGTCTAATAAAGACAAATATTAACTTTAAATTTATTGCCAATATATAAGATGCCAGCTCACACTCAAAATAAAAATTAAATGAATACTTTTGCTAAATCAATCACGTAATTATGCATACAAATACAGTACATGTGCATGTTTACATAAGAGTTAGTGTAATATATGTTACGCATCTGCACAGTGGTGCAGACCGGAAGAATGATGGTAGGAAAAAAGCAAATAAAGAGTATGTAAACTTTTGGGAAATTAAGTTGCCGACCATTCAGCTAAAGAACACTTTATTTTAAATAGATTTTAAGCTATTTGGATTTAGGCTTTAGTGCTTGTTATCTTGCAAAGAAGGGTATATTTCTCGCTATATATAAATTTAATTTGCATAGGCCCTTAAGAATTTAAAATAAAGACAACTTCAATGCTACGTATTAGAAGAACATTGGTTATGAGTTACGGGTAGCATTTAAAGAGATATGCGAATTAAAGTTAATCTAGCAATTTCATATAGGAGTCACAACAAAGTGAATCTAGCCGGCTGGCGGCAAGTGCACTTTATCAGACTTCCGTATCTGTCATTTTCGTTTGTGAAAAATGGAGTAAAATTAAAAAAAAAACTGTATTTAAAAATCAATGTGTGCTCTAATTTGAAAAACTTAACTCCTTATAGTATTTCGTGTCTTTCCTAATAGGTTTGAACTTATTAAAGAAAACAAAATATTAAAATATTTTTGAAATATTAAAATATTTTTGAAGATATATCAGGCCAATCAATATGTTATAAACAAATTAAGAGCTAAAATAATAAAATAATAATGATATAATAATGCAATAAAAATATTGCAAACCGAATATTAATCAATAGGTAGAAAATTTGAGTGCGAAACAAAAATTTTAATGGGTCCTGATTCGTGTATATAGGCGTATGCGTAATACGTATTTAAATATAACGTATACGTGTGCGGTTCATACACGGGGAAATGATATAATTTTTTAAAGGCCATTTGATTAATAACCTGAAATTAATAAAAGTTTAAAGCACAAATTAAGTCTATATTGTAAAAATATAATTCAAAACTATAATGAAACTCTATCATATAAAAATATATGCTATATATATATATATATATATATATATATATATATATATATATATATATATATATATATATATATATATATATAGATATATATATATATATATATATATATATATATATATATATATATATATATATATATATATATATATATATATATATATATATATATATATATATATATATATATATATATATATATATATATATATATATATATATATATATATATATATATATATATATATATATATATATATATATATATATATATATATATATATATATATATAGCCAGTCAGAGCTTTTGTTGGAAGTAAAGCTAATAGCTTTGGACTGGTCGACTTATATACTAACAATCCACACAGTGAAGTATACAATTTTAAAAATATTTTGGCAGATTAGTAGTAATAGTTGTAAAGGTACCGGATTCGATATCTGCTGAAAGCTCCTGGTATTCCGCAGGTATTTCTAGTAAAAAATCTGGATCTTTTACATTTGTGAATAAAACCTAAACAAATTTTAATATTATATTTATTTCAGTGTCTAAATGGGTTTGATTACTTTGGATAAAATAAGTTTTCCTTGATAAATTCGAATATTTTATGCATGTGGCATATCCGGTGAGTGGCACGTACATATATACACTCATTTTTAAAATTTATTAATAACATGTTCTTAATACATTTCCAATATAAGCTTGCGAAGCATTTAAATTGAGATCTATTCTAAAGTTTGATAGGACAAATTAAGTGCCCGCAGAAAATAACAAAGCAATATGCTTGAGATTGATTATTCTTCACAACTAAATAGGCTTAGATGGGTGGAAAATACTCTTTTGATAAAAAGTGTATATTTTTAAGTTTACAAAATACTAAAATATTTAGCAAAGTTATTCAGGATATTTTCCAAATAGAATAAAAGTATGGAAAATAAAGTTAGATCACATTATTTTTTGGAGTTAAGGCTATATGCATGCTTTTCGTTTTTGCTGATACCAACTCTTTAGAACGCCTTAAACCATAATGCTTTCATTCATACTTGACTCCTTGTACTTAAGCTCGCAAATAGGCAATTCCAAAATTATAATCATGGTAGGCTAAAAATTTAATCGGTTGATATTTAAAAATTTTATAATCTCTAAAAGATTCTAGAACACGAGCTGTTCGCATTTGAAAGCATCTATTTTAATATAAAGGTGGAGAACTAAACATGTGTGAGCTATTGCGATGGCATACATTTTCCAAAAATTATATTCCTCATAGACCTCACGGTGTGATTCTGCATATATTTGCTTACATATATTATATATAAGAATGCTTATGTTTTTAATAAATGTAAATTGTAAAACGGATATGTACACGCGTGGCTTTATAACTACATATCTCACACACACACATATATACACATATTTTTACATACAAATATCATTTACGTTTAGATATTCAATTTGCTTTAAAGCACACGCTTAGATATTGCCACAAAATACACACTCATATATAGAAGTACACATAAGCGGATGGTTGTAGAAAGATTGACATTGAGAACTTTTGTTGATGTAACGACAGATTTAGTACAATGTTACGCGTTCACATACACGCATTCAAAAATACGCAGAAAAGTAGTATAATTTTAAATATATCACGCTTCAATCAATCATAAAAAATGTATGGATTTATTTATATATGATTAATGTAAATTTTTCTAAATGATTTGATATCCAGTTACAGTTAAAACATTCATTCAAGCATTGATTCATTCTAACATTTATTTGTTCAATAGAATCAAAATGTTAATAAGACGCTTCAAGTCATTTGGAAACTTGTGAGTCAAAGACCTTGAGCTTTAATCTCTTCTAGACTAATTCGAAAGAAAGTCAAGAGAATTTAATAGGACTTCATCATTGAAAAGCATACACATACACACACATATACACACATACTTACATGTATATGCGTGTTACTGTACTGTGTCTTACTTTGCAATATAATCTTTGACTAACCTTTATGTTGCTGTATTTTTGTTCATTAATTTTGTGTACATTTATTTTTTACAACATTCAGTCTTATTTTGTATTTAAATTAATGACAAGTATGAAGTTGTGCCTGTGTTTTACGTTGCAAAGTTTGCATTTATTTCTATATGGAAAAATTATTCGTATGAGAGCAATATTATATATTTTAAGTAACAACAAATAAAAAATAAGCGGCATTAAAGCTGATATTAAATCTGGGAAATTTCGTGAGCTAACAATTGTATAAACATTAATTTTCATTTCAGTTGACTGATCAAATTCTCCACTAATGCTTATGATGTTGCTGTAGTGATTAATAAATAATTAATATTCTGTGAACTTTCAGCTTAACAGTCCATATTACGGAAATTAGATGGAAGAATTTATTTAATTGACTTTCCCTAAGATTGTTGTATATGAAGCTCTTACGCGTAAAATTCAGGAAGAAATCCGAGAGTGGGTCATCTTAAACATAAGTTCGAATATGATCATAAAGAATACAAAAACAGCAAGTAAATCATGTCAAAACCTGCTGAACACAAATTATCAAAAGATAATAACAAAAACGAATTGATAAGATTAATTAAACTTTTTGAGAAAACGGTATGGAAAATTTTATTTCTTAAGAAAACAAATCAGGTCAGGAAAATGAGTAGATGCTGAAATCGAATAAGTTTTACTGATATTAAGGCATTAATGATATTTTAAAGTCCTTCGGAGTATATAATAAAATTTGTTCGATATAACCTTTGGTCTAGGGTAGATGCCAGTACTATATTGTAATCAATACATTAACTGTGGTTATCATTAATCATATTAATATGATTAAAAAACAATGATATTAAGCGTTTAGCGAAATTAATTTCCTTATTTTTTTTATAAAATTATTAAATTTTTTATAAAATTATTAAATTATTAATGGTTTCATAGTTAATCTTATTTTTTTTAAACTTATTGTGGCTTATGTAAATAAGCCATATATATATATATACATATATACATATATATATATATATATATATATATATATATATATATATATATATATATATATATATATATATATATATATATATATATATATATATAAATAAATATATATATATTTTTTGGCTCCTATAAGATGCAAATGACCTCAATGAAATTTAAAGTTTCGTTAATTATCGCTTGATTTAAGGTGAATAGCTGATTGATCTTCAGCATTCGATCATGGTGCTGGGACTGCTAGCAGACCCTTAAGACGGGCTCCGTTCGCTAAACAATAGAAGAAACAACGACTAAAGTTCCCGCAGTGCATCGCTGTCAGTATGAATTAAGATTAATTATCACGGTGTTTTTATATGATTGGTTTTTTGGTGGCGCCAATGACCTGCAACATCGCTACAAGGATAACTTGCAACTTGGAATTTAGTGGAAATTATAGAAAAACCCTGTAAGACTCTCCCCTTAGAGCCGTTGGCTGTACGCAACCGCTAAAAAGCGGCTATGACACGTCCGGTAGCATTCAGCTCTATTTTCTATAAGCAGATAATAAGACATACGATATAATTAAAATGACGTTGTGTATTTAATTATCCGCAGTTGGGCGGAACTTATTGTGGTTTAAGCTCTCTATACATGTCTGTATTTCTTTGCCAACTTCTAAGTAGACTCCTTTGCTTGTGCCCTCAAAAGCAAATGAGAATTAGAAAAATAAATTCGTAGTAGGCAAGAAAACGCATATAAATAACATATCAAATAAATTTTACTCGATATGAATTTATGTAGTATTTGATAATTTGCCAACAATTTATACAACATCTTTGCATTCAGCCTGCTTGTGTCCTATGGCAATGCATTCGTTCTTTCAACATGTGTTTGCTGATATTTTTTGTTATGCATACGACCCTTTAAACATTTTGTAGAGATTTAATTTCTGCTGCATATGAGTTTTAAACATCTGAAATTTTCGTAAGTATTTAAGAAGCTCTTGTTTGCTGATTATCTTTATACCATGTGCTGCATGAATTTTCTTCTAACTTTTTATTTCATCACAATACATAAAAATAATTCATATTTGTTGATTTACGTACTCTTAAGCGAGATTATGCAGATAAAGTTGCTTTTAATTAGATGTGGAAATATGTTGCAAGAAGCTTAGTCATAAATATTTATACAACAAAAAGGGAATAATAATCACGTCATAATTCTTTTCTAAGGAATTATTTTGGTGAGATGATGTGTAAAGTGATTTGGTAAAAAGCAAAAAATGGGGAGTCCAATCAGAAGTGTTTATTTATTTGTTTTGCTTGCTAAGTGTTACAAATACAATCTGGATAAATATTAGTACGAGAAGGAGGAAGCCTTGGTATCAAAACGCGCTTAAGGTATGTTGTTGACTTTCGCGCAAATATATGGTTGCATGTGTACATTTTTACAGAGGTGGATAATGTGTTTTTTATGAAAATCGATTTGGTTATAAACAAAAACACATAAAACATGCGAGTTAGCTTAATTTGGCATCGAAAGAAACAATTAATAAGAAAATAAATAAAAATACATAAAATAAATAAAGGATAAGAAATTTAAGAATCCACCCATGAAGGAAAAGGAGAAAAGTTAAAAAAATTGGAAACAATTACGGAAATATGTCAAAGATTTTACGTCAGTACCTGTCATAAACATAACCTGACGGTGCTCTTCGCACTGGGTGAATAAAGCCGTTCACCACCGTCCCGTCGTCCCTTCCAGAGGCACATACTGGGTTGAGGCAACAACATGTGCCCCTAATAGGGACGAACATGGTAGCAAATTCTGTAGAGGCTGCAGAACCATGTACAGACACCTTGCTACAGTGTTGTAGCTATCTAACCTCCTACTACCCCAACGGCCCGGCAGCAAAATATTGCCCCCATCTTACCTGAGGCTTCACCAACCGCAAAACATTAGGGCAGCTTTGTCGAATAGCCATAACACCTAGAGATATATGGCCTGAAGAGAGCATCTACAATCGGTCACTAGCACCTTTTGCAGACACACTCATCCGACCCATACCTCTTCCCCCGTGATCCCCGAAGGGGCCTCACCAATAACCAGTCTAGGACAAGTCCTAGGGACTACTGGTTCCCGTGGCACCAGATAGGACTCGATTTTAGGTCTCATGCAAACCGGTAGCACCTCTACCCAGACAAGCATAGGCAGAGCTACTTCCTTAAATATCTTATATGCACAACCGTTGCCTGTTATTTCAGGGATTGGGTAGTAACATATTAAGTCAAGGGCCAAAGGTCAAGGTCTGGAAAGACCATATTACTCACTTACCGGACGAGCGAGCGAACCCACTTTCACCTTTAATTTACCTGCATGCGCGCCCGTTGCCCTGGTAATTCAGGGATTGGGTAGCAACATACAAGTTTTTAGGGGTTATCAACAAAAAGGCCTAGGTCCGGAAACCTGATAACCCTATAAGGAAGCACAACACCAAGCCACCATGACAAAATGTATAGACTGTCCCCCTGGGGGACAATTACGGAACAACGAATCTTTATCCAACTTTCCTAAGGCCCGTTCACCAAACAAATGACATTGTGCTATGTCACATGGCTTCAGTTTTAGCAGCAGCTGTGTTTTCAATGTTTTCATATGGAGGTCCTTATGTAAATCTGCCAGGGTGTCAAATAACACAAGGCCAACTGTTGGCAGCGGTGACAAATTGACATTTCGCTATTTTCATTGACGCTGGATGATACAAAAGCAATATTTTCTTCGGTACGCTCTCTTTGCATACCGATTGGTAAATTAATGTGCAATAAAATGGAGGTGGTGTGAAATTAAGCCACAACATCTTGAATAGCTTTTTGGTGGATGTAATTTACGAAACACATTTCTTATAGAGCACGAATTTTGATAATGAAATTCAATGACTTCCAAGATGTTTCCATATAAGACGTGCTCTTGTTGCCCAATAATTAGGTAAACTGGTCAACTGGTGACAAGCTGTTGTTCATTTAGGTAAACGTTGCCTTGTTATTAGTGACCATAACATAATTTTTCTAAAAAGGCTTGTGTTAAAATTTCATCAGAATAATCAAAGAATGATGTTAATTATTTTGTTTTTATATGAAGAGAGTTTACTGGAAAAGTACATATATTTATGAGCTGAGAGAGAGCCTGCACAACTCTTCCTTATCGTAACATACCTCATCATCAGCCGAATCTACCAATTTGATAAGTTTTGCCTATATGTCGTTACGGCTTAATCTATAATGAACTTTAAGAGGAAAACTACAGTTGCTTCGTCATTTATATTTTTAGTTATTAACAAAATTTGTTTACTCTACCAAGGCTTCCACAACTTATTCTATTATTTCTCTGTTTCATATATTAACACATAAAAGGATCTCCAATGGACTCATTTTTTATTAGCAACATGTGGGTATCCGCGATATATGTTATTATTGTCGCATTGTTCAGATATATATAATTTCCATTTGACTGCAACATAGTGTTACCGTCATTTATGTCAAACTCTACGTAATCGTAAGGAGTTAATTGTTTTTAATATATCAAAAAATTAGTATAAATCATTCACTTATAAGGTGTGATAAGATTTGAATTCGAATCCATTAAGAAATATTATGTTCATTTGATATGCAGTTCAACTAAAATACACTGAATATTTTAAGATAATGAAAGGACTGGTATAAATTATAGTTGAGAGTCTAACGATAACGTTTCCAATAGCCAAAAGCGAATTTCAAAAATGAATATCCTTCAAACTCTTCTCTTGTAAAATATTACATTAAACTGTAGCAGAAAGAAATGTTAATTCAAGCTCTATATTTATGTAAATTAGTTGTAAGTTTTAATATAATTTGGGCAATAATGAGTGTTCTTTAACCAAAATTGCTTTAAGTTTGCTTAAAGTAATCTTCGCCACTAGACAGCACAAATGAAGTTTTTGTTTTAAAAATTACTTAAATACAAATTTACCAAAAAGTAAACAACGAGAGAATAAATAAGTGAAATAAATGCCAGTAGACTATATACAAAACCATTATACCCATAATTTGATTTAAACTATAAAATGCTATTATTCCAACAGTACGGCCTCTTAGTAAATAAACTCACACAATTTAATAAAGATTCTTGCCATCAATAGTATCACGTTAGACATGCACAAGTTGCATGAGAAGGAAGGAACAATCCTTTCAATAGCAAACAAATGTTCACAAAATTCATTTGAGCAAATGTAAAGGGTTACGAAAAAATCAATAAAGAATTTCAAATAAATGCAGAATATATTTCCTCAAACATAATCAGGCAAATAATCTAGAGGGCAGAGTAACTCGTACTCATCTCACAGTGATATTTTTAGAGTCGTGGATTATGAATGATCCTGGCGAAATATACATTTTTAGTGTTGCTAAGCCACATGCTGTAAGACTTTAATTGTGATTACCGAACCTTATTTGTAAGGCCAAATTTTTGCTACTGTTGATACACTTTCCAACAAAGTAAAATCGAGCGTGTGCTCGATTATATAATACCGTTTTACAAGTTCGTGGCGCAAATAATTACAAAAAATTCTAAAAGTTTTTATATATTTTGTAACCCTAAGGAAATTTTATTAAGTATTCTAGAAAATTTTTGTAGAAACTTTTGCCTTTCTTCTTAAATTGCCTTTTAACGTAGAAGAATATTGTTATTTAAATCAATATAATAATTTTATTTAGTTCAATAAAATATTTGTTTTTGTTTTCATATATTATTAAGAAATAATTAAATTGTATATTAGACCACTAATTGGTGTTGTCATTTCCGCCGTGTGTTAAATTCGGGAAATTATTACTTGAAAACGTCTTATTTTAGAAAAAAGGAGTATAGAGGATTACAGGAAACAGTTTAGATTCTTAAAATAACCACATCTCCAAGAAAAAAATTATATGCATACTATTTCTATTTCCTTTCTAGAGCTGAGTATACATGATATTTGTATGGAATTTATACAAAGTTTGAAAAAGGACATGACTGTAACTTTGATACTAAAGATTTTATAGTAATTTTGTACTCAGCTCTTTCAACGTATGTTTGCAAATATCCTTAAAAAAGAAACTGTTTTTGTTCTTTTTTCACTGTTTGTGAAATTCGAAGCGTTAGGGATTAAATTCAATGATTTATTTGATATATTTGATTTATTTATTTATTTCTCGTTTTTTGGCGAAAACTATTTTACTTAATTTTCAGAAATAAAAGTATTGCACGCGATTTTTATGGTTGAACATTAACACGCACATCTCCAAATAAACTTATATAAATGTATGATGGCATCCAGTTGCAATCAGTAAAATGTATTAGCCATATATTTATAGTATGTATCTTTGTATACTGTGTACATATATTCTTACATTTAAATTACCCTGTATCCAAAATAGACGTATTTAATATCACTTAAAGTAGAGGCGGAAGGAAATGTATATAATGAATGTAAAAACTGTACTGCTAGAAGCAGAATTGCTGCAGGATATATTTATGTACTATATATTATAATTAAGTAATTATAGTTGCATTTGACTACAGAAATGCAGATGTTTTGGGAAATAATAACAATAAGTATTTTAATTATGGATATCATTTTTCTGATATCTGACTTAACATTATAATTTTATAACTGAAGCTAATCGAAATCGCATATCATTTTGAAAATAATTTTGGGTGTGTATTAAGATTTTTATTAAAATTATTAATGGCATTCATGATTACATCAATATCAATACGTTTATATGTTGAACCCTTCATAATCTCGTCTTGAAAAATTTTCTTAAAATAGTTTTATTAACATGGTTCTTCATCCTGACTGACAAATCAATATTATAATTACTCCAGAAGCAGCTTAGAACGAATTTCACTCGACTTTTAATATTAGGTAAACAGCAGGAGGTCAGGTGCTAGGATTGGTTAAGAGTCAAATAATATGCAATGCCTCATAAACTGCCATATGGATTTAAACTTGGTCCAAGGTTTGATTTCTATAAAGAGAGTATTTTGTTACACATCCTATATCAATATGTTTCAAGAAAAATTTCATTCTTTAGGTTTTTTTATCTAGAGCAAATATAAAACTTAGGAAACTTCTTGACTTTAAGGTGTCATGCATATGGAACACCCAAAAAGGCGTTCCAGCAAACTCACGGCAATGCGCGCGAGCTATTGAAAATAACCAGCAATAAGATTACATCATATATATACAAAATCTTCTCACTACTAATACGATTTATTACAAAAATTCACATCAAGTATCAAACGTACTTATCAAAACAAAGAACTGTCGACCATCGTACCGTTAAAGGAAGCTAGACGAATGAGAAAACTTAAGCCACATTTCCTGAGTGGTGATCAAAATTTTGTACCCAAAGCACGAAAATACTTTCCTAATCCATATTTCTTGAGTTAAAAATAACTCTGCCTATTTAGGGGAGGTGAGAGAATCTTCATTATCCTATATATCAAAAATCTTCCACTGTACAATCATCATAATATTCTCACTGCTCTCTGTAATAGAAATGTGGTATTAGAATGATAAGTTCTGTTTACATAATGTCTTGGCATTAGAACCAAAGCAGATTTATCACGACATGATAGTGGTCATTGCAAATGTCCATCAGTTACGAATAGAGATTCATATCCTATATAAAACTTTGGTCTGCTCTATTATCAACCAAAGTTATAACATAGTTTGTAATTAATATGTAATCTCTATCAAATATATAGAACTGAACTGAACCGCATAAGACCCCATTACGTGTTGTCTGGTAGTGTTGTATCAGTTCTTTTCCCTGTAAAACAAAGAAAGAATTACAATATCTGGAGCACAATTAACATATTGCAGAAATTTTGTTAATGTAAATAAATAGTTCCTACAACATTAATTTTAGTTTAGATAATGCAACAGACCTTAAAATAATACAAACTTTTAAGCGCGACGGCAAACTGATTCCAACTTTTTTTAAGAAATCTTAATAAATGCCGGAAATGATTTCGAAATACAATATCTTGTATTCTTCACATTAATGGGTATATCACATATGTATATAAATATGTACTTGTAAATATGAATCTAATATTGAAATTGTTTATTGGGTAGTGCTGCACAACCTTTTCCTGTTATATTGTGTTGTTATTCAGTATAGAGTAAAAAATTTTCTCAGATGTATGAAGGTTTTTATATAAATTACTTTGTTTAAAACTGTACACATACATACATATGAACCGGGTCGTAAATGGGCATATGGAACGTATGAGTAACGGCTGTATTTGCACGATAATTATACAACTGCAAGAGCCTGATGCGGCTGAGTGGTTGGTAATAAATAAATTCAATTAAATAATTTATTTAATTTGTTTACCAATTCGACACACGTGAGTGTAAAGGTCCGATCATATGGCAAATGATTTTCTGCATGTGTGAGCGTGTGCAATTACTACCACATACATAATGATTTTATGTGTGTAGTGGAGTTTGTGTACGTGAAAGTTTTGAGGATTTTTTGTACGGTTAATTTGTTGTTGGTCTATTTGGTTGTTATGACTTTTTTGTTGTAATATTAAGACTGTTAAATAATTCAGTTATTTTGTCGATAACACGAAATGAATGCAAATGTGCAAATTAAAAAAACTTTCATGCAAAAAAAAAAACGGAAGTTAAGAGATCGCTGTGATTTTTGAAACCATAATATTGCTCTGACTTTTTTTGTCATATTAAATATAACACTCAAAGCAATCACATACGCATATATTAATTTTTTTCTTTTGATGATGAATGGCAAAATAATTACACACCAAATTTTGTGATGACAACACTTTAATGATGCAACAGATGCAGAGGGATATTTAATTTATAAACCAAAATTCGATTGTAAGTAATTTTACTTATAAAATGTATGAATTTGAGTTGATATAAATTACAACTTTTGACTTTATATAATATTATTATCTAGCTGAGTTTCGTTTACTATCGACAAGCCATAGTGCAATCGGAGGTGTAAGATATGATAATAATTTAGCAAAAGTTTCTATATCCTTAACGAGTTGTATTTAATTATATTATAATACTTATATAAACATTTATCAAATTTGTTATCGAGATATTCTCCAAAATAACTGTTTTATAGTTTGTTGTTGGCTTAGCTAGGTATATGCCTGCATTTGGCGCTAACCAAATCATCAGTACCCTTTTAGCCAAATCATGATTGAAAAGCATTCAAGCTCGTATACTTATGCCACAGACTACAAATACTACATGAGAATTCAAACGGAACACAATCATATATTTCTATTTCTAATCAACAAAAAACACATAAAATATTTATTTAAAAACACAATTGTTGTTTATTTAAACAACTATTTGCCCTCAAAGTTTCTGCTGCTATTGAAAAACTTATCTGATTATAAAACAATATCTCTTTCGATTGTTATTTATTGAAAAAAAAAAAAAAAAAAAAAAAAAAAAAAAACAAATTTGAATTTTTATTGCTGTTCTAAATACAAATAAATGAAACAAGTAAATCCAGTGTTCAGAGAGGGACAATTTCATGCATTAAGGTTTGAAGTATCTCATATCTGCTGCAAAAACAATGGATGGAATAATTTGCATAAAAAATTATGTAAAAAATAAGTTCTAACGCTCCAAAATAATTAAAATTTTAATAGAGGCATATAGGGAGGCTACTCCAAAAATCACTTCCAAAAAGTTGCCAATAACGAATCTCAATTTGAACCAACCAGCACTTTAATAATGACTGAAAACGTTTGAGAGTTTAAGAAAATATTGCTGTGTATTTTGATGATGACAACTGCTTTCCAATTTTTTCATGCAATGCATTTTTTTAATATTTTAAACATAAGATTTCTGAATGATTTTTTTTTTCAAGAAATAACACCAAAAATATGCCTCAGTCACCATATTATTTTTCAATTAAGCACTATCTTTCATGATGGTTGTATTTTATGTCTTGTTCTCATATGTAACGCAGTAGTATATATAATGTGTACTTTACATTATAACAATTTTAAAACAATCAAAAAAGCTGATTAGTGAAGATAATTTACATACACTTAAGCTTTAGATTTGATGGACAACAACTCATATTATTCACAAGCGGTGCTATGAGATTCCAAATCCAGATTTTTTGGGGTGGGAATTTCTTTTCTTACTTTTCCGATGCTAAGTTCCTCACTAACAACTACAATGTCAAATTACATCGCTGTGTGATGTACTTAAAGTTTAGCTTTGCGATATTAAAACCATAAACAGAAGTTGTAATAACATTTTGAAAAAAAAAATAAATAAAAAAATAAAAAAAATACATACATGAAGGCGAGTTTGTTGTCAACGCAATAAATAAAAATTTTTATTTTGCACACATACTTTTTTTATTTTAATACAATAAAAACAAGAATACTTTTAGTTTTGGGCTGAATTACTTGTTATTCTTAAAGAAGGGACTCGAAAATGTGTTGAAATATTGAATGGAATAAAGTTGTTTGTTTTACTTAACTCTCAATACTTAAATTTGTTGTTTGTTATATAAACAAAGAGAACCACAAAAAAACTAATTAACAAAATTATTTTATTTATGTACATTAAATATTTTCTGTTACGATTGATTTAAATTGCTGTCTACTAAACTTTTTCAGAGAAAAAACTAAATAATTATTTTTGAAGTTTATTGGCTTTTTGGTGAAATTGTTGGTTTTTTATGTAAACATTAAATTCAATGAGTGTTTAATTTTTTTTTGAAGATAGACTATATATACATTGAATGGGAAAATGTTAAGCTTAATAATTAGCGGTGGGGAAATTTTGATTTTGACTCTGTTTTGATTGTTATTTCATCTTAATTATTGCATGTTAATAAATTTTAAACAAACTTTACTTTCATTTTCCACTTGAATGAGTTCTGTTTTAAATTTACAGTATTTGCCAAGAAATGAATGCATCATTCCGTTGTTTTAAATGAATTTTCTTTTTTGATGTTGCATGTATCCTCCGGCCTGAATATGTAGCACTCATCTCTATTCAATATCTATAAAACACATTTGCTAAAAAAACTTGACTATTTATGTTTCACCAAAATCTTCAAAACTCCATTGTGATAATTTAATTTTCACATGTTCGGAGTGGGTACAGCATTTATTTTTGAAATCATAAAATTCGCTTTCTTTCTTATTTTCTATATAAGTATACATATGTATTTTGTTGAGTTATTTAGGATACATTTATTTCGGTGTTGCTTCAATACTAAATTTCATATGAATATCGGTTTGTTTGGTAGTACTTATTTTGGTTTGTTAAATATGTATGCGAATATTTTTATAAAAAATTAAAACATTTGCAAACAACTTTTCTCTCAAAAATTCCAAACCTGCATCAATTAATTAAAAAGTTAAATTGAGCTAAAAACTAAATAGTTTGCATTTTTTTTTTTTGTATTTCTAACTAAAAACTTTTTGCAGCTTACAAATAATATTAAAGGAGGTGCATCAAAGGCGTTATTAGAAATCTGTTCCTTTGAGTTATTTAATGTTAGATATTGGCAGTGAACTCTAATTGATTTTATCCAAGGCTTACCCATGAAGTTTTTTTAAACAAAAAAGAGGAAGCAATTTGCTATTCCTTATGAACAATTTTCAAAAATGTTCAATTCCAAGTTCATAAAGGATTAACTTTTAATTTCTTTTCAATTTGTGGTACTAAAATTTCAAAAGATGGGCGTTGCACTTAATAGATCTAGTAGGATAACTTCAAATTTGTGGAACTCAAAATATTTTTTGACTTCTCTGTCTGCACGTCATTTGGGAAATAATATTTAAATTTTTATAATTTCAATTTCAAGATGTGGCATATCAGAATAGAAATGATGATATCGAACGTTAATATTACAATTTCTCCATAAACGACTTCCAAAAAGAAATAATAAAATGATATTCCTTATTTTAGAGATCCTAACTGCAGAAACGCTTATCATTTAATTAAGCTACTCAAAAAGGATACGACATTCTTCTTATTGCAAAGGAAGTTTGATTTTTCTTAAATTTTGATAAATCTTAAGAAAATGATGTCTTTATGTGTTTGTGAATTTGACAATTTTAAAATTGTTTTATAAAAGAATAGTTTATGTCTACAAACTTTTAACTTTTTTGGCCATTCTTTCGACACTATATTTTATTGTTTAGTATTGTTAATAATAATATTGAGTGTTTATACTCCTACTATTTTTGTCCTTAAACTTAATGTAGGTTTTGACTTTATTTAATGAAGAACTTATAATTCAAAATAAAAAAAAATAATTGCTATATTTACCAAATTTTTTTATTCCTGATATTCTCCAAAATAACTTTTGAATATTTTGTTGTTTGATTCATCATTACCCTTTAACCAAATTATATTTGAAAGGCATACGCTTATACCAAAATTTCAAATACTATGTGAGAATCCTAACGATCCCAATCTTAATTATAAAAGCTTTAGAAACACAACACAACAAACAATTATAATCGATTTTCGCCTTTTGTTCTCCTTTTACGCGATTAATTGTATAGTTGTAGAGTTTATATGAGTTTTAAGGTTTCGACGAATTGAAGAATAGTCGAACAAATAGTGTAGGTGAACCATTCACCGGAAATGAAAACTCCTTTGTTTTAGTCTACTTACAGCTTCACTTACAGGCAGAGTAAATATTGATTTTAATATTATTTTTAGAGATTAAGAAGGGTTAACTTTAATTTACTGGATAATAAAATTTTTATACATAGACAAACTTCTTATTTTCTTAGAAAATAAAAAGTATATTGAATGGATAAAATTCAGAGAAATTTTTTTGCAAGTTTTCTGCATTTAAAAAAAATTATTTTAATAAAATTATTAAACTATTAATTATTAAATTATTAGACATTTATTTTGGAAACAGTAAGAAATGCTCTCTTAAATAGATTATTATTAGCCAGCTATATTTTTGTTGTTCTTTAACTCCTCTTTTATGCCAAAAATAATTTTTGGTTTCCGTACTGATTAACTCCTTTTTTCTATTCACAAAAGTTTATAATTTAATTTATCAACATTTGGACTATTTTATATATTGATCTCTAACTATAAGCTGCCACTCTTAGGCCGGGTTTTGCTTAAATATTATTTTCAAGTGCACATTTAAATATTCTAGTGTATTAATTAAAAATTGTTATCGAAATTATTCATATAAGGTTATTCAAAAAAATAGTAAATAAATAATATGAAAATAATTTTCTCAAGGTCCGTGTTATTAAAATAAAGTGTATGCAAACATGGTGATCTAATGACATTTAAATTAACATACGAAAAGACCAACAAGTCGTACGTGAAGAGACTATAATTATGAAAATTGATGAACAAGTATTTTAGCACCTGTGTGTGGTACGAGTGACGATTTGATTTACATATTTATTTAAACATTTCAGTGTTTCTTACGAATTCCGATTCTGCATTTAGCTGTTTCTGTTTGAAAACTTTCGCAAAGGACTTTGTTGTATCACTTATTGTATTTTATTTATAGAAACAAGCACATTGTCAAGCACTTTATAAGAAGGAAGAGGGGGTGGTTAGGACGCTCATTGGATGGATTTTAGGAGATGGTTCAAGCCACTTCATTGTTAAAACTTGAAAAATGGTGGTAAAAAATTTTTGTCCTCTGCCAAGGAGCAAACTTGGGGTACTCCGTTTTGCAGGCACGCATTTTAACGTCACCGGCATTCACTTCTTTAAGAGCCTGTCTTCTACAAAACTAATTTTTTACTGATTTGTGTATTAAAATTTTCTCTCTGCTGAGTTTGAAAAATAAGCGATATAGACCTAAGGAAACTACAATCTTGTATATTATTTTTTTCTGGGTCAGGAACAAAAATTATTTTAAAAGAATGATTCTACTTCACTTGAATGTTAATGATCATGACAGGCTAGAAAAAAATCCTCATCGACCATTACGAAAATTTTTCAACTGGTTGATGGAATAAATTTAAGAATAGTCCAGCTGTATACTCATAAGGATAATTGAGAGGTTGTTTTCAATACATCGCCTATGAAGTCCTATTCGAAAGCAAGATTAAAAAAAAACAACAGATAAAGGGCAGGGTAAAAATCTTTTATTCAGAAGGTTGTGTGTGCGTCGCACCTACAATAGATTCCGGATGTTTTTGCGGGTAAGCCGAAATAGCTTCGCAATTAAGAAATAAAAACCCTCGCATAATATTCAAAGAAGACAAAGAAAAGCAAAAACAAATTGTTATTATATACTTAATTTAATACAAAATAAAATATTATGCAAGCTTTTTTGATTTAAATTTTTTTCCCAACCAGTTGCAGACACTCGTCGTCTTAGCTTGTGTTTATTACCATTTGCATGGGGACCACAAACAGAAACCAGTTTAATAACTTTAAGAAAAACAAGAAATGTCTTTTATATCGAAACAATTTACCACATCAGCTACACAGTGTTAGATAAACCTTCAAGGAAACTACATCCATTTGATCGTAATGAAGCTGCAAGTTACGTTTATTTTAATATCGTTGGCGTTGGTACGTTGAAATCTATATTTTCTGAACTTTTTGGAAATATGTGTGATGTAAATTAACAATTCTGCAATTGCTTACAGGTTGCGGCCAAATTTGAGCTACGTGATAGAGAGGATGCTTTAAAGGCTCACGAGGAATGCCGCGAGGATTACTATGTGCCAGATGATATTTACGAACAATTTCTTAAGTATGAGTTCCCAGAACATAGACGTACCAATTGCTACATTAAATGTTGGGTTGAAAAGATGGACTTGTTCAGTGAAAAGAAAGGCTTCAATGAGAATAATATTGTTTACCAATTCACGCATGAGTATCCCAATTATTTGGCAAATGTACGTCATGGCTTGGAAAAATGCATCGATCATAATGAAGCAGAGTCGGATGTTTGCACTTTCGCTCATCGTGTTTTCTCTTGTTGGATTAAAATCAATCGTCCTGCCGTTCGGAAAGTTCTTGGTGCCAATTAAAGTTGCGTTAAATAAGTTTATGCAAAATGCATCAATGGGAGTTTTTAATTAAAGTGTAATAAAAAATGTGATTAAAATTAATTTTGTTATAAAAATTAAACGAACTTTTATAAAAATTATATGAAATTTGTCCTCTATTTTGTTTAACTGTATTTGGGTTTGTATCTACATTTTGCATATAAAAATTTTCTTTAGATTTTTATTTTTATAGTATTTATCTGAAATTTTATCTCACTTTTATATTTAGTTGTATTGGTGTTTGTATATTTACTCATAATACTATTTATTAAATAAATGCCCATTGTGCAACACACAACAATTTCTTCTTAATATGTGATGAAAATTTTTTTAAAATTAAATGCCACTCAAGCTTGAGCTTATCTTCTGAATTAGGCACTCGTATTGAATTAGCGTGTAGAACTTGATAAATGCCAGTGCTGTGATGGGCTGTATTTGAAACCGAAAGACATCAAATATTTGTTATCAGTGAATTTCAATGACATGGTTTGCAAATAGAAAGAAGAGAATCAAAGCTTTGAAACTAATTTTGACAGAATTATCTCAGTCTTTAGTGATATTTCTCAATTAAAGTAATTGTCAATTTGATAAAACGGACCACGATGAATTCTTTTAATATATTTATTTTAAATCTTTTGCTTATAACAATTATGGTGGGAGAGTTTGATATAAAAATTTAGTTAAAGTGCCTTTTCGTAATGTGATTAAATGTATTTATAGCCTTTGGTTTTAGCAGTTCTTGACGCCAAGGAAGGCCGTGCCATTGCTGAATGCCTGGATCGATTTGGCGGCCCAACTTTGGATAATATCCAGCGTTTGCAGCGGTTCAAGCAATGGTCAAATGCTTATGAAGAAATTCCCTGCTTTACTAATTGCTACTTGAGCAAAATGTTTGATTTTTATAACGAAACTAGGGGATTTATTGGACCAAATGTCGCTAAGCAATTTGGCGATATCATCTATGAAGCCTGCAAGGCCAAACTAATTGAGGGCAAAGATAAGTGTGAAATTGCTTATAATGGTTTCCACTGTATGGTCAATGTAGGTGTAATGAAAAGTTTCAGACAACAGTATACAAATATTAACAACATCTTCGTTAAACAGCTTGAAAGTGATCCCTTTATTATGATAGAGAATATGAAGGGCTTAGATTTTGATGCTAAATTGGCCATGAAAGACTGTCTTCATAAATTTGATCACACTGAATGGGAAAAGTTTGGTGAGTACAACACTTATCCTGCTAGAGAACCAATATCCTGCTACACCCGTTGCTTTGTTGAGAAATTACGTTTATTTAATCATCGTCTACGCAAATGGAATATTAGCGATATGCGAGAAAAATTGGGTATTCCGGATGACAATGCCAATATTCCGGCATGTCATGCGATGGGTCAAAGACGTTTGAGAAATTCATGTGTCTGGATGTATAGAGAGTTTATTTGTTACTTAATGTCTGGTGATAAAAATAATCTAAAAAATTAATTTATATGAAAATAATGGACATTTTAACAAATCAAATAGAAAAAAATGTAGCCCAAGTGTTATGACAATTTTGTTTCCGTACAAATAGAGGAACAGCTTTAAATAAAGGAAAAGGTTTTACATATAATCCACACCTTCACAAAGTAATATCTTTTTTGTGATCAAAATAGAACCAAATAATTAATTGAAGTATATAAAGCCTATATATTTGATAATAAATTTTTTATAGGCAAACTAGTTAATAACCTTCCCGTTGCAGGCGCAAAACTGGACACCAATTTGATAAAAAGTCCATCATTAAGCATTTCCTTACACTAGTTTAAAAACAATAAATAAAGTGTATAGAATATCATTTTAATTTTTATTTATTTCAAAGGCTTATTAGTTTGTTAGTTATTAGCGGCCTTGATGGGCGTATTCGGAATGTCCAATTTTTAATGAATCTTGAGTATAGATCCGTGTAATTTTGAGCGACAATATAAGTTATCATGACACCGAGGACCGCTGTTGCTTGTGGCTCACTGCGACTTATGAAAATCCCACGAAAAATTTCATAATTTTTGTAGTAAATTCACATCCACTTGACCTGATTGTGCCCTCAAATCGTTCGTGCAAAATGTCTAATATGGCATGAGCTGTGTGGCACATACCACAATTTCTTTGAAATTACATGTCGTCGATATCCATATCCATAATCTTTCGGGATCCATTGGACGATCCTTCTAAATGTAACAATTTCGTTTAATGAAATGGGCCTCATCTCTCGAGATGGTATTTTTATGAACGACCATTGACAGCGAAAACATATTGTTGTCTTCAGCTTCTGCGCAAACCGCAATGCAATATTCGCCAAGTTGTAGTTTGCATAAAGCTGAGCTCTTGTGAGAACGTATCTGCCGTGTAAAAAAAGGACTATTTTTATTAAATTTCTATATTTATATATACAATAGAGGATTCCAATATCTCTGGAATAGGCCTACAACACAATATATATTTTACAATTGATATCTATTAACTAGATTGAAAGAAATATTTAAGATGTTTCTTGTATTCTTATTAAATAATTCCATAGAAGACTGTTGTAACAAAAACTGAGCTAATATATATATATACATATACATATATATATAAGTATATAATTATTTTGGTAGAAATACCTGAAAAAAAATAAAACAAACTTTGGGTACTCTTCGAGTTAAACATCAGCCTATTCCCAACTGAAGCCGTTTGGAAGTTGAAAATATGTATATAATTTTTATATACTCTTCCTACTGGGAAATCGTTTATAATATATTTATACTTAGCAATTTATATTATAACACTAGATCTAATTTTTTATAGTAGTTAGGAGCGAGAAATTTCAGCCATATCATATTAAAATGCGACATCAATTAAGATGTAGATGAAATTTTTTCGGAGTTTGAGACTAACCTGAACTGGGGGCCTAACGCTCACTGTGACCGACCTCATTCGGAAATTCCTGTAAAATCATTTGTTTCTTGTGATGCAATATAATGGATCAAATTTGAAGTTTGATTAAAATATGAAAAAGTTTATAAGGGTTTTAATTTAATTTTAACATTGGGATGCCAGTTACCGATTAAATGTACCAAAACATCACTTCCTTAAGCGCATTTTTCAGCTATTGAGGATCCATTGAGTAACAACAACAACTGAGAGCACTATAATAGCATAAGCATTATTTCTTTAGGCAAAATATCTTGTGGAGACATGTTGACACAAATAACAACCAATAAAATTTTTGTCTAATAAACCATTGACGATATGTTCTATTATTAACATGAGATTTCTTATTTTTAGGAGCCCGTACAAAATTAGAAAAACAAAGAAACATGAAGGCGTTATCAAGGTAACGTTCCTAAATTAATGGATTGGAATGACTATTAGTTTTGACAGGAAACTAAGCAATACACAATAAAAGAACTTGGAATTACCTGGAGGTTGTATTTCCAAACGGAAACTAGTTGCATTGCAGTTCAAATTGTACAGTTCAAAGATTTTCAGTTGTTTGAAAAACTGATTGCCTTTAAAATACCAACGTTTTTCATACTTTGTGGCAAATTAATACCATGTGGCAATATTCAAGAGACTAGCGCTTCCATTTAACACTTTAAAAATTTACTTGAAAGGTCCAGTGTATTGAAAAGGTTATCCAGGGAATGGAATAATGTAAGAAATTTGGAAATATAGGAAATATTATTTGTTATCTGTACCGGTATGCACTCCGTCAGCACTCAAGTACTCATATGTTCCATTATGGTGGTAGAAATCAGCTAAATTCTAAAAATTGTTTCTTCCATTTCGCACAATACGAGTATATATTAATTTGTTATTGTTTTTTAATGACCTACCTTGAATTTTATGTATGAACGTATATGGTTATTTATTTTTAATTCAGCAAATATATATTTCATGACTATTTATACATATTTACCCGTTTGCTTTGCAAGAACATGCTCTGCCGCTCTTAAATCATTGGACGAAAAGTGTTACTTGTCAGTCAGTGACTTACAATGAGTTGATTTTTTTTAAATATTTTCTTTTATTATTGTTATTTATAAAACTGATAACCTTTTGAGTTCAATAAAATATTTTACATGAAATGAATGTGGCACCGTGAAGTGATAACGCAGATAAGCTGTTGTGTTGAAAGTAATCTGTGTGCGTGAGAGGTGGCAAATGTTGCATGGACATAATATGTTTACAGTTTAATCAGAGCACTGCCAAGGAGAAGTATTAGATAGAATATTTACCATGCAACTGTTTAAACTTTTTATTATACTATTGTATTTTTTTAAGCAAGTGAGTTTTGAACAAATAATGAAGCAATAAAAAAATAAATAAATACCGGCAAATATTGTTGAGAGTGTTTTTAAAAAATAATCAAAATTTTAGTCTTTATGCGATTTAGAAAATGACAAAAACAACGATATTTTACGGCAATGCTTGCAAGACAATAATCAAAATCCGGAAGTCGATACCACAGACCTGATAGAGAGATTTAAAAACTATGCCAATTGGACAAATGAGGAAATACCTTGTTTTGCTCGGTGCGTGGTAGCTGAAAAGGGATGGTTTGACATCGATCGCCATCGTTGGAACAAACAAAAGATTGTTGACGACTTGGGCGAAAACTTGTACAATTATTGTCGGTACGAGTTCAGTCGTCCCTTCACAAATGTGTGCTCTTATGCATTTAAGGGGCTGAAATGTTTGAAAGACGTAAGTTTATGTAGGGGAATTCGATTAAGTTAATTTTTTTGGTTTCATCTAAATGATAATAATGTTAATGTTTCTAATCTAATGGTGCACTTTCAAAGTGAAAATTATTTTTATTTTAAATTTTTCAATAAAATGTTTTACTTTTCTTTGAAAACAAAATGCCATAATTGTATGGACATTAATAAAAGCTGTCATTACTACAGTAGAGGCTCGAAAAAGTTAAGTAGTTTGTTATAGGGGTGCTTAATTTTTCCGAATTCTTAACTTTTCCGTGATATGAAAAATGCATATGTTTATACACGTATTTATACATTGTATATATTATTAATGTGTATATAATACACATGTATATATGTATGTATGCAAATGTATTAATTTTTAGCTTTTAAAATAGGATCACTTAGTGAACAGTTTCTTTCACGTTGATATATGTAAGAACCATTTGTACAGCTGCTTCTCCAAATTCACGAATTCTGCCTTATGTATAGTCTTTCTCTTAATTTCGTCACATGTACCTGACACTGCAGCATAAATGTTTGCTTTATTTCTTTTAATTTTAGAATTGAAGATTCAGAATCATGAAAATCCATGGTCAATCGATTAGCCAAAAACGCCTTCATCTAATTTTTTTAAAATCTTGCATTTTTCGGAAACTGATAACCTTTTTTGCTTACGTGCTGCTGATATTGTTAAGATCAAAAGAAAACTAATAACTGATGCAAAAAAAGTATGAAACATTACGTACGAATGTAAAGAATTTTATAACGGTAAATGACGAATGTGTTGAATTTTTTTATGATACCCATGTACTTATATATTACTACATACATATATTAATGTGACAATCGACATACATATGTATAAGAATTCAAAATGATGTTAAAAATATAAAAATTAAATAAAAACAAAAATTACTCAAAAAAGTTAAGAAGCACTTAACTTTTTAGAGTTCCGTATGGTGACAGAAAGCTGCTTAACTTTTCCGTATTCTTAACTTTTGCACGACTTAACTTTTATGAGCCTCCACTGTATTTTCTTTTAGGCGGAACTAAACGTTGTTGTCACCTACACTCATCTGCTGGATTGCATTAACGAGAAAGCCACTAGCATGTCACAGCTTTTGGAATATTATCACTTCCCTAAAGGTGAACGTATACCCTGTCTCTTCAATTGTTTTGCCATTAGAGCCGAACTGTATGATAATAATTATAAATGGATAACGAAGAATTGGCTCAAGGCGTTCGGTCCACCCAGAGATCTCAATACGGCAAATGTTTCAGTATGCCGTGTACCTGATGAAAGGAGACGGACTATGAATGTGTGCGCTTGGATGTATGAAGAGTATAATTGTTGGGAACGTTTCAACTACAACACAAATGGTTCAGTAGCGTATCGTAAGGCACTGAGGAGAAGCAGTGGGCACAAACGAATTTGATCGTGATACCGCAAATAATAACAGATTATCATCATGAACATGTTAATTAAAAAAACAATATGTTTAAATTTGCAGCAGTATTGGTCAAAACAAAAAACTTAATTGAACCAAAATAAAACTAGCGGTATTATTTTAATTTTTCTGATTAAAATAAAGTGCAATCAAAACATTTTTATACCACGATCATGTGTAACTTATGCTGCAAACTTTAAGATTATGGAAAAAAACTAAAACCCATGAAATGTCGCTTTTGTGAGTATAAAAAATATAAGGCGGCATCATTCTATTTTCTTTGAAATTTTGATAATAGGGTTGACTTTAGATGATTCTATAGAAGCTTAAGATTATTTTAAATTAAAGAACACAAATATATTCGAATAACCAGATTAATTTTTACGTAAGGACCGACTGTCTGAGGTTCTAATATTAACGCGGGCAGATGATAGCGGCCAACTTGTTTTGGTGGAATCTGCCTAATGCATTGTCTATAAATCAGCCAGTGATGCCATTATAGCAATACGTAAAAATAATAAAATTTTTTATGAAAAAAGCATTTGGAAGAAAACCGCAGTTTTTGGAAAAGTTCGTATTCATTGACGAGATGGAACGTCTTCAACCTTCACACCAAGTGGTGGCAACTGTATGGGTCATATTTTTTTCATTAAACTATGTTTTTAATGACATCATAGTTAAAAGAAAATGCAATAGAACTAAAACAAACATTTGTTGGCCCAAATTGAACGATATGACTTATACGATATGTGATTCGAGCAGAATAGTGCTGACACACAACTGGCCTTACTTGTACAGCCCTAAAGAAAGTCATGGTCACTAGAGTTTACCTTTCTACATTGTGTTAAACCAAATGGTACCCAAATGCTGCAAAATCTATTGCGAGGATGATACTTGGCCTAAATTTCTCTGGCGTTTAAATAAAACGTATGCAAAGGTTGAATTTTGTGCTGTTACGATATTTTATTTTCTGAATAATTCTGAAGAAAAAACTGATATCAATATAAATAGCCCATTAAAAAAGTTACGAAAATTAATTATGGATGAACCAAAAATATATTATCATTCACAACAAATTTTTTATTTTGCTCCCATGGAAGATTGAAATATCTTCTTATATAAAAAATTTTTCTGAAAAATCCATCTGATTTACGAAAAAAAAAATTATGCGATCAAACTACACACAAAAATTTTATATTAATAAATAATATCAAGCATTTAAAGTAAAGATTTAGTTTTTCTTTTTGCTTAATAAATGTTATTATTGGTACCCAAGGGCGTCTGATTGTACACAAGTTGCAAGAAAAATAAAATAGATTCATATCGAGTGCACATTTTTTTTGAACTGTTTGTGTAAACGCATTCTAGGCCTACTATCATATTGTATTTCAATATTTCAGAATAAGCACATGAGGTTGGATATTTGCCAATGAGTTGGCTTAGCGACCAATAAAATATCATATGAACAGGTAAGGCCGCAACACAATTTGCACACTCTCATTATTATAGTTAATAGGATATACTATAAATATTATTTGCTTAATATAGGTGATATCCGTGCCCCTGCTACTATCTAACCAGATCTTTTGGGAACTTCATGAGTTGTATGGAAAGTAACCTGTATCAGTTTTCTGTTATCGTCAGACATACATATATACGATATTTAGTTATTGCTTTTAGAGGTACCTTATGCTTCAACCTGTGACATGGTTAAATAGGGCCAAACTGCAAGAATGTTCTTTCAAATAAAAAGGAATTTTTAAAGTTGCTTTACAAATGCTACAGTTATGCGTATACAAACAGACGAATTGCATTCTCCCCTTCCTTGAAAAATCAATTGAAAAATATTCAAATTCAAAAATATTTTTTTAATATTGCATTGCTTGAGAGTAAAATGTTTAACTTTTGTTTTTTTTTTAACTCTTTATTTATAGCCTGTTTTTATTTAGGACTATATACTTCAAGGTAGTCCTAATTTTACATTTTGTCATCTGCTCTCTTGCATATCTCGCTTGCTTTTGCTTTCGTACCTGAATTCTAGGAATTCTTTGTTCAAAACTTATACATGTGTAAAATGTTTTGTGTGTTGTGGCTTTAGCTGTTCATATGCCCATATTTCATTGGCCGCTAAACCAAATCGTCAGTGAACTTTAAGCAGTTTGAAAACATGTATTTTTATAAATAAATAATAAAAAGAAAGAAAAATTAAATGTGATTCATAAAGTCTACTATGTGTGTATATCGCTATGAATTTATTATGGTGATCATAGAATTTGTTCAAACTTATTTTTATTTTGAAGCTGTCAAAAACATGCCAAGTCCACAATAGCAATCAAGGGGAACAAGTGGTGGCAAATTTAAAGTTTTTTAACCAAAAAATGCCTTTAGTTCTTTGTTCTTGCTTAGAATAATAAATAGTTACAAGTACTCTCTTGAATCAAAAGTATTGAAAAATTATGTAACTGCAATTATAAGATTTAAGCCATGAAATTAGTATTTTTTTATATAATATATATATATTTGTTGCATAAAAATCTGTGATGTCTCTATCCACATACGTTTTCGTTTTATAAAGTCGTACGTGGTCAAGGATGGAAGCAAGTCCATGATACGATGGCACTTATTGATTAGCATTTATTTTAAAAATATCCGAAATTGAAGAACATACATGCTCGTATATACGTATGTATACATAAACGTAAATATACGAGTTTATGTATTTTTAAGAGACGTAATAAAAAAATATGATCACAAAATTTAGATTGATTTTCTGTTTTGACTTTGTGTATGTATGTGTGTGTGTGTGTTGAACTGAGTCACCTTCTATAGAGTTCATATTTTTATCTCAATGCAAATTGTATAAAAATAATATTAACAAAAAAACATAAAAGAAAACCTGATTTATAAACGAGTGGAAAAAATATTTTATCATGCAAGAAATACAACCAAGGTCATTACAAAATTAACAAAAAAAGAAAGTAGTTAAACAATTTTTTCTCACGAAGAGGCACATGTAACCATGCACATATCGTTTTTATGAAATATTTCATATATTCCATAGTCGAATTTAAAAAAGAAAAGTGAATGAACGTTAATCTTGTACATGTAATTAGTTTGTGGCACGGTTACATATGTATGAAAAAAAGTAAATAAATCAATACAATTTCAATGACTGCTGAGATGATTAGTTGCTTTCTGGGCAGTAAAATATACATATTTTTTTAGAAAAATTAAAAATGATATTATTTTAACATAATATTTATTTTTTCTAGTAATTTATTGTTGGCTAAGAGTACATGCTTTTGATTGGGGCCAAAGAAAATATCAGTATAAAAGGTATTGAAAACTCTTATACTTAAATGTTTTGTGATTCACAAGTAGAAAGTATAGAATTAAGAATAAGAATTAAGAATAAGAATTAAGTATAGTAATTAATGATACATAAATATCGTGTTAAGCACAAGAATATTCTCAAAAAATGTCCTCTGTAGTGTGCCGTATGAAAACCGTAGTGTTCCTCTTTTTTAAGCGGATGTGTCCAGTAAAGTTCAAGATGTTACGAGCAACGGGATTAGGATGGCATTCGAGTTTTGTTAAATATTTGCCTGCATATTTTTCAATTTCAGCGGTCACAAGTGGCAAATTTAAATCACTATGTAAATTTGAAATTTTCATGTATCATGAAGCCGATGTTGTTAACTTTAAAATTTTTTTTGCCTTCGTTGGATTCTCTCTACAATGGAAGCTGAAGCAGTGCCCTATAGCTGAATTCTGTAACACCATATGGGTTTCAAAAGCGACTTGTATATTTAAAGTTTAAAATCTAGACTGAGGATTGAATTTCATATATCATACTGAAATTTGTGGGATACTCTATATGTTGAATTGTTATGTTAAAAATTACGAGTAGGAAAGGCAAAGTCTCATTGCACTAAATAACCATTTATTACAGAATAAGTAATAAATGGTATTATGAACAGCGTCTAATGTAGCGAGCCGTGATTTATACTATTTAATAATTATTAAATATTTAGCAGAATTTTAGTGTTACATTAGATATAAAGGCTATTAAATAGATCAATTACTAGCCATAATGAATTTGTTAACTTGGTTGGTTTTTCGAAATATATAAAATAAAAAAATTTTCTGAGTCTACTACGAATATTTATGTATGTATATGAATATATGTACTTTTAATTTTCAAATATTATTGATTTTTATGAAATTTTCTTAAAATATGTGAAGTTTTCTTTTTATAAAAATAAATCTCGGACATATACAAAATACTAAAGCCCACAACAAGTAGCACAATATTTAATATTTTGAAGGAAAAACACTTTTCTTCACAAATATGTGGACATATAAACCAGATTTCCTTTTTAAATTAAAAAATCTATTGACTATATATTAAACATACACATACAAGCACTCGCACAAATACACATACAAAACAGGTAGTAAATTTTTCTATTAACATTTTTTATTTATTACAAAAAACATACAAAATGATTTTTATCATTGTTTTGCAACTTTGGTATTTCCCATAATTGAAATTCCTTTTTTTGCAAAGTGAGTAAAAATATCTTTGAATAAAATCTAAGAAGAAAATGGAATATCAAGAAATTTACAAAAGTTCAAATCAACAAACCTTTAGAAATGTACGTGTAAATACAAGTATTTCTATATTAACAAACATGTGCTGATAAAATATAAAAAAAAATTATAAAATAATTCTCAGAAGTCTATAAAATTACTGAAAGATACAATCACTGATAGATTCTATACAAGTGTGAAGACAAAACTTGAACTTACCAAAATAAAAAAACATGTAAAATATAAGCCTATTAGATAAAATATTACTGATGTGATTGTGTGAAACACAGATGTACGTTTTTATTTGTTTATTTCTTAAATGTTGCGTATTATGCAAACGTAAATATCACTGGGGCTATTTCTATCATTTAATATATTTTTTTTTTCAAATATTGTGTTTTTAATTATGTTTTAACAAAAGAAAAAAACTTAAAAATGTTATTTAACATTCACCCGAAATACACTAATAATGAAGGTGTTGTTGCCATGTTGAAATTCCTTGAATATTAAGGGGAATTCACATACATACATATATACATACACAGATCCATGTATACAAATGTACACAAAAAAGTCTCGAACATTAAAACTAAATTGTTAACGTGTTTCCTAAAAGTCTTGTGTACGTTTATTTGTATGTTTTTTTTGCTCTTTCGCCGCGGAAATAAAATTTATTGACTACTTTATACACCATCACCTGTCAAAAACAAAAAAATTTGTGAAAAGATAAATAGTAAAACAGGTAATTATTCTACTTAAACTATTCAGCTCCCCTCTCTACTTAATATGGCTTAAATTTGTAATTCATGTTAATTATAAAAACAGTAAAAACAATCAACAAATTACTTAAATGCTGTAGTGAGCCAAATTTTACCACATTTTTTTTTGCAAAATAATTCAAGTCTATTAACTTTTGTTTAAAATATTCATATATTTTCTCAGTTAAAAAAATAATCTTGGCAAGTAAGAAACTTAAACTACTGCTAAGACCCACTTAAAAATGTAATTGACTTTGCAGTCCGTTCCTAAGAACTTTCATTTTTTACAACTTTCGACGTCAAGATCGTCCTACGCAAATTAATCAATAACCCAATGAGCCATTTGCAGCGGTATTTTCATAGTCCAGAAAATTGATCACACTCAAAGTTTAAATAACCTTCAGCACTATTTTTGATCGAATAATCAAATTGACTGGATAAATATACTTAAAACAGTTCTCGAGTTTGTAAAAATTACCGAATCCAAAGATTGAATTAACAATTATATTGCGAGTCATACAAGAAAACACACTTCTCAATCGATCAATGTTGATCAAATCTACAGCAGTATGGCTAATTTACACAAGCATTATGAATTTACCTTGAATAAATTTGTCGAAAATTTTAAGTCCTTGCTTCTGGCTGAATGACATAACGCTCAACGAATTGAATACATAAATGGACTTGAAATGTATTTTAACTTTTAATCAAATGCCAGCATTATTGGCAGTGCCAAGTCTATTGGGCAGTTGTTAGAATATTTTCCTTGAGCTACTCGGAAATAATAAACAACCTTCAACAGAATCAGAAGTTTAACTTAATTTCTCTTGAATTCATTGAGTATATAACAGGGCCAATATGGAATGAGTGCTAAAGTCTAATTTTGAATTTCTGCAGGTGTTGATTTTTTAATTAAGGAATTGATTTTTAAAAATGAATTTGCTTTTCAATGCAGGGTATTATAAACGTTATGTAGTTTCTTTTGCAAGGATCAAATTATTTTACATTTCACAAACTTTCAAATGCAAGCTCGCGAGTTAATGTTCTAAATGAAGTTTTACATCAAAAGGAGACCAACAAAAATTCATTACTCTGTAACATTCTGAAAATTTGTACAAGACGAGTGAAGTATCAAGGAGTTTTTTTTAAGTAGTTAATGATAGTAGTGATATTAGCTTTTTATGTGCTTAAGTCGACTTAAGGACTTGTTTTAGGTTTCTGTTTGATTAAATAAAGAGTAAATTCGATAATTGGGTAATATTTTTGGATTTATAAGGAATTCAAAAATTGTTTTATACTTTTTTTACTTTGAAATAAAGAAATAATCACTATTAAGTAGGTTTCTAGTTGAATGATCTACATTCGAAGATAATCAAAAAATTTGAATACAATAAAAAGAAATAGATATATTGAATGAAAGTAAGTTAAAACACAGAAATATCCTTAACTTAAGTATGATTTCCTTAAAAATAGGAAAAATATACTAAAATCTAACAACAGCTGGTCTAAAAAAATCGTTAAACATATTTCGCAATGCATTTTTTACATTCAATGAAAAATCTACTGGCATTAAATTTTATAAAATTAGTACATTTTTATTATTATATTTTTTGGGGAATTTGTGTCCTAAAGAGAAAGTTTTATTTAGCAAAAGGGATTCAATTTATGAAACAATTTATTTGCGATTATTTCATAAGATTATAATTATTTTAGTTCTTGATTTATTGAATTCTAGTGAAAATTTTAAAACAATAAATCCTTGGTTTTTCCAAAGGATGCCTAAACTTTTAACTGCAACATGTTCACTTTTTATTTGTAATAAGCAACTTAATTGCTATTTTGATATATAAACACCTAGAGTGGCTCCCACCTATTAAGGAGTAAGTTAAAGAGGTGATAGTTTCTTTAGCATATCGTGGACTTATAATACTTCCTATTAAAAAAAAGTACTATAAAAAATTTCATGAACTAAAATTAAAAAAAGGAATTGAGTAGAAGAAGTAACTTAAAGAAACTCCAACGTAATTTATAATCGGATTTGTAGACTTATGAGACTAATAAAAACATTGATCAGATTTCCTTCCTCCAAAGAATTGCACCATGGATATTTATGAAAACATTTGAAAAATACGGCTAAAAGCATATTGAATATTAGAAGAAATTAAAAAATTATTTTCAGTATTTTTAAAATTTTTCTACGAATTCGGGAAAAGCTTTATTTTTCTTATTATTGATACTTGATAAAATGGTTCTATTAGCAGTGAGCGAGTGCTTACTGCATCCCTGCAAAAAATGGACTTATAACCACACGACAATCAATTTTTTTTTGGGTATATGATATTGGGTTATAGATTTAATCTTTATTGCAATTAGAGGTAAAGATAAAAGTCATAACGATGCGTTCTTGCATCAGCACATTTTACGCATTTCATATTATATACCATTTCTAAAATTTCAAGTTACATGCATTGTCACTCTTGGCTAACAAAATCGGCTTTTTTGCATTATATGAAACAAGGTATCTACCCCTTTGTGCTCTGTAACTTGCAATCTACAACTACTCTGATGGAGCTTGAGAAGTTAAAGTGTATAATTCTAGCGATTGATTGTAACTGAAGCCCCATAAACTTATTTTAATTAATTCTTTCATAATATGATAAGTTAAAAATAGACAATATTAAAAGTAAATTTTATAATAAGCTGTATGGACATAACAAGGCTCTAATTACTTTAGTAGTTAAAAAGCACTTGTTAAAGATTCTTCTTTTACATCAAAGTTATCTCTGTGCATAAGTGGATGCAGTCAAATATCATCCTGAAGATATAAAAATATACCTGATTTGAGTATCCGGATCTTAAGTTTTTTTTCTTATTATAAATGTAACTAAGCACTATCTAGTTCAACTAACACTTTTTATAATTAATGGTTGAGCAGCAATATTTTATGAACAAACACCTGCCAATTAATGATTTAATGCATTAAACGTCACACTCTATAATACTTACACAAGGCAAGACTTTTAATAGATAGAAGTAAATTTTTCAAACAGTTAACAATCTGCTTTCAAAATATTAATTCCCGGCTTTTTCCCGCATGGAAACACACCTTTGTCTTTTTGGAACAAAAGTTAATAAACCTTTATTTAGTTGAAAGCAATTAAAAATTTTACTAAAAATGCATTGTATACTAAGTTTAAGAAAATTAATCAATGCAATATATTTAAAAGTGTGTACAAATGCTAAGAAATATAAAAACAATTAATGTCTGTCTGCAAGACTGTTAACTTGACTGACTGAAGGTAAATATTCAAACAAACAAGCGAAAGGCATGAGTCTACTGACACATTGAAACGACAAGGTATTTATTTAATGTTAAAATAATAAGTTTATACGTATGTGTGTATTACGTATAACGTACATGTGTAAAAACGTTATAAATTGCCAACTGTTACAGCGGTTATTTTAACGTTAAAGGGCATACGATGCATATTAATGGCAAAATTGACGATAAACAATTTAAATACCTTTTTTGAAATGCATTTTCAAATATTTCATCAGCACACGCAACAACCCAAATGGAAGTTTTCAGAATTAAAACAACTACAAAAACGGGCAAATATGCAAACGTTAAAAAATAATAATAATAATTAAAATTCAATTAGAATTAAAGAAACAAAGTTGTGTAGAAATGATATCATATGTTGGCTGGATTTTCGTAAGAGCTGGCAAATGAAATCATGTTTTTAAATATTTATGTAATTAATAGTTTTTTTTTTCAAATAGAAGAAAATAGAACAAATTGAGTAAAGCTTTGAAACAATTTTATAACCAAGAAATGCAGCAAGATTCATAAAAGAAGTAACAAAAACTTAGGTACAGGTTTGCTACGCAAAAGGGTGAAGTGTTCACATCCCAAGCTATTAAGGTACGGCAGACCTTTCTTAGTGCAACATCTTCCCGCCATATATTTCACAACCCCTCTGGAGAGCAAGAGCTTCTGATCATTTTATAAAAGGGTAAATGATAATGTTATTTCTTCAATTCCGAACTATTTAAACGATGAGACAATATTTAATGAGCCAGTGGGTAGAGTTAACCTTATGGCTGGATTATTTGCAGGTAAGTCTTGCTTGTAGGAAAGAAATTAACCACTGGCCGATTCCGAAGGAGTATGGAATTTCAGCACTAGTCTGCGATAGTATAAGAGACACTTCACTACTTCTAATCTGTTTACTTACTTAAAAAAAATATTTCTTGTATATGCTCCTGTCCACAAAAAACTATATAGACGTTGCTCGACCGCACACTGTAGGGGCCGAAAAATAACATCGGATAGATTGTGGAGCTAACTTCACTGATCATTTCATTATCTTATTGGTACTAAAATAGAATGTGTTGAAATGAAATCGAAGAATGTGTTGAAATATGGTATTTTTATCCCTTATTAAGACCACTATCATTTGTGATCGATATGCCAGTGAATCGAACTACGCCTTACAGAGAAAATTTGGTTTGTAGTCGAACAATTCATATAAGAAATGATCTCCCTGAAGAGGTCTCTTCTGGGACCTTTAATATGAAAGAGCTCAAGTTATGACTAAGTTATGACAGTTTTTTATTGTTGCTAAAGTAATATGAATAGCAAATGATGGTGTTTTCTGTAAAAGAGTAGGCAGGATTGGAAGTTTGGCAGAAAAGAACAAAAAACAGGGTGGGTGAATGAACGGAACCTTACGATGTCCTAAATTAAATTTGAACTCGTCTGATGGAACCTAATCTATATTAATTCGAATAGAAATTTTAATTTAATGGGGAGAAGTTATCATCAACTCTAAAAGCCATACGGTTTCAAACGCTTGAGAAATATCTTGCGTCATCACCTTTCTTTCTACAAAATGATGAAGGAAATGACATTAGTGTTAACCGCCTCCAGTGGAATGTATGCTGATCGGCGCTGATTAAACAGTTGGACTGTACATAATTTAAAAATAAAAATGAACTATTTTTTCATCACTGCGATTGGGAGGTAATGTTCATGTTATTAGTCTTTACATTCTGAGGAATTTCAGTTGAAACTATTCAGCATGTTGGAAGCAAATTCGCAGGCATGGTAAAATGTAGAATAAAATATTGGTAATGGATGTGCTAACAACAAAGAGCACTATTTTCATCCATCCTCAGAGACTTATTTATGTTAAATCTGTTTCAAGCACGTGCTTAAAAAGGTAATTTTGGCTTAGTTGCCCGAAAATTAACATTTTGAGCAATGAAATTAAAAATTTTAAATAAAGTTTTCAAAACAATATTTCGCACAATTTTTTAAATTATATATACATTTATGTTTAAGTTTGTATAAGGAATATAACGCATTTATAGCATACGAGTGTTTAAAAAAATAAATTTGTAAAAGTCACAAGTTTACGAATATCATTTAAAAGCCGGTTTAAATTCATTAAACCAAGTCTTAATAAAAAACTAGCGAAACAATAAATATTTTACTATACAATTAATTATACTCACACCAATATTGTCAAAGCCAAGTCAAAAATATAAAATAGACAGCATTCATAAATGCAATAAGGTCGCATTCTCAGCGGTAAAAAATTTGAATGGCTTAATGTGTTATATTTGGGTAGGATGAATCTTCTTTGTTACATGAATTTGAATTTCATTGTATTTTGTTTTTGGACTCCAATTAGAAAATATTTTTCATTCATATTAACCACAAAAATTACTGCTCCAGAATGAAGATCTTACTTACACGTGTTTTACTTTTGTATAATTAAATTTTAACAAAATATATAAAAAATTTCTAGAAATTTGATTTTCTAATTTACCAGAAACTTGTTAAAAATTATAATCTTTCAACTAATTATTCTTATTATATTTGCTAATAATGTATTATATAATTCTTTTTATAATATTTCAATATTTTTTTACCTTTTTTATAACAATTTGTTTAATATATTATTCAATATTGTTCTGAAAATGATTCTCAATGAGTATCGAAATATCGATAATTTTAAATAAAATTGTGTAACCACAAAATAAGCCCTCAAGCTTGAATAATATATTAACCAAACAATTTTTTTTTTCAAATATGTGTAATACTGAGTCTTAAGTAGTACAGAAATTTTAGCTTTTATTGATAGTTTCATTTAAAAAGTTATTTGATCCTAGATTTTTCGCCCTTATATCCGATATTGCGTTGGCTCAAGCCTTCTCATCAACAGACCTCAACTTGCTTCAAAAATATCATCCTCGCATGCATATGTCTGTACAGAAGATAATATGAAATCCTATACGCTTATTCCAGTTTTAGTCCTTGATAGTTAATTATCTTTATTTGCTGTATAGGCTTAAGGACTTTAGGATCAACAATTAAAAAAACTTATATATAGTAAGCAAATATCATCAAGATGGTACTTGAAGAGTACCGAAATATCTTTATAAATATTATACGCTCCCTTAAGTTTACATAAATAATAAATAAAATTAAAATATGGTTGAATTTTTCACCAAAATAGTTCTATAGGAACTATATGACTTAATATTCCAATAACTTTTATCCAAAATTATTTAAAATTTTAGCTACTAACTAACCAATAAATATTTGAATAACTAGCAACACATTCATAATAAAGGGTGATTGTTTAACAACTTTCTTTTTGGCAACACTGTTTTAGGCAGCTCAATTGGTTTCGTGTAACATGCCACTGTTAAAAATGTTCAGTTTGGTCTATAATTTAACCAAGAATCGATTTACAAACGTAAAACGCGTGCAGATTATTGAATTTTATTATCAAAATTCATGCTCTGTGAAGAAAGTGATCCGTCTACTTTTTTATCGGAAAATTTTGTTCAGCGACGAAGCTCATTTCGAGTTGAATGGTTACTGTTTTGTGTGGATTATGGGCCGGTGACATCATTGAACCGCACTTTTTCAAAGACGATCAAGGCAACCGTGTAATGATTACAAATTGTTTTGTCCAAAATAGAAGAGCTGGTCTTGGATGACATATGTTTTCAACAAGACTGTGCCACATGGCACATAGCATGCGAAGCAATGGCCCAATTGACAGGCGAGTTAAGGTAACAGTTTATTTAACGCTTTTAGACTATTTTTTGTGGGGCTTTATTAAAGCTCATGTCTTTAGGACCATACCCACAACTGTTGACGTAGTAGAAACCCGTATTGAAGAATTTATTCGTCGGATCCCGGCCGACATGTTGGAGAGAGTATGCCAGAATTAGACTCAGCATATGAACCATTTGAGGCATAGCAGTGGTCAACATTTACATGAAATCATTTTAAACATATAATTTTATATAGCGTTCTATCGACATAAATAACAACTTCATATATATATTTCATTCAATTTATGTGTTCTTTTTTAAATCAAATCTAAAAGCTCTTGAAAAATCTTCCTTTATAAAATAAATTATGCAATCCCGAATTGACACGTTGGTCAAGAATGTGTTAACTTAAAATTTACTAGCTTGAGCAATCAAAAGAGCTTACAAAATGTTTTTCAGATAAGTTATAGGCAAAAAAAATTATTTGGAAATCCCCGCTTTGCATTAAAAGCCGGCTTTGTTCCGGTTTAATCTCATTTAACAGCTTAAGATGGGATTGCATCAATCTTGAATAGTCTTGAAATTAAATCAGAAAAAAACATTTTTCTGATAATTGAAAATCTTCAGCTAAACATTTTCATTAAAAATGCATTATTAATAATAAAAGCATTATGATATATGAAATTATAAATAAAATTATCTAAAATAAAACAAACAGCCAGCGAAACATTAAACCAAAGTCAATAACCTGAGGTAAAATTAAATGTTAAAAATATTTTCTTCAAAATAAATATAATTACGAAAAACGAGCTTGTTTTTGTTTTTTTATTTGTTGTCTTTATCATCTGTAAATCACGAGAAAACAAAAAGAGGAGATGCTACCTCAACTCGAAATAAAAATTTTGTTAGTGGGAAGTATAGTATATAATGACTATTTTATGAAAATTTTCAATACTATTGCTATTGTTTTACACTTAAGATTAATTGTGACAAATGCAAGTTGAAGACACATGTTAAGTTTTAAGTGAAATCTTTAATGAAATTCACACATCACTCACGCCTTAACGAAGAGGACGTTTAATAAAAACTAATGCTAATTTTATTTATTTTAAAGAAGCTTAATAGGTTTCATTATTATTTTTTTTTTTTGGCAAACACAAGATATCATTGCCAAAAATAGTTGCTTCATTTGGGGTTTGCCGAAAAGGTGCATACGTGCCACGCAAATATTTTATAAATGAATAGAAATAATAAACATTAAATCACATTCAAATAAGTTTAAATAATAGAGAAGATGAATTTAATATTAATGAGTCTTAAATGTTTGGAATTTAAATGAATCTGATATATAAGTTTTGAAGTGAATAGTAATAAGCACTAATAGCTCAATTGGTAAAAAAAACAACCACACACATACAGAGTATGTAATATAAAAGAATTTCAAATTTAAAATAATGATAACAAATTAAAACTTTATTTATATCAAATCGTCAAATTATGTCATCAAATATTAAATCAAATTCAACTCGTTTTTCCATTCAGAAATATAAAAATTGAAATTGCAACAATAATTTACGATCTTTTTCAAAAGAAATAGATTTTTGGTTTTAAGTCATTTTAAGAGAGTCCTTATTGTTTTAATTAATCCCTGTGTATTATCTACGTTGCACCCTGGATGCATTAGAAAAAACACCTAAAGCTTAGATTAATAAAAAAGCAATGACGCCTTGGATACTAGACTATATATTGCACTAAATATAAACAAATATATACAAGTATAAATATAGAAAATCTTTCAAAAGAAAGCCTATCATAGGCATGTTCTAAGAAAATAGCTACTCTGCATACAAATATTCTTAGATTAAGACAAGAATATCCTAACGTTTTGTTATAAAGCAATTATTGCTTTCAGAAATACATAAATATTCCCCAGCTGGCAAAAAAAAAATTAAACATTTTTTTATTACTTTTTACAAGGAAAATATTATAATATAACATATTAGTTACTTTACATGGAAAAGCTTAACAGTTGTTAAAACCAAGTTTTTTAAATGCAGAAGTACTCGTGTCAACTGTTAATCAAGGAAAATAATTCGCTCATACAAGTTTAATCCAATTCAATGCACATTACGAAAATTATATGAATGCTTGTAAGCGGTCCAAAGGAACTCTAAAATAAATAAATTCTTTCCCGTATATTCATAGTAAATTTATAGCTGAATTTTACTTTTCTCTAAATCTGTTTATTTAAAATATTATAACAGCTCTAACTATTGTATAGAAATTGGAAGCTTAAAAATTTTGCGAATATATATATATATATATATATATATATATATATATATATATATATATATATATATATATATATATATATATATATATATATATATATGCTTTGTATATTAAATATATGTACATACACAACAGTTTCGAAAGCAAAATATTTATCTAAAATAAACAATTAATCGTACAACAGCTATTGCTCACAAAAATTACTTGAATGTCATAATATTTTTATATCTAATATGGCAAATTTTTTTAGACACACTAGGTTAGCCTTCTTCAGTTAAACTATGGATCCTGTAGAGGACCCTCGTTCGCCTTCAGAAGAGGTGTGCAATTCAGCCCACACTTAAGCCCTCACACCACGACAAGGTAGTTATTCCAGCAAGGGTTAGACACACTAACACCTCAAACATAATCACAATTGCAACAAAAAAACCAAAAAAAAAAACAATAAAAAATAGAGACAATAATGGACCAGCAAAACCAGCGATGCAAAACAAAAGACTTAAGACACAAACACTCTTAATTAACTCCCACTTTTTTTACAAGAAATAGATTTATTTGCAATAAAAGAAATATTTTCGCAAAAATCAATTAAATACTTTTGCATAATTTATTGAAACCTAAAATCGTACAAAAACTACAATAAGTTAATAGATATTATTTGTTTATATTCATATAAAAAAACAAAAACATTCAAAACAACTTTCTTCACATTTACAACTTCAATCTGTTTGCTTTGTGTTTTTGCTTGTGTACGTCTATGTGATCGTACTCAGTAATATTACAGTAGACACACCCGCTTATAATAACAACAACAGTGACTACAGCAATCGCCTTGCAGGCAGCAGCGCTAAACTGGTATTTATTGCACTTTTGATCAGACTCGTTTCAACTGATGTAATTCAGTGAATATTTCAAATAGTTTTCTTGTTTGTTGTTCACCTAAGCAATAACAGCAACAACAGCAACAAAGGTAATAGAGTTGATGCTAAAAGAGTTGAAAAAATTTAATCGTTTTTTATTGCAAAGAATCAAAATTGTATATGAATATATTTTCTATTTACAATAACTTCTGTTAATTGCGCAGATAAGGGGTGTTTCATATGCATATAAATAAATGTATATTAACAAATTTGCTTGAATTATTTAATAAATGAATAGCTTGGCCTTATTTAAATGTTGATTTAATTTTTATTATACTTCATTTATATTTTCGTTTATAAATAATAATAAAATAAAAAATAAATTCTTGATTTTTAAAGGTCTTTTTTTAAATGTAGCTTCAAAATTTTTTTTAAATTCTTTTCAGAACAGACCAGTAGATACTTGAATAGTTTTTTTAAAGCCATTGAGTTTTTGAATTTATTGTAAAATGATTTAAGGTAGTTAATAATTTTTATAAACATTTATTTCATGAATAAATGTACAAAATAAATATTAATGCAAATGTTAAGGCACATAAATTTTCTTATATTGCTAATACCACCTGTAATTGATGTCTATAAAATTTATGAAAATTTTTGCAAAATGATTTTGAAGGTTACAAAAGTGTTGTTTGCTAATTTTTTATTCATATTATAGACTTGGGTCAAAAATGATGTAGTTAATAGAATTTTAAAGAATACGACATTTTCACAAAATAACTGAATGAACAAAAGTATGAAAAAGTAGCTATTGCCTTGAGATTAGCAATTTTTTCAAGCATACACGGTTAGGAGGGAAAAAGTCGAAGTTAAATATAAAAACATATCCAGTTAGGTAATAAAATGGTGTAATTTGGCAGTAACAAGAAATGTGTTAGATTGTATGAAATTGTGTTTTATTGAAATCATATAAATTCGAAATCCCTAGATCATTTGCATAGAAAGCAGTACATAAAATTGTCACTTTAAAATTGGCGATAAGTCTCAAATTATCACTAGGGGTGCTGCAAGGGTCTCAAAAATATCGTTATTAATTTCGGTAATGTAAAGTAAAATATTTTTTTCTTTTTCTTATTGCATCGTAAATAATTTTGTCTTAATTATAGAGTGGAATGACCACTAATCTTATATTACGTTAATTTGAGGAAACAATATCGCAACATTCTTAATTTTACCAACAATAAGTTACGGTGGGACTATTACATTTTGGTTTTGACATTATCAGTTGAGGTATTATTTTTAAATATACTCGTATGTGTGTTTACTTTTGAGTTTAATTTTCTTAATGTTTTGCTAGAACTTCGACTGGCTTCGACAAAAAAAAATCATTATTTCAATTAATATATGAAAAAAATCTCTGTCATACTTAAGAAAAGTTGTACAAAGTTTTTTTTTTCTTTTTAATTTAAACGCAAAAAGTGAAAAATTATTACTCTTTGCATACAATTAATAAGCACTCATAAAGAAGAATTATATTAACAATAATATATAACATCATATTATTCAGCTTCCTATTAAAAACTTGTACTGCGCTGCTAGTGGCTGTTTTAAAGTTTATTCTTCTTTATTTTTATTATATGTTGGTGTAATATTTATTTCCAACACCTTCATCTATGATTATTTTTCCTATCTAAAATTAATATGTCTTCAAATTTGGGATAGTTGTATCCTGCAAAATGCAAAAACAATGCTATCCTCTTTGTGTTCTTATATCTTTGATCACATCTATTTCCTGGTAGTTTGGTTTAAAGTTTTTTTCCTAGTCCCTTATTAGAGTCTTTTGTGTGGTTTTTACTACGATTTATTTCATACACTATATTCGATCCCTAAAATATTTTAATTCTATGTTGTTTTCATTTTTGTTATTAAATCCTCTAATTGATTGTTAAATTAGTATTTTTTGATCTAATTAAAATTCTCTAGTTTTCTTTCCTATTAAAATTTTTTTCTATAATTAAAAATTTTCTCTATGACTGAATATACACTAATCATTTTTCATGAAATTTGTTGGATGAAATTTCATCTGCTTGTGAATAACAAGTAAATTGAATCATATAAAATTTAATGTACTAATAATTTTGCTATCGCATTCGTTTCAATAAGAAAAATTTTATGAAAAATGCATAGTGTAAATATGGTCTACGTATACAAAACTCAATTATTCAATCAATAAAAAAGTATTTTTATAGGAAAATCCACATTGAGAGATGATGGATTAATTATATTGTCTTTGTATTGTTGCACATCTTATTGAATTAATATCCTTCATGAAATGAAATAGTGGTATGGGAACCTCTGATAAACTGTGATTCTTATGCATAAAAACAATTGAGGGATTCAAACGGAGTGCTATTAAGTCATATTGTCGTAATGCCTTAATATTTTAGTATGGTTTAAAAAAATTGTATTTGTGCTGCAAACAGAAAAGTCATAAAATAATAAGACTTTTTGATTTATGTTTATTGTTTATTGTTTTATAATGGAAAAAAATCTGAGCCAAAATTAAAGGTGTGCGCACAAATCCAACAAAAACATGGAATCTGCCGGAAGAAAAGTCGCTAATAGAGATTTTGAAACCCCAAGGTGGACACTTCGGCGGCTAGTAAGCAAACTAGCAACGTTTATTAAAAACCCTTCCTCAGTTTGTTCATCCTCGTCTTCATCACCTACAGGAAGATGAATTTAAATTTAAATGTTTATAATTGTTTTAATTTCTTTTCTTTGATGTTAAGTATTTATAAATATTTTATGTTCATATCAGCTGACCGAATTCTGAAATAGCACACTAAGTTATGACGGGTTGTTCAGAGCAGTCATATATTTTCGTGCTGTTATTTTATGACATATGACTTTATGACTACCGTTTGAATCCCCCAAATATATTTTCATTTAAAAACTTTTTATTTTATAAAACTCCCCTGCCTGAATTGAAATAGTGTAACAAAAGTTCAATTGTTTAAGCTTTCATGTTTATTTACTGCTGTTGTTTTTATACCGACTGATTAAAAATGCAAGTACAATTACACTTAATGCATGCATGTCCATGTAAAAATATACACAGATACACGACTATGACTCGATGTAGTTGTAGTTGTATTTATATCTGTATCTGTGTCTCTGATATTATTCATAAAGAAACAGTTAAGCTGCATTAATCTGCAGCGCTTAGCAATATCTTAAGAATTCTTGTATTCGTACGAATGCTATTTTCATTTTTCCTATTTTTTTTCTTAGTCATAAAAAGTTGTTGTCTGCAACTTTTAATATCAAGTCAAGAGAACAAAAACTCATAGAAAATCCGGTTTTCTTTATTAAACGTAAATGCTGTAAAAATATTTTATGAAAAATAACAAAGAAAATGTAACATATGATTTTTATTAATAAAAAAATATATTTATTATACTCGTATGTCAGTATAAGAAGAAATACCAAGAGTTCTTTTTGGTTGTTTGTACTTTAAGAACCATTTTAAGATGACATGACATATTAGTAATTAACTTTAACAGAAAAAATACTAGGCTTTTAATAGGAAAAATTTCTGGAATGAAATTTCAAAAAAATCTTATATTAATTTCATAAAATATCATGTGAATATCATAAATGTTATGTATGAAATTATTTTAAAAATTTTTTAATAAAAGATGTGGTGGTGTGGTGGCTTTAGTTCATCATATGCCGATATTTCATTGGTCGCTAAACCAAATCGTCAGTGAATTTTAAGCAGTTTGAAAGCATTCAACCCCGGATGATTATGCCATACGAATCAAATATAATATGAGAATTGAATATTGTATATGAATCATAACAAAATACATAATCATATTAGATTTAGAATGCTTTTATACAAATAAAACAACAAACAATTATAAAAGTTAGAAGTTATTGTGGCCATTTAAAGCAACAAGTGTTAAAAATCTTCATTCATGTCGATTCCTTTTTTAAATCTCTCTAGTTAAGATATGAAATATGATTTAAGTCTTTATTTCATTTTTAAAATAAAAATTGTCTTTAAAGACTGTTCGTTATAAACTAAAGTTTCTAAACATTTGTTTGCGTCAATTTTACAAATGCCATACAAATATTTGCATAAAACTACAATATTTTAAGAATGTAAAAAACACACGTCAGCTTAAAATTGTTCCACATGGTATTTTTAACTTTTATTTTTAACTCCTAAATTCATAAGTTGAAGTTGAAATATTCTGGCATTATTATCAGTAATGCCCCTCAAATTACAATAACTTTTTTAATATTTCAAATTCATTAACATAAATTAAATGCGCGAAATATTCTAGTTGCTATTCAAATTTCACTTTTATTCTACTTGATACGGTTTTGTTTCGATTTCTATTATAGAAAAATAAAATTTATTTAACTTTTGATTTTCAAAAATCCACTGCTAAACCAGAAATTCAAATTATGCAAAAAAAAAAATTAAAAAACAAATTATTCGAGTTCGTATTTTGTCTGCATGGAAAAATTACTTTTAACAAAAATATATTTTTCCATGTAGGTTTCTTTTATTTAGCTCAGTTAATATTTAAATACCAACAAGAAGTATTAGGTTTATAAAGTTATAAAAAAATTTGCATAAACTTTTTTTGAGGCGCAACATTTTTGCCTTGAAAATCTATTATCTTTAATCTCAATATCAAATTAATTTATTTTATGATTAATTTATTTTATGATCAATAATTACCTTCATATCTAAAAAGGAATTTGGAGAGTTATTATGACTAAATTTGTTTTAACGGGTGGTGATAAGGACGATCTGTATTTTTCCCAAGTGATGCTTTTTATTGGGTGTCCAAGATTCAAGCAGAATTTATAGCTGTTGCAGTTGCTCTGTTAGAAATAATCTGATAAGTAGATTAACAACAACAATATCCGATTCGGATTGGAATGTGCCTAGTTCTGGTTTTATGTGCTACAAAAAATAAAATAATATAAAAAATGTGTGTAAACAGATCTCAAACAAGACAGCAAACATATGAAGGATTGATTTTACGTTTATAAAATGTGGCATACATTAATAAAAATTACCAAAAAGTCAATCTATTTTGAGGAAAGTAAAGCTTGCAAACTATATTTTCAACTGCTGTCTCTCCCCGCTAATATTCGCAATCTTTTTTTAGATGTCACTCTTATCACTAAGAATTTTTTTTCTCATATATGCTAACGTATTTATTGGTTTTCAGTTGACCTTTTTGAAACTTATTTTGTTATCCTTGCGAGATATTTTATTATCCTTGGAGACAGTTCCTAAATTTAATTATTATCTTTTAGTATCAACACATCTTTATTTTCCCGTATGTAATGTTGGAGCCCATAAAATATTTCATGTGGAAAACACCCCGCTATCAATTTTTTTCAATTCTTAAGTTCATCAATGTCCCTTTTGCGATCAGAGCAAAAAAATTTTAGATTGCTGAGAATTGGTTTCTTTTAATCTATCTGCCCAATAGACTTATTTGAAAATAGTTTAGTTTTTTCCGTGATTTTTAGTTGTCCAGCCACATATTTACTTAAAATTAAAAATCATGCATGTATATATGAATGTACACTTATTTGTGTCATTAATGTAATAAATTTAGTTTTAACATGAACATTTTATTTAAACACTAAACAAGTGACAAATATAACAGACAGACATTTATTTTGGCACATGCCATAAAAATTACTACAATCAAATACAATGTTCCCGAAGTCACCTATTTTTTTTACTCAATATGCAAGTTTAATTAGACTGATAGTGTTAGAGAATTTTTACTAAATAGGTAAAGTTCCAAAAACAAACGTTTGATTTTTTAAATTCATTTCAAAATATGCAGATAAAACTAGGCTTGGAATTAATTAAGGTGCGTTATTTGTTATTATTTATAAATATTTTATAGTGGTTAAACTAGCCTAATTTATATTTACACGAACGATAAAGTTTTGTTTTTACCCTATAAAATTAAATTAAAAAAAAAAATTAAAATAAATTTAATTAGTTTAAAAGACAGAATTGTCCTGAAGGTGATACTCAATGAGTATCGAAATATCGATAGTTGTTTAATAAAATTGTTTAATGTTAAAATAAGATCTCAAGCTTAACTATTATATTAACCAAATTGTTATACAAAAAAGGTAAAAATTATAGATATATTATTAGAAATTAATTGACGTAACACTTAATATTATAATTTTTATTTTTTTAAATGCTACAGCCATGTCCTGAGGTTATTCTTCATTAAAGCCAAGTAGCTAAAATTAACTTGAAATATGTAAAAGAAAGTGCAGGTGCTGCTATTTGATAATAAAAATTTTTTAGGACTATCTGACATTATAAATAACAGACTTAAAGGCCTGTATAATTCCACAAGCGTGTCATATTTTCTAGGTTTAGGGATCAAGGTGATCATCGAAACCTTTTATTAAAAATTAGATGGATACTTTTCTCTGCTATTCTTGGCAATTACATGAGCATTTTTTTACTAATTTTCTCAATACCTGGGACTTTCTTAAAGTTTACATCAGCATTAATAATAAAATATTGGCCAAATTTATTGCAAATATTCTGTTCCTTCTCAATTTTACTGTGATCTACACCGCGATAATAAATATCGCATCTAAGCTGCACCAGAGTCTATGGAGCATGGGCGTAGCTATAAATTTTCTTAAGAAGGCCTTAGAAAATTTAATTGAAATATCTTTGGGATTGAAACATTTCTGGAAGGGCCAGAAATATTATTTGAGGAAAATATTTTTAAATATATTTTAACTGTTGTTGAATTCTCAATGCTATAAAAAATATTTTTATCATTATTAATAGTAGATTAGCAATATTGCATTAACGTTAGCTGTTGCAATAAATAAGCAACTTTTAATTATCTGTGTGCTTCACGGGAAAAAAATTTGAGAAAAAAACTACAATCAGATAAAGCAATATTGTCGCCGAAAACTTTATGATGAATGTGCTAAAAGTTAGATGGAATTACTATTACAGTTTGTCTCAGACAACTTGGACTACCCAGAGAATATCTGCATTTTTGCCTATAATTATTATGGAAACCACGAAAATAGGGGATGTTGTAGTATTTTTAATGTTAAATACAATATGTTGATCCTTCTAACAATCTTTCAATATCAAACACAGGATATTTAGTAAGAAATCCATATGGGTATTATTCGTGTTCCACAATAAACGGTGCTTGAAGAGAAATACTTTTGAAATTGAAAATTTTAATTTTTTGATTTAAAAAAGTGAGAATAATTTTTTTAAATTAATACTTTTTTAAAAAGCATTCCAAGATTCTCATTACTTAGAATCATATTATAGAAATATTAATCTTATATGTAATGCAATTAAAATCTTAATTAGTTCTTAAAATCTTTTTTGCTATTTACTACAAAAAAAATATGTTAATCCAATTCATTTCAGATTAATTATTCAACTTATCTCTGCAATTAAACTAACCGACACATTGTAGTGAATTATAAATTTATAAAAATTCATAATAAAAAAATTCAAACTGTTTATATTCAATATGAATATTGAAAGCGAAAGCCAGCCACATCCACAAGGCAGGCGAGTTTATTTTTTACTATACAGATACAACTAAACTTAAAAATAAATATCCAGATGCAAATTATAAGTGTCAAACACGTTATTAAAACATTGTTGTATAAAATTAAAAAAAATATATATCAAAAACATAAACTCTTCCCTAAGCATACTCAGCTTATATGAAACATATTCAAGTCAAAAAAATCCCGAGAAACTGAAAGTCATTTAGACACTATAGATGTAAAACTGATTCAGATGCTAAAAGTGCGATGCACTAAACAAACAATAAATGCAATTCTGTTGCAAGACCCACAGACAAATGGACTAAACAGGAAGGAAAGAAGAAACACAGAATATGGATTAAAAAAAATAAAGGCCTGAAAATAATGAACGTTGACAGAAAAAGGAGCAAAGCATAATATAAACGGCACTGGATAAAGCCCTAGAAAAAATCAAAATCCAATACATACGAAAGACCATTTTTTTCATAAATTTTAAAATAATAACCATAACGCTAGTGTGTCGCATGAGTAACTTGCCCCAATATCAATTACAACAAATACATTTTTACAAGCAATGGGATACAATAATATAAAAGAGCAACAATATAAACATACGGATATACTCATGCAACATATAAAAAAGATAAAAAGTTAGATAAATGAAACCCACTAGGGTTGGGTTTTTTGAAGCAGAGTTTATATATCTAAACCTGGAAAAACTAAATTCAACACATCAGACCAGCAGCATGAAAATACTGGTCAATAACAATTTTATCTGTTTAACGATGGATTTCAAATTGTGTAAATACACACAAACGTAAAAATACTTATCTGTTCATTTAAAAAAATAAGCCAACAATAAGAAGAGGTAAAATACTTAAATCAGCAGCTCCTAGAAGTACAAAAAGTAACAAGTTAAAAATATAACATGTGCAAGTGTGTGTGTAAGTACGTGTATCGTTTGTATGCTTATTGGAATTCAATACTCTTCCTGCATTCCGAAACCTTGAATCATATTTTATATAAAACTGGCTGGCAAATTGCTGCGCCAACAATATGAACAACAAAAGTAACCAACATTACAAAAAGCAGCAGCAGCAGCCAGCAAACAAGAACTACAACTGCAACAACAACGAACGTAATTTAATCAGTATGATTTTGCACTCCTTTTATGCTGTTATAAAAATTTTTTGTTTCATGTTCCAGATTACATTTCAATTTAAGCAAAGAGTGTAGAGAAAATCATGTTGCAATTATTTAACTCAACACAGAGGAACACCTTTTTTCAATTAATAAACAACAACAACAAATATTGTAATGGCAACAGCAGCAACAAAAATAGCATCTACAAATAACAGCATGGGACAACCGTACAAGTGACCTTTATGGTAGGACGATTATCTTAACTAAAGAAGGTGCTGGAAATATTTTCCAGCTGCTACAAATATACTTTGGGCTAAAAATTAAATACCTGCGGGATAATGTCCTATTAATAGAATTAATTGAATAGTCATTTAGTTCATATTCCCAATAATTAAATAAGAATTGGACACAGAACTATAGAAACTAACTTCCCAGCTAACAAAAAAAAATTATAAAAATAATTTTTTTTAATTTATGTACAGCATACATGACCTAATCATTTTATTGTATATTCCGAAGGTTGGTGTTACTAATTATCTACGAAGACATCTGTTTACAAATACTTGGGTGCTACTGAAGTGTTTGGGTGCATCATTCAAGGATTCAGTACCATACAGCAATATAGACTTCACGTATGAATTAAAGATTCTGAGATTGGTGTTGGTAAATAAATGTGTTAAAGATTTAAGTCAGTAGCCGTCATAAGACGTTACCTGACGATGCTCTTTGCGCTGGGTGAATTAAGCTGTTCACCACCGTACCCGACGAACCTTCCAGAAGAACACATAGGATGAGGATCACATGTGCCTCCAATAGGGGTAACGTGGTAGCAAATTTTGTACAGTCGACAGAACCACGTGCAAATACCTTGCTAAAGTGCTGGAGCTATATACCACCCCAATGACCCTGTAGTAAGAGGTCCCTACCATGGACCACTCACCAACCGCAACCGCAACCGCAACCGCCAGAACAGCCCTGTAGAATAGCAACAACACATACAGATATATGGCCTAAAGAGAACATCTGTAGCATGATAACTAGCACCATTTTGCAGACACTCTCATCCGACTCATAAATTTTTCCGGGTATCTTTATGTTTTAACCACAGCCACAACGTGTTTCCAAAGGTTCTTCACCAATAACCAATCAAGGACAAGTCCTAAGGGTATTGGCTCAAGTCACCCTCCGATTTTCGGTTCCGTCCAAACCTGAGGTATCGGTAGTACTTCTACCCAGACAAGTATAGGCAAGGCTATTTCCTTAAAAACTTATACGCACGCCCATTACCCTGATGTTTGGTAGTAACATATTAAGTTATATGGGTAACTGCCTAAAGGTCAAAGTCTGGAAAGACCATATTACCCATCCGCACGAGCGAGCGAACCCATTTTTACCTTTAATTTACATGCAAGCGCGCCCGTTACCCTGTTATTTTAAGGATTTGGTAGCAACATATAACTTTTTAGGGGTTATCAGTAAAAAAGCCTATGTCCAGAAACCTTATAAATCTATACCCCTATATATAGCATAGAAAAGTCCGTCTCGCCTTGTCCAATCTAGTTTTCACATCCTGGAATGAACCGCCGGTTGTTGTAACAGTCCAACTCAAATTACAAAAAGAAGTTACATCTTCTACAGGTTGGTGCCATAAAGGGAATATATTGTGCTACATACATACCTAATTTCATGTTCAGACATACACCTTAATTACTACATTGAGCCCCAACATCACTTGATTTGATTCAATATCTTTCTAAAAAGAAATAATATGATTACATTGGCTATAGAAAATATATTTTAGCAATTATTCATCAAAATATGTTTCCAAAATATCTATTTATAATAATTTTTCATGACTTTTGTACACAATTTCCTATTCTCCCTGAAACGACTTCGCTAGTGTTTCCTGGGAAATTGAACTCCATTTCTGATACAACTAACTTCTAATTACTCAATATATTTTTTTTAATACTGTATCGTAACTTCAGTTTGGTTAAGGCCTTAGTTCATTAAGTGTGCTGTGAAGAATTATATTAATAAAAAAAAATTAATTAGAACTAGTCTAGCGCACAATGAAAACATTCACTATTTCCATCCCTTGGATATCATGACTAGTTTCCCGAATTTTAATTAATGTCAGCAAAAAGGAAAAACTTTCTTAACAACATCCTTTATTATTCTCGTACTTGTATACCAGGGCAATTGGTTTGATCTTAAAAAAAGTTAAATAAAAATATTTACGAAATTAATGTTTGCTACGTTCTTTTTGCCTCTTCGTTTTATTTATTTTTTATGCAAAATATCAACAGAATCAAGTTTAAAAGAAGAACGAAAATGTCTATATTAAGTCGTTTATCTTTCCCTCAACATTTTTCTTGTCGACCATCACTTTAAGCACTTGTCGTTGACTTATTCGTTTATTTGCTTCACTTACAACAAGTAATTGCATGCAACAAGACTGATTTCATTTTTGAGCTGCAATCATTGAAATGCCATTAATTTTACAACTGTCATTTAAAGTATCATCCATGCTCTCATCCATCCATTTGTACGTCTGTCCATTGCAACAATCACAACATTTTATTTTTCCATTTTTCTAGGCCAGGCCAGCCGTTGCGCCATTGTAAGCGATTATGATTTCATGGTGTTGATTAGTTTATTGTTATTTTATGAAGATCATTACACTTATCAATGCCAGTATTATTACTTTAATTGATATTGCTGTTTTTATGATAATTTCTTCTTATTTTATACCTTTGTTTTCTATCCGCTTGTACAATTTTCATAAATCATGGGATATACATATAAAAAGTAATTATTGAAATATATATACGATTTCACGAAACGATTTGAAACTCGTTGAAAAGATCAGGGAAAGGCTTACAAAAATAATGGTAGGGGAAATTTTTACATCATAGAGTGTAAAATATAAATAAAAGGTTAAATTACAAAGCCAAGCACATTATACTTTTATACAAAATTATTACAAGATTAATCGAGATTTTTTAGCAAAGTTGTTACAAAATTTGAAATTTCCCTAATTGGTGGCAGGTGGAAAATGTGAATAAGAAAAATCAATTTTAAAAATCAATTTCATATTTACCTTATTTGTAGTATAATTTTTCTTAATTTTTAAAATTTTTCGCAATGACATGTATCAGGCTGATAACTGTTTAAAATTCCAGGAAACTTTTTTCTGACAATTAATGCAATTTTCCGTTAACTGATTAACGAAAGCACATTGTCGAACTTATGGCTTGATAGTTCTGAAGCAACCATCAGTGCAGTTACCAGAATCATTAATTCTGCCTCTCGAATGAGATGGCAATCTTAATGCCTCCAATGCTGGATTACTTCTAAAGCTAGGATCACACGATTGCCGCAATGTACCAATTATTGGTATATTTTATGTGCCAATCGTGTGATTTCACAATTTATTGCCCCATACGTCAATCGTGGACAATATTGTGCTGATTTGCACAATCAAATGCAACTCTGGTGTTGCAATCGTGTGAACGGTTGATAGGTAATCATACGTCAATAAAAATGTAAAAAATGCACCAATATTTATTGTGTTCTCGTGCGTCAATCAAAGAAGACAATTCGCGCCAATAGTTTAGTTTTTTATAATCAAATTTTTTCGTGATTCTACGGTCAACATTTCTTTTTCGTAAGTAAAATGAATTTTAATTGTTGTACGTGCTATAATTATGGACATATATTTTAATTGCAGTTTTAATATGGAATTCGATGACTGCATTGCAATGGATGATTTTACAGAAGTTGTGTACTTTTCCCTGGATCATCAACCACAAACACCTTTGCCCAAAAAACGAAAAAAAAAACAAGTGTAAATTCATTTTGGACCTACAGTGATATACGTTTTTGTGAGGATCTCACTTTTGTTTAAATTATCTTTTATAAAAACTGTCTGTATTCTTTAAAAACTACTAAAACGTATGCTTTTCATAAGTGCAACTTGTATGAAAATTTTTAATAAAATTGAAAATAAAGTGAATTTTTGGATCTGAAATTAAAATTTAAAATTTTATTTTATATATGTGTTTCAATATTTATATATATTTATATTGCATGGGCAATTTTATATATAAGAACATGGAGCATTTTCTGTTCGATTCACAGCAGCCATTGCCGTGCATTAGAACAATCGTGTTACTGTAGTGCAACAATTGTTGCCACTTAATCCTTTTGCGTCAATTCGCGACAATCAAATTTATGTAAAATGAGTCAATCATGTAACCGCTGAGAATTTGAATGGGACAATTTTATTATTGTGCACCAATTCAGCACAATAAAAATTGGGTATGATTGGTATATTTGCGGCAATCGTGTGATCCCAGCTTAAGGACGCATTTGCATATGCTACTACTTCAATTTTTTCTTAGGGCTTAAAATTGGAAGTTACTCTACATATTTTGGCTTTTACTAGACGAAAGCTACAGACAAAGATAGAGTTTCTGAGAGAATAAGCCCTCCATTTTCTTACAAATATGTGTATTCCTAAAGTTCAGTTTGTAAATTTAATCATTATATAACAATGTTTTAAAGTAAGTATGCCGTCATTCATTTGAATAAATAAAAATAATAATAATTCTACATACAACACAAGAATCAGGTCGCCGGTATTCATATTAAAGCTGGGTAAAATAAGCGGCAAGAATGAACTTTCTTTTCTTTGTTATTAATTTGAGAATTTCAGTGAGGAGCTTTTGCTATTTACATTTCAATAAAAAAACACAAATTCAGAATAAGAATTTTATCTCTGATTTTATAAGTTTTTTTCGTTTGTCTTCTTATCTGAAGGTTTTGCTGAAAATGCTACACAAATCTGTAGGCATGAATTTTTTCGGTCTAAATCTAAATCTATAAATATCTCATGGTTTTGTCCTTTTGGGGAAAATATTAACATTGTTCGCACTCTCAACAAAATAGCACTGCTGTAATGCAAAATGGTCATTAGAATAAAACTTTTTAAGTTTCTGAGGAAAAGTATTCCCCAAATCTTCTTTATATGTGGAAAAACGAATCAGTATCTTATCAGTAGCTTTAACAAAGTTGTATCAAAAAATGACGAAATTCAAGGTAACACTTTGAAGACTTAAGTCGCAATTTGCTCGTTTTTAATTTTTAAAAGTGAATATGTTGTATTAAAGAAGCGATATACTCTTTTTTATAAATTCAAAACCTATGTTGAAAATTAAGCGCGTAATTCCTTGGCATTAAACATAAAAATAGCTGAACAACATTACCCTCAAATATAATATCGTTATCCAAATACATTAGGAGCACATTAATTAAAAAATCCAAAAAACAAATTATTATAAAAAAATAGAGAATAAAAATATTTATTAGTAGTGAGTTATTCGTTTAAAGTCTAATTTGAACACAAACAACATATTTTTATATAAACGCAAATATTCAAACTATTGTTGAATGTATCGCTATTGTTAAATACAAATGCATTGTTGTATACAAAGTAGATCACCTCAAATACATATGTATACCACGTGTATGTATGTTTTATTTAAAACTATTATAAAAAGTATATTATAATGCGAAAAACATCAACCCCCACCTCAAAATAATACGAAAAAAAAAATGAATAAAACTATAAAAATACCATATTATTTTACTCAAAATCTATTTCGAATTTTTATTTTTGTGTTTATGTATGTGTGTTAAATGAAAACGCCGACCAAGCAAAACAGAGAATAATGGCAGTGGTAGACGACGTTAACTGAAACTTTTACGACGCATGCGCAACTTGCATACAAAAATATTTTACTCGTACACAAGAAACAACCAGAAACTTGGCATTTTTGAATTGTTTTTGTAGTATTTTTTTTAAGTTAAAAACATTAAACTCTAACACAAACATCTAAAGAAAAAAGCTTAACAATATTAAAACAAAAAAAAAAAAAAAAAATAAAACAGAAAACGAAAACCTGCAAAAACAACTGCTGTTGCTAGTCTCTTACTAGCAGCTACTTAACATCAAGTACGTCGACTGACTTAAGAAAACATTAAACAGCGGTATTGACTTTAGCTCCAATAGACAGAGATTCTTAAACTTGCGTAATAAATAAAATTTTTTCTTTAATTATATATTTTACTTACATATTACATATTATATTCTTACATTATATTATATTATTATATTTAAAAGTTAATAAAAGCTCCTTAAAAATATTTTTATTTTAGCAGTATTAAAAATTTTTGTCAGAAAATAGGGCAAATAATATATGATTCATGCTGCTGATGCATTGAAAGTGTCGTTTCAGCACGCGCCCATGAATTTGTGCATCATGACTCCACTTTGGAATCAATATCTTAATGATGATCCAACTCTTAATTGTACAATAAATTAACTAACATTCATCGCCTCAATTGAAGTAGATGATAGGTCTGGTCAATTGTTGAATTTTTTCTTTCGTATAAACTCAGCTATACCGTTAGACTTGATATTTCCGGTGTACCGCTTTTGACTAAAACAAGAAAACAAAGTTTTTAGATGATATACGAGTAGTGGAGTATTTAAGAAATATGATAACATCTAACCTTTAAGTGGCCTTGCAGCAACATATTAAAAAAAGTTTAATTTTCACCCAAATTCCCTTTTTTGCAGCATTTTCATAACGAACACGTTTTCATAGTCAGGACTACCGGACAGAAGAATAGTAAATAAAAGAAACTCAGTATCAGTACAATCTAGAAAGTTTGTGATACTAAAGTGCAAGCCTTGCTAACTAGCTCAAAGCAAATTTTACAGGACAGACAAAGAACTTGCAACATTTTTTATTTATAGCTTTAGTAGAAACACTTTTCGGTACTTACGGTCTGCGATTGAAGTAATTATTATTATTATTATTTTTGTTGAGCTGGAGTTTTTATCTCTTCCAAACTTTAATAAAATGTCATATAATGTACAAAATGGACTCAACAGGCTTAGGGTCGCAGACGACTGGGCTACGCTTAATAATAATTATACATGCTGTACAAATCATTCAACAGATTTTGTGGAATTACTTCATTGATTAATTAATGTCCACTAAATTAAAAAATATAGTTTGCGAGTCAGTGTAGCAAGTCCCGGAGATAAAGAGATATTTATCAAATTGTAAAGAAGGGTAATTTACTTAAAGAGTCGCAATATGGAACAGATGAGTATTCTATTAAATATTGGTATATGTATTATTAGTAATGAGAAATTATTAATAGTCATATATTTTATTCTATTCTTCAATACAAGTATATTGCCTTACAATTGACTGGAACTATCAAAAATAATTAGTAAAATAATTTTTGATATGCCACAGTTTATAAAACTTTTTTAAAACATATAATTCGCAAATTGAAATCTCGCCAAAAATACCAGACAAAAGGCCTACGATCAATTTTTCATAGTTTGTACCAGATATGTCCATCTATATTTTAAAGATAAATAAGAAATTATACAATTTACCTAGAAAAACCAAGTATCATATCAACCCATTAGACATTGCTCTCCTCCTTGACACCAAAAGACTCATTAGTTATTTATATTTTATTGTTTTTTATTATTGTATATCAACATTTTATCCAGAAACTAATATTTATTATATAATATTATTTTCTTAAATAGGCTATTCCCAATGGAGTTTAACACAGTAATATATATATAATTATAATATAAAAGTTGCTTATTATACTTAGACTGTACATAAATAATTATATTAAACAATTTCTGCAAGTCTTTTAAACATTTTATATAAAAATATTTCATTTCTGATTTCCTGAGGATGCAATCCCAGTTATTGGTGAAATAAGGAAAAAGAAATAGAATATAAGACAAACAATATGATATAAATTTCAACTAATCATCAAGGTGGAACATGTTATGATAATTTCACCAGCACCATGATTACTCTATATAAAAAAATAAACATATTAACAAAATAATTTAATTATCCCCTTTTTATAAATTAATTTTTTTTGCTATACAGCCGGTACCGATTGCCGGATTGTTTTGGTATCGAAGTATTCAATAATTGCGAACAATCCGCATAGTACAACATTGATTTTGCAAAAAGAAACCTTTGCAGTAAAATGATATACCAGATATTACAGATATTCATAAGTTAATAACTACTGACTCAGTAACCACGAGCTAAGCCATAATTTTTTAATCAAATCAATAATGATTTGCTTGACATAAGCAAATGTTGTTGCAGAGATCATATTTCAAATACCACAACTATGCAATAGCTGGATATTTATTAATGTCCAGGTTTATATAATATATCTATTGTATGTATCTTTCCGGTATTTGATATCAGTATTTTTTCTTGCCAAAAACACCGATTGAAATAAGCAACGGAAGCTTTAACAAGATTATTTTAGGATTTCCCTTTCCACACCATAGTGTATAATTAAGTCAAATATTAAAAACATTATTTTGTAAATCACATTACCTATTGAAATTTGTAAGAAGAACAAATACAATATTCAGAAAATGCAAAAAAGAACATTAATTTTTGTTGCCGAACAAATGGACAGAAATTCTGGCGTTGCTTTATATGTGAAAAATCTTACAATATTCATGACAAACAGAAATAAGCTTTAAAAAATTTTGCATAATGACTCACGATATAAATTTCATTTTAATTTAATTTTTGAAATCATATACACATAAAAAACGATTTGTGAAACACTGTATTTTAGCATGTCTATAGAGTTTTATAGTCTCATGAGTCTTATGTGAGGCCATGCTGACAGTAGTTGATTTTAAGCATAATCTCAAAATGAGTTTATGAAAATTGTTTCTCAGTTTACTGAGTTCGTTTTTAATTTTGTTGTATATATTTTTTATAATTTGCTTTTTTTGAATCAACTTGTATTTTGAGGGTATTTTCATTATGTTTTTCTTCTCTACTTTTTATTATTTCACTACTATGACTATTTTTCTTTTGACTAGTTTTCTGCAGTTGTTAAGACGGTTGATTCAGCAGCCATCATGTTGTATAGCACTAAAGGGTAAAGAAGAAAAAAAAAATACAAAAGTAATCACAATTCAACGCGAGCGACATTTTTACAGCTCATGCACGCGTGCGCACATTCGCAGCGGTATAAAAAGCGAATGTAAGACCGCCAACCACACACAGTCCGTACAAGTATTTCGTTGTCGCAAGTAATTTTTAGACCATCTTTAATAAATTTTATTTGTTGGTTAAAAATTAGAGACATACACGATAACATTTTATTTTTATTTGGTTTACAAAAGATATAAACTATTTTAATCTAACAAAAAATGAAGAAGTTTATGATTGTATTTGTTGCACTTTTTGGAGCCGGTATGTATTGAAAAGACACATGATATTTAAAACCGAAAAAACAATTATATAAGTATATATGGAGAAAAAAATTTTTAACTACGCAAGTGTTAAAAAAAACGTGTAAATTAAAAAGAAACAAGTCGAAGGATCATAAGATGTTATAAATGCCAAAAAAGGTCTTTAAAAATAAAAAATATTTATTAAAAGTGCCTCAATTGTTTTTCATAAGATATATGGAACCATACTTTTATTTATTATGTCTAATAGTTTTTAACAAACAGTGCAAGAAAAACTAAAAAAAAAACAAAATATTGTTTAGTGTTATTTAGAGACCACGATAATAAAATGATTTTTTTAAATAATTATTCACTGAACTGAGTTTGAAGATAAAATATTTTTAAGATTTGAAATTAAAAAGCTTAAAAATTAAACTTAAACAAAACTACTTAAGTATTTTTTTGAATCACTTAAAAATATGCAAAAATTTCAACCCAAAAATCATTAAAGTGAGTCTATGAACGCAAAAAAACTTATCCAAATAATAATTCGATGCATACAATCAAATATATAAACAGAATAATATATTAATCAATTCCACTGACTGCATTGCCTAAATTTTTAAAAGATATCAGTTTTTGTTATATTTGATCTGATTAAAAATTCATACCACAATTACTTTTTAAGCGACATTCACTTCAGTCCACTTCAGTAACAGCATAAATAAAAAATGAGTTGTTTTAAATAGCTTAAGTCTTTTAATTGCCTGGTCTGTTCTCTTCAAACCAAAAAAAAATCATTATTTTGAAAGTACACTAGTACAACTTGACTTGTTTTAACTTAAAATTGTTCTCTATTGAAAACTTGATTTTAATCTGTTTTTTCCCTCTCTGTATTTCTGATTAAATCAATTGCTTTTAACTCGACTTGTGACAACTTTCAATATGTATATTTGGTTTGTCACACATAATTATTAAATTCTAGTTTGATATGCAACTCAACTGGTATTTACGTTTAAATATTCTGAAATTTTTTAAATTAAATCAAAACGTGTGCTTAAACAGTTATCGGCCATATACTTGTGTCAGCTTAACTGGCAGTAATTTAAATGAATGCTGCCTTTGTTTCATATATAACCAAAGTTAGGTTTTTGTTTAACAACAGATGAATTAAATACATAATGAGTTATTTAAAAGTCATGTTTTTATTCATATAAAAATGTAATGAAACGGATTTAAATTTTTGTACGACGATGGATTACTTTTTACACCTGATTTGAAGTACTTGAAATATGGTCTGCTAAACAATTACTTTATTTACATGTATTTAAAAAAATATATTTAATATTTGCTACGCCCTAATATGTAATTAATGCTTTAATTCTTTCCTTTATTACATGGCAAGTAAAGGAAATTTGTTTGTTGTGTCTTTATCTATTCATATAACGATATTTCATTGGCTACTAAACTTAGCCAAGAATGAGCATTAAATAGTTAAAAAAAACCCAACATCTCATGTTTATGCCAAAATATTCAAATACAATATGAGAATTCTCTATCGTATATAAATTACTACAACATACACAGTTATAGTAGCGCTAGAATGCTTTTATACGAATGACGCAACAAACAAATTATGTATATTCGACTTGAATCTATTCTTTTTCGATATATAAGCAGCTAAATCTACAACAAACAAATTTATGAAATTAATTTTTAAATGTCTTTTGGGTACAATCCCGATAAATTTCATTACTAAGTCATTATCCTTGGTCTTAAATACTTGCCTGCTTATAAGAATATATTTTTATTTTTATTTAATTCCTTTGAAACATTTTTAAATTTGTTTTTTATATAAAAATCAAAATACTGATTAAATCCTACTGGCCTGTAATATTTTATAATATATTCTGAATGTCGGACGATTTATAGGGTAGTTTCTTAATGACATTTGCTTTAAATGCTTTTCACTTAGAATACTAAATCAATTGAAATCATGTCGTAGATTGCGGGGAAATTTAAGTACAAAAGTAGTCCATTTATATGAGAGAAGAATATTCATTAATTTAATCAAAATACAATGGGTTTTAAAGAAATTGCAATAATATCGATCCACCAAAAATTTGTCACATTATAATTTCCGTGTGGTATATGCAGTGTAAAGATATATAGAAAAAATAAAACTTGAACTCGCTAAAAACTTTTAAAACTGATACTGGCATAACTTCTTAGGAATAATTTTTTTTGAGACATCTCTATTTTGTAAAGGACCTATATATAGACTTCTGAGAAATACTTTCATATGCAGTCCAATTCATTCTCATGAAATTAAAAATTTCACAATATCTTCTCGCCTCGTAAAAGCGAAAACCGTGAACTCTGCATTAACAATTTTTTTCTTTTGCTGATGTGAATTGAGACTTATTTTCTGAACTGAAAATTTGTTGCATGTTTTCAGATTAAAATTAACCGGTAAAGCGTTGCTTTTACTGGTTTTTTTTTCTCCCAAGCGAATTCTGTTTCATATAATTTGGCAAGCAAATGAAATGTGTTCAGTTGAAATGCCTTTTCGCTGAAGCGAATTTTTATTCAAGCGAAGTAAAGTGGTTTAAAATTATTTAGTAATGAAAATTTGTTAATTTTGGCATTGTTGGCTCAACAGAATACACAGTAACATTTATTTGTTAAAAAAAATACTGCAAAATATATTGACGATTTTCATATGTATGAAAAGATTCTGAAAACTAAGTTAAACATTTTACTAATAAAGGTGTGTTTCGGCACTTACGATAATTTGTCGCTAAGGGGTCTGCAATCTTAAAAAAAGGTAAAGGCTAAAAATAAAATTTCAACATGGCAACAAATTTTATTTCGTAAATCTTTTATGCTTCGATTTTTGAAACTAAAAATTCTTTTTAAAAAAAACTTGTCATTAAGTTGATTGCCTTGTGATCAATACTTGAGGCTTTTTAATAAAATGAAGAACTTTCGTTACTAACTGAACAAAAGCTATGGACATAGAAGTTTTTTGTTTTTGGCAGTGGAAGAATTTTTCGACATTTAATATTGCAACATTTGAAGTTATAAGAACTGGTGAACAAACTCATAACTTCAATTTCAAACAGAAGTTTGTTGCACTCACACCATTTAAGAAAAGCTAATTAGCACTCTCATTTAATTTTATAAAAATTAAAAACATTTTTCTATTGCCAGCCCACCATCCACATGAGAAAAAGGTGTAGCGAAGAAGTATACTCGTATATGTAGGTTGTAGAAAAATAACATTAACAAAAAAAAAAAATTAAATTATTTTGGATTGTTTGTGTTTGTGTGTACTCGTGTGTTTCATTGTAATTTCATAGATTAATGATGATAATAAATTTAAAAGCGTAACCAATAATACACGTAATTTTAATGTTACACGCCTTAAAATAGTTGATATATTGCAATGAAATAGCTATAAAATAGTAAAATTTATTTAACGATTTTTTTTTAAATAAATAATCAAAGAAAAAATAATGTATATATTGATGGATGAAAGTGAGCAAAAGTTTTTATTTTTTCTTAATGTTAAATATTTGTAACAGCCTGAGTAAATCAATTAGAAAGGTTTAAGTTTAAAACTTTGTTTATTAGACACAAAGTTTCCGATATTAAAAAGATATAAAATGTACAAGTAGTAACAATTCGAATGCCTGTATCTTACGTTTAAAATTTATTTTAATTAGATTTTTTATTTCTATTTTTTAACCAATACTTTTTACTATAATAAAAGCATTCAATTCCCAATATTTTTGACAAAATTAAATAAGATTTTCAAATTGATTCTTAAAAAGAAATCGGAAATGTTTTGTATTAAAGCTACAGTTTTTTTATACTAAATAACTTTCTTATGTTTATTTCAGTACAGAAAACTTAAATTGCCCGTTTTTATTGAGAACCATGAAAATTATTTTACTTCAATTTTATTTTGTATTTTGAGTTTAATTCTTCAACTCAATAAATCCTGGTCGTCTCTGCTACCTGTGGCTTGTTGTAAAGATTTTTATAGTATGTTACTGGTAATAACATACCGGTTGTCCCGGTCATGCCTTTGAAACGCTGCAAACATTATTTAAAAAAAATTGTTATGCTCCTAATTTAGAATATATACTATTTTAGAAATTCTTTAAGTGGCTTCAGTTATTAGTTTCCTAGTATTCAATACAAGTAGAAAAATTCAGACATGTAATACAATGACTGCCTTCGCAAACTAGGAGCTAGTGTACTAGCCTAATAGTCTGAAGTTCGCAGGTTTGATTCCTGCTGAAGACTCTGGGTGTTTCTACAGACAAGCCAAGTAGCTTAAAAGTTTGTAATTGGTAACTTTGCTCATATTATTGCGGCAAAAACTGCTTGTAAATCAATATTTTATTTTAAAAAAATGGAGAAATGATTCAAAATTTAAAGAACATGATGAGGCACAAGCCAATGCAATTAAAAAATTATATATATAAATTTTTTGTAGTACATCATAAACATTTTCTATTAAATTTCAAGCGAATGCGATCAACCAACAATCAAAAAACAACCATTTACTATTAATAAAATATTGAATTTGCAATTTGATTGCTTTTATCGAACAGATTACGAATACAATAAAAAAATTAACATAAATCCAATGAGAAAAATATGATGACATTAATCAATTGAAAACACAAATTTTAATTTCAAAGCATGAAAAATCTAGCCTGGTTCATTATTTTTACTGAAATTCACATTTCCATAATAATAGTTCTGTTATATTAAATATTTTAAAGCATAAACCAAATTATATTAAAATTTCAGAGCTCAAAGTAAATTAAAACCTTTAAAATGTCACTTTATGATTTTGTTTTCTTTTTGTTCATTGTAATTTTTCTTCTATATTTTTCATTAACGTATAAATTGATTTTATCTGATATTTATGGCAATTTTTTAATTACGATTACAAAATTAAAAGTAATATTAATGGTAAAATAAACAATAAAAACAAATAAAAATTATACATATGTTTACAGTCCAATGACTCTTGACATTATTAATATGTACAAATTTATATTTATAAATTATTTCGCTACTTCCCTTTTTTTATACGTTTACAAAAAAAGGGCAAAAACTTCAATTTGAAATGAAAGTATTGTAATGCATATTAAATTAAATTTCAATTAAATGAACAATTTCCACTTATGAATGGATGTTTATTTGTTGTCGTGTTTGAGTGTGTGAGTACGAGTGTAAGTGTTTTTATATCATTTACATAATATTAACACTTTGGCCACATATCCTTCATTTGTTGCAAAGATGGCATAACTCCAAAAAACTCTTTTTACAGAAAATTACTTTAAGTTTTTAAATTTATGGAAAAATTTAGGGAAACTTAATTTATACTTATATGACTTTTTTAATCTAATGTGTAGTGCGAAATGTTGATTTACTTTTAATTTTTAACTAATAAATTTAATTGCATTTGTGCTTGCAAAATATATAAGTTTGCAATACCCAGATAACAAATTGATGTAATTAGAAAAAAGGATTGAATTAGTTCTACCAAGATTCTAACGACTGAACCTGATGAAGGAAGAAAGCCACATACCTGAATCGGTATTTATTAAAGTTAAGGTCTGACATATATTTGAGAGGGAGTTTAAGTTCCATCCTTTTGGAAATTATTTTAGTAAAACTGCATACACTTCAGGTATAAAGTGTCTTCTGCAGTTTTGTGTTAAGCACTATGGAAACATATTTTAATTTTTGTGAAGACACTTAAATAGATTATCATATGCCCAAGAACTTGAAATTTAATTTCAACACTAAGAAAGAGGTCAACATTTAAAACGTGTTCAAGGTTTAATGTCACACTTATATATAATTGTCAATATGGAGCTATAATATGGGCGCAGTAGTATTATATTAAACTTTAAGAGGACTACTTTTTGGATTGTTTTAAACTTCTAAAGACAACAGTTTTCTTCAAACGTTGATATGTCAGGTTGCAGTGTTTCACAACAATATTCCTTTTTGAAAAATTCTTTGAACAAAATTAGATTTTAGAAGATAAGTTTGTGTAAGACAAATATTGTACGTGTAATTTAAGTGTAACTTGCTAACAACAGAAAGCCAAAAATTTTATATATGAAAAAATTAAAAGCTGAAAAAAAAATTTGGTAATATTTATATATTTCATATTAACGATCCTTCTCAGCAGCATCTTGGGAGGAAGTAGTATTGCTTTTAAGAATAAAAATCGAACGTACGTTATGTTTCAACATACATACAATTCGATAATTAGATTACAATTTCAAATATCAAGTAGTGCTTTAAAGAGATCACTTTTCCTTGGAATCAAAGTATTAATAAGGGCTTTAAACAGAACTGTTCATATAGAAGATATATTAAAATTTCATATGGAGCACTCAATGCATAAAATTTTGTAACTATCATTTATCATATATGGCGTTACTACCACGGCCTCCTTTTGATACACTTCGAGTGACTGTGCTGCATCTTCAAAGCCCTAGTCAGCATCTTGGTACTGTTACAAGCCTTCAAACAGAAATTGCTCGCTCGCATAAAGGAAAGGGGGTAGAAGCTTATTGGTGGCAATAGTGTGGCATCATCTCTCGTAGCGTTTGTTAAATTTTTTGTAACTGGTAGTACAATGGAACTTCTCCTGATAAAATCAGGGAAATTTTTTTTAAAAACTCTGTAGTTTCCCTGAAAAACACGTTGCTTTTATTAAAAGCAAACCAAAGAAATTTTGTTCTTTAATCGTACGACTCGTATGGGGAAGAAACTTTCGGCAGATATCTTTCTTGGCGCCTTCAACGTACCTCCCCAAACTGAAGTCGAAAGTCTACAAACAATACTTCCTCTCTACTACCTCCAATAACCAATTTTTCTACTTACAACGCAATGTATTGCATGAGTAGGGAACATTCCCTGAATAGTGGCCATATTAGCGAATGTATTTTCTCTAAGCTTTGTTTAAATACCTTTCAGGATAACAGTGAACGATCAGGAATATCCTAGTTGTAAAATATTAAACAATCCTCTGTACGTAAATTTTGTAAATGATTTATTAGAATAAAACTGAAATAATAAGTAATATAAGGTCGAGTAATATGTTTATATAAAAATTTAATATATTGTAAAAAAGTTTTAGTCTGGTTAATGTTAAAAAAAACATAAAAAATACCTGCCGTGTCAGTCTGTTTGCCGTTTTTTGTGTGTCTCTGTGCAATTTTTTTGTAAATTAATTTTAAAAGAAGGGCTTGATTTTATTTTCGATAATAATGAACAAGAATATATTTTCAGAAGCGTGCAACCTGAAAGAGACTATTTTAGTCCTTTGTAATTTTTACTTAATGATTGTAATTCAGTTATAATACATCACGTCGCGGTGTTTGAACAAACTCAATTGCTCTATGATTCCTAACTTCGGAATTAATTTCAAAATTGTTCAATTTTTAAACCGATTTTTGATAAATAATTGAGTTAGTATTTTCACAAAGTAATTATTTTTATAAAAGAGAAGTTGTCTTATTTTATGTTATTGGAGGAATTTAATTTTTTTTTCATACAAAATTTTATGCAAATTTTCGTTTTTTGTCCGTCAAAAAGTCCTTTTTTTCATATCGCCAAAATATAGATATAGAAAAATATTTGATCATTTCAAACATATTTACGAATTTAAATTTTTTTGGTTTTTTTACTGAGAACTTTCGTTAAAGTATTTACAGTGGCTTCCCAGAAAAAAATGGTAGTTAGAGTTGGTTTCAATAATCTTGAAATTTAAGCCAAGCCCACTTATTTTTATATATTCTATGGAATACTCTGATTAAGTTTTTGAAATAAAATATATTTATTAATATAATTTTACTAACGCTGCTATCACTCCTAATAAAACTATAAAATTATTTGCCCTTTCAAAAAGAAAAATAAGAAATTTGGTGGTATATTATACGAAGAGTGCGATAGCCTGCAAGGACTCAAGATAAACCGACTTTTTCAAACTGATACACAAAATTTATACTTCTAACAGAAAATAAAATGCAACGACACTCACAGCTTTTGTTTATTGGGCTGTAGATGCATTTATATATTTACTGGTCAAGCCTGTTGTAGATATTGTATGATTTTAAATCCAGCATAATAAATGTTATAAACAGTATTAATTTAACTCAATTAATTGCATGTAAATTATAAATAATAAAAAAATGTAATAAATGCCTTAAAACTTGTTACTAAAAAAATGAGTTGAAAAATTTCATAAAATATACAGCATATAAATAATTGCTCATATACATTTTTTTCATGTACTTACATACATATTAACAATGAAGTCTATATGTAAAATTTAATATATTATTTTAAAACACAGGCTTAAAACAATTAACTTTTACTAATAATTTATGGGCTGACATGGAGGCTTCATAATATAAATTATTTAGAGAACATAAAAGGCTTTTATGATTTAAATGTGACATAGGATTTAAGTCCTTTAAAGAACTGATTGACTGCACGCATTTCTTGAAAATAATAAGCAGAATATTATTATGTTATTGATACTTATTGTTAAACAAATGAACGCACAAACACATATTCAACAGTGGCCAATATTTATGTGTTAATTATTTACTTAAAATAATGTATAATAATTGTTAAATGCAGTATAAATCGTACCGGTTTTATTTTCATTTATAACACATATACACGTATACATACGAGTACATACACACTAAATACAGCAACATATTGAAAACAAGTTGACATTGAATACGTGTTAATAGTATGTTGTTGCAATTGTGAAGCCCAAAGACTACTCTGTGACTATCAAACTGTTGACAAGCGTTTGTGTGTGGCAAGATTTTGTGGTATGTCATCTTGGCATTTAGCTTAAAGTTGTTCACCATTATTTGTATTGGCTTGGCTGGCATTTTGTAATAATTTCCTGTTTTACCAAACGTTTAAATTAAATCTGTGTTAATTATAATTTTTATGAAGAAATTTTAATTAGCTTAAAAAAACAAGAATTAATAAATAGAGTTGATAACAGAGTATTTAACAAAAATTTTGTTAAATTTTACTGAAGCTCAGCAAATGTTTTTTTGTAGATCAAAGAGATATTTGTAATTTAGTTTAATTGATTGGATTTGAAGGACCTGACTCATTAGCCTAGATAAGTCTCCTTGGGTAGGGATAAGCAATTTCTAGATAAAATTGGTTATTCAGAATTTTATTACCGTATTTAAATGTCGGTGAGTAGCGATGAGAGGCTTTGCAGGTTTTTCATTTCTGAAAATTATTATAAGTTCTTGTACTTCCAATGTAAAATTAAAGTCTTATCACATCTTTTTCTTATTTTGCATCTAAAATAAGTCTATGGCACACTACGGCCACACTATTATTCGGCCACTTCATATAATTCAATCATGGTGATTAAGTATCAGCACTTCAATAAGGAGCAGCATAAATGACAGATGAGTGCGAAACGACATGCCCTTAATGAGCAATTAACATCAATTCATCAAAAATTAAATTTGATTAATATAGACTCTAAATACTGTGTATTTTTATATTGCGGTTGGTACACCTAATTAAATTTTTTTCTTCTTGTTGCACTTTCGAGTCATTCTCATATAAACACTTATATAAATCTCTTATATTTATTAGTAAATATTGGAATTTGATTTAAATAGTAACAAACAGCACTGAACCAAAACCCATATTTAAAATGATGTACACACATATAAATTTTTAGTTTGGTAAGAGATTATGGCTGCTAATCAATTTATTGAAAACTTGTCAACTAAAAACTTTATATTAAAAAAGGCAACAGCTAAAAAATCTAGGCAACATCTGATGTTATAGAGAAATATATATTTATATAAACGTTTTTCTTATAACAATTTTATATTATTTATAACCATATTATACATGTTTTAAAGCGGAGCGGTGGTAGCCATGATTTTTAATTTTTACTTTAATTTTTAACAGCAACTTCGTACAAGTTTTTTTCCATTTCATTGTGCTGCTTCATGGTGCATATGTACAAATATATGTATGTATGTATAAGGTATATATCGCAAATGAAATATGTATATCATTTCTAACTTGCAACTTACCTTGGTTGCAACATAATATTAAAACCCAATAAATAATTATATTTACTGACACTTAAACGCTTCATTTCAAAATAAAAATCGTTGTTTTTATTTCACATTTACTTCACGATATCGTATGTTGTAATTTTGTGGCTTTTGTCTTGGAATTTCTATTAACATTTAGCTGTGGCAAAATGCATTTAAATATTTGCAAAACTCTTTGAAATGTCACAAATGTCTATTTGAGTGTTATTTTTCCTTTTTCCTTTCTTACCCTTTTTTTATCAATTTGCTAGTTTTCCTTAATACTGTTATATGTCAAATTTCAAGGAAATTGAAAAAAGTCTCAGCTTTTTTGCTTTTTAATCATAAACTACAATTTTGCAAAGCGTTATGTAAAATGTTTTTCCTGGCTTTATCAACAAAAAAGGAAAATGAAAAACATAGATGAACGAAAGCAGCAAGTAAATTTTTGACATTTTCATGATGTGAACACCTGAGTGCTAAATATAAAGTAAGAGTTATTCATGCAGAGGGTAAGTGAATATATAACACGTACTACGTACACAGCTTGGTTTAAGATTAAAAAATCACTTATTTTTTGCCACATGTAATAAAAGGTATAAACAATAATTACCAGTAGAACAATGCAACTTGCAGCATACATGATATTGTTGTTTCTATTTGAAAATCTTCTATTATGGATTACCTTCACTTCACAGTAAAAAAAATGGAAGTCATTCAAAAAGAATGAAATTTGTAATGCTTCTAAAAACCCAACTTCATTTTTTTTCAAATTTTTTTAATGAATACTTTTGCTATAAAATTTATTTGAAAATATTAGTTTTTCTTAACCTATAATTGATAAAATTACCTTCGCACAAAAAAAAAACAATATTGGTTTATATCGATTTCAAGAAAAAATTCTATTTCCAGTAGTAAATAGAAATTTGTATTTTGATATAAAAATATTTTCTTTGTAAAAACCATAAGAAATTCACTTCTATCAACATTTTGCAGACAACTTCAGCTACAAGACAAGCCAAGTTAAAATTTTTCAAAATTATCCGTCAGCATTTTTATGACTTTTTTGAAATGTATTACTTCTTAGATTTTTAACAAGGATTTAATATAATGAGGTAAAATATCACTAAATTATTGCCATTCATGCGGCAATCAGTTCAAAGTCTGTTTATCCGCTGAAAGGCTACCATGCCACAAATAAACACACTGCAACGCAATACATTATTAAAGTCGCAATGTAAAATTATATGACTCAGTATAGTAACATAGTTTTGAATATAAAAAAATTGTAATATTATATTGTTTGTTGTTGGTTTAGCTAGGTATATGCCTGCATTTCATTGGCGCTAACCAAATCATCAGTACCCTTTAGCCAAATCATAGCATATACCTAGCTAAGCCAACAACAAACAATATAATATTAAAATGGTTATTTTGGAGAATATCTCGAATAACGAATTTGATAAATATTGTTATTATAAATTTTGTTTTTTCATTGCCTTATAAAAACTTTCATTATCACCCAACGGGCGATTAATTGTATAAAGGCGTAAAAAGAAAAAACAAAAAGACGCAAGTCAATTATAATTGTTTGTTGTGTTGTGATTGTACAAAAGCATTCTAAAGCTATTTATACTTTTGTGTTTTTGTTGATTACAAATAGAAAAATATGATTGAGTTCTGTTTGAATTCTCATATATTGTTTGTAGTCTGTGGCTTAAGTATACAAGGTTTGAATGCTTTCAATCATGATTTGGATAAAGGGTACTGATGATTTGGTTAGCGCCAATGAAATGCAGGCATATACCTAGCTAAGCCAACAACTAACAATATAATATTAAAATGGTTATTTTGGAGAATATCTCGAATAACGAATTTGATAAAAAATTGTAGTGGTATAAACGTTTTCATCTCAGATTGATATTGTAAATACATAAAAATCCTGTATGATATGATTTTTAGCCTTGCAGATTTCCTAACATGTAGCAAGTCGAAAAGTTGTGTATTCTGTTCGTATTGTCTATGATACTGTACAGAGTGGCGCAAAATATTTTTATTATTTTAACTGGATACCAGTTAACATTTGACATTTATAGAGAACGATACACACCTCAAGAATAAACTTTTTATAAAATCATTTGTAACAAAATGGCAGTCAGTTACAATTATTACATTATTTTTGCGCCACCTGTTAATATATATCCTACACTTGCCGGATATATAAGGCCTACAAAGGTGATTTAGAACGAACGATGATTTCCGCTAATATCCAATCTAATTCAATCGGCAACTTTGATGGCAAAAAGAAATATAATGAATAATAATTTATTAAGTTTTAAAAATTATATTTTTTAAGAAACACCTTTATCTTTAAGGCAAAATAAAATTTTCCCTTTCGTAGAGGATTAAGTCTTCTCCTCTCTAGTAACGACAATATTTGTAATTAGTACAAACTTAAATTGCCATTTTCATTAAGTCCTTTGTCTATTGTTGACTCATTTATTTATATAAGGATATAAGTATATAAATTCAAAAAAGTTTGTTCTTGAAGATATAAATATATCAATATTTTTACAAACCATTTTAATATTTAATCATGTATAAATACATTTTAAATATTTAAATATACTTATTTCATATTCATTGCTTCAGAGAACAGCAATATTTCAGCCATATCTATGATAGATTTTTAATATTCAAAATATAAACTTGTCTTTAAATGTCATTTAAGCAGCTTTTATTAACAAGAAATGAAAACAAAGTGAATATCTAAATAATGGCCAATAAACAAAGACTTTTATTGTTTTGAATAATTCCATAAAGATTTAAATTCCAAATATTTTTTTAACTGTTTCTAATTTAATTTTAAAAATATTTCAATAGAATTTGTTAACCCTGCTAACCGGAAAAAGAAATTTGGCAAAAATTTAAATATTTTTAATAAAATTCTTCTTTTATAAATCAATATATACATATGTACATACTTACATAAGTATATACATAAATACGTGTGCACATTCTTGTTTACTGGTTATAGACTTTCAACGGAAATATTTTTATATTAAAAACAACATTGATTCTCAAACATGATGGGAAGGGTACTACAACATTGTTTTATAATATTGTAAGTGCAGTGCAGTGAGCTGCTAGTTCCTTGATCGATTGCAAATTAATTAAGGATATATTTAATTATCTCCATTATTAGCACATTCAATAAAAATTAAGCACAAATCATTTGGATAATAAAACGTTTCCAAATTAGAATTGAAAATGTGTTGTACTTTATCTTTAGACGTAAGGCTTTTACAGGCCTTAATTAAATACATCTAGTTGCAGTTTTCGGAGTTAAAGATTTACAAAAATTAACATTTTTTTAAGCAATGCTGAGTTAATTTTTTTACCTCTTTAATAGAAATAAAGATTTTTTTTGGTATATCTATTTATTTTCAACTTGTAAATAAATTCTACTATAATAAACACCAAGTATACATCAATGAATACCTCGCAGGAACGAGGTTAATAACCAAAGTTCAAGTTCACAAATCAATGTTTCTTACGTTGATGCAGAAAATTAATATTATTTATTTTAAAAAATTTTTTTGTGTGCTAAGTTTTTCAATTTGATCAAGGAAACTTCAATTATAGAAAATATTTGCCATCCATTGTTTGCATTTAATATCAAATTCTTAATGATATTTTTTTAAATAAATTTCATTATCGGTCCGATGAAATTTAGTGAAATCCAGTTTTAAAGAGCTGTGCAAGACAAGTTTAAATTTTAATTTACAGAAATATTTTAATAATATATAATTTTTTTGTCTCCCTTTTTTAGCCTGACTAAGATATTATGACTTGTTTTATGCAAAATTCACAACAATAGAAATGTAAATAAAAAAAGTTTAGCATAGAGTTCCACTTATGACTTAATACCAACGAAGACTAAGAAATAGTTTAAAAAAAATTAAATCATATTACACAATTTGCCACATAAATCATAAAAGCATATTGATATATACATATGTACATACACATGTATGTATGTATGTATATCTATTAAAAAATTGCTTGCATAAATGCTTAATGAATTGTAAATAAGAGTGTTTGAATTTCTATGAATTTGAAAAGAAAGCAAATCAAAAGTCCATAGAGAAAACTTTGAAAAACTGTATTAAAAACTGAAACGAGTTTTTTACGAATAGATTTCAGTCAGGAGGATGGAGACTGGTGTAAAAAATTGCTTGGGTAAGAGTAAAATCATTAATCAAATGATTTGTTTACACTTCAAAACGTAAAATAGTTTTACAACTAAAATGCATAAAATTGAAAGAAACAAACGCCCATTAAAAAAAGCCAAACTTGGCGCTACACTGGAACTAGTCTAAGAAAACAAATGACAATATTTCCAGCATTTTAAAGCTTAAAAGATCATTGTGTATGTATTTGCGTACATAAATATGTACATATGTATGGCTTAAGTGTTTGGTAAAACATGAGTAGGCGTAGATGTTTCCTTAAGAAAAATGTTTTGCTTTTCTTTTTAGTCTTTTTGTTTGGCTTTAAAACAAAATGATTTGTAATTCTCCACTTTAACTTGTGCTGTTCATTTGCAATCAGTGTTGAAGCAGCAGCAAACATGAAGTGCAAAGAAACACACAACAATCATTTCTAATGCGTCATTTTGAAAAATACATGCGTTTTAATGTCTTGAAACTACCTGCAGTACCCGGCCACATACTCGTGTGCATTGAAAGAGTGAGTCCATGGTTCACCACAACAACGTTCATTTCAAAAATGATTTTTATGTAGTCAGTGTAAAGGTGTCGTGATGTTTTTGACCATTTTCTAGGTTAGTAAGCCGTAATGTTAACGAACTGGTTTGTTGGTGTTTTCATTATTTTCTTGATTGGTTTGTATAATTTTTGTTTTAAATTTCGTTTGCTTTTAATACGGTGAAGAGACACACGGTCAGTCTATGCATACGAGTACTATCAACAGCCAATTATAGGGAGTTTTGTATTTATTGTTATAATTTATATTTTATTTGCTTTCATTTTTATTAGAATATATATTCATTTAGCTAAAAAATTAGTATTATCAAACAAATTTAAAAGAATTGTGCAATACGTGACAAAAGTATTTCTCAATACCGGTACCAACTAAATAACAGCCAAGTTATTGCAGCCACACCCATATTGAAATTTCATTCACTTGTTTATTTATTTTTTTGCTGCCTTTTTTCTTTTCATAGGTTTAATTTTCTTTTGCAACTTTTCTTTTTTTTCACTCTATTTGGCAACTTGTTGTCAGCCTCTTCTTTTTTTTGCAACCTGCATATTGATTGCCATTTTTTATTTCTTATGCTGTCTGGTCATCGACTGTTGGCTGGCTGGCAAAATTGCAGTATACAAACATATTTATAAAATTTTAATCACTGCAAATAAAACTTACGAGAACGGCTTAACGCAGCTATAGATAAGATAAATGGAATTTTCGTACCATATAATGGTTTAAGGTAGAGTAAATTCATTTAATGCAATTCAAGTTTTCCTTGATCACTTTTGAGGAAAACTATTATATTTAATTTGATTTACTATATCTTAAATATTTGCACTAATATTTTATACTTTGGCTTTTTCAATTTGAAATAATTTAAATTATTCCGGCAATATCGATTTATATCAAATTCAGGAAGATAGAAGATATAAGGTAAAATATGACACTCTTGTACCCAGAACATTTTATTATACCGCCTTTATTTAGTATAGAGAAATTTTTACTCATACAGCAGTTTTGGAAGAAAGAAAATTATACTATTGTCATAAGCTCAAATAAACGTTTAACTTCGATAAGAACTTATACTAGTAATAAACTCAGAAGTCCTTTTTATATCCAAAATTAGAATCTTGGTGTTTTATGCACCTTCTCCCTGCCATAAGCTGAAATCTATAATTTGGCATATTATTAGGACGTTTTTATGCTCAGATAACCACTTACGTTGGTCTTATCATCTTATAATCAACCTTTTTTTTATGCAAACTATTTTATTAAACAAGCTATGATCCTTTTTTTATTCGAATTTCATGCCATCGTTTTATATCATTATGTTTATACTCATACTGCCATCTCCTGTTAAAATTCTCGTATTACACTCTGTGTACCGTCTTATGCCCATACTTTCGTCATACACTCATACTTTCGTCATATACTCAGGCTTCCATCTTATACTAGCACTATCAGCGTCTTTTTTCTCAGAGTACCGTCCTGTATCTAGTTTCCTATGAAATAAAACCAGCCTGTTGGCATACTACTGTACAAAGTTCGGAAGTGTCAGTGACAGATTGTCCAAAAAGTTTTAATTCCTAATTTAGTTCTCTTTAACTTGTAGTATGGTTTCTATGAAATTTATATACACACCGCATATTTCCTTAATTGTAAGGCACGTTGACACTAGTACGCATTTTTACGTTCATGTTTCCGTTCACAGATGTTGCAACAGTTGCAGCAGGAACTCTACCTATTCCACATTTTCTCTTTCAAAATATAGAGTACATCCCTTAATGCATTCATACGCTACAATAGAAAAACAAACTTTGTTCGTTACAAAACAAATTATGTTCTATTATTATGGAACTGTTGCATATGACCCACAAATTTACTGTTGCAATTAAAAATAGTTTGATTTACTGTTGCTGCATTCTAGAGTATTGAGGTATTTACAAAAAAGTTTACAGATTCGAATTTGATACAAAAAAAAAACATTTATTAATATCATAATCTAAAGTATTTGTTAACAAGTGATCTATAGAATTGTGAATACTTTTATAAACTTTAAAGAATTTTTTACAAGCATTATATTCATCTATTTTTGCTATGTATTGGGACTTTGCTACTTTTACTTTTGGTGACTTTCTGTAATTAATATACAAAAAAGTTGTACCGTCCGAATCCGAAAAGGACATTTATATTTATCCCTTTATTTTAATCTCATTTCATAAATTTCGAATACATGGTCTATATAACATTTGGTATCGTAGTCGGATTTCCTTCTTATATTCAGATAACTGCTCAGAAATCTAGTGCAACTTTTTTATTATCATGGAATTATATTAAGACCCAATTTGTTTGTTAAACTTGACTACCAAAATTTAGACACCGTACAATACAGTCTATTGCATTATGAGCCAAATAATATTTTCCGGACTTATAAGCTCCATATTGTGAAAAATAATATTCTGTTTGACCCAATAACATTAAGTTTGTATATTAGAAGCACTGAACTGGCCCTAACTTTACTTTTTGTTAAAGTAATTGCAAAAGAAACTTATTGCAATGATGTTTATTGATAACAAACTCTGCTAAACCGGGAAATTACGTTCGTCATAGACGAAATCCGTTCTAGATGCGGTAATTTTTTTTTTTTCAATAAATAAAATTAGACGACATTTAAACACATATTATAATAATTTCTTCCTTTCCCATACGTTGTATTATATGTATATATCCTTTTAAAAATATAAGTTATTATCAATTATTTTGTTCGCTTTGTAATTACCTTAACGACCTTAAAAATTAGCGGGAAAATTTTGTTCTCCATAAGAGTAGAAATTTAGAAGCATTTTTGTATTTAGTTTTTCAAAGAGAGTTCGTTACAAGTGAAGTTCGTTATAGCCGCAACAATTTGTAAGAAATATTTGTACAAAATTGTTAAAATCGGAGAAGTTGTTCGTTATAAGCGATAATTCATTATAACAGAAAATTTTAAATATTGCATTAAAAAAATGTCCTGAGATGTTTCGTAAAATTTCAATGCAAAAATGTCATAAAACATATATCGCTATAAGTTTACTTGTCTGGCTCAAGCTTTAAAAATGCATAACTAATTATGAAAAAAATTGAGCATAACAACTTTTTATTTTAAAAGAAAATCTTCTTTAAAGAAAACATAAAAATTAAAAAAAGTCTTTTAGTTTATCTTCGTTAAAAACTATTCCTTTTAAGTTTATCTTAAAAGCACATGCACACACTCACACTCGAGTTCAGTGGTTGCTTTTTAAACCAGTATTTGCTTAATTTGACCTAAAAAAACAAAGCCAAAGTTATTATGTAACAACCACATACCACATTATTTAAAGACGAAACTGGTAGCACAAATAACAAGAAGAAAAAGAAGAAAAAAAAACACTCATGCCACCAACATAAAGATTCAGCTCCTTTTTGGTTCAAAACTGCAACAATGGGGGAAACATCTGTAAATGAAGCTTGATATGTGACATACTTTAAGCACTGCACCAGTGGCAATATGCTGCTATAAAGCACACAAAACACCAAAGCTCCTCTACAAAACACTATACTAAACCATCTCACCACATTACAATTTGCCTTCCAAACGAACAACTATTGCGTGCAATTACTACTTTACATTTTGAATGGTCTGTTTTTTTAATTTACTTTTTTTCCTCCAAATTGGGAAAGAAAAAGCGCTTGAAATAACCTTGAGTACACTGCAACTACTTTATTTCCATTTATTTCGAAAGGATAAAGATGTACCTGGAGTATTTTTGTATTAATTTTTGCCTTCTCTACATCAATATTTTTTATTATTTTTTATAAGCATGTCTTGCAAAAGAAACACAAAAATTAATGTACGAGTAGTTGTTTTTTATTCTCTACATTTTGTCTTTCATAAAATTTAATTGTAATTTAATTTGGGTCTGTGCACGAGTACAAAACGAAAAATGAAAGGAGTTGACCCTGAGTGTTAAGATGGCATGGCGATGACTATGAGTATGTTACAATATTTGCACTCGTAAGACTTTTGCTAAATTGTTAAAACGATTTCTAATAATTAACAGCAATTACCATCACTTTTTCCATTTGTGTATTCAATTGTTAAATGTTGCTGTTTCACGTTTGTATTGCATGTTTGAATGATTCATTTGCATACATACGAGTATGTGATCGTACTCATAACATCCATCTTGCCACAGTAGATTTCTGATACGGTAAAAAGGGGTTATATAGATGACTGTGATATCATGTTTGCAACACGTTGTAGGAAATACGTATTTGATTTATTTATGAAAGTTTTGATTGCCGAGGAAGGGTATGTTTTATTATTCATATATTACGAGCGATTATATCGTATCTACAGCAAATTTAATAAATTTTATTGAGTTATTTATTTTACTTTTTTCTAAATAATATTTGATGGTATGAAATATAAAAAAATTTAAAATAAATCTGCTGTCTTACATCAGTTCTTATTATGGTACTTGCTAATATGATGGTCGGAATTTTGGGTAGATGAATAATAAAATTAAAAAAAAAAGAAAAATTCAAAAAAGAAAGGATTTGCTGGATTTCGAAAATGTAATCAATAAGGAAACAAATATTCTAATTTTTTTTTAAATTTTACTTGCGTAAAGTTATTATTCTCTATTAAGGATAACAACATAAGTATGTGCTGAGGCCGATTACTATTGCGCCAATTACTAATCATAATATGGTTTTTCTTGAACTTATACTGAATTTCCAATAGTATGAGTATTTTTTAAGTCAAAAGAGGATCATATCCAATCTAATATGCGGTGAAATGCACGCTTCATATTATACTTAATTAATTTCGGGACATGTTAAGTAGAATGGAAGCTGTGGTCACATTTACTTAAAATCAACTTTAAACTTTGAATTATATAAATCGTTCTAACGATTCAAATAAAGATTTCATACATTTCTCTAAATTTTATGTTTCTTTTATTTAAATCAAATCTCAAAGCTCTTAAAAAAGCAGGCGCTATTAGCATGATTTTAACATTAATTCCTATGCATTCATACATGCTTGACACCGAATGAATCATGATTGATTCCCTGTCGTTCTCTGCAAATTTGCAAACTCGACACTTAAAAGTAGCGAAAATAAATAAATCGCCAGGGGTAATGGATGATATTTGTAATTCCATTTTAGTCTTTTAGCGTAACTTGTTCTTTTGCGCCTTGGTTTTTATTTCAAATTTTCTCAGGATCCAAAATGTAGTGTTTGTTGTGCCGCAACTATAACTGTTCAAATGATTAGTTTAGTTGGGGAGAATATCCCAAAATAATAAATTTAAATATTAAGTATTGCCTGTGCATGTTTTCCAGCAATATCATGTACTATTTGCTGATTTCAAGCTTTTGCCAAAATTTAGCGAGGAATCCTGAAGTAGGCTAAGCTTTCAAATACTGTCAATATCAGATTACTTATCTTACTGTCTGTCTGGTAAATGACATATGTACGGCATTAAGTTCAATTCCCATTTCGTCTTAATTTAAATACTTTCTTGCCAATTGAAAGTCTATTCAATAGTTGGTTGCTCTGATGATAATTATCGGTATTTCAGAGAATAATATTTTGAACAATTTTCAATTTTCTAATATCTAGGATGAAATAATTCGTAAGGTAAAACTCAATATTATGTAAATTCAATGACTGTTAACAATATTGTGTACGATAGATATGTGTATGTGTATGGGTGTGTGTGGCAATAATTGAAAATACGACAAAAATCGCAATCTGTCTAAGCGCGCTCCACTAAAAACAGCCATACGAGACAAACCATTATAAAATGTTTGAACAAAAGTGAAAGTCAATTGCTATTGATGAAACGATACAATTTTGAAGTAATTTAAATTTTTTTCCTAGATTTTTTTTGCGCAAAATACAAATGACAATAATTTAACTGTTAACAAAGATAAATGTCTCAAAATAATAATAAAGTACCTTCAAGATATTGAAAGGTATAGCAACTTGGATAGAAGGGAACAAAGGCGCATATACATACATACATATTTATTACTAATTATTTTCTTTATTGTAAATCAAGTCTATTTAAAAAACAATCAAGGGAACATTATATGGGTTTTGTTGTATAATATAATACTTATGTAACATTGTTGTATGCCTTAAATGTATGTTTTCCTAGACATCCAATAATTACCTTTCAGCTTTTAGCTTTCAACACTTTATGTTTTCATTATAATTTTTAATTACTTTTACACTTATGATTTTGTATGTAAAAGGAGAAAATGTTGTTTGTCAAGGTTGTTATGGCAGCTCCAATTAATTATTTATTATGAGAAATGTTAGTTACACTGTGCCTTGAAGGAAGAGAGCGTTTGATATTTAATAATTTGTAATTAAAAAAAAGTATTTACACAAAGATAAATAAAGAACAAAATTATATAAAGTGCACAATACCTACAATTATTTTTTGAGAAAAATATAACAATTTTTATTTCGCAAGAGATGCTGTATTGTTTTAGTTGCGGAAGTTTGTTTTACTTTCCCAAAAATTTTGGTGAATGTTTCTTGATGATTTTGCCTGTGCACTAGTTTAATATATATCGCTCCATATCCTTTTTAAATTATTTCAAGGTTTAAACAAATTTAATTTAATGATTTACTAAACAAATGGATTAATTAATTGGGTAAGAGTGTTCGCTAGAAATTTGAAATAAATTGTTAAACTCGGCATATTCATTTTCATATTTCTTTTCGCTAATCATCGTTTGGTAATAATCAACCAAGAAGTACTTAATTTGTTGGTTGGTGTAGGTTTCTGCCCTCAAGTAGTATATAAAGAGCAAAATCAAGTAGAATCAAGTGATCCCCTTTTGATAACTTAAATTGTTGCAAATGCTAATATTAAGCTGTTTAATTAATGAAATCATATTCCCGAGATGGACAGCGTGTATGAGAAACTCTCGTTGATTTACAAGAAAAGGATTTAAAGTTATTATAAACTTCTTCCTTTTTAAGTGAAAACTGATTTTATCGACAAGACAATGCAGAGTTCTTGAATAATATGAATAACACAATTTATTCCATAAAAAACTGATTTCTAAATTACTGTCTTAAAGATTTTAAAGATCATAAATCGAAGAAAGATTTGAAGCAGTCGACTAATGATTTTAAGCATTTGTACAGAAAAGAAAAACATACAAAAATAAGTGTATAAACTAAAAATAACTGAAATTGTGCTAATTTTTAACAATTATTTATCATTCATATCATATTAATATAGTTCGCTATTTTGCCCAAAATGTACTGTGATAGTTATTGCCTGGATACCTGCATTGAAACACACAATTGGTATAATATTTGACAACTTATAGTTATTCTTTGTTGCCATGATCATGTTGTTAAGTGTAAAAATATATTCACTGTGACAGTTATAAAAAGTAATTTAATAACCATTAATTAATCAATTGATTTTCTAATGTAAATTAAGTTTTTTTCTAAGAACAAGTTGAAACAGGTAGATAAATCTAAGACAATAATAGCAATTATTTTACAACTTTTAAGTTTCGATATGGCTTCAGTAAACATGTAAAAATTCTATTAAAAAATTTTAATAGAGTAAAATAAAACATTCTATTTTGAAACGTTTAATAAATTCAATCTTCAGCAATAACATAGTTTTTCCCACGGTTGATTAAACAAATGATCATCATTGTCAATCAACTTTAATTAGAGAGGATCTTTCAACTAACAACAATCTTTTGAATTTTCGTTGAAGACGTGTTTTTGTTTTTGGGCAATTGATAGAAACAGTGGATGACGTCTAACGAACTATCAAAAATAGAAAGGATCTCTCAAACTAAATTTTTTTAAACTTGTGGCATTTTAAGATTTATATTTATTACCTTATAATGAAATTACATGTTGCACGAACAAATTAAAATAAAGATCTTGAGAAATAAAAAAAAAATTTATTATTGATGATTTTTTTCTTTCGTTGCATGCTTTTTATCTAACAATGAATTTACTTTTCATTTAAATGAGTTTTTTTACCTAATTTTTATATTTTCTTTTACTTCTTATTATTATTAATTATGCCTGGGAGGCAATTAAATTTTTTACGCATTTAATTTTTATTGTCTTCCAACTCAGCTTAAAATTTTATTTTTAATTTCTTTGCTTTCATGGCTTGTGCACCAGGGTCGAGGGCTGTTGCAAAAAAAATTTCTTTGTAGTACATAATTAATCTTTATTTGTTTGCATTCAATTTAATATAATTAAAATGTTTAACAATTTCGCAGCTCACAAAATTTTACTAAAAGAAAGATATAAAAAATTAATTAATATGAATAAATGGCCGTCATTAATCGAAAAGTTATAACAACACAAAAATGCAATTTACCACGATTTGCTCTCTGCTCTACGTTCAATGTCTTTTACTCTTATTATCATATAGATATGCAAATGAAACAATATGTTGCATTATATAATTTGCAGTAGATATCAACGACTTTTCGAAATTTTTGCTTTGTTGTATAACATTGGCCGGCGGTATTTTTTATTTATTATTATCATTTTTTTGTAGTGGTCGTTGACGTTTGCACTTGCCACAATGTGGTATTTAGTGTAGCCAAAGTGTTTAATACCATTTGATTTTTCACCATGTTTTAATTACAATTTACTTTATAGTTTTCGAAAATATTTCATGCCATTTTTGATATTTTTGTGTTAATTTCAGCGCTCTGTTTTAATTATAATTTGGTTAGTTAATTTTTGCTTTGATGCAAATCAAATATTTGCAGTAGATGTAAATAACTTTTGATGATGAAAGTTTAGGTTATTTTATTAAAGGTGTAATAAAATTGATTTAATTTGCTTGTGGTTTTTATGTATTTGATTTTTGTAAGCAATTTATTTTGTAAATTTATTTCAACATTCCAAATAATTTTGCTTTTATAATTTAATTCTAAATTTGGCGATTAAAAAAACATTTGTTTGTAAATTAGTGTTCGGGTGATTTTTGTGGTTGCTCAATTTGATTACCATGTAGTTTATCTAAAATTAATTTAATATGTTGCAAACAATTGTGCTACCACACTTGTGTATAAAAATCATAATTTTTAATAATAAAAAAATTAAATTAGGTCCCAATAGATTCTTAAAGGTCACGGACATTTGTTTGGTAAATATCTCACAATTTGTTGTAAAAAAAATATTACGAATTTTCAACAAATATTTAATTTCGATGGGTCTTTTACTGTAAAGTAGTTGTTGAACACCTAAATATTTACATTCCTGCAAACCTTTTATTTGTGCTAGAAACAAAATTGATGTTGTGTGACAGACGATGTCAATATTAGCTATCAATTTTCGTTCTTGTATAGTTTTGAAAGTGTAAAGACATACAGCAAGGTATACATGAATCAAAGGTTGTGACAAAGGTCTTAGCAATAAAAATAAATGGAAAAATTCTATTCATTTCTCATTAAGCATATACAATTTTCTGTTCACGATTTTTACTTGACAGTCGCACTAAACAATAAAATATATATTGACAGTAATAGTGTCAAACTACGTGAAACTTCTTTAATGTTTTGACAAAAATTGAAATATTTTCGAAAATTAAAGCAAAAAGTTTTATATCTTGTACGCGCAGAACATAAATATTTTGAAAAGTGCAGCATATTCAGAGGAGCTATCAAGCTCACCTATACTAACAAAAAAATCTATGTTTGTGTATTTCAGCCTGAGAACATCCGAAGACGTTATCAATAATTGGTGCAAAATACTACCAAAATTTTAATAGTTTTCTTTCTAGCTAAAAATTGCATTAGTTTCAAAATGATGTGGTCTATACATTAGGTAATTTTAACGTAAAAGGCCATATATACAGACATTGGTATAAACTAGTTTCACATAACCTATAAATTCATATAAAATAGATATTTTTTCAATAGGAGTTTCTCAACAACAATAAGTTACATATCATTAATTCCAAAATTAGATGCGGTATTATAAAATAAATGCAATACCGGTGGCTTTGCGCATTATAATGTCAACACTTCATATGAAATAACAAGACTTGCAGAACTAAACATCTATATTCGATGAAGCTCATATATGCGGACAACTATCATTTCATCTCTCAGAAGCTTTATAATGCCATGATAAAATACAGATCGAATGATAGCCCATGGCAGCTTAAAAGGAACTCTCAAAGCCTGTGAATTGGACTATTTGCAGCCTCCGCCGAAAGATTTTTTTCTAAATTATGTAATACATATTTTAATACACATGTGTACTCGTATGTATAAACAACTACATTTATGTGGAGTAAAAGTTGTCATAAGCCAATTGAATGTCTGCGTTTATGTACTCGCATAAGTATGGTTTTCATAATGATTGTTGGTTGTGTCTGTTAATGATGCTGTTTGTTGCCATGATTGTTGTTTATATTGTTAAATTGTTACGAACGCGTAATATGATATTTAAAAATGATATGACTATTTAATTTTGCAAATATTGGTTATTTAAGGTGCCGTGTCAAATGTTGTTTATTAAACTTTAACATGTGTGGCATGTGTGGAAAAAAGTTATGAATATTTGCTGGTGAAGGCAAGAATGTTTTTATAGAAAAGTTTATTTTATTAAATTTTAAATAGTATTTTAAATAATATTTTAAATACTATTTGCAGTTGTTCAAGTTGTCAGTTAGCAATGTTTGTTATAATACTTTATATAATTTAATTAAATTTTTTTCTGTTAAGTACAACATCATAATTCATATCCTTAAATAAACATATAGAGTTGGTAAAATAAATAAATAATTAGCTGAGTTTAAATGAAAATGTTGCCAGTATAGTCTTTCGAAATTTGTTTTAAAATAATAATTAGAAACAACAAGACATTTTTAAGGCATATATCAGAAATTAATAAAACAATTGCCTACATTTAGGGATTTTTTCATATTCAAACAAATGTAGTGTTTCATAAAATAGCAGTTGCTACGCTTGTAGTTGGCGGTTTATTTGTATCATCATTTTATTTATTTAATAAACATACGTATATATGTTTTTATTTATAACTTGTTCAAGGCTGTGAGCTGTTAATTAATTATATGCTCTTTTTTTATAATATCATTTCTAATTAGTTTTGACACATGTGTTATTTGTAGTTTTTTTCTCCCTGGTGTGCTGACTTAAATTTTCTTTATTCGTTTTAGTTACGCAGTAAACTAGAGCATATATAATTATTGCTAATATAAATAACAATTTAATTTTAATTTTTTTATTTATTTAAGCTATTGCCCAGGACTCGTTCAAATGTCCCGATGATTTTGGTTTCTATCCACATGATGTATCCTGTGACAAATACTGGAAATGTGACAATAATGTGGCCGAATTAAAGACCTGCGGTAATGGTTTGGCTTTTGATGCATCTGATCCAAAATATTTGACCGAAAACTGTGACTACTTGCACAATGTTGATTGTGGCGACCGCTCACAATTGGGTAAATTGAAATAGACTTCAATTATTTGAACTGCAATATAAAAATTCATTTGTTTCAGAGCCACCAATTTCAACTCCTCACTGTTCCCGTTTATATGGCATTTTCCCTGATGAGAACAAATGCGATGTTTTCTGGAACTGTTGGAATGGTGAACCCTCTAGATATCAATGCTCTCCCGGCTTAGCTTATGACCGTGATGCTCGTGTGTGTATGTGGGCTGATCAAGTACCAGAGTGTAGGAACGAAGGTAATTTAGATATTATTTTCGAAGCATTCACCACAATTACCAAGTCTCTTAAATATTTACTTGTAGAAGTGGCCAATGGATTCTCCTGTCCTGCTGCTGGTGAAGTAGCCAATGCTGGATCCTTCTCCAGACATGCCCATCCTGAGGATTGCCGTAAATACTATATTTGCTTGGAAGGCGTTGCACGAGAATATGGTTGCCCAATCGGTACAGTATTCAAAATTGGTGATAGTGATGGTAGTGGTAACTGTGAAGATCCCGAAGATGTTCCCGGCTGGTAAGTGCTCCATAGACATTTAAAATTAATAAAGCCAAGGTATTGGTGGCTTAAAAGCTTTTAAAGTAGAATATATATAAAGCAAACATATGTTACGTCACAAGCTTACACATTCTGTACATTCTATTATGCATATACACGTAAGTGTACAAGGTGCTTGCTTACATTTACATTTGAAAATGCTTATGAAATTGAATATTGTAACCACACTTTATGCTTTTTTTTTGCCAAGCAATCAATGTTGAACTAAAAGAATAGAACTTTCTACCTGCCATATCCTTAACCGTTCACATAAAAAAATACCTTTACATTACAGCGAAGACTACTACGGCGATTTGGATTTGAAGAGCATCCGCAAAAGTGAACTTTTAGCTGGTCTGAATAGTGAAGGTCGCACCAAGAACAAAGCCAAAGCTGTCCCCTCCTCCTCATAAACTCATTCATTATAACACTACCACGACACAAAGAAACAAACCAATACATATACACAAGACAAACACATAAAGACTTCACAACACTCTCTCAACGTACAACACCACCAACAATCACTATAACAACACATTTACAATGAACACAAGTTTGCGAGTATACAGACAACAACAAAATTTTTACTATATTGTACTAAAAAAAAAACACCAACAACAATAACAACAAAATTTTCCTTAAAATATTACTCCTGTAAAAATTAAACATAAAGATTATGAAGAATGTTTGTGTAGGTGTTTCTGTTTTTTTTACAGAAATTAACAAAGAAACCCAATTAATTTTATATAAAATTTTCTTATCGTTTTTTGTTCTCTATTTGAACATTATTTGATTTAATTTATATAATTTTTTGTTTCGTTGAGTTTATTTTTATTGAAAATTCTATATTATTTGCTTTTTGTCAAAATACACACATACATACACCAAGAAAAAAGAACACGAAAACTTAAGTCAACAGAGAAATAAATTTAAAAAAAATTATAATTATGTTCTTTTGTAAACAGATGGTTGAAAACTTCATTAAATATATCAATTTTTTTTTGTATAGAAATGTCTTAAACACTTACTTGTAGACATTTTTCTTTTTTGTAATTTAAGTGATTTTTGATTTTAAGTTTATATTTTATTAAAAAATAAAAAAGTACGAAAAAAATATAAAAAAATAAATTCAAAAAATAAAAAATTAGTTTGATTTGTTGCTTGTAACTTCCTACTAATGACCAAAAAATCAATACAACTAACAGCTCATTACCCACATACTCGTACCTTCATTAGAAAAACATTTTAACATTAATACTCGTACCATCTTGACATCCTTATGAGTTTCATGGTCAGATTTCTAAATTTGAGAACTTGGAAAACCGTTTCGAATATTTTCTTACGAAGATTCTTATACGAATTTCAAATCTTTCGAAATACTGAACATAAGAATACCAGACAAAAATTGTTTTTGATTGAATTGGCTTCCAAAAAAACATGTACAAACCCATACAAATTACATATAATGATAAAAAAATTATCGTTGGTCGTTTGACTTTCTTAAAAATGAATGAATGAGTGAATTTGTTAGTTGTTATAAATTTGGCTTTTAAGAAATTAAATCTTTTATTTAAACAGACTTCTAAGTTCTAGATTATTTACATATGCAATTTAAAAAAAGATGAAACGGCATCAATATTATAAGTTTTTTACAAAGAAAATTTCAAGAAGGGCGGTCCAAAATATACGAGGAAGGCAAACTGTGTGCGATTTTTTTTTTGATAAAAAATGTTACATTTTGTGGATCAATTTGAATGAAAAATTATATTTCGCCACACATTTGGAAGAACAATATACTTCTTTTTTTTAGTTTTAAAAAAATAAAAAAACTTCCATTTAATTTAAGAAAAAATGCATCACATTTGTACAATTATTAGTTCGTAATACCATATTCATCTAGTATACCTCCGAGTGAGCTTAAGCGCTGATCCTGCTTAAGCTGCTTGTAAGCATTGACATCAATCAATTTCATTGCATTTGCAAATGCATAATAAAAAAAATAGTGCAGAAATGCAATCAGTAAAAATAATGAATGTTAACATAGAAATGCGTCAGCTATTGTTGTTAGTTCTATGCATTCCATGCAATGAATATTCGACTGGTCAGAAAAATTTAAGATGTTGTCTGGTGTGGACTTGCAGTCCATATACATAACTTCGATATTGGGCTAAAAAATTCATATCCCATCGAGCGTATGAGAAGCATAGTGCCTCCAAAAAAATTGAGGTTTCATTAATCATTATATTTCGGATGAGCAAATGATTAGTCTACTGCATCCTCGTCTGATGATGGAGCGTCCATCTAAGCCAACAGACTGGCTGAGAGTAAAACAAATTTATATTTAAGCCAACCGCTTAGTATAAGAACAGACTTTGGCTTGCAGTCGCCCTAACTAGGAGAACAGACTTTGCAGACGCCTCTCTTTGACCGGTGTCAGGAACATTTTAGATGTTTTTGAGTCGACTTGAAATGTAATTGAAAAGGATCACTCTGGATTTACCAAGTAGAAACAATCAGAAGTTTTGCCTTATAATTACACCCCTGCCCCCGATTAATATTACCGCCTTTAAATCATTTATAAATAATCTTTCTAATGATGTTTTCTACGCAGCAATCAAAACGAATTTATTTGCATTGCTTCACCAGTGATTCCAGTCGTTTGTTAAACTTGTGAAATTTTCCAGCCTGAAACAAAGAGATTACTCGTACCGAAAACAATAAAGAGGGCAAAATTAATATCGTTCCTCACCATCAAAGGACCGCTTTTATAGTTTTCTGTTCTATAAAAATTGAGAAGTAACAGTTATGAACTCATTAGTATTGACTATAAGAATGAGAAGTGGGAGAACTGGTCCTTAATTGAAGAATTTCACTTTAAAGAAAGCGAAAAGAGATTAGAATTTAAAGCTAAATCACTTTTAAGTTCACCTGCTATTTTCCACGAAAATCTCTATAAGGAGGCGGGTCACAAATTATTTGATGGGTTACATAAACACGATCATAAATTTTCGGATGTTAAGGACGCCAATACTCCTTTAGAATAATTAATAATAAATAAATAATTATGAAAAATGTATTGATTATTGTGTCTATTGAAAATTTAACAGAATGCAATATCAATATATATGGTGCTAAGAAACCACTTATTGTACATTTCTTCGGTATTTTCAGAATTGACTTTCCCAATTTTGGTATTGAACGAAAATTAATATGAAAATATTTTGCACTTGAAGTTTTGTTTCAAAATTCCGTATAATTTATTATTTTGGATATCCTCTCCAAATAATTGTTAAAAATAATTCGAGTTTTCAAAAAAATATATTGCTTGTTGTGGCTTTATATGTTCATATACCAACATTTCATTGGTTATTAAACCAAATCGTCAGTGAACTTTAATCATTCAATGTTGTATGTTTGATTATGTATTTTATAATTATCTTGTATATACAGAATTCCCTAATTGTATTTGATTCATTTGGTATAAATATACGATATTGAATGTTTTCAAACTGCTTAAGGCTCACTGATGATTTGGTTTAATGATCAATGAAATGTAGGCATACGAATAGCTAAAACCCCATTAAACATTGAGTATATTCTCTAAGTTTTTACTAAATAATTTTCAAATGACTCTGCCCTATATTAAAATCTTTAAGGCCGTATTTTGATGAATTGTATAAGAATTTCATACTGTAAAATTCAATTCATCAAGATCTTAATAGTTGGCAAAAAAGGATATTTGTGAAAGCTCCCACTAATTACCATGTGAGAAACTATATCTAATATAAATTATGTTGAAAAGTTTCCATAAGGCTTTATATTTTTGAATTTGGATTTTGTAATTTTGACACCTACAAAGACAAAAAATACATTTGCTAAGTCTATATTTGTGTGGCTTTAAAAAATTTAAATCATTCTAATCTAATGCAGGAGTAGACATGCCGCTAAAAAAGCAATTTTCAGAAAAGATTAATTTTCCATAAACAGCTTTTAGATAAGATAGATATCTTTTTCGCTTCTGCAAGAAAATAACTTTTTTTCTGGTAAATGTACATTTTACATCAATTCGGGAAATACATACAAGACTATATAAGTGAAGTCTGTTGCCATCGGCATAAGCTGATGGTGGTTTGATACATCATTTATCTATATATGACTTTGAAACAATTTTTTTTATTCTTTCATTTAAGTAAGTATCTTTATGTTAAAATTTTTTGTTACACATAAATATACTCTATATACAAATATATAAAATCTTCAAAAATTAAGTCCTTTACAAGAATGTGAATACATCTGTGAACTCAAAGTAATGCATTCTTTTATATACCAAAGAGTTTTCTTATGAAAGAAAAATTACATTATTTATATAGATATGCGGGTCCTTGGTGGTATCCAGTTAATAGCTTCATAGTGACTCTTGTATTTGCGTTATGAATACGAATACAAATACATTTTTTTTCACTTACACACATACATGCAAATACATACAAACATTTACCCGCACTTTATATGGAAAAAAAGTACGTGGAGACTTTTTTCTTATACGACTATTTCGCTTTAATTACATCTTTGAGGATGTAAGTGTGTTTGTATATTAATTTGTATAAATGCATTTGTCTACTCGTGTTTCTGTGTAAAATTGGATAATAAAACAAACCATAGATGTACAGAAAGCTTATCCAATTAAAACTTGTTGCAATTAAACACATCTTCAGAGGAGATCTTAGCAAAAAAGGAAAATAGGTTGAATAAAAACACATTCAAAATGAGTAAAGTTTTACTTTTTATATTTGAAATTAAACAACAACTTCCTGCAACTGAAATAGTAAAATTATGAGAAAACTTGTACAAGGTTGTTAATGTAGACAACTGCCGATGGCATTTGTATTTTTTGTATTTATTTTATAACCCGTAGAATAATTTTGAATTCGTACTACCGTGACCGTTGTAGTTTCATAAAACCGATTCTCGAAATAGTGCTGGGATTATGCATCTGCTTCCAGAGAAATGCAACGAAAACTACATCAAGATTTCATTTATTGAAATTTGGCAAATACAAGCAGTGTAAGCGATATTTCACTCCTTCTGGTCCCCCTATTTCTTATGCCGTCTATATTAATTCGAAAATAGAATTCAGTTCTTATCTGCTAATCTACAATTGTGCAGTTACCCCAGAGCAGAGGGCAAATATTTTAATCGGTGATAAAATGTAGTCAATTTTATTGTCTCACTAGAACATCGATGCAGTGTGGAAGGTGTCCGTCTACCTGTTTAATCGTTACTATAATGGAATGTGCTATAATTTTATTCGTGAACTTATTCCAGAGTACTGAGTTCTATCACTGGTCTTGAGCATGGATTTTAGCCGCTATCTTACCCATTAGCCAAATGTTCAGTAAAATGTATCATGTTGATGAGCTTCCAGAGCCCTGGAAGGTTTTTAATGTGCTAATGTCGTGCCGATCTCAAAAAAAGCAATCGATAACGATCCTGAAAAAAACCTATCCAATTGCAATTTACTCTGCACTTTCTCAAGTAATGGAAGATATGGTTATTTTCCCTCTTGTGAAGTATATAGAGCGCAATAATTTATCGCCAATATGGTATCCATAGATGGTGCGCTATAGCGCCAAATTAGAGTGTACTGTGGCATTTAGTTAAAACAATATTATGTTTACCAGTAGATGAAATTTTATTCATTTGTTCTTTCCAATTTTCGTATTAATCATGTGTTGTAGTCTGTATTATGTATGAAATAACTTGCAATTATCATTCATTACAAGGTAATCGATGCCTATCAGTAATCTAAACTCTTAACTTTAACTTTTGATTAACTTTAAAGCACTTTACTTCCCTTAAGAGAAGACCCTAACGAAAACTTTAAATTAAGATATTTTTTATTTCTAATTTCTTGCATTGACGAGAGGAAAAGAAAGTTTTGACTACTAAGCTGGGGTAGCATGCGCACGTTTTCGGTGCCGCCTTATTCCTTACCAGCATTGAATCATTTAATGTTCCTATTAATTTTCTAAGCCATTGAAATAACTTTTAAATAATATTTGACAATGAAAAAATATATTAAGGAATCAGTGAGTTTTGTAGGCAGGTAAATAATTTGTCATCTATAAATTAGAAATAAATATATTTAAATGCAGCTAAATTTTATTAATAAAAGAGAAAATATTTACTCTGGTTATAACGAAATTTTTCTATAACGATATAAATTTCAGGATCCCGTCGAGTTGGTTATAAAAGAACACTATTGTATTTGGCCTCTATGTTATTTGTGCTTTGCGAAAGGGATTATTAACATTATTTGATAAGAAAGTTAGGGAAAATGTAGCACATGATGATGTTTAACTATTTGGCTAATCCGCTTGGCCATATGCTTATGCTACCTGTACTGATATGTACGTAAAAGTTCGTAAATAAAAGCCACACAAATATAATCCCTTCAAATATTCAGACTTTAATTAATTTTAATGACGACAAGTACAACAAATACTGACTTAAAAGGAAAACGAACAATTCAAAGAAATCAAACAATGGAATATATAGTAACAAATCTTATTATAATAATATTTCTGTGTTTACCAAAAGCTTATTTATGCATATGTTAACGTGTTTGTTGCCACAATCGTACAAACAACAAATAATTAGTCAACAAAAAAGGGATGAAAATTAAACTAAGTTGTGTACATTTCGTTAAATAATAAAACGTTAAAAAAAGTACATAATAAGATTATTTGCTAAAGAGAAAAAGTGGCAAAGAAAATAAATTTTCTCATCTATTTGTATAAGAATTAATCCTGAAATTAAGGCAATAAGACAACTAAACAAAACGATAGATGTTGAAGTCCCAGCAAACACGCGAGTTTGAACTTATTTGATTTGTCGCACGCAAAAGAATTCTTAGCATGAAGTTTGACAAGAATTAGAAAAAATTAATACTTGTAATCAATAAGACAGAATGGAATATTTTGAAGCTCCTTAATAAATTAATACTATTTTAATAGAAGTTCATGGCCGTTTTATACTTCCGTTTTCATATGAAATGTTATTATATTGTTTGAATTAGGATTTTTTGGTACATTTAATAGACGTGTAATGTTCATACCTTTTTTTAATTAAGAACGAATTAATAATAAGGCATGTTTCAAAGTCAACAATAAAAGTTCAACTGTAACTACAATCTACACAGCAGAAAAAAAACGCTGCTTTCCGGCCCGCTTTATCGTCACGTCAGAGCTCATGTATATTTCACGCTTATCGCCATTTGATTTTATATACATAAATGAACGCTTCTTATTTAAACAAAAGTTTAGTAAGTCTACTTTTGACCATAAATATGACTCAAATAAAAAATTATATTGTAAAGCATGAGATTTTTTCAACTCGCCAGGACCTGTTGCTATATCATCATGTTGGCATTAAGAGCATTAAAAAGAGCAAATAATTTTTGTTGGCAGGACCGCCAAGCAAAAAAATTAACTTAAATTCGATTTGAGAAGAATTCTGAAAGCAATCTATTTTAAATTATTTTAAAGGCTGGATAGAAATATTAATTCGCATGTCATGAAAAACGGCTATTTCAAAAGTTTTTGTATTATATATTGATTTATTGATGTTAGATAAACGTTTAAGAAATTAATTTATTAATGCAGTATACTAGTCTTGAATTACAAGTCTCTGGATAAAGTGAACAAAAAATTCACGAAACGTCGATAAAATATGAAATAAAGAACTTTGAATTTTATTGTCTTAAAAACATGTTAAGCCTGATTAGCTAAACAAAATAAAAAACTAACACAATCAGATTTAACTTGGCCAAAGAAGAAAAGCAACACAATGATATTTTTTCAACAAAGGCAATACAAACCGAAAATTTTTTCTAAATAAAATACGCGAGCTTTTTCCCCAAAGTTCTTTCAATTCGTATCCTTTCTACTTTTGATTTTTATCCACGAAGCCAAAAAAATAAAAATATAAAAAATTTAAAAATAAATAATAAAATAAAGTAGATTAAAACTACAATTGTACACATTAGTATGTATTGTGTGCTTTTCTGTATTCTTAAACATTTTTATCATATAATTTTGAAAAGGAAGAAAAACATAAAGTGCTAATTGAAAACTAAAATTAAATTAGTTCAGTCTTACTTACCACAACAAAATATGATGAATTAAATATAACAATGTGTTATAACATATAAAATACGACACAAGATGCTTTTGTATACTGTGAATAAAACATACATGAGTCGTACATGCAACAAACTTATAATAAATTGTAATTAAAAAAGCCAGGATTGCCATCACTGAACATTCATAGCGAGTGCAAAAAGGGGATATGAAAAAAAAAAATTTATTATTTTTGTTAACATTATTGTATAAATCAACATTTATATGAATAAATATTTTAATAATTATTTTTATTGATATCTTGAATTTTATAAAGGATTTCTAAAGACAATCAAATTATATTCTAACAAATAAGTCTTCACACAAATTGCATCCTTTTATTATTTGAGCACTACCGAAGGACTAAAACATGTAACTTTGTTATTGATAAGACATCGCACAGTTGAGAGAATCATAGCAATTTTTCACAGTTTTCTCTTACTTGCATTTGATGTCCTTTAAATGTTTCAAAAAATGTTGTAGATGCGAGAGGAAATAAATTTTTTACGAAATACAGAAAACACCCTGACGTTTATAATTTTACATTTTCCAAGCTAAAGATAAAGAATCGAGTTTTAATTTATTTTATTAAATACAGCGTTCATAAGAAAATAAATCCACGAAAATCATTACAACGATTTAAATGCAAATGAAATAACTTCTATGCCAATGGGGTCTAATACAATTAAATAAGACCCAAGCAAAACTTACTTAAATGAAACTTGAAAAACTAACTACTCTGTAGTTTGCAAATTAAATAATACCCATATTTTATAGCCTTTTCATAATGAAATAAATTCCAGAAAGTTAACCCAGCCTGTACATGCCTTAAAGAAAAAAACTTGCGTCGTGTCGATATAACAAAAATGCAAAGCCATAGACGAAATAGTCCTTACGGCATATACACGCCAGTGCAGAAATAATAACATTAAAGAAAATGAAAATAATTTTTTGAATAAATTTTTTCCCAATACAATAACGCTAAAAATATTTTTTTTGAGTGAAATCGGTATTGAAGATAAAGAGATATTTTGCACGTATATATAATATTATTTTTCAGTCATATATTGGACAATTAATATATTAAAAAATATCTTGAATTTACAAAACATTTTAAGAACTGAAATACAATTATGTCATAATAGAAAGAAATAACATTTTCCCCTGCTAAATATATTTAATATACATATATTGAATGATTCGGACATAAAAACATTAAGCCACTCTAAAACCAACAGATTCTCAGAGTTTCTTAGTTACCTAAATGTTCAGACTTAAGATCTTTGATGAATTTTCTCATACAAAGTACATTATCATACATTATTTATTACTAAATAAATTAAAAGTAACCATTAATATGAAAGTCGACGTGTTTCAATTTTACTTCGGACCCATAATATTATAGATTTATTTTGTTCGATTCGCTTTTTTATCATAACGATGTTTATTGTTACTCTTAAATATTTATTAAAAGTATTCGATATATTCTGCCAACTAATAGGTGAACAATGTTTTACTTATGGTGGGCTTAGTTGCTAGTGCTAACCATCAGCGTTCAATGTCATATTGTTGCACAAAAGCCCAGGAATATAGTATCAGAATTCAATAATATTATTCTATTCACAAGAAATACAACCATCGTAGGCTTAAAAAAATTTATAGTTTTAGATTCCATTTATACAATTTGTAGCATCTTGGACGACAATGTCTACCATTGGTTCAATGGTAAGCCAATTTCTTTTATGAATTTAAACCTTTTTATTGACCTTACGCGTTGTTCAGTTTCATGGAAAAATATGATTGTCCTTAGCATATTATCACTTCTTTCGATTTCCCAACAAGTTTTTATCAATGAAAAAGTAAACTCTAAAATTTCAATGTGGAGAACCTTTATATGACCATTTAAAAGCAAGAAGCAAACGAAACAGGAGATTATGGATAAATTTTATTTTTATCTTTCAGTGGCAAGACACAAAATTAAATTTGTTGTTGTAGTATAAAGCAGAAGTAATACTACAGTTGCTAACAAATATTAGAAACCAATAAAATGCATTTCCAGTAACAAAAAATTTCAAAACGTAACTTTTACAAAATTCTTTTGTGGTCAAGGCATTATCTTGAGAAGATTCATTAGTTAATCATTATTAATCAGAAAGAATGATTTTGTAAAAATTGGTTTGTACATAAATATATATAACAATTCATAGCCAGATATAAGAGCCTTATAGGTGAGCAAGTAAGTTGAACAAAAAAGCTTTATGAAGGCTTAGAAGCTTTCATGTAATAAGATCCAGACCAGGCTGAGTTCTGCTTCTCTTGAAATATTTTAAGATTACAAATATGTGGTATAAGATTATGTGCATTCTTCTCTTATCTATGCATTATATGAAACCAAATATGGTTTCCAAGTTATAGTCATCCAAATTTGGATTAGTTATATGGAATGCTTTATAACTTGAAAACACACCGCAAGTAACACCGTCTACTTTTGGGGAGCGTTAAACTTTTTATTTTTTAGTTACTAATGATCAATCTATTTGCACAAGTATCTCTATAATAAGATGATGTCCTTTTTTCTAAAAGACAACTATAATATCTTTGTTTACTGAAAATTTCGAATCCGCTTTTCAATGCTTTCTAAACTTGAGACCTTTTTTTTCCTTTTAAATAATATTTCATTGGAAAAAGTCCTGACTGATATCGCATAAGCGCACTTGGGAATAATGACTATTTCTTATAAAAAATATAATTAGTAAAATAAACACTATTTATAAAATAATTTGCAAGACTTTTATTGGCTTATAGTTCAGTAAAAGCATTAAAAAGTGATTTTTACAATACTTAGGCTAAGTTGAAATTGGTGTAAGTGAGTTTCATTTGAATTATATTTTCTAAAAAACCAAAGCATTTTCTTAACTTCTTTGGAAACTCATTGTTACTGAGCCTCTCCCAAGAACTTGATTTGTCACGGCTGGTACCAAGGTTATTTTGTGAAGTACCATTGCTCTTTTATGTGCTGATGCATAATTAAGGTGGTAATTAGGGACAAAGTGCTTAAGTCTCATGATGTAATTTTACAATAGAGAATTTTCAAATGTTGCAGTTGAGTTTTAAAAACAAATTAACTTCATTAGGCTGAGTATTAAAAACATTCACTAGTTTCATATATTACAAACAAATTATGCTTCATTTTGCAGTTTTATGAGTTCTTGTTTCAAATAAAAAGTGATCATAAATAAAAACCAGGATGAAACTCATTACGCTGCAACCCTAAAAAAATTAAAAAGCAAAAAGCGTGAAATTTTGGTGGAGGGTACGTTGAAGTGGAAGACTAGAATGGTTCTTTTAACTTATCTTAATCATAAGTCGACTTAAATACTTGTATTTTATAGCCATAAATACAAATAATGTTAACAAATTTCTTAAGCCGAACGTCACCAACATTATTGCTTTTGTCAAGGGGGATGCATGAACCAATTACCGCTGAAACAAAAATTCTTTGCAGTTGCATCTCTATTTGCAATATTTGGCGTTAGTTTTCTTAATCCGAACGAAGTTTCGAAATATTTGTGCATACTAATTATTCAAAAAACATGCTGCATGAAAAGTATATCTTATTTTTCATGCTGCAGTAAAATGTATGGTTTAAAGAAATATGAAAATAGGTTGTTAAATTTTCACTGGAAAAGTGCTGCTGAGATCTGGCTTCAATCTTGGTTACCGAATAAAATTAATTCAATTCTACCAATGAAATCACTATATCACGGTTATATGTCCTTTTTATACTAAGACTATATATTATGGTGGGTTGGAATAATGTCTAAGAGAGTTTAATTTCTATTAGTACCATCTGTCAAATGATAAGAAGACATATCGGATGAACTCCTTTTTGAACAATGGGATGAGCATTTCAAAATCAAAAGCCTTAGAACTCTAAACATTTGCGGTGAAATCATTACATATGGAGTAAATAAAAATTTTCTAAATTGATAAGGAAGTAGGAATTTTTCTTAAGTTCGGCCATTCAATCCGATGGGAAAGGAGAAGACAAAATAAAAGGACCTTTTAAGCTTAAAAGAATTATAAAGAATTTTTGACATATTATTAATATTATTTTGGGTACTTATTTGTTAAGGGTATTAATCCAGTCTTTATATCTGAAGCCGCGCTTACGCTTATAAGTTTTCATTAAATCATTTAAAAAATATGTATATTTAAGGCTATAAAGCTGACTTGGATAATTCATAATCAAAAGACTTTAATTCCCAAAAATTATGATTTATTTTAAATTTATTTTCTTTTTACTTTTAGTGAGGATTACTATGGCGATGTTGATCTGAAAGCTCTGAAAAAGCAGGGCTATTAATAAAAAGTAATTAATATCCAAAAAAAAAAAATTCAAGATTTTAGATTAGAGTTGAAAAGCTGAGAAAACCAACCACTTCATCAAAAGCTACTTACCACACTTTAAGAAAACTCTTGCAAACTGCTTGTGTTACTTCAACATGACCTGCATTGTGGGACAATTTTTCTTTTATTCTATTAATGGACCAAATAAATACATTTTAAAATAATTCTCTATACTTTGCAATAAGTTTAATTGAAATTACGGAGTGAAGAATATATAGAAAAATAAAAATTTATTTCAATTGTCCTAAAATAAATTATATCTACTCTATAAACTATTAAATTTATGTATATGTTTTCAATATTTAAATGAATAAATAACTCACACATATATAGCCACCCAAACACATAGATGTTATCGAATGCATATCCCAGCAAGCATTTTATTATCATAGAGAATAATTCTTCTACTATTATTGATAGCATTTAAAGGACCACGAGTGTTTTGGTCATAGTTATAAGAAAACTAAAATTTGTTTTCTACGTAAATAGTTTTAAATAATTTCTCTTTTGTAATTCGATGTATGTTACTTTCTTCTTTAATCTTAAATTTTTATTGAGATGTTTGTATCAAAAAAGCATTATCTGTACTAAGACAACAAAGAGCTTACAAAGTTAAAGTATACACACACATTTACATTAATAAGGACGGAAAACAGAAGCTTAAGATATAAGCCAATGTCATCAAAATATAATGTTATTTACTACACTATTATATTTCCGTAAGGGTAAGGCTTTGTTGTATGGTGGAAAAAGTGTTGTGAGCACAACCCTTGCTCTCACCCGTTATATGTTGTTATGTCAGATAATGGTAGGCAACCTTTCGAATTTGAACAATTTCATATAATGGAATGAGAACAATTCCATATAATGGAATTATCTACAATAATTCGTATTTTCTAATAACCACAAACAAGCATTTTCTTTTTACTTATTCAAATTATTGTAAGTGTTCTTAGTAAAAACTAATATCTAGTATAAATGAATTCTTTTTAAGACTATTTGCTTTATACTAAAACAGGATAATTTATTAGTGTTTGTAAATATTATACCAATAAACATTTATTGAATAAATTTATATTCGAAAATAAAATAATATAATACAATAGCATTTATGTAACATTGCTGTAGATTAAGTCAAGTTATTAAATTTAATCTAATTGAATTCAATATATAAATTATCAAATAAATGTATAATTAAATAAATATATGTGTGTACTTGTATGTGTTTGTAATTCCTTGTCCTATAGAAAATAACAACCATAAATAAGTAAATAAACATATGTGTGTGTGTGTGCGTGTGCTAGTTTGTGTGTGTATGAGTTGTTCTTTGTGCCAGAGCAAATAAGAGCCAAACAAAAGTGGCAACTTAAGTTAGAGCGTCTGTAGCATATGAAAACAAAATTCTCATTTGCCGGTTAATAAGATCTACAAAATATAAAGACACATATATATGTTCTTAGTGAAATATATATATTTGTTGCCAATACAATGGCTTGCATTGCATCAAAAACGAGTAACTATGTAATGGATATAAACAACATCTTTGTGTGGTGAACCAAAAGATTCTTCATATATCGCATATTAGCCAGGGAACTCAGTTAATGAATGAAATCGATATGCATTCATTATAAGATAATTATAGTACAAGACTGTTGGAAGATTTTTTATCTTAATTGTGAAGCTTTTACTCAAGATGTAAATTGAAGTTTCTGTTTTTTTCAGCACCAATTATCTCCCAATAATATACAAGTGCATGATTTAAGCTTATCGAAGTTACAAGTTGACAATATTCAGATAAATAAATGAAAAAGAACCCAAAATGCACCAGAAAATATGATGGAATATTGGACAAGTGAGCATCTTTTGTTATAATAATTACAATATAAACACACAAAAATAAATTAAGAGTTTTCAAGGATATATTTTAGCAGATAGCGGAAGAAAAAAAAACACTCTTATCATTTGCATGAACATCTGAAACAAAAACGTAATGAATAGGTCCTTGATTACCCGAAACTGGCACTAACTCATTTATATAAAGATAATCACAAGGGTTCTATAAATTGCAAATCGCATGAAACTTGGCGATTACCAACACATTAGGCGATAACATCTAGACCTTTCTTTTGTATCCAGTTTTGCCTAAAAATTTGGCACCCAGTATATGAAATTTACATACTCGTACATAAAAAATTGCAACTAAAATACATAAAATTTTCCGAATACCCTCTTACAAACATAAGGGTTAAATAAATTCGTATTGCTTTTCCAACAATTATTATTTTATCTAAACATTGTGAAGGCTTATGAAACCAATCAACAAATATTTTTCTATCACAATCTGCAAAACATTATTATTTTTTTAATCAACAATTTGTCAAATAAAACCTTCCAACTGCGAAGGACTTTTCTTTGAATTTCACCTAAAGATATATTTCTAAAAATTCTTACAAATATTTAAGCAATTAAAAGAACTAAACGAACAAATTATTTAAGTCCTTGTGAAAAATTATGCAATTCTTTGCAATTTGAAAGTTTTAATTATAATAAAAATCAATGTTTTAAAGTTTGAAATTATTTTTTGTGACTTGTGTTGAAAGGCTACATAGTATATGCAGAGCAACACATTCAAAATGTTTTCAATAGAGTTTGTAGCTCCAAGATTAAAATTTATTTTCAGCTAATAGCTCTACAGAAAATGGTTATATACAAAAGAGTACGATTTGAAATCTTTTTACATCACAATTAATAAACAAAGGCAACGTCTACATGTGTATGTGTGTGCTTTTGTAATTTGTGTTTTCACATTTTGTTGACAATTTTTGTTGCACAATTTGAAAGACCAATCATTGGTTGCAAGCCCAAGCAATGCACCGAGCATAAGCAACACATGTTGGTACATACGTCTGTGTTTTGTGTGCAGTATTTGCAAATATCTGGAAGAGAAGCACAGACGCATAAAAAAGATAACAAAATATTAATTATTGATAAAATGAACCCAAACAATAACAAATGATGTCCATATTAACACACACACACTGTCACACATATTGACATTACAATGCACAGTGGAACAATTTTGGAATATAAACTACATTCACCCAGCAAAAACCGAGAATCCAGTGAAATCAATAAAATTAAACAGTTGTGATTTAGACATAGTACATCTTAATATGGGAAATATTTCGACATGGATATGCCGTTGCGAGGTATTTTTATTCCTACTCCTTGGACTTGTTAAAATGCAGTCGGAGCATTAAAAAACGATATTTTGGCAGTGCTGCAAATGTTATTCTTCCTAGAGTTTTTTTTTATTGATATTCTCTTATAACTGCCACTAGTGGCCCCAATGTACGAAATTTTACTTCAATTCGTCATGTTTAGCATGCATTGTTCCTACCACCTCAGCCACTTTACCATTGAAACTGTCATTAGCTTATTGCATATAAAATAACAGTAAATGCGTCCGCGAGACTGAAAGCTTTTATCAGAGACTTAGTAAAAAATAACTTCCAATGAAGTCAGGAAAATGCAGACTATGTGATGGAAAATTAATAACACTGCGATGGTTACAAATGCATTTAATACATTCTGCTTTTTGGTGTCTATTCATTGAATTGGAAGTTATCCTCATTTCTGGCCTCTTTTCAAATAAATTTAATTTTATATCATAAACCTTGCTTTAAATATAAGATTATTCCTATAGAAATGGGAGTCTATAAAAACTTCAAATCTTCCGATAATCACAATTTGATTTATCTCGTATGACAAAAATATTCTCAGTTATAGGCTGATTGAAAATATTTTCATAAAAATATAAAGAAGGGAGGTAAAACATTTTTTCAAACTAAAACAATGTTGGTTTTGATCTTAGGAGACCTTGCCAACTTAATCTTGCAAAAGATCAAAAGATCATGCAATGGATACTTTGAAGAAAATAAAAATGTCATTCCTTATTTTTAAGTAAATTTTTCGGTATTTCAAACTACAAATAAATTTAAGCGTTTATCCAAAAGTCATCTACTTATTGCTTGTTTTTTTCCATTTAATTTCACTGTGCTTTTACAAGGCCTAAATAAGAAATATCCCACAAAAAGAACAAAACTTAACCTTCTATTATTTTCATACATTGTAACATGCAAAAACAAAGTGGACGCAAACTAGACACTCTTGGTGCGACAGCCATAAAACCCTTAATAACAAGTTCCATGAATTTAAACAAATACATGCTTCAACAAATACAAGTGTCCATACACACATATAAAAAGTTTTATTATTTCCATGCAGTAGAGTTTGGTTACAACGGACTAAAGAAAAGTGCCCTTGTAAATTTGTGGGTACTATAGTCTGTTTCTCTAGACAAGACTAATTGCTTCACAGTTTGTGTTTGTTATTAAAAAATACTTCTTAAGTGGAAAGTAAAACATTTTTATGATATTTTCTTGCGAAAGTTACAGGCAGAGTGCTTTTCTGAGTTCCGCAATTATAGACAGTTATCATATATGTGTACCCTCATTACATTTTTTTTGTCCTGGAATTAGGATTTTCTGGCCAAGCCAAGTTCTTTTACTCCAATTCGGCTCTATTTCTTTCGACAATGACAGTCATGCTCACCAAACAAAAATAGCAATCGTCAGGATGGTTCACTTGTTCATTTTAGATCATAGCGATTTTGTTTTTTTTTCCTTATTTGGCAATAAAGATAGAAACTTAACCCATGTTTTTCATACCTTTAGAGGAATCCAAGGCGTGGGCTTTATCTCCAGCGGATGCCTAAAATAATTTTCGTAAGTTTCAGTTCTGCTCGTCGATTATTCCGAAGGCACAAGGAGATATGAGTACTCCCTAACAATTACCTAATACATACATAAAGACATAGATTGGGCCCATTCACCCTACAGAATCTTTGCAATCTATACAAAGAGAGAATTCACATACAACATACAACAACACAGCTATAGAATTCAATATCTGTTCACAAATTTATTTAATTTTAAATTTTTTTGATTACTTTTTCAAATAATGGCAACTATTTATTTTCAGGCTTTAGAAAATAACTCAAAATATATTCGATATTGTTTTGTTCGTAAAAATTTTCAAGCATTTTTGTAAAAATAATTTTTTTTATATTGTTGATACTTCAACAGTTAAAGGATACCGGAAAAAATGATACTTGGTATGAATAGAATAAATAAGTGGCTTAAATTAAATGAATTACTCGTAAATATAGATGAGAAGTTAACGATATATATGGAAATATATAGACGCGATAGATCGGATTTTGTAAACTATAATCAAAATATTGTAACTGGTGGCGCAAAAGTAGCTAAAAAATATTTAAAAGGTACTTCGCTAAAGCAGAATTTTTTAATAATTGTTTTTGTTATACGTGTAACCGTAATACTTTAAATGAAATAGCGGTCGAAAGCTGTTAGAATCGTTACGAGCGATAGCTCATTGTAGCCTCTGTAGGCTCTAACGGAACTCCACTGTATGTTTAGACTTGTATGAATATATCCAAATGTAATTACAGTATTGTAAATCTATAAGAGTAGAAGTTTTTTTTTTTATTAAAAATTCAGTTTGAAAATTCTTTAAAAATTTTCTTAAATCTATAAAAAAATTTAAAAGAGATGTATAAACTTTTCGCGTAAAATCTTTTTCTAACGTGGACTATATTCACTGGAAAATAAAAATAAAACTTTAAGACACTTGAGTAAAAAATTTGTTCTTCCTTTAGTTCTTAATAGGAAAAACTGTCAGTTTACAAGAATTTTGTTGAAAACTAATTTATTTAAAGTTAAATTTTCCATTCTGCTCTAAAGGGAGGTCTCAATATTGGAATAAATTGTACTCAGGTAGTACAAAAAGTTGATATATCTCATCAATAAGATTTTTAACATTATTTGTATCCTTTTAATATTCATAAATGGACACCAAAAATATTTCGGCATTTGTCCAAAAACTATTTTGCGCAATTTTTTTCTATGGGAACACATGCAAGAATTAGACACAAAAATTAGTTTGGGATGTAATTATATATAAAATCGCATAAAAAAAAGCTTGATATTATCAATGATAATATCCTATTTCAAGAGTGATCTTTGTTGAGATTTCTTTGCTCAATATGAAAGAGTTGTGTGTCAATCAATATGTGGAGGCAATGGTACCTTTCATATCGAATTCCACAAAAATCTCTAAAAGGATTAAAGCAAAATTTAAGTTTTTATATAAAAAATTTGAACTGACTTCAAAGATATTTTGAAATAAGCCAAATAGCCAAACAGAGCATTTTGAAGTTTTCTATTGAACTTCTTCTTCGTCTATTATTTTTAACTATTTTTATTAAATATAAACTGAACTTCGAATCTTAAATCTAATATTTATTCTAAATTATTTGACTTTAGCTTTTTTTGCTGGACAAAAGAAATCTAAATTTTACGTTTTCTCATGTTTTGATTTAATATTTGTTGCGTTTTTCTAATATAGAATGTTCCATTCGAGTGGTTTCGGATGATGCTCTAGTTTCTGTAAATACGTTGCTACTTACTTTGAAACTACAGTTTTAACCGATGAAACGTCTAGATATTTGTGAAGGCACGATTTTTTAATATACCAGGGAGGGGCTGTTATCACTCGGAGAATTTAATTTATACTCCTTTGAATTTGTTATATATTAGAGGCTGAGGTGTTACTCCACTAAATTCATACCACCATATTGGTATCAGGGTTGCGTTGTGTAGCAAAAGTTTAATATCTAGGCATAGTATCAAATTCCTTGTTCACAGTCAATCCCAGATTTGGATTATCAATTGCAAAATTTTTGGTTTTCACATATGAGAAATTGATTGGAATATAATTTTTAGGTCTCATTTTTTTCAATTTGAACATCAAGAAATAAACTAAATTTTTCATGTTTAAGTAAACAAAAAGAAAATGTTTCTAGTCTTTAAAACATGTATGAGAAGATATGGGAAACTCTAAAAATACGAGGTCACACACGTGTTTGAATAGTAAGAAAGAAATAAAGAAAGCAATTCATTATTTTAATCACCATTCAAAAGATAATTTTCCAGGCGGCTCTCGTAAATGCGTGTCTGAACAAAATCACTAACACATGTCCATGGCTAAGTTTAGTTTAAATAAAAGCAACATTTATTCTGCTTGCTTAGTTTAAATTTACAATAGCATCTATTCAACACCCAAATGCACTTTGAAAGCTTTTACACATACCCATAAGCTTAAATCACAGAAGCCAAGTCTACATACATGTTGCGGATGACTGTGTGACCACATTTGCGAATTACATATATTTTATAAACAAATGTAACATTAGCTTTTGTATTATTTTATCAAACATTTGCTTTTATGCATGTTTGTTAATTGAAATCAATAAGTGTTCATTGTACTGGAACGAAATGTTTACAGAATATGGCAATTTATACGATGGGTGCGCGAACAACATTTCTCTTATGATGATGCTCCATTATATATACGAGTAAATAGTCACTGTTATATACAATAATGTTCAATAGAATTTAAAAATAAATGTATGATATGATTTTTGATATAATTTCTTTTCTTCAATTTTACTTAATCATTAAGATCTTTAATTAAAATTTATTGAAGAAAATTTAAAATCAGCCTTATGCTTTCCTACATTAACAGTTGTAGGCTTATTGTTCCAATTCCGAATGAATTAAATTAAAGTTTATTGTTTGACAGTTGTGAATAACTTCTTTAGACGAAATTAATTCATTGTAGGGAAAAGAAAAAAGAGCAATTTAATAAATGAAATACATCACACAGTGGAGGAAATGGACTTAAAGTGAAAAATACATATTTTTATTTTACTATCAATTGTTTTAAAGCTAATTAAGGTATTACGTTGACCCTTGACTGGTGATACATATTTTTGTATAAAAAAGTTCTTAAGGAACTTGATTAATTTTAAATGCTTCAGCAGCATTTTATTATATGGGAAATACTAAAGATTCTTAATACAAAAATCTATGAGAAAATCATGGCATTAGATTAACCTCTTCTGAAATAATTCTTTGTCACTTTTAAAACACAACCTGTAGAGAGAATATGAATTCAAACCCTTGCAAATATAAAAAATGTTTCAAGGTTTGCAAATATAAAAATAATCATGGAATTTTGGTGAAATTTTCGAAAAAATTTATATTTTTAATTGAGATATAAATTGATAGTCACCTAAAGCCTTATGAACATTATATTGATTTCTATAATGAATTTGATTTTCAACTGGAATACATTCCCCAATTAAAGGATTTATGTGTTTTTTCTCATAGCCTTTAATCACTATTTAACATACCTGATTACGGCCCGGAATCGTTAAGAAACAGTTCATGTTTCATTACTAAAGAAGGAGTTAAAATCTCTTCAATTGGATAGATGAGTAATTCATGCAACGATTCGGTAGCATGGAAATCAAACTTAATTTAAGTCGACACAGTGTTGGTTAAGTTAGAAGGTAAAAATTAATATAACTCAAGTTAAAAATCTTAAAATAGCTTATATTGAAGAAAAATTAAAGCAAAAAAAGGTTATCCAATCTATTTTGCTGCCAACCTCATAAAAATTGGAAAAATATTATATTTTTATACATGTTCTAAAAATTTAAATAATGTTTTTTTTTTTTAGTTGAGTGTAACTTTAACGTTTATTATTTTTTTTGCAGAATGTCTGTTGAACTCTCACTATTGTAAAACATCAGTTTTGTACATTTAGTTATTTATGCAATATGTAAGTTATACCACAACATTGAATTTCACAAACATTTTAGTACTCGCATAATCAAGTTGTTACCACTGATGGTGCAGAACTGTTGCGGTCTCCCTGTCCTTTTTTGTTATTGTAGTTGTTTCAAAAGAAATTACGACAATTTAAAGTACGTTTAGGTGGTATGATTATATATGACACAGACAAAATCAATTTTTGATAATATACTTTTTAAATATAAACTGCTCCCATGGACACTGAAAATAAAAATTAAATCAGCCCCAAAACAACGTCAAAAGCACGAATTTTTTTACACTGGTTATGACTCTTGAGTGAATTCAGGATTACTTAAAAGTGAAAATAAAAAATTCTAAGAGTTGATTAAAATAATCATTACACTAAAGTACTAAGACTACTTCTTATTGTCTTATTAAAAATCGCTAAGGAAGCAAACTTTTTTAAAATTAAAAAGGCCTTTGCCTTCTTCTTGCTCTAGTAGAGGACTTCTTTTCTTTAAGCGGAATGGTAGACAATCTCCTAGAAAATAAATTAACTGGTTTCATTTCTAAGGACTCGTTTTGCTTAAAGAAATTAATATATAAAAATATTGTTCTATACCGATTTTTTTGATCTTATTTTTGAATTGTTATATAAAGGACATTAAAATATTAGATTTTTAATGAAGTACTAGTCGCAGGTTTTGTAGTAGAGTACAAAAGTGGTCAAAACTAAATTTGAGGTTAAAATTTAGTAAAAAATTTACAATAAAATTTAAATTAAAACTGTTTAGTTTTCGTGCAAAGTTTTTTAAAATCGCTATCACTAATGTTCAGAAGTGCTACTTGCTATCTTGGTTTCACCGGTAGAAATCAAAATAAAATTAGTGCAATAATTTTGCACTTTCATCAAGTGTCAGTGCAAAGTGTAAAATTAATGCATTAGTTTCAACCGTATGGATTGAGGCATAAATGGCCTCATATGTATGTGTGAGGGTACATTTATTTTGAATAAAAGTATATAATAACAAAATAGATTTTTTTATTTATGCATAATTGCAATGAACATTATAAAGAAGTTATAAAAAATATCCCAATATGCTTATAAAGACGTTGGGCTTAGTTATGATGAGCATCCTAGCAAATTTGATAAAAAAATTAGGACAAATAATTAGGACTGATTTTTTATTTATTGGAACAAGTAATTTGCCATAACGTGTATCCTTAAATAAGTACATTATACTCCCTACATATATACTTACGTACATATGTTTTTATACATACATACATATTCGTAACACAACCGCCGACCTGTTGTCAATTAGCCACCAAATCCTCATGGCCCACGAAACCCGCAGCTGAATATTGACGCGGATTAGCCACAGGCTACGAAAGACATCTTCAACACTATTTTTTTTAATAATTTTGCCGAAATCTTACAAGGTTCTAATAGTTGCCTCCCGATATCTTATTGTAATCATATATCCCCCCGGGGGGCACGGTTTATACATCTTGTCATTGTGGCTTGGGTTTGTGCTTTCTGGGGTATAGGGTTATCAGGTTTCCGGACCTAGGCATTTTTGCTGATAACCCCTAAAAACTTGTATGTTGCTACCCAATCCCTGAATCAACAGGGCAACGGGCGCGCATGCAAGTAAATTAAAGGTGAAAGTGGGTTCGCTCGCTCGTCCGGTAAGTGGGTAATATGATCTTTCCAGACCTTGATCTTTGACCAATTACCCCTTGAACTTAATATGTTACTACCTAATCCCTGAAATAACAGGGCAACGGGCGTTCATATAAGATATTTAAGGAAGTAGCTCTGCCTATGCTTGTCTGGGTAGAGGTGCTACCGATACCTCAGGTTTGCTTGAGACCTAAAATCGGAGGTGTTTTTAACACGCGGTTGACTAGAGTCCCATCTGGTGCCAAGGGAACCTGTAGCCCCTAGAACTTGTCCTAGACTAGTTATTGGTGAGGATCCTTCGGGGATCACGAGGTGGCTGTATTGAAACCCAAAGATACGCGGGAAGAGTTATGGGTCAGATGAGTGTGTCTGCAAAAGGTGCTAGTGACCGATTGTATTTGCTCTCTTCAGGCCATATATCTCTAGGTGTTGTTGCTATTCGACAAAGCTACCCTGATGTTTTGCGGTTGGCGAAGCCTCAGGTAAGATGGGGGCACTATTTTGCTGCCGGGCCATTGGGGTAGTAGGAGGTTAAATAGCTCCAACACTCTATCAAGGTGTCTGTACATGGTTCTGTAGCCTGTACAGAATTTGCTACCAAGTCGTCCCTGTTAGGGGCACATGTGGTACCACACCCTGCATGTGCCTCTGAAAGGGATGACGGGACGGTGGTGAACGGCTTTATTCACCCAGTGCGAATAGCACCGTCAGGTAAGGCCTTCGGGCAGGTACTGACGTAAAATTTTGACATATTTGTAATCATATATCAACAATATCTGGTGGTTAGCAGAGTTCAAGCCAATTCAATCATCATTATAAATGTACTTATAAAGAGCCGCAGGGCCCTTGCGATGTGATGTTGAAAAATTGGCTGAAGGGCTTAAAATTAAATTTTTATACAATTATCAAAGTGAATGACTTGGCTTGGTAAAAATTTTGCACTAATTATATAATCCTTTTATGTAAAAATCAGGCAGTAGTCAGCTGAACTGCAATTAAATATTTTTCATTTCTAGAAAAACGTCATTAAAATCACAATAAGACAATAGCGCAATTTCACCAAATTTTATGAAATATTATTTAGGAAATATTTTTTTTTGACCCCAATAAAAATTTTTAATTAATTTAAACTGGTAGAAGATTTGGTCATCGATGTACATCAGCAGAAGACATTCATACATGCATGAAGACGATGTCACTCTTGTCAAATACTTTTCAGTCAGAAAGGGTGTACCAAAAGAGACGTAAATGGAATAACTTAATTTACCCAGTACAGACAGACAATGCGATTATTTTGCATATTGTTTCAAGCTTATAAACATTTTTACCAAAAAGTGAATCCGTAATAATAAGTGCGATAATTAGTCACGTTTATCGTCTAAATCGTTACGGCCTTATGCTTAAAACTAAACACTGTCGAACAACTGGCTGGGTGGTTTGTCTATTGGCAATAACCATAAAGTATCTAAAAGGTTTGTTGCTTCATTGAAAATATTTGAGCTTTTATATTAGTAGAATGCCACAAAGAAGAAAAAAGGATGAATAAATTTAATGGCACATATGTTGGAACATTGTTGTAATCATTATTTTCAATGTCAATGGTGGTCTGTTTTAAACCTGCTCTAGCACCATGTAGTCTATTGCAAGGAAAAATGGAAAATTAGAGATGCAGTGATTTATGGTCAGTTCTTGGCTAGACTACAGCTAATTTTTTTTTTTTTGGCTAATAGATGATTGCGGTATTAGAAGCATTACATGTGAATACATTTTTCATGATCACGAAGTGAAAATTTCATATTTATATCACTTATTAAATAAAAAATTTGATAATGCTTAATATTTGCATTGACGCCTAAAGTCGACAAAATGGGCAAGTCAATAATAATTACACGAATCGTGGTTTGTTTTAAATAAACCGGTCAAGATAACAACCGTAGCTGGTTGGTAGAAATGTTGCATGAATTAAGTAGATAATATTTATGAAGAAAGAAAAACAGGGGATGATTAAGATGGTTACATTGTGTTCATATGACAATAACTAGAGGTAATGAAGTTAGAGCCTTTATATTTTGTTGGAGCTTTGAATACGGTAGGCTAAATTAACAGATTGCTATTGGGTTAAAGATCAAATTTAATTTGAGTTCACAATGTTTAAAATGTCCTTGTCATATGTATACGACAGAATATCGAAAATTCTCATACCCCTGCCTCATTTATAATTTATATAGAGAGCTTAAATTTACATACAGAAATATCCAACTAAAAAGTTGTGAAATATATTAAATACACGTGAACGCTTATGCGTAGTCTTAACAGAATTTTATTCCTTTGGGAAATTTAATAGAGTCCGATTCTGTAGTAATTAAAAAAAGAAATGTACTCTTCTTTTTATTTATAATTCCGAAATACATTGCAAAATCAATAATTCATTCATTCATTCAAAATCGTTGTCGTCCACAAGGAAGAATTAGGTTGATTTGGTTAACAATATATGCCGTTCAGTTAAAACCACTAAACTGTTTGGAGTTTCAGAAAAACAATTCAAATTATAATTAGTGATATATGAAACTCTGTAAAATATAAAATATTATTTAAATTATTATTTTAATATTTCTTTGAACTATATACTTATCGTCTACCAACCGGCTTGCAGGACTCTTAGTACATTCATTCATTTAACATTGCAAAATTTTGCTCAAGTCGTGCCGTAGTAATAAAAATCCTAGTGTAATTATATTTTTGTTTCTTTGGTAATTCTCCAAGATAAAGGAATTTTGACTGAATGATAAATGTTGGGTTCTTGAGCATAAAAAAAAAAATGAATTGTAAACATCTCTTAATACCTCTATGCAGTAAGTACCTGTTTGCTGTCAAATTGCACACTTTTGCGTCGCCTATTTTATGTGGGTTAGACTAATCTCTTGATAGACATATCCTTTGGTCTGCAGTTTCCTTTATAAAACTGTGCTTATCATGAACCACTTTTAAACTAGACGTTTGATTTGCAAATGCTCACAAATCAGTTATCAATTTAATTTAATTTTAGAAGTTATTTCTCTTAATAGAAGCTGCTGTTTGCCTTCATATATCCTGAAATTTGATTTTGATTGTTTCTTCCATTATTTATTTTTTTTGAACAGTATCGCAGCCTTAATTTAAAAAATCAAGTCACGAAGATGAAAAACAAGAACGAAATTCTAAAATTTGCAAACATTCATATTTGATTTTCATTAAAAATTTAAAACTTTTAAATGTTAATACAACGTCTAAGCTTTTGTACTTTAGGTGGGAAAACTTTTTTATGAGAAACTAAAGCAAATATCTTAAATTTCTCTATTCCCCTTATAAATTTCATTCGGTCAGGTGATCTACAAAATTATACCCGAAATATTTTTAGGCTGTTCGTACTTAAGTGGGCAGGAAATATTTTTACTATGTCGTAAAAATATAAAAATTTGACTTAAATAAGATACGAATATTAAAAATTTTATTTTTGAAAAATAAATGTTTGTTGCAGTGGTTAGGAAACCACGTAATTATAGACACAAAATTATAATTATCTGTAAGAATATCGATTGCGACTGCTTTCCTTCTCAAAACAGGATGACTTATTTGCAAAAAATTAATAATTAATTGTCCTTGTTAGCAAATAGTCATAGGTGTGGGTATTGGCAAATGATGGGTTTTTAAAAATTTCTCTATTGGAGAACGTAAGACACAAAATTGGAACTATCTGTATACATTGCAATTTTCACAAGACTTAATATAATATGAAAAAAAGATCTTATTATCTCAACGATAAATTGGGACCAACGTTGAATTAAAAGAAAAATATCCACTCGCTTATTTTAGTATAAAACTAAATATAAAAATTCCTTTTAAATTATAAATTTAAAAATTGCCAATATGAACATTCAAAAACTATAATTTTTATTTTCAAAGAGATACTAAAGATGTACATCAATACTCGTTTGCACTTCTAAGAGTTATTTTATGTTCCCTTATCAATATTAATAACGAAGTAAAACGAAAATTATAAAACCCTTTTTATAACACAATACAATAGCAGCTGTGAAGTTCAGTAAAAATTTTAATTTCTACTTCACCTGCAAAGTACAATTGCAGTGATATTGGTAAATGTTAATGTTATAAAATAAGAAATAAAAAGCACAATCAAATTGATATCGCAATAAAACGGAAAATGAAATGAAGAGCCCAGAAAAGAGCACCCTTAGAAAAACATCGCAATAATACAAGGCAAATGGTTATAGAATTATGGGAAAAGGTAGCAAAATCAAGGTGTTTTTAATGCCAGTTTCAGCATTGGCTGCATCGATGATTTGATTTTTTCAAAAATTTTTTTATGCTGTGGTGTCCTTGTTATTGTATCCATTTAGAGTACAGTTTTTATACATTTCAGTTTGCGTTTAATACATTTCGATGATTCTTGAACATTTGTAGTGTGTATATTTGAATTATACACACACAAATACTCGCCCAGTTGAATGTCTCTGAGCTTTAGTGGTTGACCGCATTTGCTGCAAAATCTGTTACCAACGCATTACTTGACCGAGTGAAGCCATAAATATCTATGCGATACTGAAATGCAATTACGTAGCATAACAATGAATTGTGAACACTTCGATTGGTTATGATTTCTTATTGTTGTGGTTTTAAGAACAGTGGCTTAGTCGTATGTTTTAAAGGGGGGGAGGAAATTAATGATTTAAACAAATTAAGACTTTGAGTCCAGTATTATAATTTCATTCTTTTAATACCAGCTTTAGCGATTTTGTTATAATTCTGAGTTAATTTTCAATCATAGTAATATTTTATAAACGGATGTGATGATTCTGATTTAAAATAAAATCTGAATTTTTTTATTTTAGTTCATCTAAGTATTTTTTTAGCAGCTGCTGTCATCATTTTCAAAATTGAACTGACTGATTTGTACAAATATGTATGTTAAACTTAGACACAACAATTCAAAAGCACTATATCATTGTGTCCTGCTCAATATTTATTTTTTTAAACCACAGCTCGCTTGGGGTGTAAATGACACCATCAATGTATAATTATTGTTATGTCTTTTATTCAAATGTGCATGGACCAAATTTTTCCTAATGATATGGAAAAAGGTAGTGAAAAATTCGTAGATCAAATATGTGGTACTATTGATTCATCGGCAATAGGATTTTAGTGGCCCTTGAAAGTAATTTATCATATAATCAATATAACTACATAAATTCAATGCACATGGAGTCAATACACCTGTCTTTAATACACAAGGTGTTAAGTGGCAAATCGGGTTCAAAAATAAAACTTCAAACCATCACGGTTTAGCTGATATTCTAGAAAAATTTACGATCATAAGAATTCAGATCTCAATGTCCCAGCTCAATTTTCTTTAGCTGTCGTTAAAAATATATGTTTAAAAGCCATATGTCCAATGTTTTCACAGGTCAAGTTTTTTTTGGAATATATAATATATTTTTTGTTTTATGTCTGTTCCTTATCCTTGGAATAACTCAAAGTTTCAAAAAAACAAAAAATTTTAATTATTCAAAATAATTTTTATATATAAATTAACTAAGTAAGAAATATATTTTGTTTACTTTAAATTAAAGCTTTATTTAAGTTTAAATAGAAACTTTCAACTATAAGTCCATATTTAATCATTATTCTAAGAAAGTATTCATTTCAAATGGGGGTATTTATGGCACTCCGCGAGTCATAGTGGGTTTACAAACTTATTTTCAACTTATCAATGCGCAATGTGCTTAACAATATTTTGTGGCAATTACTTGACCTGCTGCTATGGTGGCTTACTAGAGTCTTTCAAGAGTTAGCCAAATTTCACTAGTTGTTAAACCTTACCGAGTTGGCTTTAAAATTTTTCGTGTATTTCAAAAAATATTTACATGTTGATAAACGAAAATTAATACAAGGCACTTATGATCCTAATTAACGCAATATCGCTACATATTGTTTAATTTATAGAGAGTAAACAGTAATTAATAACTTTGTGATTATTTTTTCGCCATAGCAATAAGACCAACTATTAAAAAATATAACTATTAAATTTAATACATTGAGCCGAGCACTATACAGCTCAGCAGGAATTCAAAGTTGAATTTCTACAGAGCTGAGTTTGAATGAAAAGGAGAATAAAAAATTTGGTGTTGCACACATAGAAATATAAATGTTATATATCGCTGCAACATGGTTCAGATTACAACTCTCTTTGGCTCTTTTTAAAAATGTTCTGTTCCCCTGATAAGACGATACTATGACTAGAAAAGTGGTCAGTGTGACACCTACTGTAAACAATTTCTATCAATACGAATTTAAGACACCTTGTTATAACTCATTATTATTGACTAGAAGCGTAAGTTGTGCATGAGATGCAACCATTTAACCCAACGTACTAGAAAGTTTTATAGAATTTTCTTTTTTGGGGAATGAAAGGGAGAGGAATCCCTTTCCTGGCATGTTTTCTATAGACAAGCCAAATTTGGGATATAATTCGAAATAAATATACAAAATATTGATATTTAGTATGACTTAACCTGGTCTATATTCTCGCAGTTGTCTTTGTGCCAAAGCAAACTTAAACTGTGTTTATATTTTTTAATTCATTTATATTTTATAAGTTACTGTTTTGTAATAAATATTTCATAATAATACGAAGTTGCAGACACTCAAATGCAATGGCTGAAAATGTACTTATGCGTTCCCTTTAACTCTAATGAAATGCAGGCATATCGTCTGACATAATCTCTTACAACTTAAATGTTATCCCTTTCAGTTTTAAAACATCGACGGCCTTTTATGTTGTTTATTTAAGGAATGCAACTATTTGGTTACTTGCAACTTTTCAAATATACAGTTATTGGATAGGATTTATGAAAAAGGAAATAAGGCAGTGAGAAAATGGAGAATAGCAGATTTGCTATTTAGCCAACGAACTCATTAAATGATTTTGTTCATAAGATGTTCATATAGAAGCAAATAAAGTTGTTTTAATTTGTTTGCTACTAACCTTTTTTTACCTTTGACAATCGATTTGGAATTTTGTTTGTTGTGCCTGAAAGCACACCTTGTCAATTATTTGTTGTATTTTATCATATTCCATCTTTAATTAAAAAAAATATTTTACTGGATTAAACTACAATCTAAAGCCCATGGCTCAGCTTTTTCCTTTACGCCCTTTATATTGTGGAAGTTCTTTTATTTTTAAGCAAATTACCCAAATTGACATACATAAATGCTTTATTTACGTATATGCTGTAGTAATTTTAACATGTACATATAAAGAACTGAAAGTTTCATTGCATTTACAAAAATCGTGCATTGAAACTGTTACTTTTATCCCTTTGTTACTTTTTATGAATTGTTTTCTTGGAAAAGAAAGTTTTATTGGTAAATTCCATGAACTGATTATAATGAAAATAAAAAGCAGGACACTTTATGTGGACTAAAGTAAAATTTATGTGCATGACTTTCAAAGTTCAATGGCGAGTATCATAAAAAATATACACTCAAATGACATACATACTCTACATGCTTTTATACGCAGCATATTAAAAAGCAAACACTTACATCCATATAAATAATCTTAACTATACACCCATTTATAATCGTACATACACACAAATTCGCATTGCATACAATATGTAACAACTTTACAATGACATACGAGATGAATATACAATTACGTGTGCTGACAACAAAGATTTCGGGCGAATGAAATGATGTGGCCCTGTATTCAGCAGCATGTAAACGTTAATTTTCACGAAACTCTCAAGCTCCCATTAAAAACTTTTAGCGGTTAATAATACGGGGATCGATATGAGGATCTTGATATAGTTTACGATAAATAGATCACGACGTGTCCTTGGAAGTACAAGTTATTTTCTTTTTACCTACACAGAGTAAAAAGGTTGGTTGTTAAACATTTATGTGATTTTAGTATTGGCTAGAACATACCCAAAGTTACTAAGTGCACTTCTGTTACAATTACTAGGAGATCTGCCAACTTGGTGATATTTTTGACCCTTCATAAATAGGAAAAAAATGCAAGAAAAACTTTTCCCAATTACCTGGTTGTTTTAGATGAAAAACGTTATTAAAGGATTAACACTACGCAAATAATTCTGTGTAATATGTGCATAGGCCAGGATAAAAAATTTTCTGCTATTACATGACTGACTATAGAGAAAGACAGCTTAAATTGTGAAAAATCTGAATCAAAGGAATACGACATGTAAACAAAATGACTAGGTCGACCTATTGATAATAATAATAGTAGCGCATTTAAAAATTTGGGGTTCACGCCCATTTATTTTCTTACAAGACGTGAGATTTTTTCTTATACAAGTGATTTGGAAATTAATAATAATAATAATAATAAAATGATAATAATAATAATAATATTAATAATAATAAAAAGTACTTTGATGTAAAATGAAGTATAAATCTTTTGGATGACATATAAACTTTACGCAGTCCAATCTACAGTCAATAATTAATTGAATACGAATGCATAAACAATTTTAGTTTAAAGAGTCATTCTTCTCTTGCATAAACTCTACAGCAGATAATTTCAATTATTGGAGTTTTATTTAAAATCAAAATTTTTATACTTTATAATTTTCAGTGACGATCACCACTGTCATGGAACTTTGTAGGAGCTGGTTTTCTAAATGTTTTGACCAGCACTGAAATTCATATTAGGGAAGGAATACAAACTTTTTCTGTATTAAAATGCTATAAGTAACTATTCGTTTGAAGATATAAAAATTACTAATTGAAGAATTCGTGTACATTTATGTCATCATATCTTCCACACATCTCAAAGATCATAATCAGAATAATACATTACATACGATCGATCTGCTTTGCAGATGCAAACATCCATCTGTTTTTAAAGATTATTTTAAGTTTATATATCCCTGTACTACATTCTTTTATTTTGATGATTACAATGATTGCGTTATGTTACGTGATACTAGACTAATTGTTATTGACAAATAAAAATGCTGTGATCAAAATTTCTATATCACGTTTAGCTCAGAAATATGACCATATCAAAAGCTTATTTGATTCATTTGTTAGATTTTTTTGCAGAAGTTGAAGTAAAAACTATGGATGTTATTTTACTTTTGATAGTGATCCTCCATCGCTTGAGGGTCTTGGTGGAATTTTTGGCTTTGTTCTACCTTATATTGGTAGGAAAGTAGTCTAACTGGATTTGAATAAAGGTTTATATTATACCCGAGTTACAACAAAGGTCAGCTGTTGTTAGTTGTTTTACAAGGTATACCACACATTTCGAAAAACTCTTTGCCGACAACTTGATTGTAAGTACATATTCAATGTCGCTACACATTTCCAGTCGAACATTAATCGACAGAACAGGATTTGATAGTTTTACTGAATATCCTACTGAGTCCGGTCCGAGAGCCTTCTTAATCCATGATACACAAGCAAAGACACAATGACCTTCGTAGACTAGTAGGTAGTGTACTAGACTCGTAGTGCGAAGGTCCCAGGTTCGAATCCTGCCGCAGAACTTTGGCAGTTTGTGTCTGATAATTAATTGGAGCACACAACACACCTTCACTGGCTTAAGTGTATGTCATATGACATGGGCTTATCACACCCCTCCAATCAACCTAACCTAACCTAACCTAACAACAAAGGTGATTCACGAGTTTTTAAATTAGTTCAAAATGGACAAAACTTTTCTTACTTTGGAAAAAAATTTAAAGCAGTTAAGCAAATTTATTCCATTAAATACTTTCAAAATGTGCATTTTTATGATTAAAAATCCTCGTTCTTATATTTCTGTACTTAGTTTTGGTTAAAAAAACTATAAAAATATTAATTTCATACTTTATTGTTTGTTTTTGGCTTAGCTAGGTATATATCTGCATTTCAATGGCGCTAACCAAATCATCAGTACCCTTTTAGCCAAATCATGATTGAAAGCATTCAAGCTCGTATACTTATGCAAAAGACTACAAATACTATATGAGAATTCAAACAGAACTCAATCATATTTTTCTATTTGTAATCAACAAAAAAGACAAAAGTATAAAAGCTTTGTACAATTACAACACAACAAACAATTATAATTGACTTATTAGTTATTTTGGAGAAGTTCTCGAATAACAAATTTGATAAACATAAAAATATTAAACAATTTAAATTTTTTCTAGGACCCTTACTATTTTATCTTACAAGCCTTAATTTCACATGTAACATAAATAGAATTATATAATATTCCCTTATATATGCAATGTTATAAGCTTTTGTAGCCCTGAAACTACTCGCAGCATTTTCGCTTCAAACCAATCCCTTATAAACCAATATTGAGATTTAGTTTTATTTTCCCACTAACAAAGAAATATGAATACTTTGTTGAAACACCTCTTTCCACTAAAATAACTTTGACCAGTCTTGAATTTGGTTACAAATGTGAATCAGTAGGCAACGTAACAATATCAGAGTAAAATGGCAAGTTTACCGGCTTAAAACATAATTCTCGAAGGCAAAATAGCAGGAATTGCTTTCGCACCGATTCAATAGCATTATAGTGAATTTGGTAAATAGGGTCCCATATTATGGATCCATATTCTAAAATTGAACGTACCAGTGACATGTTTTCCCAATGTACGGGACGTTAAACTCTTTAGCCCAGCGTACCTCTAGTCTTGTTAATTGCAAATGTTATATGGGAGATGAAATTCAGCTGAGGGTCAAGTAAGATACCTAAGTCTACAAAACTGTCGACAAAATATAATTGCTGAACACCAATAAAATATTTTGTAGTTATTTGACTTGCTGCTTAGAACTTAATTCCACTTGGACTGTTTGCGTTCGATATTATGCTGCATGTTGAATAATTTTTTAATATTTGGCGCCCCAAACAATTTTGATAGTAAGAGCCAAATACTGCCAACTAAAGTTCATTTACAAAAATCAAATTCCATACATGAGTTCTTATAACAATAGTGGACTTATTTGTTCCCTCATATTTTTTGTATCACTAATACTCTTACTACCTTTTTTATAGCAGTAAAAAAAACAATATTGCTAGAGTTGGTTGTGGCGAATATTATATACTCTGCAATAGATAATTTTTGTTATATTTTTTATAAAATTTTTAAATGATCTTTTGCAATTTGAAATTCATTGTGTTTTCCATGAAATTTTGTTGATAACTTAATCAAATGTAAAAAAAAATTTATAAAATCTTAAATTTTTCTTTAAATTAATGGGAAAGTATTGTATACCCCATTATAATTTTTTGTATACTTAATTAGAAAATATATTTTTCCACATATTTATATTTACTCAAGATATTTTCATATATTTTTGAGGTTTCTGAAAAAATCAGATTTTTAGTAAAATATATACATTTCAAAATCGATATTTTAATGAACTCTTGGGGGAAAAGTTGTTTCGAATCTTCAATAATTTTTTTATTTTTTGCTGGTTTTTCGTAAGAAAACTTTTATTTTTTTTAAATTTTGAAATTTAATATAATTTTTTAATCAAAAGCTTAAGAGATTTACAAACGGATTAACAAACTGACGACCATTTCCACCTGTGATGAAGGGTGTGAAAAGATTCCTGCAAAAAATAAAAAAATGGAAAGTTTATAAAAATGCAAAATAACAAAAGGAATATATGTGGAGATTTTAGCAAAACGAAAAAAGTTAATATTGAAATAAATAAAAGAGAATCTTCTTATTGCAAGAAAGAGTAATGGTCATACTTCTATTGCCAGTTGTTTGTATTGAGAATCCATTCCCTTGGATTTCCCATTAACCTCAATGTATCTTACAATGAAACAAATTTTTCCGTAAATGAAGTAGAATCAACAATGGAATGTACGTTTTTGGTATGTGCAAGTAAGTTTTTACTCATACTTATTTCTCTTCATGTTAAATTGCTTTCTTTTCAGTATTTGTTAGATTTCATTTCAGGATGTTTTTCAGTTCTTTCACTTTTTTATGTTTGACTTTTTCTTTAATTTGTTGGTCTTTGTTTAGGGTTGACCACCATTACGCAAGTGCTTGTGGTTTCAAAGATACTGGATTTTCATTAAAAACAATTTTTTATAGAATCTTTTTTTAAGTTTTTGATTGGCAGCATAACAAATATTTAGAAATTGTTACTTTGAGACTCGGATTAATTTACAAACATGATAATCGATTATTTGGAAAATGAAAGAAGCGCAGTTGATATATGATGCTGATTTCAATTAATTTAAAATTTTTTCTTAAAAAATTACACTATAGCTTTTAAATGAAATGTTATATTAAAGAGATATCATTCTTTCATAAAAATAAATATGAAAAATGATGAGAGTAAACGATGGCAAAATGGAACAAAATATTTCTAATATTATTGGAAAAAACCTATACTTAGGTTATATTATCTAGATTATCTTATTTGAATTGATGTTAGTTTTTGAAATTGAAAGTGGACTGTTACATAAGCTATTCTAGAAAACCGCACGTATAGTAGCATTATTCTATTCTTATACTTTTAGAGTAAGAGCACTTAAAAATAACAAATGTATGTCCATTGTGTACACTCCAGTACAAGATAATAAGTTGGCTAATAGAAAATGACCGAATGATGTATATGTATGTATTTTTATTTGATATTTCTGATTTTAAAAACTTTGAAATGATTGTGCTCTTAGGAACTTTTCAGTTTCTTTAAAACAAGACTTCACTTCTATTAATACGTCTAAGTTTCTTATTCCTGTGCATTGCTAAAATTTTTTAACGATCATAGAAGAAGCATTGTATATGAAAGAACAAAATGTTTTATATATTTTGTTTTCCATTCAGTTCCTACATATTTGAATGTACATACGAGTATATGACACGTTTAATTTTTGCAACCTATCATCTGGAGTATACAATCCAAAACGTGACATTGTACATATATATTCTTCTAATTAATTGCTTTATAAAATTAGTTATTCGCAAATATCACTCATACGCATAAATAAAGAAACACCCTATCGAACTAAAAAGAAAGCATAAAAGTATGCTATGGTTTTTGTTCTAAACTAAGTATAATAATTCAATAATGACACATATTGCTCATACGCTCTGAGTAAAATTCTAGTCATTGACGATTGCATTATTTAAACAAGGGCGCAGAAATGTTCTTGTTTGAGCGATAAAATATCAGGATTCATATATGAAGGTACAAAAAATTCTGACTAAAGGAGCCATTTGAAACTCGTATATATTGAAATTGTGCTCTCAAAAAATAGAATTAAGCAACACAGAATTTAAATAAAAAATTCAAAACATAATTAGGTATGTGAGAATATGGATTTTGGGCTTAAAACATGATATTAAATTAAGGAAAGAAAACCGCAATGTCAAGATTATTCAGTTTTTCTCATATAATACCTTTAACAAAATAGAATTAAAAGCGAAATATGTTGTTTTTTGTATTGTTTTTTAGTTAATTAAAGCTTATTTTTGAATTAATGAACTCTTCGTATACCATGAGCATGTTGTTATAAAATAAAATAAAAAACAATTTTATTATACATGTTGTTTCGTTTTGCTTTTGCTTATAGTAGAAACAATATGCTCATTTTTGATTTATTTAAGCAAACAAATCTTAAATTTTTCAGAGATAAAATCTATTTCAAAGGCATCATTAGGTAATTATTTAAATATGAAAATAATTTTTGAAATCACAAAATTCTAAGTTAAACAACATCAAGAAAGAGCATTTGCTCAAAAATTAAATAGAGAAAATTCTTTACTGAAAATATAAATACCAGTACAGTCTGAGAATCCATTCAACTCTGATTTTTAGTTATAGTATTGTTGTCTTGGAGCTGTAACTATATGGTAGAAATACTGAGAGCTAAAACTGATAAAGTAAATTTCTAGTCTCAAAATGTGGAAGACAGAAACATTGGAGTAGTCTTTTCTGGGCAGCTCTTTAAAAAATGGTATAAAACTACATCAAAATGACATTAAAAGTAGGACAATACAAAACCAATCAATATAAAGAAGAACTAAAACGAAAGATCAATTATTAAACCAATATCTGACTTTATTTGCATTTTTGTGAAGAAGAAAATGAAAATGAGTGTTATATTTGTTAATGAAAATAATACTATAAAAAAGCGTATCCTTTTAAACTTACTAAAAATTATTTTATTTTTTAAAAAATCCCTACCTTTAAGTCGAAAGCGAACAAAAATTCTCTGACAAACATTATTATGTGTTTAATTATAGGTAAAATTATCAATTAGTAAATTACATCAATTATTATTAGTGTTCCAAGTTATCTGACATAATTCATTAAGAAATTAAATCAAAATCAAATACATACATGATGATTATGCCAAAAACATTTATTGTTTCTCCTTGATTATTTTTTTCTTTTATCCCCTTTTTCATTTCACTTCACACATGCAGAGTCTTAGTTGAATTTTGCAGTACCCTATATATACGAGCCAGATCTCATAAATAGGTTTTATTTCATAATAGTAATTTTCGATTTATATGTATTAAAATTTTGAATACCAAAGAGTTCTTAATTTAAAAAAAAATTAAAGAAATAAATTATAATACACTATTTTATTACAGCCCATGATTTTTTATTTATTTATTTATTTTATTTTTGCAAATACCATTTCCACTGCAACCAAAATAAATTATTATATGACTTACATATACAAACACATTTGCAAATTTGTTAAACACAAAGCTTTTTTGATTTCTTTGGTTAATTTGTATTTATGTTATAATTTATTAAAAAAACGCAATTCATTATTTGACATGGCTTATTTCGTAATACAATAAAAAATTATTCCCTACCTTTTGCTTTTGTTACGTCTGCTGAAATTTTACTTATGTATAAGACTAATATAAAGCACATTAAAAGATTATATGTATGAAATCCTTTCTCAATAAATACACTCAGGTATCTGTTAACATTGCAGAGATACCTTGAATTTTCATTGTATTAAAACTTCTTTAAGTTAATTTGCAGCTAAAGGAACGCATATATATATCTGAAAGTACTGTCAAGGCCACTCTTTAGCAAAAACTAAGCAGCTACTGAGAAGGTACACCATCTGTCTAATATATAGTAAGAGTCTCCATATTATCTTGTTATTTCGCTATAGAAAGGAAACTAGACTAAATAGTTTTCAATTGCAACATGTTTATAATCGTATAGTTCTGGTTCTAATTGCTCAAAAATATTGCATGAGTAACATATTGCACTTATTTTTGTTGGGTTACCAAAGACGGCCAACATTTTGGGCCTAGATAAGAAAGACATTGCGAACCGAAGGATGGGAAAAGTTTATGTTACCAAACGCATTTCGTTTCATATATAAGAACTATTTTTCAGTATCATTTGGAATATTTTCAGATTTCAAAAATTTATTTCGCTAATTATTTTTGATCGTAAATCAATTTAATATGGTCGCATTTTTCTAATGAAAACCCACATCATAAACCAGATTTTTAAGAGTTAAAAAAACTTTCATTCGTACGACAAAGTTAAAGAAAACGATCAATGTAATGAAAATAAAAAAATAATTAACACTATTTTTTCGGCTCTCGCAAATTTTTAGGAAATAGAATGTTAATGAAAAAGCAAAAAATATTATTGACTTAAATTATAAAATCTCATGTGAATGATACCTCTGCCATGGTTAACATAAGCATAAATTAACGATTAGTAACATTAGGTAAGTATTTTTCTTATTTTGCGATATACGTCAAACTCACAATAATAAAATTCAAAGAGAATGTACTTTTTAGAGTTTATAAAATGCGCATATATTTAAATGTACTTTCTGGCTTTATTAAGGATATGTAATAATTGTAAATACATACCAATAATTAAGATGAAAAAGAAATAATCTTGAACACTTAAATATGCAATAATAAATTTTAAATGTTAATGTACATATTATGGATAAATTAATTGAGATTGAACTGAATTAAGGATACATAGCAAAGAGTTAAAATTACATTAAAAATGGTATATCGCAAGATTTTATTTTCTAATTCTTGAAAGTGAAATTTTTTTCCTGACCGATTAAATGGACTTTTTTAAATTAAGATTAAAGGCCAATTTTCTCGAAAAATGGTATACTTATATCATATTTCTTAGAAATAAATGTTAATAGAGAAGTTTCTTCTTTACCAAACATAACGTTGGGACTTGCAAGAGTTCACAGTCAATTAAAAAGGCTCTTGCACAGTATGAATATTTTCTATTTATTTATTTTAATAAGAAACTGTAATATGACAATTTACCATTGAAAAGCTTGTTTTGACTTTAAGCTAAAATTATAGTACCCACAAGATTAGCTTTCCTTCCTTATTATGTTAAAGGATTGTAAAAAATACTATTTTTCGATAAAATCACTCACAAGTAAAGAATTAAGAAAATGTCAATTTCAATTGGATAAATGGGTCAGACTAAGAAATGTTACACTTATTTGTTGATTATAAATTTTGTAAGACTATAAGACGGGAGGTACACTAGACACTTCCCAGGAAATTTGTTGCGTGCAACTTCTTTTTTTTTTTTTTTTTTTTTTTGTTGACAGGAGAACACTGAAGCCAACGGAAGAGCAAGTGTGGCAGCACATTTAAATTTCAAAGAATTTTTCATCTCAACTACTGCACTTTTTTTGGCAAACATAAAGTCTTATGCAAGGAATTTCATGAAAAAACGTTAAGTGTGAATATATTCAATATTTGTCTTGTACCTAAAATATTTAGAAACAAAACAAAAAAATAAACATTTTTATTTACAAATTTTTGTATATTAATTGATTAAAAATTTTAAATTTCTTGTTATTTGTTGTGAAATTCTATATAAATTATAATAAAATAAGGTCTAGCTTCTGCTTATAAAATTGGTTTTGTATTTTTCTTTAATGTTATGCTTATTTTTAATTTAATGATTAGTTTGATCAATAGCAAAATAAACGTTACTTTAGGATTTCTGACATACATATGAATAAAAATCCGTCTATAATATAATCATTTTTACATGTGAATCATTCATACCAATAAGGCTAGAAATGATGCCTCAAAAACAGCAACAATTTGTTTTGAAACATGTCAGTCTACTCCAGTAAACTTGTTCAAGGACGAGAAAATTGCCCAATTGAACATATCATTACTGCAACACATGACGGTGTGCTGCAAATTTATACACTTTGCACGTACGTACAAATTGTGTCACGTCTGAAACATAGTTGAATTGAAATGTTTAAAATAAATTATCATCAATACCAATCGAAATATGCATGTAACATGTCTCTTCTTTTATGGTATCCATATGCAAAGAATTTGAAAATTCAATTAAAAATCTACGTTCGAAGTGAGTAACTTTCGTAAATCTCAATTGTAAAAGACCTCAAGGCAGAATCACTTAATACCCGAATGTACAAATTTAACTGAAATAGTTTAATTATTTCGTAAACTATTGCTTTTGTCTCAAAGAAAAACTTTTTCTAGACATTCTCGGGCATCATGTACAGAAAATATAAATTATCTTAGAACGTACGCATATTGATTAAGAGATTTTCTTTCTTGAAAAACCTGCTTCCATGGTTGTTAGAATTCCAAATCTGGCCATTTTTGACTGGTATGTCTTTTTGTTTTTGGCAGAGGATTATGTGTCACGTCGGGGATACATAATCAATTTTCATGTTTGAAAACCTATCACATTAGGAAAATATATTTAATATAGCTTTAAAAATAATGTAGACTCGAATTAAAAAATATATATTTTTTAAGAATATTGGAAAATGAAGGTTAAGAACAAAGAAATGTTCGCCATGCATATAGTGACTTTTTATTATTTCTATTTTTATCAATATTCTTATTGTTTATATTAATATTATTTTTATCATTATTATTAACATTATTATATGGTATATGCAATTACTATGATTGTTGTCCTCTAGAACCTCGAATAACTAGATCCATTTCTGTATGTCTTGTAATTTAAAATCAAAAATTCGATATTGACTTCTCAGCAAAATATTTCTGAACGCGCAAATGCAAACTACTCTCATAATTTAGCTGAATTTATGCACCAAAATTAATTTGATTTCTTTCTTTTATTATTGACATTTAAACAAAATATTTACTTTACATCCACTGATTTGATACATGTTTGCTTTTACCACTGTAATATATAACTTTGCCGGAAAAAATTTCGAATTAGAAGTTTTATTCATTATTTTAGTCCAATATTATCAGAATTAATGGCAGTTGTAGGGTTTTAGCTATAAGCAATTCTTTCAAGGGATAGATGTACAAATATTTTACATAGTACTTACGTACACACTTATAATTTTCCATGACTTGAAAAAGGAAGAAAGGTCTTGTAAGGGATTATAACAAAAGTCAACTTGATTAGTACTGCTTCAGTGCACATTTATTAAAGTAAATTCTTTTTGTATCGTTGTAAGCACAAGTGGTGATACAAACTGTTTGTACATAGACAAGTACCCAAATACATGCTTATAAGTACATACTGGACTGAGTATGTTAAATTATGTTAAGTATGAAACATACTTGTAGAAAAGTCCTAAGGAAGGCAAATCTTACCTTTAGCGCATGTATTAGTTTGAGTAGTTTATATATATATATATATATATATATATATATATATATATATATATATATATATATATATATATATATATTATAGTTGTTGTAATGATTATTGCAAGTACCACAAAGTTTTTCTGCATGGAATTACCTTAAAAACAACTACAAAGAAAATTTCCTTAAAATTTACAAGTACAATCAATGCCCTTTGAACAGATAGGAAATTATTTACGTAAATAATTTGAGTTTTCGATTAAGTCTATAGTAGTTTTGTATATATGCATATGTGAGTAAAAACACAAAATATTTAATTGGAAGCAAATACCGCTTTAAAATATGTGTAGTTTATGTGTAGGCACCAAAATCCGATAGAGTTCTAAAAATTTTAAAATGAAATTTGTTTAGATTACAGTAGATCAATCTAAATTCCTAAGATAAAACTTTTTTGTAAAATCTAGTATAAAAAATAAGATGTCGGACTGATTAAGGCTAAAAAGGTGGCATTATAGGAAAATGGAAGCCATTTTTAGCAAATAACGTTATTATCGATTTTAAAATTCCACTATTCTGTAATTTTATTTCAGTATTTTAATTCTACTTGAATTAATAATTTATCAACCATCTTGGCATTTCAAAATATTTCGTGCATATTAGCAAGTGGGTACCATTTTATAATCTTAAGTCTATTTCCTGTGGGAAATAACCAATCGCACTTTAATATAGAATTATGTTTTTTCTCACAAATACCCAAAAAATATTTAATATCCTCAGTATTTTGAAAAAAGAATCGGTAAATAAGCCTGAAAAATAAATAATCGGTGTACAAGCCTTAATGTGTCCCCAATGTCAAGCTTTTTTTTAAACCATAAAAACGGTCTGAACTTGCCATTTTCATTATTTACTCAAAGGTATTTTTAAACACAATCATAAAGACTATATGCATTTTTTGTCACTTCTAAATACATATTTTACACGTTTTTGTGCCTTTGTTTAAATTATCCATTCATTAGCAATTTCACAAATTGAGAAAAAATATTCTGGTAATTTCCGGAAAATGTTGATTTATTAACTGAAATTTCATAAGCAAATACTAAGTATAGGATTGAAGCAAAAATTCTAAATTTTAAAGGTCTAGTTTTAATATACTGTGCTCAGAAAATTATATTCTTTAATAATATAATATCGTTTAATATGAACTAACCCGGCTAGCACTATGATAGTGTAAAACATGAACTGACAAACCCCTTGCTAGTGCATGTAATCCTTATTTGGCGAGCTCCCCCTTAATGTAAAAAATTTTGTTTTTAGCACTAATAATTCAAGTCTTCGTGTAGTTTGTTTCATATTCATTTCTCGAGTTTCAGTAACGTATTTTATTGAAGTGCAAAAGCAATTGAAAATTTTTTAAATTGAAGCTTTAGGGCTTCAACTGAGTATTCTATATGATTATCCGATTTAGTGTTGACATTATTCTGATGTCAAATTCTTCATAATTATTACAAACCACATTGTATTTTGTAGTGTTTAAAACTCTGTGGTCTAATTGTGTCATGATGTCATTTAACGTAACTTTTTCTGCGGACAATGTGTTATGGAAAAATCTACTGTCATAGTTATTTAACCAGTGAGCAAAATAAACTTTAATAATTTGAGAACTTTATAAAACCATATGACCCTTCAAGGTTAATAATCAAAACATCCTGCAAGTATCAATCTGATTACCACCTCGTGTAATCATTTTATTATTGTGATTGTTATTATTCCTAATTTTTTAAAGCTCTTTCAATTTCTCGATAAGATCTTTACCCAAAGTATGCGCTTGTGTTCTATTCTTTTAAACATAAGCTCTGAGTATTGTTTAAAATTTTGTTAAATTTATTTTTTTTAAGCTTGAATAATTTTTTAAGTCATATATATAGGAAAGAGACTAATTCGAAAACAATTTGATTTAAAAAATCTTTTCTAGTGAAACAATATTTTCTCCATAAGAATTAAGGAAAAATTTAACTAAATTTCTTTCACTACAATCGATATTATAGCCCTTAGACAAATTTAATTACAATACAAGTACAACTCTTATTTACTTAAATTCTTGTTACCATTACTAATTTGTTGTTTTTAACTGAAAAATATTAATGATACTTAAATGATGGTTTAACTGATGAATTACATTAATATTCGTTTGAAAATATTTAAAGTGCATAATAATTTTTTACAAAAATATTATATTCGTGATGATAGAAGCCATCCTTTTTTTCATGATACCGTTTACGCAGGACACGGTGGTTGTGGTTTTTAGGCCAGGGCTTCCGCATAGCCAGATTATCCCAACTAGAGCTAAAAACTTTAAAGTGTTTTCTCGAATGAAAGTTGATAAGCATGCCACTCTTCTGACTTCACTTCAGGAAATGCTGTAGAACTTTTTTAGAAGCAAGGCTATTGATGGAGTTACCAATTTGATTATATTTTTTTTAATTTGTTTATTGAATAGAAAAATATATATTTGCGCTATAATAAACACTAGTTAAAAAAGGGACAATAATTCAATTACATATATTTCTGACGCGAGCACTATATTACTTTTAATATAAAATAGTAAAGGTATGAAGTAATTTTTAATTATTGGCAAAATGTTAATTGCAATTAAAGTAATTTGAAATAAAAAAACTTTGCAAAATTAGTGCCAAGGAAAAAAAGGGAAGAAAAGCTTTATTTATTTCTACTTAATAACTTAATAATGATAATTTTGCTATCAAGGTAAAGAAAAGTTACAGAAGGAACAAACTGTTATTGTAAGCATTCTGTTATATAGTTTTGCTTACATAAAAAGGAGCCATTATTTTCATAGCACTCTGCAGACTTTTAGATATAATTTCTGATTAAATTAGTTACAAAATTGTCTATACGTATATATATTTTGAATATCCACTTTGTGAATTTTTGTGGAGCAAAGTGCAAACTCTTAAACATTTTTCTTAAAAAACTCTTATTTTTTCCACGTTTGTGGATGATACATTAGACCAAATTTGATGTATGTATGTTAAGACTGACCTTATTAGGGACTCATACACTCTTTTTTACCAAAGGTTTCATATATTTTAAATAATATATTTTTAATTATATACATAATGCTGTTCTAGCTTTAGTACGGGTTTCTTTAATATTATGTTTAAAATAGAAAAGTTTATCTATATATACATTTGAATACTTCACCACATCTTCCTTTGGATTTGTTAAATTTTTTAGATTTTATTTCCACTCATTTCTAGTTTTTTCTAATGTTGTAATTAGATTTATTTACACGCGGTCGAAAAGGAATTTTTTCCACGTAGTTTTTATACAAAACAGTTGTTTAATGATATACTTATATGGCCTCCAATTGCAAAATAAAATTAAATAAAAAATAATTTAATAGAATATTTTATTATAAAAACACTATATGTTTATTTTTACATTATTTTTCACTAAAAGGTATATCTTTCATAAAACGTTTCAAATTATAAAAGAAAAACAATATTCTTGCTTAAAATTATTTATCGATCATCGTTAAAAATGATAATAGAAAAAACCTAATGAACTGTTCGTTACTTATGACGAATTTATTACAATCATTAACTATGTACATTTTTTGCAAATGTATTTTGATATTTAATATGATGTTTTTTATTAAACATATCTAGCGTTTAATATAGAGAGTTTAAAATAATTTTAAAAATAATATATACGCATATGATTTAAACATTTAAGGTGACTTGCCATTCTTTCCCACTATTTGGGTAACTCGATTAAATTTTTTATTCAAAACTTGAACAGTTATGTTTAATGCGTCTATATCAATTTAATAGTCGATAAAAAATCTATCGATATTGAATAAGAACTGGAAATTGAAATTTATTTCTAACGCTATTCAAATCCCTTACCTATAATGTAACGAAATAAATTTTAAAGCAAATAACTATTCGTTATAACAAATGAAAATATAATTCCTTCAAAAAAATGTCTTGGTAAAAGTTTAATAAATGAATTTTTATACTTATATTTTTTAATAAAATATTTAAGCAATTGCATCACTTCAATCTAATATTATAAAAATTCCTGCCAGCGAAAAAGTCAATTGACAATTTAGATTTAAAATATAAATAAATATGTAAAACATTTTTCAATCAATTCATTAAAAAATATGCAAATATCAATTTTTTAAAAAATATGCAAATATGCAAATATGTGGCAAAACATTGTTCGTTACTCATCCGTTTTGACCTCACCAGGTGACTTGATGACAGCTACAAACTTGCTTTAGCACGATTGAATTAAATTTATATATTCAACTGAGATTTACCCAATATTTTGTCAAGGAAATATTATGTCTCTTGCTAAGAGAAAATATCCCGTTTGGCTGAATTCGAAATATTCTTATAAAAACTCTTATAAAAGCTAAAGATTAAGGTCAGAGTATACAAAATTATTGCAAAGAGAAAATAACCCTCAGTGACAACAGAGAGAAAGAAACTGTTTTACTTGTATGAAGTTGAGAGCTTGAACAATTGTCAAAAAGCTCTTAAATAGAAATATGAAGAGTTTTAAAAAATGAAAACACAAAATGATTTTATTTATTCCTATGGAAATATGACAAAAAGGCAACCTTTCACGCAACAATAGAAAAAAGGACATGCAGTTTTTTTCAGTTTCTTCTAACAGCGTATTGGAAACAGAATGAAGCGTGAATATGCCATTTTCAATTTGCTAATGTTAAAGTTTCTTGCACAACGTAAACAAAAACTCATTTATTTTTGGTAAATCACAAACTATACTCGTATGCATCCCACAAAGTATGCCGTATTTAAATGTTAATATTCCCTCATATAATGTTGTGTACAACACAAACATACAGCCCGAATAAATGTGTACATGTATGAGTGTACAGCAATGTGTTTATGCTTTCCCATTGTATAATAAATACCCCATCAGCGCACTGAGCAACGTCATATAATACAATGTAAAATTACCCGTTTATATGCCAGCAAAGTGTAAAAAAATATTATTTTTAAAAGAGCAGGTGTCGAATCAGAACATTGCGAACAGCACTTTAAATGCTGGTTTCTTTGGAGCACAAAAGCACAGAACAAAACAACAAAGTTTGAACCGACGTAGCGACGTCTCAATGTACTAAAGGCAAAATCGACGAGTTTTGTAGTGATCAATACAGTTTTGTTTTAATAAATCTATAATATTTTGAATAGCACTGTCACTGTAGTTTATAAGACATGAATCCTATTTATTGATATTTTTATAATAATTAAGCAAGTTGTAGTGAAAAAAACAACCTTAAAAATTTTTTAAGCCTCTTCAAGCTTATTTGTAGATGTGATAAACTGGAGGGTAAGTACCTCAATCGGTAGCGAAATAATTTATTCGAACTTGTGGAATTATTTATATTTGCAATTATGTCGCAATTTCGAATTATGTTATTCATAATTAGTTTGTGACAGTTTTGAGTTGTTATTAAGTTATCAATAAAAATTTTATTTCTGGTAGAATTCTTTGGAAGAAAGAAAATTGTAAGCAAAAAATTTTATTAACTGAAAAAATTTAGTTTTGTTTATTAGCAGGTTAAATACCAACAAAATTATCTTTAGATAGAAGTTTATTCTATTCTATTATAGAAGTTTATGTTTAAGCAAAAAAATTTGCCTAAAGAGTTTTGAAATAAAGAACTTATTTTCGATGTAAAATTACTTCAATCACGTATCCTGTAAACAGCACCCTGCACAGTGCGTTGATCCATGGATAAAAATCAAAATTTCCGTCGCCGCATATTGTGATGAATTAAATATTTTTTGAAAAATAAACCAAAAAAAATTATAGCGGTGAAATAGCTTTTTTTAAATCTAGTTGTGCGTGTGGAGATGAGAAGGAACTGAATTCAAAATATTATCAGCAAATTATATTTGACAAGAGAATGTTTTTTTTTTTTTGGGTTTCAGAAAAATGGCTGAATAACAACAATGAATAACAACTTTCTAATTCTTGTTTTTCAACAGAAGCCAACACGTGTTAGATTAATTTTAAATAAACTCATTAGTAACTGGTGGTTCTTCAATTCGTTTACTGATATTCAGCAAGCAGAAATAAAAAAATTGTGGACACTCATAATGCGTACAAGAAATATCTTGGCAAAAGCTCGGTAAAACTTGAAAGCATTTAAACTCTCTTATCCTTACGTAAGTAACATTTATTTACATTCAAAACATAAAAAAATATTAAGAATATAAGAAAGATGATCTCTTATAAATCAAGAGACTGAGTGGACTTATTTTCAACCGTTTTGAATTGTTTTCGGTTTTTTCGTTAATATATCCATACAATGGGTTTGATGAATAAACGAATAGTTACAAATGATGAAATTAATTCAGAGCGTCCAAATGAAACAATTAATTCGGTATTGATTCCCAAATTCCCCATGGATGTATTGTCTTCATACAAGAAAATTATTTTGCTTATAAAATTTACCATAATCATCATAAAAAATTCCTTATTTTATATCCCACTTTCGACACTCATATAAAAAAATAAAACTTCTCAAACACCAGTAGTGAAATATTTTAATAAAATAAACTCCTTTCAATTACTGACATTACAATAGAGACGGCTACGCATTCATAAAACTGCACACAGTATACGACTGCAGAAAAGGTATTGAACAAAATGATTTCCGTTTGAAGTTTGTGAGAAAAGCCGGTAAAGTTTCCTACGGAAATTTGTTATTGACGATACCAATTGCAATTCTTTAATATAAATTGTTGATGTCAACCGTATTTCCGTCGGCATTGTCCCAGTGTTTCGTTTTTTTATTACTATTGGCGTATTCTTACTTAATTCGCTGTCAGTGCTATGTGAACATAAATGTGGTTAAGCGAATTTTAAAAAGTAATTTAAATGCTTTTATATTTTAATTTTTAAAGATTTTTTAAGCGTAATGAGTTTTGGTGTCAAATGAGTGTAAGCTTTGGGATATGGGCTGTTGTGTGTAAATATCTGATTTGCCTCAATATGTGTATGTGAGTATGTGTACAAGGACATGTCGTACAACATGTTTCCCTTTTTCGCGACATGTTAGTTGAATTGGTTTTTGTTTTTTTTTTTTTTTTTTGTTTTTTGCATTGCCTGTGTGTATCCAATATTGGTGTTTGGTTTTCGACGGAAGTGCTTTGATGCGTAAGTAGGTGTTGATATACGAATATGTACGTATGTATGTGTGTATACCTATGATGTGGTTTAAATGCTAATACCAACGATATCTTTTTCCAGCCTTTTTTCGTTCATTCTACTTATTTTCTATATGGGTTTTGTTTAAAATCATGATTATATTTTAGTACATCAATGTGTTACAGTGTTTATATGGCTACACTATTATTGTAAGTGTATTTACTTTGTAGTTGCTTTTTTAGCCAATTTCAATTGAGTTTTTAACGAGGATTTGCATACGTTAATTTGTTCTATTTGCTAGTAATCGTGTTAGTTTATTTTGGCTTATTCCTGTTTTGCTTCTGCTTAATGATTTAATTACGCTAATGATGTTTAACTACATTTTGGTTACGGATTTCGTATCTATTTTTTGTTTGTTGTTGGTATTGTTGTTGTTTCTACTCTCTGCGTTGTGGAAACTGAATAAAATAAAATAAACTGTATAAAATTTATCAATTAGGCATTATATATGTGTGTGTATGTATGTATTATATATAAATGAGTCCAAATATGCACATGTACTTATATATACTAATACTGTCCTAAATATTGTGGCGCTTTGTTTTTACGAATAAAAAAATTATGTGGTGAAATTTTGTATATTATAAGGATTAAAATTTAAGCACTGTGAAGGACTGTTGTCATTAGATATTAAAATTGATTTAATTGCTTCATAAATGCCGGCATAAAGAATAATATGAAATTTTAAAAATTTTAAGTTTTTTTATTATATATATATATATATATATATATATATATATATATATATATATATATATATATATATATATATATATATATATGTATATATATAAATGTATATATATAAATGTATATATATAAATGTATATATATATATATATATATATATATATATATATATATATATATATATATATATATATATATATATATGTATATATATAAATGTATATATATAAATGTATATATATAAATGTATATATATATATATATATATATATATATATATATATATATATATATATATATATATGTATATATATATATATATATATATATATATATATATATATATATATATATATATATATATATATATATATATATATATATATATATATATATATATATATATATATATATATATATATATATATATATATATATATATATTTCTCATTTGTAAAACTATAAAATATCACAAATACAAAGAAGAAGAATATTTTAAACAGGATAATTAAGAGTAAAGGTACATCAGAATAAATTTGAGTGGAGTAGAGTAAACTAAATTAGATTCGAATAGCGTATAGTAAAGTAAGGCTCAGCAGAGCGAAATCGAAAAAGGACACCATATTAGAGGAGGAGGACAGTATTTGAGAAGAAGAAGAAGGATAATACTATTGCTTCTTTCTAGTAGCGTTTTCTTTTATAAAACACTGTAACATTTTGTTGATAATTATATAGATAAAATCTTCTTTTATTTTCATTACGAAAAGCGTGTTCTTTGTTAATAAGTCTGCGATTAATAAATTTTCTCTATCTCGTTGAATTTGCAGCAAATATTATACTAATTTGGACAATGAAACGCCATAAGCATTAATGCGGTAATGCGTTATAAATTACTTTCGCTTTTCCTATGCTCATCTGTAAAACTTTTTTATCTTTATGGGATAATTGAACTTTCAAGTTGATAAAATTAGATTAAGTAAATGAAATAATTTTCATTTATTTCCTATGAATATTATTATGTTCAAAAAATCTCCTTGTGTTTAACTTCACTAGCATTACTATATTCGAGATATTCTGTCAGTGATTTGATTACAAAACAACAAAAAAAGTAATTTCGTGACGCCTTCTGTTATAAATTTGGTGTATTTTGTGCCAAATTCAGAGTATTTTGATCCCATTTTTTTTAATATGAAACAAATTTTAATTTTTTGAGCACATTTTTTATATACATTTCCTATTGACAATTTCGTTTACCCTTTTTGAATAAAGCAAACATTATTTGCTTAATAGTTTTAAAACATATTTTTTACGAAACAGAATTTGTACTAAAGTTTTTCAAAAAAAAAAAAAAAAAAAAAAAAAAAAAAAAAAAAAACAATCAAACATTAGAGAAATCAAACTTTTAAAGGAAAGGATTGATGACAACAGTGTTTTAAAATTTGACGTCAATTCCTTTACCTGTGTCCTGGCCATGAATTCGAGTCACATATTGGAAAATTGATATCTTCCGTACACTGAAAATATAAAAAAAAACTTGATATTAGGAAGAACTGCACAAATATCATTCTTAAGTTAAATATTCAATTAAAGCAAAATTTTTAAAAAAATCAAATTTAAACATATAATAAATTAATATTTCTTCGGTTAATAGACAAATTGAAAATGTTTCAACGCATTCATATTTTCTATGTGCAAGACATTTAAGATCTCAAAAGGAAGATATTTTGTCAATTATAAAACCTTTAAAAAATTACGGAGAATATATAGGAGGAAATTCAAGAATAATAATTGAATATACAATGCACAAAATGCAGAAGCTAGTGCTCTTTGAAATGATGGTAAAAGTTATTGGTCTGAATAAATGACAAGTTGAGTCTTAAAGCTGCTTTGTCTCCCATGATCAGTAGACGTTGAATATCTGTTTAACCAACTCAGCCTGGTCAAAACGAATACACGAAACCGATTATAACTGACCGGTGATATTAGCCATTAGCTTATCGATATTTTTCCACAAAAAGGAAACATATTATACATGTAAATAAATTTTAGGTTGGATTATTGCAACACGAAAAGTGAGCTTTCGATATGATAATCATATAACTTAAGCAAGGATTCCAGGGACTAAAATGATTTTCAATGCAATTTTTAATTTTTAATTTTAATTTTTCACAACCATCTCATATTTGAAAAACAAAACGTTCTGGTCTTGTTGTTGACTGTAAACTATTTTGAGAATATTTACAGATGCGTACTTACGTGCATATGCATTTTTAAATTTTTGTAGCACCTTTTGACATGGTTTTTATCATATTTCAGCATATTTTTAAACCAAGTCTAGAGTTTTATATTGATAAGATGCTGCCAATACTTTTAATAATTTATAATGTTATTAGATTTTAAAAAATTCAAGGACGAACGGCTTTCAAAAGTTTTTGTGATTTTATAATGTTGTTATCTTTCAAAAGCTATAATTTTCAGAAGAAAATGGAAAAAATAAAGTTTAGAACAGAACTCTGGCTTTGAGCAAAACAAAGTTAAATATGCAATTAGTGCCGAAAACACTCAAATTTATAAACAGAACTTGTAAGTGCCAGGATACTTGAAAGCGAGCTCATAATATTAGAAATAAATTATTGTAAATCACAATCCGTTGAAGTAGTTCCTTTCAGCACTTAGCGAAAAAGCCCCTAATTTCTTTATTTAATCACTTTTCGAATTCCTATAGCCCAAACTCGTTTTCCAAGCATTTATTTCTACTTTTTTGGTATTTTATAAGTTTCAGCTTCAGGAGATTTTTAAACTAAACTTTTTCTCTACTCCTTATGAACTGCCATTTTTATGACCAGAACTTTTTTCAGCTTTTTAACGATTTTATTATTGAAAAAAAACATATGTATAAACTTCCCAGTAGCTCTTTAGACTTTAGTGTTGATAACAAAAGTGATGAAATTTATGTGCTTGTTTGTATGTACATGAGTATTCCTCTAAATACTTTTGCGTAAAAAATGTGCAAGAAAGCAAAACGTTTTTGTTTTGAAGTAAAAATAATGAAAATTAGGTTAATCACTTTTACCGGATACTTACGTAGTAAGTCTACCTGTGCTGTTGGTTTCTATATGTATATATGTATGTATATATGTATATGTATGTATGTATGTATATGTATGTATATATGTATATGTGTATCCATATTTAAGTAGATTTGTATATGCACGTGAATTTCTACAGTGAAGAGCATAAATAGTTGAAAGTGCTGTATATTGGAAATGTGAAAGAAACCAAATTTACTTATTTTTTTCACTCAATTTAATTCAAAATTTATGTCAAACAAGTGTTAATCTGCTTATAATTTAAAACAAAAAAATGTACACTTTACACTTTAATTGTTAATGATTTTATATCAGTTCACATTATTCTTACTATATAATGCAAAATCGGATGTAGAATCTAAAAAAAAATTTATTACCTTGCAGGTAACAAAAATCTCAGTCAAATCTGCTGGAATTTTTCAAGAAAACGAATAGTTGTAGTGAATTATTTGTAATGAAGAAATTTTTTAAGTTTAACTCAAAATTTCGTTCTTATAAATAAAGAAATTTTTGTTAAATAAAATATTAACAGACAAATCTACCCATAAGTCAAGTAAAAATGCAAAATTTTAATTCATATTGAAATTTTAAGATTTTGTGGATCTGTATTATAATTATAAATAATGTTCAAAGGATCCTATGAATTCAGATTTTATGAATAACGCTTCCATTTAAAATATTTATTCGTGTTGTCTTGGTTAATTTCATTCAATTGTTTTTGTGAATATATTTTGAGATTAATTGCTGCAGTGATAGGCACTGCAGGCAACACCGGAAGCGCTTCTTTACCCCTAAAACATTTCATTACCGAGCATCGAACAACACAACTTCCCTCTTGCTATGTGCGTTAAATTTTTCCACGTTCTAAATTTAAATATTTTTCTCCTCAATAGAAAATATTCTTATTCATATAAATTTGATTTTTTATATGGAACATTTCTGGAAAAAAAAATTTAGCTAAAATTCGACAAATTCTAATTATAATTCTCATATTAATGAAATACGAGTAATGATATATTTATATTTAAAAGAACATATCTAGAAGGTATATGATCTTTTACTACTTAGAAGACAATTTTATTCTTGCCTTTCAGTTTGTAAATATGGAAAATTTCTAATCATTTAAATTAAGTCCCGTCATTTGAAGAGGTTCTGCTTCAATAAAATAAGAAAACTATTTTATTTTTGCTATTTTTTTCCAAGGAAAAATTTCTTATTAAACTATGGTTATTAATTTACAACTGAGAAATGACTTTGTATACGGGGACCATACACACTTGCCTTTAGTCACGTTTATATAAAATTTTTGCTCAGCAAAAATATATTTTTATGTCAATTTACGAAAATTAGTATATTTCTTCTATTATATTCAAAAACAAAAACAGAGTTTCTCCGATTTGCATTTTGCAAAAACACCAATTGTTTTAACGATTAGTTGGGGAGAAAATCCCGAATAATAAATTTCAATATTAAGTATTTAGAATATACTTTTAGAAATGTTAAAAAAAAATTCAATGCGACAATAGACATTCGTTTATGTCCTAAAATATCATTTGGCACCTTAGAATAAATACTAAGAAACAGAGATTTGATGGCCTATCAATCGTTTTGTAATTGTAAAAACTTCTCCTCACTTCTTCCTTAATACAAAACTAATTCAATACAAAAATTAGCCTGAATTAACAAAGTTGGGATTCGAGCACGGAGCAAATTAATTAAAATTTCTGTTAAGCCAAGACAGTCTGATTAACTAGGTAAATGTTTATAATATTATATCTCTTATATACTATCATTGCCTTTCACTGTTACACACAGAGGCATAAAAATATGTGTATGTATGTAGATCAACGAGTACATAAGTATGCCCATATACACATGCATTCATTTCCCTTCCTTTTGTATCTGTCTGAAACCACAGAGATTTCTAATTGGTTTTCGTGAATTCATACCACACATATGAGGAGCAGTAATTACAATTAACTTGGCTGTGCTATGAAACGAACCGTCATAAATGTGTTTGAATACTTAGATATTAGGACCTTGCGAAAGTATTTGAATAAGAGAATTTGTGCAACAAAAAAAAGAAAATTTAGCAAAATTATCATGTTCTACTGACTGCTGTATATGTAACTGCTTTGATTGCCGGTGTAATATTTGGCTATCAACTAGATTTTGCAATACAGTTTTTTGTACTGCTAAGGACTTATCTCAACAAAAAAATATTTCACTTTTGCATTAGACAGTATAAAATGGCATACATGTATGCTCTAATACTTCCACGTATGTGTGTGCTACATAACAGAGACTAGAGCATTGGAATAAAACTCTCATTTTCGTCACCACTATGACAATTTCGATATACGTTTCAGGTTTGACATGCCATCAGAAAGAATTTCTAAAAATGAACAAAACAGAAATTGCTTGCAACCGCACCAGCAATCGGTTATCAAAGAAAAAAATCCTTGTTGAAAACTCATCACATGCACTTCTAACGTGCACACGTTTCACAGAAATATTAATACATCTGTATTTAAATATATGTGTTTGTATATATATATATATATTTGTATATATATATATATATATTTGTATATATATATATATATATATATATATATATATATATATATATATATATATATATATATATATATGTTTGTGTGTGCGGGAGTTTGTGTTTGGTGCATCTGCTTCACCGAACTGCAGTCATTTATTCATCAACATATTTCATCATTCGTTTTTGACACTTTTTAGTCTTTCCTAGTGTTGTCGATTTTAAAATACAAATACAATTCTTTTGTATTCAGACTCAAATGGGCATTTTCTAACATCGACAATTGCAATATGTCATCACTTCTTGTTAAGTGAACTCTGATTTTTTTTCTATTCAAACAGCATTTTAATAAAAGTGACGGATGAAAGTGACTAGTAAATAGTAGTCTAAAGATTTTAAGAGGATATTTTTAAAATCTTCCTAACAACAGAGAATAATGCAATGCTACTCTCCTGCAGTAGTCCGTTCGATATATGTTTTTAAAATTGCAATAAAGTCCGGCTTATCTGAATTTCCAATAGAATTGTAGCAAATAAGGTCTTGTGGAAAGCCGTCAAATAATTTTGCAGATACTTGGAATTTATAAAAGTCGCATACACTATTGCCTTCTGCTTAATTTTTGTAACCAGTTTGTAAAGATTTTTTTGTTAAATTAATAATTAATAATATTATAATCCATGATATTGAGAAATCATTAGAAATAATGGGAAGAGTTTGATTGCTTATCAACTCTGGAAATGAAAAGTAACTGTAAAAATTATTGTACACATAAGTACAACGGAGTCTTGTTATGATGAGACTTTTGAAAACTTTGAAACCTTTGACGTGGCCCAAAAAATTCATTTTGTTATTTATAGAGTCGTTGATAATAGCAGCACATATGAACTACATCTTGGGAAAAATTCAATAAGCATTTCCCTTTTCAATCATATTACACTTTGTACACTTTCTTAATATAAAATATACACCAAGTAATTTTTAGTGTAATTTGAAATAATAGAATACTTCTGGCATTACTATAGATCTATACTAGCTTCAGAAATTATTGCAATGATGGAGGCTATTGATTTAATCATTAAAAGAGGAGACCCATTTGCCTATTTGTATTGATTCATGTTGATTTCTAACATCTAAAATTATAATGTTTACACTGCAATCATTGGAAACACTTTAGTTAATCAGAGAAAGCAAGAATGACCACTTCTTACTTTTTTAACAGTTGGCATATAAAATTATTAAAAAAACGGATTTTTTTTGCCTATTGCTGGAATTGGCAAAATGGAAGGAAGATAAAGAAAGTAGAAATCGAAGACATTCAGCTTAAACACTCCCACGTTGAAAATGACAAAATATAGCTCTATAGGGAGTCTTTCAACATACTCGTTCTTCGACTATGCAATAATTTTCTTTGAAATGCCAAGTGCTGTTTAGTGGCATGTCGACCCACAAATATATGTGCTCTTAATTATAAAAAAGATTAGGTTTTGGGAACAGGTTCACTGATTATACCACAAGATATTCCATTGTAGTACTAATAATACAATTTAGTACACCCCATATTAAGGGGTGCTGCTGGCTAAAGTAGTTAACGCCTTGACTACAACGTAATTTATGACTGAGAACCTGGGATCAATTCCTGTTCAGGAAAAGTCACCAACAATATGAATTTTTCTGATTTACGTTAGTATGGCGTTGTGTTTGTTGTTGTTGGATTATATAACAGATGAAGGCATAATACAGGTCACTTAAGAGTAAAAGCGATTTGATACTCTTCTACGTTAAAGTTTACTACATCAAAGTGGCCCTTCATCGGTAATGTTAGCAGAATCGCAATTAATATAATGGCTACACATACAGTTGAAGAAACTTAATAATACGTTTATTTAACACCAGATGTGCTTCAACTCTGCTATAAAAAATACAGAATAGTAGTGGAGTTCTCATTTCTCCACCTGTCCTTCGTGAGATAATTGAGGTGGCTACACAACTCTAACCATTCAACCCATTTGGCCTCTTCTATCCTCGATCACATACTACGGACATTAAAATTGACCATTTTTTATAATCCCATTTGGAGATTGTTATAAAATCCAAGTTGGGGGTTATCAGCTCTATTTTTCTTCATGTTCCCTTGGAAATATCTAGAGCCACAATTTTACTTTTACCAAAATGGTGAATGGAACGACATAATTTTTTACTGGTCAATATATTTAAGAGCTGTTAGCTTCCCATTTTCGGGGATCAGCGTTATCTTAATGACATTCCAGCACCCTGCAATCTACAGGTGTAAATATTTTCTTGAAAAAGTCTAGGCTAAAAACTATCTCTGTACCAAGGGGTTATTCCCTATTGCGATACGTAAGAAAAATGGTACTTAATCGGATAATTAAACTTACGCATCGCAACAGAGAATAACGAATAACCCAACAGACTTAATTAAAATACTTTTTGCAATTTTGGTAAGATTGAATAACAAATATACAAACTTTTATATTGAGAATATTGGCAAAATATGTAGAATAGAAACAATAAGTAAAATGAAATACATTGGGATATTAATTTTGTTTATTAATTAATATACTTTATTTATTTACTATATTATTATTATCATCATTATTTATATATCTTTTTCATAAGGCTTTCTTAGTAGAAAATCTTCTTTAAAAAGTATTCCGCAGCAAAGAAATTTCCATATTCATTCACATACAATGATCACTCTACCTTTTGCTGTTTCCGTTTTCGATTCTTTTTATATTTTTGGCATTATTGGAAACACATACAATACATATGTATGTATGTATGTATATTGAAAGGAATTTTCTTTTGTAACCCACATATCGGTGAATTGAAATTGTGGTTATTTCTAGTATGTACGTTCATTGGAATTTTTATGGTTGCAAATTCCAATGACAAAGCTCATTAGTGACTTTGAGTGAACTGTGGTTTTCATTAACATTTTAATCAATTTTTGAATAAAGATGGAGTTTTCGGAGTATGATGTGTAGAATGCCTAAAATAAGACAAAGAATAAAACTATGATAAGAAAATAGAACGAATGAAAATTTGTTCATTTGTAAAAATAATATTTTTTGGGCTTTTTTTTAACTGTAAGAAAACTAGTTAATTATAGTTAAATATTTCCTAATACTATGCAAATATTTAAAGAAATAATTAATTACTTATTTTCCTTGAAGAATATTGAAAAGTTCATATCAATAAATAAATAAATGTTTTAATAAATAGAGCAACCAAGACCATTCAATATTTAAATAAAATTAATTTTTAAAAACCAATAATATAAGTAAAAGGTAGTATTTGTAGTTGTAAAAGATAAAATTAAAATCAATAAAATAAAACCAGGGGGCAAATTACGGCATTCGATATCAAACGAAATTTCAAACAAAATTTTGTTGAATTGTATTGAAATTTCGATCGATATCGAATGCCGTAATTTGCCCTCTGTGAATTTTTGTCCTCTGATAAGATAATAAGAGCAGAACTTAAAAAAAAGGTGGAGAACTTAACGAATTAAGTCCACAAATTATTTACTTGGAATATACTTGACATCCTTTTTTAATAGATTATTTAAAACTATCAGTCAAGAAAAGCTAAAGCTCAATGTATTTCAGAAAGAAGCTTTTTTTTATAATTTGGGTTATCGATGCATTTGAATCACATGTGGAGTAAACTTTCCCTAAGGCGCCTTTTACCGCTGTATTTGAAATGTTTTATATTAAAATTCTCTACTAAAATGCTGCTCAGTTAAGTAAAATAATCCTAATCATTCTATTCTAATAGTAATATTCTTTCACAGATTTTATTATTATTATTATTATTATTATTATTATTATTATTATTATTATTATTATTATTATTATTATTATTATTATTATTATTATTATTATTATTATTATTATTATTACTATTATTATTATTATTATTATTATTATTATTATTATTATTATTATTATTATTATTATTATTATTATTATTATTATTATTATTATTATTATATACGGTAGCAATTCTAAATCAATATTTTTCAATTTTTTATACCGAGTCATAATAATTTTAATCCACATACAAAAAGAGGTTATCTTAATTATAAATGCTGCATAAAGACATGACAACTAACACTAGATAGTATGCAAATATGCCTCACAATTTCGATGTACCCCAGCGAGGACTCATGACGAAGCATTCTTCAATAATCATAGAAACTTAACCTCAATCTATCAAACAAATAACACACAATATCACTTCCTTAATTTAAGATAATGCCTAATCAAAGTCTTTACATATAAATGAAATATAAACTAATGACGGTTATTGATATCTTCATAAAGTTGATCGATTAGTGAACCAAATTTACAAGGATAAATCTATTACATCAAAGTTTATTTCCGTTTTTTGCAAATATATATTATTTTTTTTATATTATACATGTATATAAACTTTATTAAAAACCGCCCAACGAATACTTATTTCAATTGTGAGCATTTGGAATAAACATCCTTGGTATTTTATAAAAGGAGAAAATACTACTACTACTACTACTACTTAAATCGAATGAATTTCTCGTTATTACTCATCTTAGAAGATCATCAAATTAATCATGGCAATGGTATGGAGGAGGCATACAAATGCACAAAAATAAAATTGTACTGGCGTACAGATGGAAACAACAAGATTGCTTGGACATAAATGATGACGAATTTGATTTTACGTTCTACTTTCAAAATTGATGCTGCTGCTGTTCATTTTAAGTTGGTTATGCCTCCCTCGTTCATCAATTTGTGTGTCGGATAGAGTGTTATCTGTCAGTGAATTTGATAAGTTTATGGCTTTTGCTCTTAGACTAATTGAGTATGGAATACTTTACTCCATAACACTCGTACAATCACTATAGTTTTGATAATAATGAAAGAAGCCAATAAGTAGTAAGAATTTGAGATAGAGTGAAGGTAGAGGGCAACTGGTCAATTCAGTTTCTAAAAATCAATACGTAGCCACATTTTTGTATATAAAAATGGGAAAAAATAATAATGTGATTACCTTGATGAAAATCGAAACAGCTAAAGATGATTAGTTCTGTTCTGTATGCCATATTGGCTTTAAATTAATTCAGCTATATAATATTATTTATGAAATGCAGGATGTAGTTTTGAGTGACTGAAGACTTAATTGTTTGCAATCACGAGAAACAGCGATTTTCTAATTGATATTACAGATCTTGATCTAAAGCTCTACAAATTAATAGGCAATGCGTCATAAGATTGACAAAGTGATGTTATTGATGGCATTGAAAACTTTCATTTGTGTCCTCTACAATTTTTCATACTTCTCTCAAATAAAATTGTAAAAGCTTTTGCATATGAACACCAAAACACTATCTGACTATGTTCTTCTAGGATTTTGTATATAAATGCAATGCCGACACACAAAAATATTTTTTGTTGCGCATACAAAACAGGGGAGAAATTAGTTTGATGTCATTAATGTCTTCAAAAACCCAGTCAATATGCTTTTTATAGGTACATATTTCATTTATTTAGTACTGTTTCACACACATCAAATTTTCTTGCTCAAGGTTTTATTCAGTTTGAAGAAACAAAGGAAGAAGAATATATACTTTCCCTATCGTTCTACCAGCTGAATTGAAACTTGAGCAAGAAAACTTGACGTGTGTAAAAGGGGACTTATTTATTTCAAACTCTTTAGGCCCTATTTCTTAAATCGGTTTTATTTTTTGTTATAAAGTTTTTATTATTATTGTTCCTTCTACAATTTCTTTAAATTATTATAAATGACGCGAAATTACTAATTCTCATATATGAACAATAGAGTGAAAACAAACTTTGTTTTCATTTTACACTTTTAAATAACGAGATTTAAATTATATTATTCGTATATTAATGAACAAAAAAAAAAAAAAAAAAAAACGAAATTAGTCCTGATCTGTCTTGCATAAATTCATTAACTTTAAAATCATATACTTATAGTTAAACAAAATTCTTCGGATTTTGATGAAAAATTCTATAACTATGAGAATAATAAAATTTGTAATTCAAATTATAGTACAAACAATTTCAAGCTTCCTTTACTTCTGATTCATTTCCGTTCATTTGCTTACCTGCATGTGTGGCTGCCCAATCATCCAATAACTTAATTCCATTTCTAATAGATGAATACAGACAAAATGCCAAACTGTCATCCTGTTTGCCTAAACTCTACGGTGGGTGAGTACTACATATTAATTTGAAAGCATCAAACCAGTGTGATTTTCAAAGAAAAAAATCTTTTGTTGTCAAATATTTGTATGTTTCATAAAATTTGAATATTAAGGTGTTAGTCAGAATGCGTGCTTGAATCCGTCAGCTTGTGTGCCAGTCCATCTGTCTATCTGTCACACTGCATTTTTGTTCTGTGAAATGTATTTTTTTATTGTTACTTCCATTGTCTAAGATAATGCTTCACAGTCAAATAGTACTGTGATTGATGATTATCGGTGATGATGATTTACTATGGCCAGTTTATTTGTATTTTTTCTTTTTTTTGTTGTTCATGTATTCGTATGAGTATAACTTTGGCATTTACTTAAGACGCCTTAAGAATTATTATTTTTTACATCAAAAAATAAAGCTGAATGGGTGATCTAGAATTATCTTGAGTGGATGGAGCATTTTCAAGAATTTTTAAAACATTATTGTATTATGAGGAGCTACAAAATAAATATGCACCATATATCCCTTAAAAGGAATATTTGCTAATTTGTTATTGTAATGAAGTTAAGTAGTTGATACTTGATGGAAAGTTTTTGCTATTGTATAATTTCAGCTTATAGCAACATATAGTAATAAAAGGCTAATGAAATTCAAAATACAAAAATGTAAAATTAGGGCAATATTTTACAATTTTAATATATTAAATATATATTAATCGTATGCTGATGATATAAAAGCTTGCTTCCACTTATTAGCTTAAAGTAGAAATGTAGTCAAGTCTATTTCGTTCAATATTCCTTAAGTATGATTATATCTTTATTTCTAAAATCTTAATTAAATTTTTGCCAAAAAAAATTATTATTTAAATTCCTTAACATTGAAAACACATATTAGAGCCCTTCAGCAAAACCATGCAACTTACGATATTTGCTTAAGTAACAGACACATATTTTTTCAGCTTGAATTGGCAATAAAATACTAAATTCAGTTTCTCACTCATCAATTATCGATGACGCTGTAATATATAATATGGACTATTTTGCGCTGGTTTTAAGCTATTAGAAAGTTGTTAAATACACCTGATTGTACTAGTTTTTCACAAATGTTAAAATTTATTTTCTCAATGCTCTAGTTGTATGATGATAACTCCATTAGATGAGCTTATAAAGTTCGTATTTGGCTCGTCTAAGGACTAGATAATCCAGTTGCTGGTGGATAAATTGAGAGTTGAAAAGACCAGTGGCTTGTGTCCTACAATAACAATTTGTTTAATAAAACATAAATGCAATGAATAACAATAATTTCATTATGGTGCAATATATGTTATAATATAATAAATATAGAAATAATGAACCACATATATATAAAATTGATAATATCAATACCATGACATACATATATCTCTTCAAAATATATATATTTTGAGCAGGACAAATCAGTAGATTTTTAACTTTCTATTACACGCATATTATTATTTGAGGGTCCTTAGTTTCTTTAAGGATTTCAGGTTATTCATATCATTTTAAAAATTTTAATTGCTAATGCAACTGTTATGGTCAGTAGCCATTTGATTGACCAGCCTTAAATGATACAACAAAAGCTCTAAAAAGAGTAAAGTTTACTACTCTAAGTAATATGTAGTGCGCATGAATACTGCTCTTACGATATGTTCCCCTGTTGGAAAAATTACTGATCTGTTATTATTAATGTAGATGGAATTAAGTAAACACTGACGACTCTTGTGAAATACTCGTATATATATTTAAAGCTGAAAGTTGACTTAATAATCAAAATATAATTTCAATAAGCGCACTTAAGTCATTTACTTTGCCATATTTGTCTGCAACGTTCATGAGTATAATCGTTAATGTACTTCCACGATATTTTATATCGAGACTAGTGTCCTTAGATCATCTTATTTATTTCGCCCCGCAAAAAAATATAAAAAACCCTCTAACTTCAAACTATTCTCCGCAAATGGAAAAGCTTAAATATTAATTTTATTTAAAAAAGGCCAACTTGATACAATCCCAAATTGCTTATTAATATCAATATTTAAAGAAAGCCGAAATCTACAAGCTCTTAAAACTTTTAAAAATATCAGGTGTCATTATAGTTTTGCTAAAGCGGTCTATTATGTTCTGTGAAGTTTAATATTCTTCAAACTCTTAGAATATTGGCACAATTGTGTGATCATGTAACTTAGATGATCACTGGTGTTGATGAAATAGTCTGAAGCAATAAATTAGCAAGTGTTTTGACCAACAATTTTAGATTTTTTACCAAAAAGCGACTTAAGAAAGACTTATTCTTTTGAGACACATATTTAATATATTTCTTGTGTTTCTAAGCGCAACAAGGTTTTTATCTGTGAGTCATTAATTAATGCATTATTTGCTAATATTTCTTATTAATCTATTTTAAAATTGGGTTAAATCCCCTTATTAAACTATTCAGAAAATTAAGAAAATCCCCTAAAACTGCTACATATAAAACTTTTTACCCTAAATGTTTTCCTAAAGAAATAAACTCCTGAAAACTTACATAAAAAAAAATTCGCCATAAGTCTTGGGAAAAATCCTTATGCTAACAGCACTGATCGGGACTACAAAGAGATTAATCTAGTCTCATTCTCTGATGAATACAGTTTACTAATCATGGCCATTATATACCCAGCCATAACATCGATGATTTATTGTATATATTTTCAATTCCTTATGAAATATCTTGCAGTTGCTTATCTTTCCATAATAATAAAGATCCAAAGCAATAGTCGATCTGATGAAGAATACAATTTATTCACTGAAATTGCCTTCAACTAAAAAACGTTTAAATACTATTAAAATGAAACAGAGAATAAGCATTTAATAAGCCTTGTACGAGTATGTGGATACCATCGAGTAAGAACGATGAATCAGTAATTCATTGACATTTCGTTGTGAAACTTTTTTAAATTCGTATGAGTTATAACTTAAATAGTACTCATACGTAACTTTTTCACACCACGTTCATAAGTATATCCGTTGGCATTTTGTAAGTGTACTGAAATCGGATATTTCACGACGGTGATGACAAAGGTTTTAATATTAGGCAAGCTCTTATTAAGGAAATCTCCAAGAACTCCCAAAATAACAAATGTTGGATCTAAGAAGATTATAACCGCATAGAAAATGTTTGGCACGCCCAAGTATTATTAAGTGACATATAAAAAATTACTGTCTACTAGGTTATGACAAGAAGTCACTCATAAATCTTTCATTGTCAAACTTATTTGAGTACGAATGAAATCATATTTACACGTGACTGTTTAATGCAAAATTTACATGAGCATAAGTCATGAATATATTACTTCACGTTTATAAAGATGATGTATTTTGTGACAGCAAACGAAAGGAGTTCACTAAATATCAAAATCTTTTCTTTTACCCGAATCTATTCGGTATCTATAATGGAATATTACGACAGTTCGTGCAACTGGAAAAATTCGATCAGCAATCCAAAATAACTCTGTTTTCTCTGTGTAAATAAGAAAACTTAAGCACAAAAATTTTGTAGTGCATATTTGTATGTCATTAGTGCTTAACATGCATTACCACTAAATTGTAATTGGTATTTGCGCATTATACTCGTACAGCCATCAAGTAGAAAATATTGCAGAAATTTTATAGTTTATCATGTGTAAATTTTGCTCTTTAATTTGTTTTGGAAAGTTCAAATCCTTAAAGCAAACTCGAGTTTTCATAAATTTTACAATCTTGAATATTCATTCCGCACAACAAATACAATTACTTTGTACGTGTACATACACCAAAAGAAAAATGTTGTTATTATTCACTTCATTGTGGAAAATATTTATGTACTCGTATGTGTGTTTGACTTTAGCATGCAACATTTACCAGCTAAGTCAAGCATGTTTTATTATACATAAATATGTATGTATACGAGTATATTGTGGTCTTTTATTCAGCTCAGGTATTTTTTGTTTTGCGTGTCGTAGGTGGCATATACTGTCATCAGCTTTGTTTCATTCTACTGCTGATTGTGTTTGTAGTTATTGCAGTTGTCATTGTATAAATTGCTATAGTTGTAGTTGGAATATTAGTATTAGTAGCAGTTCCTGGTACTTAGTATTTTATGTATACACATACATATATACACGCAGATACTTATATGAACACACATACTTTATACATGTTATTATAGTCATCGTCATCATTATAATCAACATTCTTTAAGCGTTGTTCCTTCCACTTCTCTTCTTTTTCATTTTCTTTATGTAGTTTATTGTCCATTTATGAATGCAAGTGTTGCTGTGTGCGTGTGTGGTAGTCGTATATCCTTTCATTATTTCATCTTTTGTTAGTTGTTGTAATAGTTGTCGCTGTTGTTGGGGATCTGGATCCAGATCGTTTTCTTTTGTTAATATTTCTTGATAATAATAATAAAGTTGTATAATGTTATTGCTATTGCTGTTGTTCTCCTTTTTCGTTGTTTCATGTATTTTTCTTAATTTTTGCTTTAAATAACATGTTCGAGTTTATATATATTCATACATACATACAAATATATATATATATATATATATATATATATATATATATATATATATATATATATATATACCTCTTTTGTTCTGAATAGTTGTGTGATATAAATTTTTCTTGAGGCACGAATGAAAGTATAGGTGCTTGTATTGATACCAAAGTTACTTTTACTTATTGCAGTAGTAAAACCTTATAAAAGCACCTTGCAAAAAAAAATAATAATTTGGAAATTCTTTTAAAACATTTTGCTTGAGTCAGTTTCTTTGTTACTTGTCTTCCTTTATGTTTTTAATGCTTTAGTGCTACAGTTTGGAATAGTTTCCTTAAAAAGAGAAAATTATAATTTTTGAACTTAATAATTTGTATTAAAGTAATATTATGAACTTTATGAATTGACAAGAATATACGTTTAAAGACCAATACAGGCTTTTTCAGTCACTCATTGAAGAGTAAAGCGATTTCTAAGAATTCAACAGCTACGAATATTATTGCGGATAAAAATGGGGAATTGTTGGGATTCAGGACTTATTAATTCTCTCATAACCAAATCAGAGGTGTGAATTTTTTATAAACAGACCCGTTCTTAAATTTTGTTCATAAATTTTTACACCTTAACATTTTTAAAAATTTTTGTCTAGGCAAATACCACAACTTTTTTTATACCGCCGAAAAGGATAATATTCCATTTAATTTCCAATTTTTGCTTGATTAATTAACTGGTGATATGAGTGGCATCCTTCTTGTGGATTAAACGTTTGGAGAATTTTGGCAGTAAGTTGCTTTTGAGAGGTAATTTTTATAGAACGAACTATTGTAAGCCAGTTTGCTATCTAGAGTAAAAAAATTGCTATTACCAGGATATTGGATCTTTCAGCACGTCAGTTATATCGAAAACACTGCCAAAATAGTGAGAGAATAGCTATTTTGTCACATCCTTAAGCAAGTTAATGATCATCTGCAAACATCCTAAGAGCATGCTGACCGTCAAATTGGGAAAAGGACAATTCGTTGCAAGAATTTGCTGCAATCCATTATATCAAAAATAACTAAAATACTAAAAAGTAGAAAATTAACTGAATAATAAAATATCTTTTTTTTCATAGTTTCTTTTTATATTCAATTTCGTTTGATGCGTAAAATATGGATATGTTTTAAAAATTATATTGGTTCCTTTCTTAGAATTCGGTAAAGTGTACAATAGTCAGCCGACGGCAATCGCTAATCAATCAAAACACACATCGTTAGCAACTCTGCACAAAAGTGGCAACTTCTATTGAGTACCGGTTTATATGAGTCCATGTCGGGATATTGAATATTCAGTTTAATTACTTTTTTTTAAAGCTGCCAGAATAAATCGCCAAGAAGCATTATCCTTCAAGAACGGTGGTGTGTAATCTCAAAAGGCTAAACTACTTTATCTGTGCTACGAGATGACTTGCCACAAAATTAATTCGGGAGTCATAGCGTAGATTGCTTGCTTCCTCTTTTAGCAAAACAGAGGACCAACTAGAAACCAAATGGGCCAAAGTGCTCAATGGCTTTATAAAATTATTTAGTGAGCCACAAGTGTAGGCCAATTATTAAGTTACGATATATATTTACCGAATTTGCAGCTACACATATAATTTAGAGTTGTAAATTTTATACACATATTGATTTAAATTATTTGTATTTTAACCTGTTAAGGGTAGATACTTCCAATTAGTCAGGATTTAACTGATTTACTCTCAAAGTTAAAATTACATATATAAGTTGAAATAAATTTAAACTAAAAACTATTGTGGCCCTCTGCTCCTTAGAGGAGTAAAAGCAACATATATAAAGATATCTATAATCAATTTCTTATATACATCTTTTGAAAAATATTTTTTTCCAGTAAATTGACCATATTCATATTCATAAGCAAATCTAAAATTTTTTTACAATAAATATCTTTATGGCGATAATAATAAAATCTTGCACGCTATTAATTTACGTTCATACATTTATAACATAAGCAAAGGACCAAAAGACACCATTCGACATGATTTTTGGGTCTGACTTCTAAATGTTAAAAAAATTTTTCACTAATAAAGGAAAAACTTATTTCTTTTATCAATGTTTGTTCCAATCTAAATAAAAATTATTGATTTTCTCAAGATTGTTTTACAAATTGCAAACAAATGTTTTCACGAATAATTACTAATATTAGAAAAACACATAATAGAAATTCTAGTTAATATTTTCTCGCATTGAGCTCTAAGTGAAGTATCCAATAACAGTTTCTTTGTAGTGCCCTTGGTAACATCCATTAGATCTTGATGAAAATTCTCTACTTGTTTTTTAACTAGGAAATCATATTAAACTTGAATTATTATCCTAGATGGGCATGAACCCAGTAAACTTAATAAGACTTTCAGCAGCCGATAATCGTAAATCTTTTAAGCGTACAACACAAATAATAAATTTAAATTCACAATATTTTAATTAATTGGTATTGCGATTGACAGGCAATCTGTCATCCTGCAAAATATGTTCCTTTTTTTAATCATATAGCGGTAAAAGAACTCAGAATTGAAATCTCTTAGAAATAATTATGATGATTTTTCTGTATATGTATAAAAATTATTGAGTATTTAAGTGTGTATATTGGCCTACTCAGGTTTTGACTTCTAGCCGTACGCTCTACATGGTCTGATATATAATGCTAAATATAATTTTTTGCCTTTTATTTTAATATGCCAATTCCCCACAAATAAGACGAAATGAACCAATGTCTTGCTTACACTGTGTTGACGCCATTTTATAATTCACTAATATATAATAACGTTTCTTACGCATATGGCAGTGATAGATTAATTAACAAACACCCACTTTTGTGCTCTGCGATGAAAAATACACACTTTCTTTAATACACTTGACTAAGAGCCCAAAATTTTTTTTAATAAAATAACCAAAGTAAACTTTAAAAACTAAAGAAACTTAGGAAATATATTTGTCGATTGGTGTAGTTCGTTAATTGTGGCTGCTAAAGTCAAAAACATTAATGAAGCCATTGCACTTTGTTTTTGAATTGAGGCAGTAAATTTCTCTCTTAAATAAATATCACATATTATCAAGTTAACCAAGCATCTTATTTTCACGCATATGTGTGTAACAATGAAAACGTTAAGTGTTTTCATTCCTTTTCTCTCTCTCTCTCTCTATTGCTGTGATATTCTGTGGTTTTTATTTACAGAGTGCATTTAAAAAGAACAATTATAGGAGACCCATAAATAAAGTCGTAATATTAACCAAGTGCATAGCAAACAAAGTGGTCGTATACGAATATAAATATAATATTTAACACACACATACACACATTCACCCTGATATGTATTCAATGGCAAACCGATATATTTTAGTGTAATTAAAACTACTGTTATACTCATTATATAAAGACATGTTTTTATTATTCTCTGAGAAAGTGTGTGTACTTCACTTGCTTTTATTTTAATTGTATTTAATGTTTAATTTATAGTTTCATACTAAATGCTATGGTATGCACATACATACATATGTGCGTACATATTATTACTTTTAAGTATATACATACATACATACACGGTTGCATGAATACAACAATTTTGCTCGTAGCCATGTCCGTATTAAATACTCGTAGTATTATAATTTGACAACATTATAATTAATAAGTAATTAAGTGTATATAATAAATATACATATATTTGTGGACTTTGTTTTGGTCATAAATTTTCAACACTTTTGTTTAATCATAAATGCTTTTAAATGTATTTATATTAATATTATTTACATACAAGTAAATGATCAATGCAATAAAAGAAAAAAAGTTAAACGATTCCTGTAAGAATTTACTTCCTTCATTAGGATTTTAATTAAGTTTATATAAAGAAAACAATTAGTTCAATTAATATACTTATGTTTACATATACGGTATATTCCATCGGGAGATCTTGAATTACAAATCATTTAGTTAACAAACCTTTGAAAAGAAACTGCCTTCCAAAATGCTCTATAACTATGATTATGCTAATTTATAATTTAGTGAAAATTACTTTCCATAATATTGTGTCAGTATTTTTATAATAATGACTACAATTTCATGTATTAAATATAATTTGTTATTGCAAAGCAAAATAATTTGTTGTTAGAAATACTGACATGGCACTGAAATATATAAAATTTTTATAAAATAAAAATATAATACTTAATATGGAAATTCATTCTTTGGGATATTCTCCCCAACTAATCGTTAGAAACAATTAGAGCTTTTGCAAAATGCATAGAAAAATCAAAAGTTTGTTGTGGCTTTAGCTCTTCATATGCCGACATTTCATTGGTTGCTAAAACCAAATCGTCAGTGAAGTTTAAGCAGTTTGAAAACATTCAACCCCGGATGTTTATGCCACACAAATCAAATACAATATGAGAATTTCAATATTGCATATGAATTATAACAAACACATAATCATACTAGGTTTAGAATGTTTCTATACAAACAAAATAAAAAATAAAATAAAATAGACTCACGTTGAGTAAATTGTTTGTTGTGTTTGTTTGTATAGAAACATTCTAAACCTAGTATGATTATGTGTTTGTTATAATTCATATGCAATATTGAAATTCTCATATTGTATTTGATTTGTGTGGCATAAACATCCGGGGTTGAATGTTTTCAAACTGCTTAAACTTCACTGACGATTTGGTTTTAGCAACCAATGAAATGTCGGCATATGAAGAGCTAAAGCCACAACAAACTTTTGATTTTTTTAAAAATATAATAGGTAAAGAAGAAATGTTTATAAATATTTGTTTTGTATTTGTACATCAATAACATCTTTCTATGTAGGCCGAGTTCCAGACTATGCACAGGGTGTGTCCTTCTTTGGCACCGCCAAATAACTTTCTTTTTTAATCACTTGACTATGAAACTTTGCTTCGGGCATAAATTAAGTACATTTATAGGAGTTACATTATGGGTGAAACTTGAAAGTTTCACAATGAAGAGTTTTTGATATGTGAGTTTAAAAAGTGTATATCTAATTACTATCTGGCTCACGCTCTCATCAATATTATGGAACATTATATCTAGGAATTTGAGTTTTATTGTGAGTAAGCAATCAGAAATTTTGAAAATCTATAGGTTCTTACAGCTGCTGCCGAGTTCTAAAGAAACACATTAATGCCGGGCATATTATTTCATATGAAATAACTCCCCAAAAACCTATAACGAAATAAATACATAAAATTTTTTTTGGAGATTTCTTTCGTTTTCAATTTATTTTAACATTTGTAATGTGTATAAGTTATATTCCATTATATTTACAATACAAATTGGAAGTTCATTAACAAGTAATAAGTATGCAATTAATTTCAGTTATAACTTTGCCTTCTAAAGTAAGAAGAGAAATATTTACTATAAATAATTAACAATGAATTTTAAAATTTGGTTGTTACTTTATTTCTGGTTGAGGTGTTTTTTTTTTCATTGGGGTTTATTGCATTTTCATAATTTAGGATTTATTCCTTATGAATTAAAACCCTAAAAATTGAACGCTTATTTTATTTTTATTTTGAGGACTTATTTCGTTGAGACTTATTTAATGATGCCAAATATAGTAACAGAAAATATTATTAGAAGTGAATAAATTATTAAATGATGAAGACATACTTACAAACGGACGCTGGGAAATCATATTTTTATTTGTACGACTGCAGTTGAGCATGAGGCATAGAATGATTACATATATGCAACATATGATATGTTTACATAATCGTCATCGGAGCACCTTATCTACGGCTATAGTAGAACGCCAGGCTAATTTATCCGTAAATGGCAACAATGCTCCGTAACAACGAGTCATTCGAAATTGAACTAGTTTTTGCAAATCGCGAGATTCAAGATTTTGAAATATTGAATGCCAATATTCTAGAATGTCTCGATATTTTATTGTGATTGTAAATTAAATATAAATTCCATATTCTTTTCTTGTTTTATAAAAAAAAATTTTTTTTTAATGATAAAATCATTGAAAATAAAACGAGTTTTCACTGTTTATACTTTTCACTGTTTTTGCATTGCAGGCCATTTTCGACTAAAACTATAAAGGATTGTAAATCCCTTATTAAAATAAATGGTTTTACAATACGTTATTTTTCACTATCCGGAAACAATTTCAGAAAATGGTGGTCTGGCCCACTAAATGCCCACAAATTGAATTTATAAAATTTCAAATCAACTAACTTAGGTATCAGAATTTTTTTTAGAAGCTGATACCTGCTATCCACAATTTTCAAACACTTTTCAATTGATACTTAAACGAGCCTTCGTAGACTAGTAGGTAGTGTACTAGACTCGTAGTGCGAAGGTCGCAGGTTCGAATCCTGCCGCAGAACTCTGGCAGTTTGTGTTTTAATAATTAAAGGGAGCGCACAACAAGTCTTCACTGGCTGAAATGTATGTCGTATGACATGAGCGATTACTCCCCTCCAATCAACCTAACCTAACCTAACCTAAACGAGCTCTACTCTACTTCAGCCTTACAGGTGTATTATTAAACTTCAGCCCTTACGAAAATAATTGCAAAAGCTGAAAATGTACTTCTTATAACTCAAGTAATCATTTCAGTTAAGGTATTAGCTTTATCGTAAATGTATATTAAATGTAAATTGAATTACAAATCACCAGCAAGAATCTGACAACAATAGTGACGTTCTTGTCTCAATGAATGCAGTTCCTTGTGCACCATAAAAAAATTATAAAATTAACATTACATCAGATCACCCAAATTTAAAGCTTCCGTTTGCATTTAAGTTTATACAATACAAAAGAAAGAAACTTATAGATGTATCAACGCACACACACGATGGTGTATGTACTTATATAATAGTGTATAAAAGTTTGAAAAAAAAGAAAAACAAGCTGCTAAAAGCTAAAGAGAAGTAAATGGTAGAAAAATATCTTACACTAAAAGATAAGTTGCCATAGAAGTGATTTCCTTTCTAATTCTAATTCAAATATTTTGCCGCTTCAGCAGAAATCCAATTTTAGAATATGAATCGAATAAGAAAAAATAATAAAAATATCTTAGGAACGAATAAAAAACTTAAAAATACATTTACTTTTGTTAAAATTTCTTACAAAAAGCTACGCTGTTGAAATTTTGTTAAGCATTTTCTTTCAATACTTTTTTGTATTTTATTTCTTCCTAAGGTTTTATTGTGTTACATTTTTATAAGTTGCAAACGAATATAGTTTTTGAATCCTGCATTTGTTTCGACCACCACCCTCCAACTTCTTCAGTTATGGTAAAGAACATACATATATACTCATACGCCCAAAACTTATAGATTTAAACATATAAATAGTTCGCTTAGCAGCCCAAAAAGGGACTTGTTAAATGCGTTATTGTGTAACTAGCAAAAGTTAGTGTGAATTTGTGGGTGGTTTTATTGTTGCAAACACACAATTGGTACCATAGTGTTGCTACATGCGTCGTATTGTATGCGGTAATATTTTATGCAAATTCCAAGTTAAGTGCGAAAATAGTAGTGATTGTTTAAATCCAACAATCTTACAGCAAACTTAAATCAACATATACATACACACGTACTGGTATGAAAACAAACTGCTAAAATATGTAAGGAAGTCAAAGAAAAAAAATAAAGAAAGCTGCACAATAGAATCAGCATTAATAGAAAGAAAACTTGATATTTGAGTATTTTTTTAAGTAATTTCACAAAAAATAAAATACAAAACCAGTGCACTTTTAGCTGAATTAAGGGAAAGATTAAAAGGAAAAGGAGACATTCACTTTGTAAATTTTTATTGGTTAAATAAAGAAAACACTTTTTGCAAAAATAACACTTAAACTTGTGCATACTCAAAATTTAATGCATATTTACTGGTGTATAAAAAACCTTTTCAGAACAAAAACATTCTTTAAAAGAGCGATAATCCTAATGAAATATTTAAATATTAAATAAAATCTGCTCTTCTGATATGTGCCGATAAATAGCGAATAACCTTTACTATATTGTAGAATAAAAGCTAATAAAAGGTCGCTAAATAAAATGAAAATTCCCAAAAAATAGTCTTTGAGGGACACCTAGGAAACCTACTTTCATTCTATACTCAATATCTACACACAAGGGTATATTTAGTGCTTTTGAAATCAAATGTTCTAGCGTTTTGAATACGATTTTGATACATGTCAAAATGGTAATAATTTAAATAAAATTAAACAACTCTTCTTCTATTTAATATTTGTTTAAAATAAAAAGTCTTTCCATTTTAGTTTATTTACTTCCATCGGACTCCTAAAAATGTAAAAGCGTCATGAAGATAAAAAGAGAAAGTATACATATTAATATACGGCAACCGAGTGATATAAATAAATTTAATTTTTGAGTCTTTGTTATGGACTGGGTTTTACACTTCTGCACCTGAATCCAGATTTAGATCCACAAAGAATGCGCCAAATGACAACTCCAAATATGTAGCTTAGGTGATTACTCGACATTATCGAATGCAATGATACTAGGTGTCGTATGCGGTGAAATGATTGCAGTATTTTTACTTCCGATACTTCTCCGGACGCCGCTTGAAAATGAGACCTTATAAGCATATATAATTATTCCAAAATTGTTGTGCAATTGAAAAATATATAGTTGAGTTGCGTTAAATAAACGCAGTTTAAAGAAAAAAATTGGTTCATAATATATACAATTGTTAAAATCTTTTTTTTATCGATTTCAAAATAGTTCATATCTTTATTTTTATTGCACCAGCACTCAGAGGATGGCCCTATTTTTCCAGTGCATTATGCTTGAACTAGGAAAATAGAATATGTAAGGAAAAATAGAAGGAGTGACGTTTGTAGGCATTCGAGTTGAACCGTTCCACGTTGGGGAAAGAAATCTGGAGGGAAATCGTTTCACTTATGACCAAAGAACGAATTGTCTCTGTAATGGTCAATATGTGCGCTTTTAATGAAGAAATCGTTGTTTGCAAATAAAGGCGATTTTGGGTAACATATTACCCTTTTTATAAGAGCACATTTCATTGTAGTAACGATGAAAAAGCGTAGCACATCTCCATTACGTACATCAACTCAAAAAATAGTGTAACGTATACTTAATATAAATATTGCTCATACAACGCCGGCAAATAAACGTTCAAGCATTGACTTTTTCATTGATTCCAACCGTCAACTATTGTTATTTTACTTCTCAAAGAAATAATATGTCAACTTTTAAATTAGAAATTTGTTCTTCTTCAATATTTAAAAAAATATAAATTACATTCAGTTCTGAAGTGCGAGTTTGTCCTACAGATAATAAAATAAAATAAAATTTTTGTTATGTTCAACCTTGAATCCTTCCAATATGATATACATATATATATGATTGAGTGAAAAGGTTTCATATCTTTCTACTTGTGAATTACAAAAAGATTTATAAATTCTTATAAGATTTAATAAGTCTTTAAAAATTTTTAACAAACAATGTTATATGAAAATTTTAAAATGTTATATGAAAATTTTATTTGCCTTCACTGAAATTGTGAGTTTTTGTCTAAGAATATCGCTAATAAAGTGCAGGCATATACACAGCTAAGCCTTCAACATATAAGAATAATTTTTTTAATAAACTTTTTAAAAACTATGTCTGATAATACGTGCAATATAACGTTACCTTTTATTGATTTTTAGTGTTGGAGTTAAAACCAATTTTGGTAGCAATTGAGATCCTTACCTTGACTATAAAAACAGCTTTTGAAGAGGGAAGAACCTATAATTGAGAAAATGATAACCAAAAACTACTTATTCTCTGAATATTTAAGATAATTCATTAATTTAAACTGCAAATAAATTTTCTTTAAATTTTATTGAAAAAAATCTCTTGCCCTTTTAAATTTTAAACAAATATTTTAAACTTCTTTTAAAGTCCCCATCGATAAAGATTTCACGTAAAATATGCTCTTTCTTATTTTTATTTAATTGACATTACATTATCAAAAGCAACACAGAAAAGCACAAATTGTCGAATGAAACATGAACAAAGTTAATAAACTTTTAATTGCTATGACAACAGCTGCAAACGCTTTTAAAACTTGAACAAAGCAAACTGTCAAACTACATTGCTTAAAGGTAAAAATACAAAAAGGGCCATGAAAAATTATATCGAAAATACTAAAGTAAAAAATTTATACAACATAATAATGATTTGGTTTTAAAATTATAATAATGATGTAAAAATACAAAAATCTTGCTAAAAATATGCTTGGAACAGATTAAAATTCAGAAATATAAAAGAAGAAAAAAAACTTACGGGTGTGAAGCACATAAATATTTAATCAATAATCACTCTATTAATAAGCAAGTTAAACACTGAAGGAAATGCTCGGTTTTACTTTAAATAATTTTGCAAAATTATTAAAGACAAAATCGGCAGAATAGACGTATCGTTTCCAATCAAGGAATTATAATTTTTCAAAGGAGTTGCTGTAATTTGTTTAGTTGTTTAGCCAGATCACAAAAACAGATGGCTCCGACCATTTAATTTTTTTTTAACTGGTGCAGCTCTTAATTGCATTGACTCTATTACTATTGTGATTAATTAAGAGTCGTTCTTGTGATATGTAAATACTCTCGAGATGATGCATGTAAATATTTGAAATCGTTAGAAATTTACTCACGTAATAAAATAAGGCTATTTTGAATAGCGTAAAGATTAAATTATAGCCATCAATGTTGTCAGATATATAGTACTAAAATTATTTAATTTAATTTGTCCTTTTGATACTAATAGATAAATATGGTAAGAATATTATATACTGGATAAAAAAAACACTTACTCTACTTGGGTTAATAGTTTCAATTGACCAATTCTAAGATTTCACTAAGCTTTAATTGCAGTAGTGCTTATCGCATGAATGGTGTTCCTGTTACATCAAACAAATATAATATTTATTACTAGAAAATTTAAACTTTAAACCTAATATTTCTATTAAGAAGTAGTTAACAATTTTGTTGCAAGTAGTACTGAAACCTTAGTCACTAGAAGAGCTTCAATGCATGTTTGTTATTAAAAAATGATTTTTGGCATCTTCATATCTACAAAGTATATAAATTTTTGTTTAATTAACCTTTTCTTTAAAATGTATAAAGAAAAGCAACAAAAAGATCAATCAAATTGATTTACAGCCCCTAAAATTCCTCAAAAGAAATTTTGCTAATGATTTTATAAAAATACATATTCTGGTCTATCACTAAAGTAGTTTTTATCAGTGTGTTGGTATTTGTCACCCCAACTCATTTGTCAAACTTAATAAAATCACACTACTTAACAACAGCATAATCATTGTGCCCGTATTTTTCATGCCCCAAAGAATATTGGCACTTTTGTATACAATCAAATTGTCTTCTATTGAAATTATCTGAACAAATATGAATGCTGAAAATTGATTTATAGGGTTTCCTTTAAAAACAAAAAGTCTTTCAAAAGCTATAAAGTTTAAAATTCTTCATAAACTGAATACCCTTTATTAATGTATTTGTATATCTGTGTATCACGAAGAACTCTATTTGATTATATGAAATAATTCGTTATTTTAAAATGACAATTTTTTACAGCAAATGCTGAAAATAAAATATCACATTATTATGGGAATAACCTGAACTGAAATATTTTGAGATGAATAGCTCACAACTGAGCCATATCCATCATTTAAAAAGAAGAAATGCATCCGCTCTTGAATACATTTAAGAATTTTATACGCTGAAAATTTAAGATTTCTAACGTCTTTTGATTATTTACAATCAAATAAATCAAATGTGAAAACTTGGAACTGTGAAAGGTGTCCTTCCAATTTTAAAAAAAAATTAACTCAATAAAATTTAGAGCAAAAGCAGTCAATGAAAAGACTACTCCTTTAAAATTTTAAGTTTGCACTCACAATTGTTTTTGCAGTAAAGTCTTGATAAATTTGACAAAAATGCTTCGGCATCAAGTTAATATATTAACCCTCGAGAATGACCTACTGGCGAGCAGAAATGACAAAAATTACAAAAATATAAATTATGAAAAATTAATAAAAATGCTGAGGTTATGATGTGGAAGTACTGCAAATTCGTACTATTCCAGCAATTTCGACTTATGAGTAGGCTTAGCACTACAGGCTGCTATTTTTTCTAAATTTTATTCATAAATTTCTTTGCGTTTTCGTTCTGCCAAAAGGACGATTTTATATTAAATAACAATTGATCATATACCTCTGTGAATAAAATTCTGGGAGGGATTAAAATTTGCCAATAGTCACGACTTCATTTTCCTTATCTGAAAGTAATATTTTTTTTTTTAATCGAAATCAAGAGATTTGTACAAATAATTTATACTTGTATTAAAATTTGTGAGCTTGATATCCTGGGAATTTGAAGAAATGCAATATTGTATTTTTAGTGGCAGTAAAAAATGTCGATTATTTAGAATGAGTCTCATTTTAAAATTTTATTGAAAAGGATGGATAAAATTTGAAAAATTAAGTTGTTTTATTTTAGAAATTCAATGTAATGCAAGCTAATGTATTGAATAACTCAGAATTCGCTAGCAATTTTCAATTATTCTGTACCACTTTTATAATTAATGATATAATATTTCCTCTTTTTGGAAATATTTTGAATATTTTAAATATTTTCCTTGTACACATATACGTTTTAGTTTTTTGATGGTACTCGATGAGTACCGAAATATCGATAAAAATTAAAAAAAAAATAAGAGATATTAAGCTTTAAAAATAAATTAAGTTTATTATTTTCCTTGTACGGCAAAAAAAGAAAAGTTCATATAACAACTACATAAAACATGTAATATATCTGCTCCTTTATTATTTAAAAATTATTTTAGTTCGCAACATTTGCATACACATACGCAATGTCTTCAAATATGTTTTTATGTTAATCATAATCATGAGATATAAGTATGTGTGCGTATAAAGCACATACTTTTATGTACAGTTTTATATTCCATATGAAATATTTTCCTTTTTTTGTTCTGTTCATTGGATCTGAAGTGACGTTTTGTAAAAATATAATTTTTTTTTAAGTACTTCATATGCATTTCGTAAAAGGGTGTATTTTATATTGCATTGTATATGGTAATTATCCTTATTAAAGAATTCATTTGAGTTCACACAAAATAATTTTTTTTCAACTGAGTTTGAACTCAAATTCCGGAATTTTATTTTATCATGACATGTTAAACAGTCTACGCATGTTTCAACTCAACCATATGAGCACATAAAACATTGACGGCACTAAATTAATACCTACAGTGAATAAATGTTAAAGTTAAAGATCTGCAATAGACAAACTCCAAACGCAACTTCTAAGAAATAAACTCCATGGATTTTGACGTTTAAAAGAGCCTCTTCAAAAATCAGGAAAATGCAGCTAAATGATGCTAAACAAAAATGCAAATTTAATTTTCTTCAAATGATTTTAATAAAAATTTACATTACCAAATTGTTTTTTCAGACGCCTAAACTAAAAAGATAAAATATTTTTTTTTTCAAATGATAAGTTCATATAACGATTTAAAATAACCACTTTAAATGATATTGTTTTATTTAAATCGAAAAAAGTGAGTATTTCTTCCGATTCAATCAAGATTCTTCCGCTAAAAAATGGAATCATTATAAAGAAATAATATTTTCGTTACTCTCAAAGTATCCGACAACAGATATTTTCTTCTTCGTAGGAACCAAAAAAATACATGCTCTTCATGGAATACGTACATGCATTCAACGAACTTCAACGGCAATTCTGCACACTTATGGCTTCATTACTGCAGGATGTCCATGCCATAAGGAACAACAAAAATTTAACAATTTTTTTTACAATTTCACCTTTTACCCCGATTTCGGTTTATCCTGGATATTGAGGAATAAACGAATAAATTTTAATTTAATAAATATTATTATGTGAATCAAATGACATGCTAAAACTATTGAAAATGATAAAAATTCGTTCTACTCTTGTAGAACAATCTCGGAATTTCCACGAGTTTTTTGAACGGTCATATTTTCTGGGCAAATACGCACTGGTATCTTTCACAATATTTATATATACTCGTATATATAATACTAACTTAACGAATGATTAAAAAAATTTTAATTAATTTTTTAACAAATGCAAATACAATTTACTATTATTTATCAACAGAAATGTTTATCGAAAATTAATTGTCTTTCATATTAAGTGTACGAGTATTAGTTCTCACATTCTTCCGTAGTTTTTCTTAATAAGAATGTGGGAGACTGATGATTATTTCTATTATTATTAGTATTATTATTTTTTTTCTTTGTTACATATAAATAACTTAAAATTTCATTGAACTCCAACTCAATCAAGCCCTGATATTATTCCTCAAGACCATATTTTGTTAGAATTTCTTTTTATACAATTCCCCATAACACTTTGCAAACCCTATACGTTGTTGTCATGTATAGATTTTTTTATCTTCTACGATACACAATTCATCTACCACTTGCTACATTTGTTGAATTAACAAATAGTGTATAATAAAGATGTGATTAGATGCTTAGCACTTTGATGTTTTTGATTGATTCGTTTTCAAATTTATATAATATATTTACGTATATGTTATATATGTATATATATATATATATATATATATATATATATATATATATATATATATATATATATATATATATATATACATGCATTATATACACACATACACATGTATATACGAGTATATATATGAGTATATACGCACGAATTTCTAGCATGCAGCACTAAGAACTGAGACGAATTGCTTAGATTAAAACTGGTTGATTGTAAATTCTTGTACCAGCCCCTTATAAAGTGAGTCAATTAAGATAATGAATAATGTTTTAGATGAGTTCGAATTCTTTGTTTAGCTTGTGTTAGTAATAAGTAATAATATATACATACATAAAGTAGTCAAGGAAAAAACTAGAAAAATTGAGGAAAAGCACAAAATATACGTCTAAATAATGCTGCATATTTTTATTACAAAAGGATAATGCTTTGTATTTATCTGAAAGTTTTAAATATTAACTTTTATGTATCAAAAAGTATATCTTTTTATTTTATGATCCGATTTGTTACTTGTAAATCAGTAGGAGGTTAAAATTACACCACAAAAACAATTTTAATGAATTATACTTGTCACATGAATAAGGCTGTATATGTATGAATTCAATAAATTCAATTTAGTTATCGATATCATTAAATGTAGATAGAGAAAATATTGAGGAATGGATCAGTTTTATGAATATTTCAATCAGAGCTCTTGGCAAAACTCTATTTCCCCGGACGCATGAAAAAATGATCCCACCCAATAGAGAAAAGCTTCGAAATGAAGAATAACAATGCAGATATTATGATCGGGAATTAATAACGAATCGAGTGAATTTCTTTAAAATAGTCTAACCTACACATATGCATATATAAATGGGGCATTAAAGTTGTCTTGAAGAGCTAACAAAACGGACTTAAATTTTTTTAGATTAAAGGATATCTAAGGGGATTAACTTTTAATAAACGCAATAACAAGAGAAAAACTTGGTACTTCGGTGTCATATATAGTTAAAATTTCCTAAGTAGTGGTGAATTGTGTGGCTTAAAAAAGTTAGTGACTTAAGCATTTCATAGCATTTAAAACATATACGATTCGGTGATGGACTTTCCTAGAAAATGCTTTAGTGACAATGGGCAAAAGCTATGAACCATTTCCAAAACTTATTGCCAATGTTAAAAAAAATTTATAGCACAAAATTTCATATGAAAAATTTATTAAATTTTTTTCTAACTCTCGCAGATGTATATGAATATAGGTGTATTTATTTTAGAGCGAAAAGGCTTAATTTTAAAGGTTGCTTTCATGTATAACAGCAGTATTCATAAACAACTTTTATTACTTATTATTTTTACTATTACTATTACTCTTACTATTATGTTTTTATTTTAAATATTAACAATATATCTCCATTAGCAGGTGTTTCTATCGCATAACATGATCTTAAGTTAACTAGACATGTCCCGATTGTTTCAATCAAGTTTACCATCACTAAAGCTACTGCTACTATAAGTGAATTTAACAAATGGGTTCGACCAAAAAGAAGGGAATGGTTGTAGTATTGTGAAAATACACACAATCACTATTATTGAACATTACACTCGTAGCGAAACCATTTCCATCAGCAGTCACCGTCATCAGCATCACGTTGTGTTCCTTATTAGACCAGGTGGCATCAAAAGATAAGTTTGTGCAACAAATAAGCTCAAATCAAATACATCAAAGCAGGTAGAGTACAAATGCATACAAGACAATATACGCACACGAAATAGTATGTATCATTAGACAACTATAACAATAACAAAGATGAGCTTTTTTAATATAAATGGGAAACAAAAAAGTTTTCTCAAGTAAGATCTCTCCTCGCATCAACATACATACAGTAGCACAAGACAGAACCATGTTGATGATACACCTTAAAGTACAAAAAATAATATTTATACATTTTCATATTATGGCATAACCCAACAAGCAAACCGAGTGCAAATGTTTTTTTAAATATTTAAAAAGAGATTTAATAACTTAATTTATTAAAGTAGAATTATGTGGAAATGCAAAATGTGTTTATTTATTTTCAAACATATTTTTTTTATTTTCCGTCATACCACACAAAAATTGTCCTTAAAAGCAAATTTCCTTTGCTTTCAAGAATTCAGGAGTATTTTTCTCAATTTCCTACGAGGTCCGCTTTAAATTATATTGATTAAAAATTTCAATTATTCTATTATCTATACCTCAAAAATCTATTACCGGAAATGCTTTAGCAAAAAAATAAAATTTAAACAAGTGGTAAGTTTATATCCTTACAAGATGTAAAGTATATTCACAATCGGAAACAGCCAATTTTTTAAATTAATATTATAATTTCTTTGGTATAAAATTATTGTCTTGAATTAAAATTATTATTATTTTTTATCCACATAACTTCTTGATCGTCGATTAAGCATAAAAATAATAGAACTTTGAAATAATATGAGTTCGCATAATATCCGAATCACAGTCCCTACATTTACATGGCTTCTTGTTAAATGCTTCCGTTACTGGATATGAGTTGTAGGTTTTTGGCCAGTCTATACATTACTATACTAAGTTTAACTCTAAACATGTTGTGGAAATCTAAGAAAGCTGTGGGCCCTGAAAAATATTAAAAACTGAAAATAAGTAGCATGTTTTTGAATTTTCCACGTTCTTGTAGAAGACCTTTTTGTTGACAGTATTTCGATAAGCCTACAATATTCTATACATTTTAAAATACGCATACCGATTTCAATACAAGTACCAGCAACATTTTAAATAAATAGACTAACTTAAAGACTATGATAAATGAATAAATAAATTTTAATATCGTGTAATGTAATAATTAAAACCAAATTAATTAAAAAGAGGATAAATTGAAACTCTTTTTTAAGATTTGTCTAATAGAATTTTGTTTCCAAAAAATTATAAACTATATAAATTATTTTTAAAGAATTACGATTGGCAGACTACAGCAGAGCCGACCAGCGTTAGAATTATAAAAGAAACTCTCTTTTTCATTAAGAAACTGTCATATAAATATAATTTTTCTCAGTTCAAAGTAGAAGAACTAAAAAATGGCCTACTTAAACCAAACTTAGAATTTACTTATTTAACTTAATCATCATTTTTTCCAATAGTTTTTCCAATTTTCTTTTCGAATGAACACCATTGCTTAAAGTATAAATATGTTTATATGCTAAACAAATTATGTTGGAACATGGAAGCAAGCAAAAATGTTTACATCTACTATAAGAAAATAGGAATAATTATATCCAGCGCAGCAAAAGGTGCCAAAAAGGCTCTTAATCATATATTCAACTAGTAATGAATAAATTCCAAATATATGATTTTAATATAATTTTGTCATTCAAAGTCCAGGCTTAGTTTCGAATAGACTGCTCATTATTTTATGATTGATTTCAAAAATACCACATTTTTCATTCATATTATTTTGCTTTTCAATATTGTAAGTTAAAAGAATTGAATATTTTTCCAGAAGTTTCAATTGATTATTGATACAACTTCCATTTGGAAAGTACCATAAAAATAGCATTTCATTTCATTACTTCCGCATTTTTTACTATCTATCAAAGTTTGCTTTTAGCAACAAATTTATTACCATTGTATAGCATGATATCAATCGTAATAGCAATCATAAAATTTTAAAATATTCCAATTATAAAAAATATTGTTTAATACTTCTTGATTTTAAGAATAAGTTGTATATAAATTGAAAAGCTTAAAATCGTTTGAGGCATTGATATTCTTTAATGAGCTGTAAGTTTTATAGTGTGGAACTATGACATTGTGGCACCAAAGAAGCAATCTATGTATATATGTTGTAGAATACTAATGATGCATATTTTAACAATTTTTGCTCTCTTGTTATGAATTGAATACTTCTATTTTTTTCTAAATTAATTTCAATTTATTTTATATATTTTTTACAATTCAAAAAATTATCGGTTTGAAACAAGTTTTTGAAACCAATTTCAGACTCATCGTTTTGAATAACCTACGAACGATTATCATATTCTAAAAACCGCATCATATCATAACTTTCCATGGAATCTTACGTTGACTACATCTGACACATACGTCTATTTCCAGCAATCGTTAGCTAAACAGCGACATAAAATTTTCCTTCAATGCATGCTGGGCTTAACTATTTCTATGTATACCCTAGACGCAAGTCATTATTATTACTGTCTGAAATGTTTAAGGCATTGTTTGGCCTCAGTGACAATTTACTTAGATCCGGTTGCAACTTCAAAACATTAGGGACAACATCTCTTAGGTCTGCCATTTTTTGTGCTGATAGTTACTGTAAACGACAGTAACAAAAGAAAAATATATTACAAGAATTATGTGAAAGAACGCTGAAGGTCTTGGGAATGGAAAAATTAAAAAAGTTACAGTAGCAATGGCTTTATTTGTCATGTTTAATGCAAACAAATATATCATAAACGTAGCATTTTTCACCGTAATCCTGCTTTGTTTAGCCTTTAGCAAAAATATAGGAAAAAGTACATTGAACTGTGTTTTGTCATATACATTTGTAGATTGAAATATATTTTTTGTAATTGGAATTCTTAATACCGGGTTTATGCAAGCTTCTGAGAGGACTTTTGTTGAAAGAACAAAAACATTAAATTAAAGTAAGGCTCGAATAATTTGTGAAATATGTAGCCTTGGCTTATCAAAAATCAAAAAGAAAAGGAAGAAATTCTACATCTCAATCTGTTTCAATTTCAATAGAAGAATATTCGTGCGTTTTCTCTTTTGTAGACAAACGTTAAACTGAAAAGCCAAAAGTCACTTAGCATCTTTAACAGATGTCTCTGACAAACCAAAACTTTCATAGTTAAAGATGTAGTACTAAATAAACATAACATTTTGTTGATAACTTCATAAAAAACTACATATCGCTCTAACTTAAATAGCTTAACTTCTTTTCAGGGCTTCGAACTCTTTCCTAATAAGTTTGCGATTATTAAATAACACTAAATTCCTTTTCATTTTTTGTGTTGAAATAACTTTACACACTTTTACTCGCAGAAAGCAGAACTTTATCAATAATCGGGAAGTATTACAAATAAAGTAGCAAATTTTTCTAGCGTTTAATATAGTGAATGAGTGTACAATTAAGTTTTTTTTATATATTTTGTTTCCTGTTTCCAAATAATGGATTGGGAGAAATATATATATATATATATATATATATATATATATATATATATATATATATATATACCGATATGGCAACAAAATTGGAGAGGAGATGTGTCAATAAACCAAGTTGCGAAGGACTTGAACCAAAACAACTAGGTCGATACATGAGAGAACTGGGGAAAAAATAAAAATATTGCATTGAACAGATCTACGTGGGCGCTGTGCTCATTATAGTTAGAAGGGGAACACACACACACACACACACACACACACACACACACACACACACACACACACACATATATATATATATATATATATATATATATATATATATATATATATATATATATATATATATATATATATATATATGTGTGTGTGTGTGTGTTCCCCTTCTAACTATAATGAGCATAGCGCCCACGTAGATCTGTTCAATGCAATATTTTTATTTTTTCCCCAGTTCTCTCATGTATCGACCTAGTTGTTTTGGTTCAAGTCCTTCGCAACTTGGTTTATTGACACATCTCCTCTCCAATTTTGTTGCCATATCGGTATGGCTGTGGATAAGAACACAAATAACGTCCGTGTAATACATGCCTTCTAGTCGTGAGTCAATCCCTCATGATATCCCTGGGCTCTGCATTAAAGATCCCCAACCAATTATTTCTAGTATCATATTAAATAGAAGTGGTGACATACCACAGCCCTGACGTATGCCGGGTTCGGTCTATTTAGCAGATATCGTTTAAAACTCGGTAACTTGTTCGTCTACATAATACTTTTATAGCTTTCACTAGATGAGAATATTATTCGTGCGTCATATTACTTTTTCAAGCAAAATCAATACAAGCCAGATGTAATAAAGAATGTCATTTCAGATGATATTTACATATTCTGCAAAAAATTTGAATTGTGATCGTTCCAGCGCTGCGGACTATGCATCTAGACAAACAATAGTATTATTCTACCTACGTTTTGTCGAGAGACCTTGTTTGCTCGGAAATAAGGAGCGCCAGGACTTTTATATATATAGCGAAGAACTGCATTTCTCTAAGATTATAAATCGAGTGGGGCGTGAAGTATGTCCAATCTATGTAATCTCTGTTGTTATTTAACTTGCTTTTAAATTTATCAATAGATACAAATTTAAAGGATATAATAATGAAGACAACATTACATAATCTTTCGGAAATCTTAAAAAAGGATATTTTCTCAAAATTCCATTTTCATTTAATTTTCATTAATGAAAAGGTTTTTCCATCTTTAACACACTTGCGTTGTAAGATTATTTCTATATTCATTAATAAAACAATTTGTACAAACAGTAAAATATACTCGAAACATCCGTTTTGCTGAAAATAAATTCGAAACTCATGTCATAAAATATTTTGCCTCTTTATGGCCCATGCTTTTTCTGTTTGTTTTTTGTTGTTTATTTAATTAAAAATGGGGTTTCCACTTTTTTTGCTTTTTCATGGACAATATAATGAGGGCCTTAATAAATGGTTTCCATAATTAAAAAAGCACACTTCGCTCTTGTATCATTTAGCTTACGACACTCAAACCTTAGAACCTTTTGTTTTTCCACAGCTCATTTTTTTCTCTAAAATATTTTGAATGGCTGCGGTTTTATACCATTTGGCTTTAAATTTTGAAAAAAAGCTAAAAATACCACAAACAGGGAAGAGATAAATAGCAAAAAGAACAAACAAGAAATTTCATTAATTCGTGCATGTGGAACTTTGACGCATAGGCCATTCCTTCATTTTTGCCAGCATTAGAACTAATTTTTTTTAACACATTAACTTTGGAACACCATCCATATAAAGCATTCTATAATAAAACAACAAAAAAATTAACAGCAGTAACGGAGAGTTCTTTTTGCGAGACAGTGGGACGGCTTTTCTTATTGAGTTTTAATACTGGCCTGGATGACATTTTAATTGAAAAGATTTTGGGTTTTCGTATTTTTCCCGTAAATTTTTTAATAGGTTCTTTACATAAATCAGAAAAGAAAATATGTTTAGCGAACTTAAATTTTGAGAATATGCTTCCAAATATTGGGATAAAAAACCATATTCAATGAAACTTTAGAGCTTAGTTATTAGTATATTTGTAATTATTGGCAGTCATTTAATATACAAGTCAAGGATATTAATTTTAATTAATTATATATTAATCTTTATCAAAAATGTTAGTTGCTTGCTTTATTGAAAATAGTATATACAACTTAAATTAATTTAACATTTCTTAAAAAATGTGTCAGTCCCATAGTGTCTGCGCGGCCACTTTAATAGGAGGCATAATATAAATTTAATTGATTTGGCCAGCAAACATTTTCTGTTGCAAAGTGACTTATTAAATTTAAACAAAAAAATTTAGTATTAAGTATCTGAATATAAAACTGTTTCATTAATTTGTATCTCAATTAAGGGTGAATATTGGAGAAAAACGGGAAAAAAGGAAAAGAATATATTTTAATTTGATTAGAATAAAATCTTCCTTAAAAATAAACCATTTTGCGGTTCGTATTAAAAAAATGGAGTTTTTAAAAAGATATTGCTTGCCTTAGTTAAATTTTTTCGTTATTAAAACAATACCTAAATTGCTTTTTTTGTTTCTGTATTGAGTTTCAACAACAAAAAATTTTAGTTTTTTTAATGTCTTTTTTCGATATTTTTTAAATTAATTACATAAATTAAGGGTTTGTTAAGTCTTTTCTACCTCCTGATAAAAGCTGTTAAAAAGGCAATTAAATCAGTAGAAACAAGTAATTAAAGAAGTATAATATACTATGTTTTTGAGCTCAAAATAATTTTAATATTGAAATAATAATTTTAATCAATTGAGGAGTTTTACACTGATCCATAGGCTTGTCATAATATGAAAGTCACAAGATTGCAAACATCAAACGTAGAAATTTATGGTTTTACTTTGGCTTCTAAATTTTTTCTACATTTTTTCATATACTTGCTATGAAAAAATTGTTAACAGACATGCAACTGAAAACCATTTAAAATGGAGCTTTCGAAATGATTTTAGGAGTATTTACTTATTATTATTATTATTATTATTATTATTATTATTATTATTATTATTATTATTATTATTATTATTATTATTATTATTATTATTATTATTATTATTATTATTATTATTATTATTATTATTATTATTATTATTATTTCTTAATTCTAGCATGCGTATACATGCTCTGAAAAAGCACCTCCATGAATGCTTTACAACATGGGTGTGTTCTCTAATCTTAGACCAATGCAAAAAATTAAAATTATTAATGTTAAACTTAATTTCTAAATATTTGATTTAAGATATTTAACTAAAAATTATTTCAATAATGCTCAATAACACGAGAGCGATTATCGCATTAGCCTTAACGTGTACAAACACACTTATATATACATATACAGGTGATCCAAATACAAGTTTCTTATTGAATAATATGTAAAATTTATACTGATAAATTGTTTCTGGCCGAAGTATAGACTATCAGTCAGTAATTTACTTCTACAACCAACACAGTCTTATGTTTAGACATCGTTGCAAGCAATCGAATTTGGTAAACAATTCAAATTTCCTCACGAATTACATTTTCATCTCGGCGGTTACATCAGCAAATAAAGTTTTTGCATCTAAGAATTGGAGGCGCCGCACGCCATTGTCGAGAAACGAATGGAATTGGAGCAGTGCCATCAGTGGTCTATTTTTTTAAAGCTGAAATTGACCTTGCAGTCAAAGACGGGAACAACAAAGCCAAGATGGTCTTAAATAGAAGATATAATTTTGCATAATTTTTGGTTGCAGAAGGATAGCGCATCATGCCACACAACTCATTAAAATCAAAGCACATTTTATTGTTTTATATATACTTGCATGTAGACCACCCGATATGTATTGCAAATAAACAAATACGATCATTACGATATGTGCTTACAAACAAACATTTATAAGATTAAAGGAAGAGACGACAGGCGATTGTTCAACGTCAACTAAAGGGAATTTATTCATGCTGATATGTTTTAAGTCATATCTTTATGTTGTCAGCAATGAGCTTAAATATTACCAGCAAGATATTGCTTTTTCTAACATATAATCAAATTTACTGACAAACGAATTTACCAACAAGTTAGCCAAATAACCATTTGAACAAACAATCATTGAACTGTGCCACACATACGAGTACATATTCCTAAAATATTTAAGCAATCACATGCACAAATCCATGTGTAGACAAAATAGACGATAATTTGAATAAGGTAAAATACTTCTGAAAGCTCATTGGTAAAATTTTATTCCATATTGAAGGATTCTTTGGAAGAATTGCTGGACGTCATAGACGAATATAAAATATCATGTTTGTTCGATAAAAGTGTAATGCAAGCAATATATAAAAATTCTGAAAACGAAGATGAAATTCGGGGAAAACACAAAATTAAAATTCAACAATAGGTTTATTTTAAGATATAATCTTAAAAAATTTATCGGAATTTTGTTAAAAACAAAAACTGTATGCAATCCTCTGAACTATACCAAACATATTTTTGAAACAGCAAACAATTACTTAAAATATACCTGGACTTAAATACCAAATAAATCTGAGGGACAGGAAACAAAAAATTATTCTCTTACTATAACTATAACTAAGTCATTAATATAACGTAAAAGAAACTGTGGCAGTGCTTAGTTTAAGTTCTGAAAGATTTATATATCATGTACGATTATATAGATTACTTTTCTTGGCATCGTTTAACCATAACGTTAAAGGACGGCTTGATTAAAAGAAGTCATTGTACCTAAGAATATTGATCTTGAAATAATTTACCCGGGGGAAACTCAAAAACACATATAAGTCTTATTATAGAAGTTAGGGAAGGTAAGAAAAGAGAGGAAAAAAACACAGGAACTGCTTTTCTTCATTTCATTTTATGACAGCGCCACGGTAAAATCGATTTTGTTCTTAATTTGTAGTGTTCTGATCGTAAGTTATGGTTTGTGGTAAAAAAGTGCTGGTAGAGATATAATAAATATATTTATTATAGAAATATTTTTAATAATACAAAATATTTTCTCAAACTTTTCGGAGAAAAATTCTACATGGATTTAAAAAAGCTTGACTATAAAATCTTAATATTTAAATTTATTATATGGAATATTATGGTCTATAGAAAAAAATTTTAAAATTTACACTAGAAGCCAGGAAACAGTTATTTGAGCAATTAAGTTTACAAAAATGAATTTCTTGCTGTGTGCTTAGCTGGAAATATATCAATATTGACTAAAGTTTCCGAAGTCATCAATGAACAGCTAAGACCAGAACAAACAATAAAGTTTTATATAATTTTTATTTTCTTTGTTATCAAGAATAACTGCAACACGTACAATATATTAGGATCAATACGAAACTTAAATTTTTAACATACCGAATTCAAAAACTTTACAGTTTTTATTAACCAATAAAAAATATATCATACGACTAAGGGGTACGTTTTGAACCAAAGAGAAACCTCTTTACTACAAAATAAAAATAGTCAGCTTTTAAATAATATAAAGAGAGACTAACCCTTTGCCCTCAGGTATAATTTTTATGATCTTTGATGCAAATGGAAGTCCTTGATTAAGTTTCATTAATATAATTTGAACAGTGTCAGGAAATTTTAAAACATAATGCTTCAACAATACCCACATGGACACGCATAAACGAAAATATCTTTGGTAACAAATTGTAATAGTACTAGTCATATCTTATTCTGGAATATTTACTACTCATTATGGAATAATTATTACTTTCTTCAGCTAGATGGTAGTGGAGTTGAAAAGATCTTTATACCTACAAAATAATTTGGGAATCTGTAGTCTAAGCAATTTGTATATATGAACATTGACGATTGTAAATAAAGTGAGTTTGTGTCAATATAATAAAGTTTTTGAGATTCCTTAAAAAGAATCAAATGTTGGTACAGAGTGCACAGGAATAAGACACACTAGACGCTTAATTTTTAAAACAAATAAAAGGTAAGTATCTTTTTTAGGGTAAAAACTTTTAAAATTTTACTTATTACACTTCATAATATGTAACACAGGTACAACATCAATTATATTCTGTCCTTTTGTTCAACATAGAAAAAAATCAATGACTATAATATCCTTCATTCAATATATAATGAACCCGAATTAACTACAGGAAAAGTTGTTCACATTCACAGAAAGATCATTTGTGAAGAGAAAGTTTTCGACTCCGAGTTTATTAAATGCAAATTATACTCGTAGTTGAAAGTAGAATCATTTAAGGAAGCGTTTATGATCTTACTCATACAATTTTCAGTGTTTGAAAGATCAATGTGTGTGTGTGCGCGTGTTCATATCAATGAGTTTGTATTGGTGAGGTTATACTTTTGCATTGGATATTTATTTATCCGTTTGTTTATAATCTTTTTTATTTTAGTTGCTTTATTTATTTTCATAGTTAATTTGTGCTTTTTGTTCATGTAGCTTCTGTTTGGTGGTCATAAATAAATTAGCCAACTCAGATACTGATTTTTGCTCCATGTGTGTTTGTTTTAAGTTAGATTTTCACACTTTCTATTTCCCTCTTCTGTCTGTGTTTGATGTGGATGGAGAGCAAAAAGGGCGTTTGAGTTTTAGTTTATATTGGTTTTCATTCGATTTAACATCTTTTTTGCAAAAACATTAAACCCTCTGTGAATATGCCACTTGGGATTTGTGTTGAATAAATATTTCTCCTCATATGAGCTTTTCTATTTCGATTTGGGTTTTATCCATTAGACATGGCTTTAGTTGTTGTTTTTCTTATATCGTTTGACCATAGTTGACATTTACTTACAATTACATACTTTTTGCTGTTTGCTGTAGTTTGCAATTTAGTTGTGCTTTTAGTTGCTTATTTTACACACACTTATGCTCATAAATAAGTACTTATATGCAATTGGATATTTGTTTTTATAAGGCGTTAAACAAGCTAATTAGTAATTGCGCACCAAAATGATACGTGTACTGTTTCTTACATTCCCCAAAGCCTTTAAGCGCAATGATTTTAAGGTTCACCTTAGTTGTGTTCACTTTTAAAACAGAAACATCTTAAGACATCGATTTCAAAATAACGCGTTGGAGAAAAATTTATTTTCTAGTTTATTTCATATTAATAATATAAGTTTTTCTTATTTTTGAATGCTTTATGCGTTAATAATCAAAATATGCTACAATACTAAAAGATAAATCAAGTCATTCATAATTAAATCATGGATTTTTTAAACTAAGTTTGAAATGAAGTATTCAAGTTCTTTATTTTAATAACTATTAAGAGCGTGATCTTAAAACAACGAAATTTGTTACAATAAAAAGGCTCAAGTGGGAAAACTTTGATGAAAGTTCATTTTTTATATAATCCACGACTAGTACCATGGATCCGATTTCATTTCTGGCTTATAGTTCAATTGCTACAAGGCAATCCATTTTTATATTTATTCATGCAATAGGCTTGATTTCATAATTTTAATATTTAGATTTAAATTTCTTTACCTTTTTGCACTTTGTATTATTAAATTATCGTTCATCTTAAACTGAAATATTTATGTATTAATAAGAGTAATTTGTCTTTAAAACATTTTCGTTATCAGGGAAAATTCCATTCTATAATTCTAATCCTTCATTAAGGTCTTACGCAAAAGCAGGAAATTTTTAAACATGATTTACAATAAAGGTAGAAAGAAAAACCATAACGCTAAGGCTTAACCTTGAGCTTAAGGCTAAGCCAACCTCAAAATACTTGACTTTACTTTATACACTAATTGTCAGATACTTTTAAAATAAAAAGCAGATCCTCTGGGGAGCAATTTCTTCCAATGAGCTCGACGTAGTTTGGATAGCAACTTCATTTATGTCTTCTTATTTTCATCTCAGTTGGTTGCTAGTTTGTGTCTCACCAGATTTGGGTATTGGATATTACTGGAGGCCAGTAAACACACAAGATTCCACGCCAGCATTTGTTAACAAACACCTGAGAGTACTGGGTATCGCGCGGTACCATAGTTCACTTTTCGCAACCGTACAAAAATGTGAATTTAATGTTGGCAGGGAACATTTAAATTTTAGTATGTCTCAATATATTAGGCGATTTCCAAACAGGGTTTAGTTGGTCAAATATATTGCGTCCCTTATGCGACTGTCATCATCTGTTTATGTACCACCAGATTTATTTAGTATACTGCCTAGATAGCAGAAGGACTCCATATCTTCGATTTCCTTTCCGTCTGTCAGAAATTTTCGCGCTGAGTGCTTTGGTTTTGGGGATGTTTATCTTTAATCACGCTTAAGCTTTGACTACATGTCGGAAAAAGAATGACGTAGTAAGCATATATCATCCACAAAGTCAAAGCCTTCTAATCTGTCTTACAAATCCCAAGCAGATTAGATAATAATAATTATATTAAATTGTTAATTGATATTTACATATAGATAATAAAATTTTTCAAATTGTTTGAAAAAAAAACCGTATTAATTCATAATTTTCTTTTCAATTTCTTAGATCTAATATTCCTAGTATAGAGAAATTTAAATTGTATTGCTTTTGCTGTAAGTTGTGCAATAGCCAAAATTAAAAATTGGTGACAAAATTGTTTGGATAAAAATAAAATTGATTGATATTTAAAGAGCCAAAAAAAAGATAGTAATTACAAATACCAAGTCAAAATGATCCCATCTGAATGGATATTTGCTGCCACCGGCCGATAGTAAGTGATTAGTAAAATCACATGCAGAAAAATCCACTTGTATCAAATAACAATCAAGATATGCTGATCCCAGGAAACTATAATTTTACTTTAATAAAATTTTAAAATAACAAAAGGTACAATCATTATACTAACAGCTTCGAAAACATTTTTTTATAAGAAGCAAAACATTGTTGCCCGGTATTTAAGTTTCGAAAATAAACTATATCATAAAATCCAATTCTTGTCACGTTAAATTAAGGATCATTGGCTAATGTATAGTAGCATTACTTCTCTCATTTTTTGTCGTGTTCAAGTCATATTGGAATAATTTTGACAACAAGCTTTATTGCAACTAAAGGAAATGTGCTTTTATCCTAATAGATTAGGATTGAAGCACTACAGCAAACAAAAAACACAGCAAAAAAAAACTACTTCAAATGATGGCATATTATCGCAAACTTCAATGGTAGGCTATTCACTACAAACTACTTCATGTGCAAGTTAATATACCTTTTTCAAAAACCTTTTAGAATGATTTTTTTATGAAGATCCTTCGACTAGCTTTTCCTAGAAAACCTTGTAAAAAAGTATTCAATTAAAAGCCTTTTAGCAGATTATCTTCGGAAGGCTTTTTAGAATCTCTGCCAGTTGAAGCAAAAGCATAGGAACTACGCCGTAATAACAACGTAAAACGTTTATTAGCACGAAATTGATCGGGAGGCCTCCTGCATCCAAAAGAAGACGTAAATAGGCTTTTTACAATGTATTCACACTACTTCTTTTTACGATAACAAGCCTTTCTTTACTTGCCCTTAGCTCGTTTAACCATTTTGCAATTTTTATTTTAATATTGAATTAGTTCTGGTACTACTTCAGGCCATGCAAGTATTGTTTCTGTCATGTCAAGCGTAAATCATGTTTCATTAAATACTCATGAATATTTTCATTATAAAGTTTGTATTGTTGTATCTGCGTGGTAGTGTTTTATATATCAGTTGCTAAAAATTACTTACGTAGAGGAATTTGCCAGGCTCCAGCTTTATATAAACGTGAAGGGATTCCATACGCCTCTGCATAATAATGCCTTCAGCACATGTGCTCTTCGGTGTTTATTATTCCTATTGTCTACATTTTATACGCCGGCGAGTTACTGAAACAAGCGATAGTTTCTCTTATTCATCTAGTACTTACTTAACCATTAAATTCATGGACATACACGCAAAAACGTATGCTCTTTCATATAAATATATTAAAGTGCCAGTCCTTTTATATTTAACCTGGTCCTTTATTATCATCTATTGTTTCCATACTTTTTTGAACTTGTACTCGCTTTTTCACACATTCTTAATAGTAGAACAACGATTCTCTGATTACGCTTTGTTAATTTCTAACCATGTAAAAGTTATTCATATTACGTACTTTTAATGTAGTCTAATGACGTTTGCTTTATGAAGTGTTGGGCTAATTTATCAACGAAATAAAAAATTCAGTTGAATTTTTGAAGAAAAAAAAAAATTATAAAAAATTGTTGATCATTCATTTTATTCTACTAATAACAAATATTACAAATACACTAAATTTATATTTTTATTTATCACTTTTATCTTGTGTTTTCGTAGGTATAATATTAAGGACAGTCGTTGGTTCTTGTCCACTACTGTCAACTTTAAAGCATTAAGTACAGAAAGAGATCTGTATAAGCAATAATATGATGTCAGATCCATTTGTTTTAGCGATAAATGTTTGCATCGCAAAGCATTTTGTTGTTTGATTTATTAATTTTAAGCATATTGCCATTTATGTCCACATTTATTAACCTCCTTAACTTCTTGCAGTTCTTCTTAAAATATCCTTTATTAAGCGTGGATAACAACAAAAATTTCTTAAAATATTCGTCATATGGAATAGATAATGGTGAAAGTTTGGTTTTTTTTTTTGTTCGTTTTCTATAACTTTTCGTTGTTTCGAGTTAAAATATGTTTTTTTTCGCTATATAAGACAATTAATATGAATCGTAAGAACCTTCGGTATATGATAAATTGAGACTCGTTTTACTGACATTTGCTTATAATTTAAAGTATAATGAAATTTATAACCCATTTATTGAAATAGTGATCAGTGCTTATATTTTCTTCAAACAATATACGAGTATAAATAAAAAAACTTTCCCAGAATTATGGGCTAAAAGGGCTTAACCCAGTTTTGGTAATGTAAATAATAAAAGTTTTTTTTTCTTAAATCACATACACAAAATTCATAAATTATTGTTCTCATAGAAATAATTTGAATCACTTCAAAATATTTCCGGACATTTGTATGTCTGTAAATATATTTATATGTATTTACTAAGATATGGCACTATATAATACAATTTCCTAGTTATGGCAATTTTGATAGAGTAAAGAGTTACCAAGTACTATTAACTTTAACTTTATTTTATAGCTTGATTTTGAGTCAAGCTGAGAAACAAAAAGAACCTCAACTTGAGTTGTTATGACACTTTTAATAACTTTATTATTATAACATTTTATATAGTATATCACACACTCACATGCACACCATATCAATATGTATAGGTGTGTATATAAAAACACATACTCATATTTAAATAAACATCTTAAACAAAAAACCAACGGAAACCAAACAAAAAATGAAATTTGCTTTTCTAAAACTTAGACAAACTTGACATGACGACTTTTCTCCCATTCTTCTTAGTATTTCATGTTGTTATTCTAATGTTAAGAAACGAAGATGGAAACTCCCATATTGTTGCTGCTTTCATAATATATAGCAACACTTGTGAGGAGTATATTCTGTTATTATATTTTATATGAAGAAAAACAAAATACAAAACTTCACGTTGGGTGGCATAACATAAGAATTTTGATGAATATTTGAGGTGAGAATTATGCAACGTAGTAAACTTTCAGGCAATGCGTTTGCTAGTCTATGTACCTGCTTTTGACATCTATTTCATTTCTGCTTTTTAACTTCTTTATTTTCGTGTTGTTATTGTTGCTGTTATTGTTGATGCTCCTACCACTTCTGCTGCTGTTGTCGTTTAGATTGTTGAAGCATATGCGTGAGCAATTAAAAGTTTAATGCACTTTAATGGTTTTACAGAAAACTTAAAAACATCAAGCAAGACACACACACACACACAAACATTAAGACTTAATAACTTTATGTTTTCATTTAATACTTCTTCAACAAACTAATTTTTCTTATACAAGCAATCAAAAAAAGGTATTTAAGCGTAATAAGAAGGCAAAGAAAACTGTTTGAATTATTATAAAATGCACTTTGAGCATGTGTAAAATATATTAAGGATACCAGCAAATTATTAAATTTTATAAATTTAAACATGCACTTGAACTTCTATAAGTGCTGCATTGTAATCAAAAAAAAAAAATCTTGTTAAGATAGCAACCTTTATAAAGATAATTTTCTTTACATGAAGGAGTTTGCTACTACGTTTTTTTAAATAATATTCAATATAGTGGAGTCAATGAAAATGATATGAAACATCTGACAGTTTAATTAAAAATAATCATTTATTTAGTTAAAAACACAACTAATTTCATTAATTTTAAAGCACCTTTCTTCACTCTGAAACTTTTTTTGTAAAAGTGCAAAATTATATGAAATAAAAATATTTTATGGGAGGATCGCTATATAACGACATTATAATCACTACAGAGACTAAGAATTATTGTGAAAGAGGCAGGGTTTAAGGACTTTAAAACTTTAAAATAAGGCATATGTTGCCATGTTAGTCTTTTTAATCATATTATGATTCTATTTTGTAATTGAACCCTTTTATTGTACAAAATTTACTAATATATGGTAACTTGGCCATAATAACTTATTCTGGCTTTCAATATCTATTGTGTTTGTTTAATTTCGCTTTATGAAAATAGTAAAGAATTTATATTACTTGCTTTCGCAGACCAATTCATCATGTACTGTATTGAAATGAAGAAGTATTTTATCACTATTTTCAAATTTATTAGAAAAAAATTTACAAATAAATAAGAGAACATTTTCAATAAATGCTTTAAAATTAGAAGTCTTTACAGCGTGTCCCTTAGAAATCTGAAAACAAGAAACAACTCGGTTGTTGCTTTGTCTTCAAAAAAGATGAAAAGTTTTTCAACACTATTAAGAATAAGCAAAAAAGTATGAAACACGAATTTTGACATGCTTTTGATAGAAAAATCCATTGTCATCGGTCCTTAAAGCATGTTCTTCAAAATTATTAAAAATAAAAAATAATTCCATATTTTTAAGGGCTTTCATTTTTATTTATCAAAAATGATATGAGATGGCCAAAAATAGTGACTGTGGAGGATTTCGGGTTTTTGAGGAAATTTTAAAAGGTCTACATTTACCTTACCCGAATTTTATACCTTCTAAAATGTTTAATACAAACGATACATTAAAAATTTTATTGCATTTAAATTGCCTTTATCTGCCAAACTTAAGAGCGATAGCCACAATTTTTTAATATTTTTTTTTTAATTTGGTTTTTCTTTTTTTTTCATTTCTTTTATCGGACTTTAAATTGGTAAAAAAAATAATGTCTGCTTTATTGCAAACTGCAACCACAAATTGATTGATAGAAATCAAATCTAAAAAATATCGATTATAAAATGCCACGTAGTAAAAAGTATGTTTGCCAAGTTTTGTCACAATCTGTTGAGTTATTTTTGGACGATTAAATAACAAAAATGCAATTTTTTCGCTGGTAATTAACACAAATAAGGATATTTTTATCATGTTTGAAACAGTATTAAAGAAGCAAATCATTTAATTGCGTGGTATAATATATTTTTAGTAAATCAAAATAATATGTAATTCTAGCAGAAATAATATATAGGATAAGCAGTAATGCATTTACGAACGACACTCACATGTTTAGTGAAATTAAAGTCTCAAAATTTATTCAAAAATTTAATTAACAATTAAAACAAGAAATTCACTGCTCTAGACTTAACTTGTTAAAATTTACCCTGAAGCATATGGTTTGACATGGCAACTTTTAACACATTATTGCGTTATTTACTGAATAATTTTACTACCAATTTATTTTTGTCAGTCTGTAATTATGTGGTCTATATTTTTGAAACTAGAGCAGTCGTAATGATGTTGTATAAATATTGTAAATAAAAATGGTTTTGCTGTCAACTGCATCAACTCCTCTAAATGTTCGCTTGTACAATCGCATATTTATTTAAAATTAAAAACAGAGTACACACGTACACATCCACGAAATTGTACTAGATGACACCTTTTTACAAAGTATATTTCAAATGTAGTTTTTGCGTTTAATTCAAATGCATGATATGCATTATTCACACGCTTGCAATTGTATCGTTGTACAGGAGATGTACAGTGATATAAATAAATAAATATATACCTGTAAATGCTAGCAGCAATGGTGGCCGATTCCAAAATAGAGTAACTGACAAAAAAAAATTAAGTAAGAATCAAAACATTTCTTGATTAAGCCCAGTAAATTCTAAAGGAAATTGATAAGATAATATTTTAGTATATATATTATATTCTTATTTGCCTTATACTTCTTAGAGGATTTCACTGAACCTACGGTTTAAGAAATTGGTTTAAAAAAAATTTGTCTGCCACTGTGTTTAGAAATTGGAAAGCTCTGCAGTGTGATAATTTTATAAAAATAATTTTTGGCCTATTCGTGTGTAAGTATTTATGTGCGTGTACAAAGAATGAAATCATTTCTCTATTTATTCTAATAAATGTAAGTTCTGAAAGTACGATGGTAAAAGAAATTTTGTCTGATACGATAGTAAAATGATGAAATTTGTTCAGCTATTTTGTTGAATTGCCATTTCGTAGGAGTATTTCGTCGCCTCTTTATATATTGAAATTTCGAATGAAATTTAAAATAAGAAAATACACATAAAAATAAATTAGAGAAGAATATAATCGCAAACGGACGAAATCTACACAAAATAACTATCGAAAAATCTCGGGAAAATTAAAGGCATGCCATTTTCCATACCCCGTTTGATTCTTTACACTTCTTGACAATAAAACAAAATTAAATGCAAATAATTTCATGGAAAATTTCACCATCAAAGTTCAAATATTTTAAAATTGTAAATAGATCATGTGTTTGTATAACTTTTAGTTCATAACATTTCTTCTACGTTAAAGGCCGAAAATCAATAAAGGAGCTTTAATGATTTTCCAATTCAGTTCTAAAAACTTGTAAAGAAATTATAATTCTATATTGCAAAATTAAATAACCTTTTAAAATGTTGTGTATAGAAATGCTACTAAATTTTTTAAGTTAGAACCAATTCAGTATAGTCTTACTACTTAAGATTTAAATCAGCTCAATGACCTTTGAAATATAAATAGTTTGCAAGGTTTCTTAAAAATATCCATCCGATTTATACGAGCATAGAAAAGGGTGCTGACAAGTGAAAGAGAAAATTATTCAATGGTTGACTGGTAGGAAAACAGGATATTCTGTTCAATGACATTCGAAGCATTTTCAAGTGAAAAGAATTATATAATTGATGGCACATAGAAAAACTACTTTAAAAGCACAAAGTTTATGTTTTCTGAAATTTATGAACTCATTTTAATATAAAAAATACCAAGTTAAAATTGTAACTATATATTATATACATTGGGATCGTACCCATAGAATATATTAACTTTTCAAATGTATTTTCTGTTTGTATAAAAACCATCCATGCCCACTATTATTATGATTTGTGTAATATCTATGTACGATTTGATTGGTTTAGCATAAATACAAGGAAGTAAGTATTTTCAAACTGCTTAAATTCCACTGATCATTTGGTGCTAAGACCAATGTAACTTTGATATATGAGCAGTTAAAGCTACAAAAAATAAAAATGTAAGAAATTATTAATACATTAAAAAAAATATGTCTCGAATATAAGGAATATGAGAACAATTTATATATATTGGTGAAAGTATTGCTACAAGTTTTCCTGCAAAACAAATATTATTTTAAATTTAAGAACACTAATTTATAGATTTATATTTATCCAAACATAATTAAATAATCGTCACACAAAAAAAATCCAATTGGTAATAGTCTTGGTCTCATTCCTAACAAAATGCCCTTTCAGGAATCCTATCTTTGCTTTTGTTAAATATGAATTGACAAAAAAAGCAAAAGAAATATGATGATAGAAAATTTTCTGCTTACCAATTAGATTCCCTTACAAGAGAGCCGCCTTGATAGCAATAACTTCTTAGCAGCGTAGAGAAAAATATTTTTGTTATTGAGGTCTGCCAAGATATCATCATAGCAGTTTATACACAGATGGCACAATCTAGATGTAAAACTATTACGCTGCAATTGCTGCAATATTTCAACACCAAAACCATGAATACTGTATTTCACTATTCCAATATCCCTTAAAATATCTTCCCTTAAAATATTTTTCATGAATATAAATTGATGAAGTTTAAACGACCATGTGTCAGGAATTTCTATGAATAAACAAATGTATAAACTTAAAACTTTCCAACCGTTTCTCTATAGTCAATCCATACATTAAAAATCGTATTTTAAACCAGCGGATGAGCAACTGTTGCTGCTGAAAAATCGGTGGTTACTTATAACTTGTTGCCAAATGAAATATATCAACATCCGAGAAATATCAAAAAAGTTTTAATTTCTTGTTACAGGGAGCATAAAAATCTTTAGTTAGCTCCCTCGTAAGCAATAATGTTTATGTAAATTTCCTAATTTCTGTTTCCCTACTCATAAATAAAAAGGCATATTTTATTCAAAATTTTATCTTAGTTAATGAAGTCAAAAGAACTATCAGAGCATTATTTGCATCATTAAAAATACACGTTAAGTTTAATTTTAGCATGTTAACATAAGAACTAACATTTAATTTTTGTTGTTCCACCCTCGTATACCGTTGAATCTAATGCACTATTAAATAAACTCTATATACTCTGCAAGCAACTGTAAATTTGTATAAATGTCATTTTCTAACGATGTGCGTAACCGCATATTGCTAAACAGACAATTGCCAAACATTGACATAAAACATTAAATTCAATGATTTTTAATGAGATTTTAAAAGTGAGCAAAAAGTGAAAAAAATTCTCAAATTGAACAAAAATATGGCATAAATAGTTCGTTTGACATTTTTAACATTTAACATTGGATGGAGTATTTAAGTTTTCAAAAATTCTTGATAAATTAAATGAAAAAATATATATTTAGAATAGGTATACGATCAAAGGCACAATAGTAGACAAAAAAATTTTTTGGCACCTAAAAAACTATTTTAATAAATTTATTTATCAGGATTACACTCTAAAAGATGGCGTATAAAAAGGCAACTTTTGACTTAAAGCTTATTTTCAGCAAGATGTATTTGCTTTTTTTGTTAAAAATATGTTGAACTATAATAAAATAAAAAAATATTACAAATTTATAAACTTCATGATCACGTAGAAACGATTCTTCGCAATAAAAGAACTACTAAGCACACTTGTACACTTGTACATCAAGTGTGTTAACAAATAATATTTATTTTAACAAAAACATATTTAACAAGAACATAAATATGAAATACACCAAGTATATACCAACAAATTTTTCTTAAAAACAAAGATCCTGTTTGTACAATAAAATTTTTTTATATATTTCTGTTTACATATGGAAGAACAAATATTTATTATAGCAACACAACAGCACTACGTTACAATAGGGATGTCTGTGTTGATAAAATGTGTGCACGTGTCTGGAGTTCACACGCCTTAAATTAAACAAACTTGTGTTTATTTCAAAATATCTCTAGCTTTTGCTTGGAGGGTCCACATTCAATTCCTTTAAAAACACAACATTTTCGAAGAAGAACCAAAACAATTTTATCTAATACTACGAGTATATTTTCAAAATTTAGCTGATGAGAAAAAGGAACGGCTTTCCTAGATTATCTTTCAAAATTTATTACAATTAATGCATTAATGTATTAGTAACATTTTACATAATTATTCGTGTAAAATAATATTACGTATACGTATACGTTACCCATACTGCTTCTAATTATTGTAAATATTTAACGTATACGCCACCACGTACTACCAGTAAAATATACATTTTGGTATGATTTACATTAATTTTCAAAATCCAATTAGATGGAAAGATTATAAATCATAACATCAATATATGAATGCGCAAAATTTCAGGATCTCTTTTCTCCTTTGCTTGTCAACCGACTTACTCATGTTGTCATCAATGCTATTTTAGTTTACTTATGGTTTTTGGAAACAAAAGTAACATGAGCAATTAGGACATTTTTCTCATGTGGTAAAGTGATCTCTAGTTAGCCGTACCTTTAGAAGAAATTAGTAATAAACTGACATTTAATAATTTTTCATTATTACAACTGCTCTGTCGCAAAAAAATTACCTTGTTTAAAAAATGTATTTACGAGGGCCATAAACAACTACTTCGGAATGCTTCAAAAATTGGTTAAAAATAAAATAACAACGTCATACATACTCTCCTACGTTTTATTTTAAACATTACTTTCGGCTAATTTAGGTTTTGCGTATAAAAAAGAAGTGGGACAAAATACAAAATGTCATTCTCCAAAGAAATTTTAATTCAGTCCACGAAAAAATAGTTTTTAGATATGACAGTAATTGAGAAAGTAGAAAACTTATTACAATGTAGTAATTTCTAATTAGTAAACCTCGCAATAAAAGTTAGAGGCAGAATGAATTTGCCTTTAACTTATCTCATTTAAGGTGAAAGTAAAGTTATAATATGGAAAAACTGTTTATTAGTCCCATAAAATTGCTCTTTAACTAACGCCAAGTTATAAAAATTGTCCCAAATGATTAAAGATGAATTAAAGTAAAGAGGTGAGAGTTCCTAAGCACATGTACAAAAGTACACAACACATTTATTTGGAAATATGACAGATATGTATTATGTATACCTTTTACAAATATGGGCCAATTTTGCTTAAGATGGACCCGCCGCATTTCAGCCTTATTCTCTATCGTTAATAGAAGATGGGACTTTCTTAACTATATATAGTTGATTTTTTACGATACAGCGACCTCCTTAGGTAATATATATTGAAAGGTTTTGCGTTCAATTTTTTCTATAAAATTTAAAATATATTTTTGGCGTACGAAACGCCTTTTATGTAAGACAATAGATTCTTTTCACAGGCGTGAGTGGAAGTGAGTCAAAAGACAGCCACTTGCAAATCTTCTGTCGAGACCAATTCAGTACGCGATTTTTCGTTTACATAAAGTCATATTTAACATGTGCCATTTAACAAAAATAAACAATGTGTAAAACGTTTTATTATATAAAATGTGCTAAGGAAGAAAAAAAAAGAGAAAGAAAGCGAAAGAGAAATAAAATAAAAAGAAAAGTAAACGGATATAAAGAATGTTGAACATTTGCATTCGAAAGTCAGAACCACTTGAATTTTAAATAATTTGCTTTTAATTTCCATTATCAGGAGTACATACGTGCCACAAGAAAAAAATTTTGTGAGTTAAATAACACAATGAAATAATTCAACAGCAACAACAACAGGAATTCTTAAAACGATGCGCTTTTTTATATGTATTTGAATGTTTGTTTTCATGTTAGTCCAGACACTTAAAATAATTAAACATTTGTAAATAGAAATTAATAATTTTAATTAAAGATAAATTTATTTATATGAGAAATGCTTAAAACTGAGTATAAATGGAAAATGAGAAATTAGCTCACATAGTTTATAAGTGGCAACTTACAGGTAAAATACGACTGAAGCCATTATATATTCCATATATACTTTATTTTTATTTATTTATTTATTTATTTGTAGAGTTCCACACACAAGACCTTATGTCTTATATTTCAGTGTGAAACTGAGTGATAAGTTAGACAAAATATGCAGACATATAGATATTGTGAGATATTCTTAAGACATCTTGCTAGAACAACACATATCACACACTCCACACAATTTGGACTTTGAACTACAATATCGTCCGACATACAGGTATGACTAGAGATAAATGTTGTGAAAAGTAATGACGAGTCTTGGCTTTGTGAGTCATCTACTACGTTTATACGCACGTCTTATTTGCAAATAAAAAAGAAGAATGTTGCCGTATAACTTTTTTATTGTAACTTATTAACTCACTTAACAAGTCGTGAATAACGACTCTATTTGCAAATAAAAAGTAAGACGTTGCCACTTCATGAACATTTTTTGTGTTTTACTTACCAAACAATCATATTTTCGTCACATGGTATCACTAATAATAACATAACAATTTCCCGTATAAACAGTGAATTAGTTATTTGCAAATAGTTATATTTGCAAATAGGACGTGCGTATAAACGTAGTAATCATTGCTTTAGGGACTCTGATTAGTAATGAAATTGTCGGTGAACTTGTTTTTAATGGGGTCGAGTTCAAATCTCATTAGATTTGTATCAAAAAATTATGTTTACCTTTTGTTTTTTCTAGTAGAAAAACGGGATGAGTACAGTTGACAACTTGGCACAAAATTGCAATCACTTGCAGCCTAGTACATTGGGTAGTACGTATCAGATTTAACAAATTTGACGTGTGAAGTATTACCAAAATAATAAGAGAGCGGTTTTTTAGAATTAACTTATTAATGTATGAGAAAGTTTTTCTTCAAATTCTTTCTTAATGTAGAATGTAATTTATATGTTGAATATTTTACATTGCAGTTGCTGATATAATACATTTGTTTATATAAATTTTAATTAAAATATTAATGTATGCAAGAAAACTTAGCCTAATTGTTCACATTATTCGTTTAAAAAACTACTTCTCAGTAACAACATTAGATTACTTATTTTGGGTAGCCCCTTTGCCATTATGCTGGCTATAATAATGTGCACCTTGTGAAAGTTCACGGGACGAATTTCCATATTTCAACATTATGTTACTTATTTAGGGATGTCCTCTGGTTTTCAGCTTTCTTTTATTTTTGATATTTGGTATACATAGACAGACTTACACCGGAAAAAGCAGTATCGATCCTTTGCCAGGATTTGTATACAAAACAGTAAATAATAAAATAAATCTATATATATAAAATAGGATGTGTGTATGTATGTATGTATGTATGTATGTATGTAACGTAATGGCTCCAAAACGGCTGGGCCGGTTTTTACGAAATTTTCAGGGAACCTTCAGAATACTCGGGCGGGTGAACTGTGAAGTCCGATTTTTTATTTTCGGTCTGTGGGCGGAGGGGCGTGGTAAAATCTAATTATGGAAGAAAATTTTGGAAAATCCCTCCGGAAAAGTCGGAAAATTGGAAAAATCGAAAATCGAGTTTTTGTATGAAATTTTGTTTAAAATTATTCCTTAATGGCTTTTCAAATTAAGAAATAGAAAGTTTGTCTGAAGGCTTAAAATTGGAGGGAGGCGAAGTTCGCCTGGTCCGCTAGTAATAAAATAAAAATGTTAAAATATTAGGATGAAATATCGAACATTATTTTTATTACTCATATTCATAATAGTGCGACACTCTACGAAAACTTATTTAGAAAAATTTTTAACATGTACATAAAATAAAACCAACAACTCGCGGCCACAGAAATAAAAAGACGTAAATGGCGCTGGATTGGACACACTTTAAGAAGATCAACGAACGACATCGCAAGAAATACCATAGACTGGAACCAGCAGGGAAGCCGAAGAAAAGGACGTCCAGCTCATACGTGGAGAAGGCATATCGATGTAGAAGTGGCTGGAATGAGTAAAACCTGGGGCGAAGTGAGAGCGTTAGCACAAGACAGGAATATGTTTAATCAATTCATTGAGGCCCTATGCTCCTTACAGGATCGATGGGAACATATAAAAAATTGGTATTTCTTTCTACACCTTTTATAATTAATTAAATAATATCAACATTGCATTAAATTAATTACTGAATGAAAATTTATTTGTTTGGTCCGAGAAATCTTTCAAATGTCTCTCCACCAATTAAGATTTAAATCGAAACTCTATACAGAAAAAAGATTTTATAAAAAGAGGAATAGTCGCCAGTCGATTTTGGAATGGTCTCCAATAGATTCTGAAACTATGTTTTTCTTAATGTGTAGGAAGCGTCTATATAAGTACAAAACAAATTGTTTAGCAGATGAGAAAATATTTCTGACATGTCAGTATATGCAACAAAAAAAAATTACCTCAGCGCCAATAATAGAAGTGTTGTACCATGGTTTCTTAAGAATTGAGCACTTGTAATAGATAAAAATACTAAGGATATGTACATATAAAATTGGTTGCAATTGTTGGTTTCATGTGTAGAAAACTTGGTCTGCGCTTCTTTAAAATACTGGGATAATGCAAGAGCAAATTATCAAAATCAATAATAGCCACTGGGGCTTTTTGCTTAAGTTCAAAATAATGCCACAGACACAAATTGTTAATTTATCATTATTTGTTTTATATAAACAATTGCAATTTATGTTTATTCTATGTTTTATTATTAAAGATTTTTCTTTTAACTCTTTTTGATTTTTACAGTACCAATTTCGAACAATAACTTAGTAAACTATACCAACAAAAGGCTTGTTGGTTTTAAGCCTATAAATTAAAATTGCAATTTCTTTTGCTAAATTTAATATTGTTAAAAAAGACTTTGGAAAGTTATAAAGGGTTTGGGGTATATTAAAATTATTAGAAAATGCTAAAAAAGAAATTGAAAGCTTAAGGCTTCAGCATTTATGGTGTGGATTTTCGCCAAAAAAAAAAAAAAATATATATATATATATATATATATATATATATATATATATATATATATATATATATATATATATAGTATCTGAGCGATATTATCTCTACATATATTTAAAATTTAAATTATTCAAAATTTTATTGTGTGTTTTACCCCAAACCTCTAAAATGGGAGAATAACTTTCCGTTTTTGTTTCCGTATGATTTCTATGGGATTTGTCTAATTTTATGACTTGAATGGTTATTTCTTACACTTTGAAAAATGGTTTGAAAATTTATATTTTGAGATAAAAGAAGTCACATTCACATTTGAACATAAACGACTGTACTTAAAATAAAAATTTCACTTTGAAATTGAAATTATTATCGCTTTAAAGGTAAAAAGCGTTCGTTACGAAATTGTATTCAAAACACTATTTTATGAATTTAAGAATCCTAATGGTAATGCAATCGTGCATACCAATCACTTTGTTGCTTTCGATGTACAAAAACTATTACAATTTCAATCGAATAGTCGAATTCTTATGAAATTATTTACTTGGAAGCAAAAAATAAATTATTTTCTAAAAAATTGTGAGCCTCTATATATACTCTTTTTTTTATAAAACATACAAATGATATGAAATGAATAAAAATATAATGAATAAAAAAGGACGCCAAGATAATTTTTATTCGAATATAGAAAGTATTTAAATATCGAGCTTTTTATAAACATTTGTTTTGTTGGCTTTTAGTTTTTCATAAATATTTCTTTTAAGTTTTATTAAGCATTTTGATTCAATTGAAGAATTTACTAATATATATCCATTATTAATAGCCAATACTTTTAGCTTCAATTTAAGGTTCCACAGGAATATTTTTGTAATGTATTAAAAAAAATTTTGAATACACAAACTTAAAATCTTTTTAAAGTACGAATTTTCTTCCTAAAAATTTCATAAAATAATTGTTTTCGAGTAAAATTTTACGTAACAAAGGTTTTAGGGCAGTTTTAAATTTTTGCGAATGCGGCAATTAATGAATTTTAGCCAAATTTTACCATTATTTTATCATTTCTTGTTAGTTCATATTATAATAAAGTTTTAAAGGATGCAAAAAACAATCATTTCAAAGTACTTCAGTGTCACACATGTTCACAGGTCTGTAAACACAACACCAATCATTCTTGAGTTTTCATAAACACATTCATTTGTCTGTAACCATGAATGTCTGAAAAGAAATAAAAATATAAAAAAAAATTACTTAAATAAAATACATATAAAAAGAAGGAAGCATATGTTATTTTCTAACAGATGAGGATACAATTTTTCGCTATTTTACTCAAATTATTCTTTAACAAATAGTGAGAAGAAGTGCAGATAGTGACGTATGTATTTATGTATGTGTGTAAAGTTTATTTTGCATAGTTTTGTTTTTTATTTTGTGTTGTTAAGTTCACAACAAGGATTAAGTGGAGCAGCTATTAAGTGTTATCCTTAAGTAAAGTTTTGAATGAGCACATGTATGTCATGTTCGTCAGTAGGAATAGACATGTTAATATATTTAACTTGAAGTAATTTAGTATTCTGGAAAATGTCAGCAAGTGTTTTTGTAGAAAATTATATGATTTCTTTTCTCAAAAAGTTACTGTTAAAAAATTTATGAAGTTATAATCTTAAGAAGCTTTAAAGAACTGTACTAATTGAAAAGAGTTATAGGAAAAAGTTTGATAAAATTTGTAAATTTTTAGTAACATATGTTATTTAATAAACTATAATTGATTCTTATGGAATAGAGCAAAATACGATATAAAAAGTTTTTGCGGAAATTAGCTTTTTTATTTTATTTTCTGAATATCCGTAAAAACTCTGTCTGCCGTAAAAACTTTATAAAAATTATTATATTTTTAACAGCTCTATTTCCCCTTTTGTGGTCTGAAACTGCTTGTTGGCTGGAAGTGTATGGAAAAAGTTCGGCAAGTAACATTTGAATATTTAAGTAAGTCTAGGACATGTTGTTACATTGAATCCTTAAAAAGAATAGACAAGTAACTCGAACACTATTCTAATAGTGCCTTTGCATAGATAGCACTGATCCCACAAAATAAAAATTATTATATTATTATATAAATAAAATTTATTGTATATAAGTTTTTCTCTTTTGAAGTTGGAAACTTACAAGGCATTAATATCACAGGAGAAAAATTAGTTTCCAGCACGATGTCTTTTTTTAAGAATAATCTTACATAAAAAACAAAATTAATAATTTTATACAAAAGCAATCTCTATCTAATGGATAGAGAAAACTTACTTCTTTAAAATCCAAAAACGTAACTTAACTAAAATTGGATTTTGATCCGTTGAAACCTGGCTAAAACTATTGCAATCAAATGTGTCAAATGTTACTTTGAAAGATATCTAGTGGTTCTCTGATCTACTGGGCTAGATTAGAGCTCGTAGATATGGAGAATTTCTCGATAATAATTAACTTCTCTAATTTGTAATGCAGAGGGATTTGTAGGTAACGTGAACTAAGTAGGCATAATATATTATCGCATATAATGCGTCTCAATAGTCTTGTACAAATATTTCTTAAAAAATCATTATAATATAACGAACTATGGTTATAGCCAACTTTTGCTTATAATGGACTAGTATAAAATGTAAACATGTTCTTAATTTTTTCACTTATAACGAACAAAAAAAAATCAGAAAATGTCTTCACTAATTTTCAAATACATGTAAATAATTATTAACAATTATTTCACAAAATGATAAAAATAATATTAAAAATTTTTTATTAAAAAAAGTGTAATCCATTTGGATGTTGCTTATTTGACGCCGACTATAACGAACCTCGTCTAAACTAAATTGCTCGAACACATTTACTTCATAATAAACGAACTTCCCTGTATTGATATTTACTTGTCAAGCTTACCCACTACTTTATTGATATTCGGTTGGAAATGCCCATTAAATATCCTTGAACATGCAAGTGAAATTTTCCACTCTCTATTCGTTACTGGAACTTGAGCAGTGACATTTACTTTCAGGTATATAGAAAGAACTATAGAAACTAATGGCGCCTTTTTTCTGTACACTTATTTTTGTACAAAATTGTACGAAAATGTTTTCTAGCATATGCTCTCTATTATTTGATTTTCAACTGAAATGACCGATGCCCACAGAAGATTTTAAATACATCATTCAGATATAAAGTATTTGCTAAACTTTCAAACTTTTTTTTTTGCAAATTATAACAAATATTTTTAATCTATTTATTGCAGTTTAAATCTTAAAAATACTGACAAAATTCTTTATAAATTCTTTTCAATTAAAAAATAAACTTTTTGTAGTGACAAGGATAACAACGCATAATTTCTTTATTAACTTTTCATACTGTTTTAGTGAAAATTTGCGGTTTATTCTTCTTTTCTTCATAACAATCATAGACATATTTAACACTTTATATTTATTATTGTGTAGTATAAGAGATTGGCTTGCATTTACTATAAACTTCTTTCGACGTCTCAAAAAAACTAATATAATCTGAATTCTTTGAACATACTATATATTTCTTAATCTATTATTCCCAGTTCATGAAAGATGGCTTTTGTTATAATTCTTTGTAATTTATTATTTGCATTGTTCATGTTGCCTTCGATTGATGACCGTCAATATAACTTTTGTGTTATTTAAAGCAATTTGGAAAGGATGTTATCCCAAATTGACTTCTATTTTACTACAAGTGTTTTTGGTGCCGGATTAAATAAAACAAATGACAAAAGAGAAAACCCTGCATATCAGGAATGAAAAAGTCGTATTTGCGTCTCGTTATATCATATATATTATATATTACATGAATAGAGGATATATTAGAAAGTTGAAGCAAAAATATCCTTTTGGATTAAAATATAAATGCTGATAGCCTTACTGTCATTAACACCAAAGAAAATTAACTTTCTACGTTATTTGGCTTCATCTGTCTGTAAAAACCTTATCCATAGTGTAAAGATTATCATTGTCATAATAAACAAAGACTTAAGCTGAATCTTCAAGAAGAATGGTTATTATAATGTCAAGTTGAAAGCATTTCCGTCACTCAGATGGTATGATCTCTGGGGTAAGTATTGTAAAGTAGCTGAAAAGTTGATGTTTAGAATAATATATATATATATATATATATATATATATATATATATATATATATATATATATATATATATATATATAAACATGTTCCCATCGATCCTATTAGGAGCATAGGTCAGAGGTTTCGTTAATCATTATATTTCGGATGAGCAAAAGATTAGTCTACTGCTTCCTAGTCTGTATTAAAATTGCTGCTGTGTTTTAAATATTTAAAATAATTTCTTATGCTTTGATTGGTATGTCTCTAGAACCAGTTGCAATAAAGAAATACAATGGCTTGAGTCAAGTTAAAAGTTTGACACATACTGATATATCTCACCAATAGGTGTATACTTGATATTGAATTATGCAAACCTTTTGTATATACTCTAGTCCTAATACTTACATATACATAAATGGTGTACAATTTAGGTCATATATTTAAGCTTCACTATATATGGCAAAAGCAACGGCGTATTACCAAATATATACACTAATTGTTAAGTTTTATATACAAGAGCAATTTTTATGATGTTCATTTTAAAGTTCATAAAAAAGTCGGTCATAAAGAACTTTTAAATTTATACAAAGTGATTTGAAATCTGCAGCCGCTAAGCAAATAGGTTGATAGTTCTGTAGTATAGGTATAGGCAAGATAATATTTCACAGTCTAAAATTATTATTACAACTGATTTTCATGAAATAAAAGTCCAAATAAATTAATCAATTAATTTTATAAATGGTTAAATATTTAAAATTATTTATATAATGCCAATTGCGGGCATAAAATATCATCTTTATTAGCTATTGCATTGAAAATAGTCCTTTTAAAATGAAATAAAAGAAGATAATATTAAAACAATATTACATAGTGTGGGGCCACTTTTTCTGTAGTTTTTCATGATTTTGTTTTAATTTTTTTCTTAAATTATTCGCCACGAAGTCGACAGTAATATTTTAGCAACTGTAGGGTCGTTGTTGGCCACAATTATATATTATTTATAAGTTACTATTACCATTACCATTTCCAAGGCTTATAAATTTGTAAATGGCCATCAATAATACTCCATTACTGTCTGCGTCGAACACAGAACTAAACTTTTCTTTAATGTCGACTTGTTGTGACGACGATGACGACAATTAGAATAATGGGAATTATTTACTTGTTTGTAAGTATATTATTTTATTGTATATAATAAATCATTATACAATGCATTCATTCTCTGAAGAAATTCTTTTTCTAAGCCGTAAATATAATGTAACACGTCTATTTATTTTAATTCATTCTTATTTGGAGCTTTTCTGTAAATGAAAATCATAACCAAATAATAAAAATCGGATAATTTTTACCAGTGCAAGTACTTTAGGATCCCAAAATGGCAATTGGCTTAAGCTTAATAAAGTACCACAACATGGCTGTGCATAATAATTCTTGAACTTATAAAAGAATCTGTTAAATGTAACATTATCACATTAACTTAGATCCATGAGCGTAAATGAGCCCGTCCGCGGAGTTAATGTCATCAGCAGAAATAAATTTTTCACACCAAGAGCTTTCTACTTCTTACGGAAAATCTAATATATAACACAATTTTAGTTCTCTATTGGTTTAAAATTTTTATTATCAATTAAGTTGTTTTCATATATAACCTTGCAAGTTCCCTAGTGAATATGGCTTTCCAGCCACAAACTATAGTCTTCTACGCCAGATAGAAGCCCATCCTAAAAAACATCCTTAATTAAAACGGTAGCGAATTATATAAAATTTTAGACAAAAATTATATAGTTAATTAAAAATTAAATTAATTTGCAGTTGAGCATCTTCTTGCTGATGTACATATATTGTTTTATAGCAGAAAAGCATTTTTTTATATAAAATATCCCACATAATAATTTATTTTCTTCTTTTTCTTCAATTATAGAATAAGTAAACTCAGCATTTATGTAAATACTGCAAAATAATTTTTATGAAATAATACTCTATGAGTGGTTTTGAAGAGAAAATAAAAATGAACTGACAGAAAATTACTTGCAACCAAATTGTATTTCGCACCTTTGCAACGAGCAACACCAGTGGCCATAAAGCATAAAACAAGCAAGGAGGCATTACAATTTTACAACCCAATGATTTCCTACAAAAAAAAAACAGGCTCCAAATGGCAAAGAGCACAAGACACTGTAGTTGTACTTTTTTTTTTGTTTTATCAATATTTTTTTGAATAATAGTCGTAGTTACAAGAGAAACACTTGCATAAATTCGCTGCTTTCTACAAAAGAATTTATAAATGAATGAATCAGCAAGTGGACGAATGTCCTTTTTGCAGTCTTGCGAACACCGTTTTGAGTTAAAAAAGTACTTCGCGTAACAACCGCATTTAACCGTGATAAGCTCCATGTGTGCGTATATCTTTCATTGTGTGTGTCAATGTTTTGTGTATGTGTATATTTGCAGAAAATGGCAAATAACATTGTCGTTATACTTGGTTCATGAGGAAAAGTTGTTACGTTACCCCACTTAGTGACTACATCAGCAAAGAAACATGGCAGACTATAGAGGATGCAATAAAAATTTCATGTTTTGTTCTTCGTAATTGTGAATGCAAAAGTGATACGATATGAGAACAAGTGCTTTTGGACACTTGTGAAAAAGGTAAAGGAAGTTGAAAATGTAATTGTAGATGCAGATCAAAATTCAATTATAATTAAACTCCACATAAATAACAAGAAGATACAAGGTATTAAATATTTGGGTATTAAGAACAGCAAAACCGATTTTTATAAAATAATTTTTGCGGAAAAGGAAATGAACTACAACTGAACTACAGGCAATTGGAATATATCCTTTAAAATACAAAATATTTTCAAATCTGCTTATGGAAAATAGGAAGATATGTAGATATGAACAGATGAACATGAAAAAGCAATAACTTTTTAAATAGCGAAGATTTAGGAAAATAAGTAAACAAATTATATACAAACTAATAAGCAATAGTTTTAAACACTCTAAATACCTGTATAAAAGATTTTATATTTTAAATAATTATCTCTTTCTTTTTGTGGGCTTAGCTCTTAATTTCATTGGTGAATTTCAATAGCTAATTACACAAATAATTAGTTGGATGCATATTAATTTTTGGATGGATATTAATTTATTTGGATAAATATTAATTTTTGTACAAACAAAAGAGTTTGAATGCTTACAAATCGATTATAGTTCACTGATGATTTTGTCAGCAATAATTAAATATCAATAAATCTAATAATCAAATAATTAATTGGGAGCAATCCAAAAAAACATTAATTTCAATATTTTTAAATATAGATTTCCCTAGTCCATGGTTTATCTTAAATAATAATAAATTTTTGTAACGAGTTTAAAAGACTTTGCCTGCAAGGAGACTTAGTTTTAGCACATGCACTGTCATAGTGATTTAAAGGAAAAAATAAAGTCCAAATGTCTCAGAATGGCTAATCGGCCATTAAGATCATATTTCATAAAAAAATGTTTCCATAATATCGTTAAAAATAACATATTACTTTTAAACTACTGAGCAGATAGTATTCTCCAATATCTGTTTTGTATGAAGAAAAAGATCAGAACTGTATTGAAAATTGAGCTGAATTTATACCAGAAGGTTTCGATATCGAAACCAACAATCCAAAAAATTTAATCGCGGTGTGCCTATGTTGCATTAAAGGAATAATAGATATGCACCTAAGTAGTTAATTGAACAAAAAAATACTATTTTTTATACATGACCATGTACTTATTGTCCCTTTTATTTTAATTATAAGGACCTGCCTAATGGATTTGCAGTTGAATGTTTTAATAATAAACAAGCCAATATTAGGCTAGAATTAACTTTATTTGTCTTTATTTTTAAAATTCATTTCTTTTTTAACAAAACGGTGTCCTTAAAACTATACTTTGACAACAATTATTTAATATTCGTTAACTTCGATTCAATGTGTGTGTTAAAAAGGTGGAAGTTGTATAAGTTTCTATAGTTAAAAGGTTATAATCACAAGCAAGTGTATTCTGTAACTTGTTTTCTTATAACTACTATAACCGTCGTCAGTATTATAGAAACCGTACCCGGCAAGTTTCTCTAAACCATTTTGGTGACTTAAAATAAGGTGTCCTACAGTCATTAATTTTAGCGATTTAAAGGTGTTAAATCTCTTTCATGCAAAGTGTTAGAACTCGAACCAAACCATTTCACCAAAGGACCAGACACATGACATTTTCCGTGTCGGTTCACTTTTCGTTAGGTTTTCGTTAAAAGTTTCGCTTTGAAGTCAGTTCTAATGCAAATTTCATGGTATTGCACACATAACACACATGAAGATACCCTGGTCTAATTTATGTGCAAAAAGTTAATAAACAACAATCATAAATTGTGTAACGAATTAAATAAAATATTTATCTTATTTACAAAACTAAAAATTATTATCACATACATACATACGCTGATTCAATTAATTACTCGTATATAAAATTATTTATTTATTGAAGCACTTATTAGTTTGTTATACTTTAACCATGCAATCTTTTTCTATTATTATAAATACGTTTCTTAATTTGCTTTTAAAAAAATCCCTTTTTCTACAAAAACTTGGCAATTTTAACAAAAACTTTTTCATTCATTCATTTACTCGCTCATTCGTTTATTAATTGAAAATGCTGAACACATTTTCCTAACATGTGCTGGCAATGATTCCATCGTACTCGCAATATTTCTACAAGGATGGTAGAGTTATTTATGTTGAATGTTCTTCATTGTTTTATTACAATAATGGTTGACTAATTAACCCTTTGATGTGGAAGGGATAATTAAGTCATACTAACTTTTGGTAACTATTTTAATGCAAAAGTTATGAAAATTCAGTAAAGCATGTTAATATAATTTAGTTTTTTTTATATATTTCCTAACACTTATTTTAATTACTTTTTCTTTAACAAACACGAACTGCGAAGCCATTTTACCAAGGTTACGTAAATCCCCATTACTTTGCCGGATGTGGAAACAGAATCTATAAATGAAACTCACAGAGAAATAAACTCTCTTGCCATTTACTATTCGTTCAAGTAAAATATTTATTTAACCAAATTTTCATAATTACATTTTGATCACAATAGGGTTAATAAGCCTGCAAACTACACCCAACGAAATTCTAGAAGAAAGTTTTATCTCCCCACGTATGATGTTGTATTCATTTATTTAATTTTTTCTTACTCGAAGAAACAAACATGACTATGCTGCAGTTGTTTCGTCCTTCTTTGTTGTCATAAACGACATGATCCAAAACAATAGCACATCATATTTACATGTATGTAAGAGTATATGAACTTTTTTACAACTTATTATTATTATTGTTATATTTTATTTTACTTTTTCTCGTTTGTAAAATATAATCTGCTATTTCATCGCCTAATTAATTTTCCAAAGGAATCATCCGTCGCTGTAACATTAATCTTTGTTAAAATGTTGATGTTGTTGCCTTCAAACGTTTTTTTTTCTTTTTCTTCTTTTTAATAAGTTTAATGAACACACCATGTAGATTATGTTCTTAAGTGTGCAGCGACTTAAAACATCAAGGCCAAATATTGAGTTAAATATGCACATGTTGAGTATTAAAAGAGAAAAAAATTAAATCCTTTAAAACTTTATTATTTTTGAATAAGTATTTAATAAAACTATATATGAAAAAGTTATTTTACCTTCACACCATCTAGTAGTATATATCAAGGTACATTAAGATATACTTCTAGTAAAAATGCAACTGCAATTGGTGTTTCCTTATCCATCCATAAGATCCTAATAGATTTTTGCTAGGTCTTTTAAGTTATATTTTTACGGGAAATCAAAATATTCCTTGCCGAACAACTTCTTTTTTAAGGTGTCAGCCAATAGTTGTTCGAGAGGTTTCCCATGAGTTGATTATATTGTTTTGCCTTGGGCATCTCGCGACCAATAAAAAACGGATTAGCCGCATGAAATGGAAACCTTTATTACCCTTAAAACTTCTCTGGAAACATCTGCTGGCTGACAATTCATATCATGGGAAGTGAAAAAATCATATACGGATATAATGAGGAATTTCAATTAATGGTAAGTTGCATGTGCAGTAAGGCAATATTAGGGAGTTAAACATATATGATAGTGACACCTCTATGTTTCTTTTATCTCGAATTAGGAAGATGATATCTTGACTGAATTGACTTCGTGCTGCACTCAGCCTAATATTAGAAAAGATTTTATTCATGGTACTCATAAAATCTCGTGTCTCAAATACTAAATATTTAAAAACTCTTGTTTGTGCTAGAGGCAAATTTTTGAAGCTTCCAGGTGCTGCTTCTGCTTATCCAATCCATCTCTTACAGTGAAACACAAGGTCATATAGATAAGTTTCTTGCTGTGTGTTAAGTTCACATGCAATAGCAGTAGTTAAAATATCAAATTAACTTAGTAAGGACACTGTGATAGTGAGCATAATAAGCATGAGAAACAAAGGGTGTTAACAAACATTTAATATTGTACAATGCTGGTATTCATAAATAACTTCTTACATTCTAGTCGATCAAGTGTCTTAAATATATCTGTAGAGATCTGTAAGGTAAAGTTAAGTATTAAATTTCACTCAATTGTTTTTCATTAGGTGGATCAAATCTAAACGTCAATCAATTCTCAACTTAATTGAAATATTTTAAAATGCCACTCTTGTTTATAAAAATCCTGCATATGTAATTTTTATGTGGATGATCACTAGCAGAAAGTTATGAAAGAAAATCTATGTTAACACTATACCCATATATTTCATATCTATTACTAGTATGTAAATGTTGCTTTTATAATAATTTGAATCTGTGACTGGGCCGGTATTCCTAGAAATATAACAGCGTCCACGGCTGTGCATATGCTGACCCTAGTCACTACGGAGAACTTCAAATTTAAAGAAGAGGTCTCATAAAAAGCTTTGAGACTATATCAGCCCATTGAGTTCAAATCACAACGAAAGTATTATGATTTCATACTGCATATGTAAACGAGAAATAAATGTCATACAGCTCTATTTTTTAAGTGAGTCCTTTCTAATGGAGTTGTTCCCGCTTGCATAGTCATACACAGAGGATCCACTATAAATATTTATAGAACGAGACCATTGTCAAGAGTTTTATTTTTCTAGTAAATTTTAAGATCTACTCTTCACTTTTTGACGTTGTTTCAGCATGACCGCTTTAAACGCGGTCATATCAGAAATTAACTAGTTTAGAAAGAATAATTCAGCATGAAGATCCTGCAACAGTAAAAATTTGTTAATAGCTGATATAATTATATATTGATGAAGGATATAGAAACAAAGGTAATAATCTCCAAAAGTAACTATTATGATGTAACTCACAAGTACTTTTTTGTAAGTTAAATTATATAGTTTAAGCAAAAATGCTTTTTTATTAATTAAGAGAGTTTTAAAAATCTTATCTTCGAATTAATTTAAATTAATTAGACTGGCTCGAGTTTTAAAACTAGATTTTGATAGGTCAGATTAATAATATCTTCAATTTCGTTTCTATTTAAAAAGATGTAAAAGGAGAAGCGTGTCTATGTTTCTATTTTCTTAGCATATTTTCAAGTCTTCTCTTCGAGTAATTTTATAGCACATGTGAATATCTCCAAAGGATATTGCTTTTTATTTCCCCATTTCTAGTCTTTCTGGACAGATTCAAATGGTTTACGACTTTTATATTATTTTATTTATTTATAGCAAGTTTTTACTGCATAACACTAAATAGCTCTGATATAAAATGGTAAAAACGATCACACAAACGCAACCAAAGAAAGTGTGGAGGGACAACGTTCAACAAGATAACGATTTAGTAAGGCGGAGGACGATTTTTGTCCTTTATATTTTAAATGCGGCACTTTAAACTTTTGTCGTTATATATGCTTGTGTGTGTTTGTTGTTAAATATATGGTTCAAAAATTCGATTCCGGTGTCGATCTTGAATCCTTTAGTTTTCTATTGTACTCACTTATATTTTCCCAAAATCTTGTGTTGATTTTTTGTGCTGTGTGTCCGGTGTGGCATGAGCAGGCCATTTCAATCGTCTTAATCTGTGACATTCTACCCAAGTTGTTTCCTATTTTGAAATCAATATTAATGTTGTAGTTCCTAAATAACTTTACTAGCTTGTCTGTTATTATACCTTTATATCAAAAAAGCAAAGAAAATCGTATACTGCTCCTTGATTCTTCTTTATCTAACCTGATGGCCCTTATGTGATTCTAAACAACATACCTTTGGATAAATTTATTAATAATATTAAAATTTTATGAAAATTCATTACAAATTATATCTTCGTAATATTGTAATAACGAGCTTTAATTGAAATTATTAATATATTATTACCTTAAATGTTCTCTTCTTAAATTCTTTTTCATATCGGATATTTAAACAAATAATAGAAGTAAAAATATAAAAGTCTCTACAACTCATTTTATAAACTACAGATCTCGCGTCTATGAGAACGTATGAGAACGGAAACGGAAGTGAGTACTGGCAATATATTCATATTATATATATACAATTAAATACTCGTGTGTATGTTTACGTGCTTGCGAAATGTAAAATTTAAAATTAAATATCATTTACACATACATATGTATATACTACAACGAATCATTTTTTTCTTTTAATTTCCGTTTTTCATTTATTTATTTGTTTATTTATTTAGTTATGTACCATACATATATTCAAACATGCATATAATAAGCAATTACAAGCGCCATCCCCCGCGGAATTAAACTCTGTAAAGCAGAAAAAAGGGATCTTTAAACACATAACGATGTCAAAGTACTTGCAATTATGTGTGAGTATTCGTTGAAATAATACAATTATATGCATGAGTTATAAGTATGAGTTAATTATGCTTTTCTTACAAAATATATGGAGTGTAAATTTACCTGTCATTTGAACAATTATAATTTGATTAAAATAATGAGTCTCAACGGAATTGAAAAAAGGTTCCTTTTTATAATTTAAAAAGCAAATGTTAAGCCTTACAATTGTGTTTCTTATAAAATTTTATTGGGTACTAAAACTTGTGTAGCTACGCTTTGGTATAATAAACAACACATTTTTTTATTTTTACTGCATATCATTCCTTCGGTTTTTTTTTCATGTTGGAATGTACATTTACTTTAGGCTATTTATCATACTTTTTTGTGTAACTACAGAAACAAAAGACGTAAAATTATGAACAAATTTTTTTCCCATTTTTATAAGAATACGCATGTAACCCAGTTAGTAAATGTAGCGTAAATGTTTTGTGTGCCCTATGAAATTTTGCTATTTATATACCGTTTACATAGAATTTTGGACTTCATTATTAAAAAGAAAGTAGAGATGGCTTAAGTTTGTTTTTCTGACAAAAATACTTATTTATTAGATATTCGACTGCAATAATCCTTTGAAAATTTTTGAATTTCTATGCTTAACATTGCAAGGCATGAAATAATGCACAAATAATAGTCTAATAATGATAGATCGTTATGTCCAAAGATATCAGGTTTTAGGAAGTAGTTGTTTTATTTAGTTAGAGCACTCTTCATTGTAGTAATAATAAAGTCATATAATTGCAAGCGTAGTAGTTACAGTGATGGAGCATTGAATCGCTGTAATGACTGAGTTAAAAAATGTTACTTGTCTACCGACTTTATAATGTAGTTGAATCACCATAATCATTTGCATCTCCAATTTTTTCACATACAATACTTGGCGCGATCCACTTGGGTGGTTGTTAAAAGATGAAGACCTTCTCTTGGCTCCCACACTCGTCTTGATCTCTTGCTAAGTGATTATGAATGGCTTATTGTGCTGTAATTTGAAAAATTTAGATAACACTGGCATAGGGTGTTTAAAAAAAATACTAAAATAAATATAAATAACATTTTTAGTCCAACAACTTTTAAGGGGATATTAACCATTAGGTAACTTCCAATATATTAGAAATTCAGTAGGGTAATATAACAAACTGAGAAATTGTGCATTATAATTCATCTAATAGCTTCCATTTAACCCAAAAAATGTTTTCAACTTAAAACATACAAAAGTGATATCTTCCCTAAAAAGTATTCTATTTCAATTATTAAAGCTTTAGTTTTTGTCCTTTGAATCTAGATATTCTCTTATGGTAAGATGACTATCTAATGTTAGCTCATAATACTAATGTTAGCTAATAATACTTTTGTTCTAAATAATATTTTGATCATGTTAGCTCTGTTTAATTTTTGTTTAGGTAGAATGACTTGAACACAAGTTGGCAAGAACTCGAAAAGTTGGTGTCTTGTATTTTACTTCAATTATTATTAAGCCGCCATTGATATTCTTTTTCCACACTAATATATATTTATTGTGTCTTCAAAACTGAACTTGAAATAAGTATTAAACCAAAATAAGCCCAACCAGTGTCGGACATAAACTTAGTGATAGTAATTAATAACACATAAATGTCGCGTTAAGCAGAAAAATATTTTCGAAATTAAACCCAAACATTTTTATTCGTATAAAAAAGGCATATTAAAACAAGCAAGAACATTAAGTAGTTATTATATTTTTGAAAAATGTTGAGATTGTTAACCATTAAATAAATATAAAAAGTTGTTCCTGTAACCACAACAGTGCCAACATTTTTGGTGTGTTACGAAAGATTTTATAAAACATTTCTATGTTTAAGTTCTTCCACAACTATTTTAATTGCCAAGAGACTATTTTGATTCTTTGATATTATTATCAGTGATTTTCCTTTATTTATATTTTGTATTTTGTTTAATAATGACTAATAAATATAAAAATTTTTTACTCGTTATAACACATATATACTAAAAGTATTATGTTATCTGATAGAAAATTAGTTTTTTCGTTATAACAAATGTAACTAAATCTTACCTTTGAACTTTTAAGCATTTGCAAATGCCTTATTTGTAATGTCTGTCCCTACTAAAAATTGTCCAATTGAAAATTCTTTATTTCTTATAAATTCGTAAAGAAAAAGTTCTTAATAAATTTTTAAAACATTGAACTTATTTTGACAACAACAAAACAAATTATTTTCGAAGTTAATTGTAATAACAAAATTTGTTAGATGTCACTTTTTTCTTTTTTTAACTAAAATTTTCTTTAATTATCAAGAACATTAAACAGAATCTGCAATAATGGTTTTTTGGTTATTTAAGAAAAATCGAAAACATAAAAATTTTTTTGCATCGTTATGACAGTTCAAAAATTAAAAAGGTTTAATGGTTTTAAAAGATCAAAATACATTTGTTATTTATTACTACTATTCAGGGCACAAGTTTCAAGAAATTGTCATTAATTATTTTAGTGCTTTACTTCAACAATTCCTTTGTTGTAAGGATGTCCGCTAAGGATGAACATTTGATCTAAAGTACCGAGGCTTTTGTCTTTACGGAGCTCTAAAATTTATGTTTTACTTGGTAGGGTATATTCTCTGAAAAACTTCAAGCTTTGCTCTTACTCAGGTTATTCAGCAATTCAGCAGTACAATATCCCATGCGAAAATAAAAACCTTGAGTGTTGTTGCGAAAAAAAAATAAAGAAGTCTCACGAACCAGCGGAATTCTTGTGGAAAATATTTTCATATTATTTTTATCCAGGTAATTTTAGCAGTTGGTACTTTTCTTATTTTCTAATTCAGATTCAAATTTTGTTTCTGTTTGTCACTGTTTGTCATAATTTGTTTGTGGCAATCAATATTTTTGTGGATAGTATTTCCGCTAACAGACTATCGTGTGCTGACATGCATTCAAGACCTGGCTCTGCTATAGCGACATCGTATCAATGTTGTATGTGTTTCAAGGTAAAACGTCACTGTTGTTACATGCTACTGTTAAACATGCCCAGTTTGGTCTATAAATTAACCATGTATCGGCTTACAAACGAACAACGTTTGCAGATTATTGAATTTTAATGTCAAAATTTATGATCGGTAAAGAAAGTGCTACGTCCATTTTTTTATCGAAAAATTGTATTCAGCTACGCCGTTCCTTTCTGATTGAATGGATACCTAAAATAGTAAAATTGCCGCATTTAGTATGAAGAGCAGCTAGAAGCATTATATTCAAAAAATGTACTGTTTTTTGTGGATTATGGGCCGGTGGCATCAGAAACGTTACTGTGATTAGCGAGAGCTACCGTTTTTGCCCAAAAAACAAGAGCTGGACTTGACTGATATGTGGTTTTAACACGACGGTAGCATATGCCACACAGCACGCAAAACAATGGTCCAATTGAGAGGCTAGTTCTTTGAACAGTTTATTTCACGTTTCAATTAGCTTTTTAAATCGTGCGATTTAACGCCTTTAGACTATTTTTGTGGAGCTATATTAAGGCTAATGTCTATAAGGACAAGACCGCAACGGTTTTCGTACTGGAAGCCAACACTGAAGAATTTATTCGTGGGATAGTAACCGATATGTTAGAGAAAGTATGCTAAAATTTGACCCAGCCATTTGAGGCGTAACCGAGGTCTACATTACATGAAATCATCTTTTAACAATGAATTGTGTAGATTGTTTTATAGACTCAAATAAAGATTTCATACATTTCTCTAAGTTTTATATTACTATATAATTTTATATATATTATAGTCGCTATGGTCCAGATTTCAAGTATTTAAAAGTACTTCAAGTTGTAAAATACCCACAAAATAAAAAGTACTATACAAACAAAAAAATTAGAAAAAAATTGCTTACATGACAAGCAGAAGCTAAACATGAATCAAAATTACAAAAGCAAAAACTACGATTTCCTAAACAAATTGGAAAAAAATAATCCACTAATACCTTTTAGTAAAACAAAACTTTCCCACCTTCTTGAACTTTTCCATTGCTTTGACAGTTGAAAAAAGCCATTTCGTATTACTAGCAATTTTAATATCTATTGCATTTTCTTCCAACAGTAACCTGCATTTTGCGTTTATTAACCATCGTTGGTAAATTGTAGGGTACACACAAAACTGCAACTAAAACAACTAGAAACTATACGATATTTTGTGAACACATTGCCATCCACCAAGTACATGTTATTGCTTTTGGTTTTATATATTTTTTTCCAACCATACACATGAAAAAGTGAAAGGATTTAAATATTGTTTATGGTGCAAGGCACATTAAAAGAAAAATAATAACGGAAAACAAACATTTTCAAGTAATTAGACACAATTTTCCCAAGTATTAACTTTTTGTAAAAATACGAACATATTTTTCTTGCTAAGCCTCCTAAGATACAGTGTGCAAACACAAACAGAAAGGCAATGTAGGTCCTCAAAGGTCAGCGGTATTGAAATAAGAGCAAATTTTATTAACAGGCCAGGAAATAATAAAATATATTCGCACGTATACAAATATATAAATAAATTAAAATGTTTCATATGGCTAAAATATATGATTTTGGGCAAAATTGTTTAATATGATGATAATTTATATGATTTTAAAATTTTGTCTTGGGCCTCGACTATGTATCATTCATGAAAATTTAAATAACTTTGCTCACATATTGTATTATATTATTAAAGGATAGCACTGATTACACATTCCTTAATTATATTTATTGATTAAAAATAAATATAAAACTGGAAAAGATTTGACAAAATTAAGTAATTTTAGTTTCCTTTAAAGATTTCTGATTAAAAGTATTATATAAATTTAATAAGATAGTTTTCAGAAATATAACTAACTTTGAATAGTGCAAAAAATTCCTAGTTCTGTGAATTTTCAAATAATAAAATTTTTAGTAAAATGAATTCAAGATTTAAATTTGCCAACATAAAACCAGCAACATGAACTTCAAAAACCATTTTATATTTTAAATTAATAGTTAAATTAATTTAACAATATCCCTACGTCAATTTTAAAGCACTTCTTACAGCTGTCAACTATCATATCGTGTGGTGGCAATAAATTAATATTTAATTAAAAACTAAGTTTGAAAAAAAATTTTTGTCACTATATTCTTTCCTACACAGGTCACAATTACTGGCTTAAATGTTCATTATGAAAAGCAAACGTTCTGTTGCAACAAAGAGGTGTCAGTTGCAGCCATAAGTGAATGTTGTAAACTTTATTACATTTAAAAAGTTTCGTGGAAAGGGTGCACGTTTAAAGTTTCTATACAGATTTCATAATGAAGAAACATAAAATATAATTAAATGAATTTCGTAAATTGAAATGTTTTTTTTTACTAAATTAAAAGAACACTTAAAATTGCTTAGTGCAGAAACAGTTTCTGTTGATAAAGAAATATTTGAAATCATTTTAAAATGCCAAAAAATTTTAATTTATAATGTCTTCTCGGAATTGTTATGTAATAAAAAACTAATAAATCTATAAATATTTTAGTTCTGTGAACCATTTTTATTTTATTATAACAATCAATACATATTGTAAATGATCATACATAGATATTACGTATACGTCTATTGTGCCATTAAATATGCAACAAAAATATCGGAAAATTAGGCCCTTTTCTCTCACCTCAGATTTAGCGACATGGTAAATAAATACGTCCATATTCATAAAAATACTTTTCTTTAGCCTTCAAGTTCACATTATTTAACACTTAAAGGGTAACAAACATTTGTTGAAGAATCAAATTTAAAGCATTATATTAACTATTTTATCATTTATTCAGTTTTATTTGCAATACGCAACGAATTTGTAGTTTATGATGCACGAAAACGATTAGAATTTCATTCGCGTATAACTACACACATGCATATGTAAAAAATATGTATTATTTCATGTAATAAAAAATATGTTACTTAAATTATGAGTTTCTATTAGAAAAGCAAATCATATAAAATTTTCTGTGCAATAAAAATATCAAAAATAGAGTAATTAAATAACAACTAATAACCTTGTTTTTACTGGAATTAAGAAAGAACTTAAATAAAGAGCTCTTTTTATTTCTTTTCATGCATTGTACATCATCAACACATTTTTATATATTTTTGTACTTGTATTGAATTTTATCGAAGTTGTAAAAAAATATTTGAACAAATAATTTTTAAAATTTATATTTTATCGCCTTAGATGTTCATATGGCAACATTTCATTGGTCACTAAACCAAATCATCAGTGAACTTTAAGCAGTTTGAAAACATTTAACATCACATGTTTATGCCAATCGAATCAAATACAATATGATAATCTTTATCGTATATGAATTTTACAAAATACGTTATCACTGTAGGCAATAAGCTCTACAAACAATTTGTACTCAACATGAGTCTATTTTTTCTTGCAAATTGTATACAATTAGATTGCCAACGACTATATGTATTAGACAAAATTAAAAGCATAATTTTTAATTTCAATACTTTTATTAAAATTGAGTTTAATCGTTTTCTAACGACTTAAAGTTCACTAATTATTGTACTCGTATATAGTTTCTGTCTCTTCTTTTGTGAGTTTCATTATTCAATTTGATTCAATTTTGTAATTTAATAATATTATCCATCATGCGAAAGCAATTATAAGCTCCCGCGGAGATCTAAGACTTTAAATATGATTTGAGGTGGAAAATAAATACCTTTATATTGCACTAAGGGTGTTGGTTAATATATAATATGAGCTTTGAATATTAAAACTTAATGTAGGCATAAGATAGGTACGAACTTAGTCTATGACTTTTATATGGTATTTAATTTTGAACGCAATTTTTCATTAAGAAATCAGACTTGGCTTACAGTAGGAATTTTTTCATGAAATTTGTTGCATGCCAGTTGTTTTATATGCTGATAGGAGGCATGTTAAGGCTAGCGGGATATCAAAACTAACAGCGAACGCAATTTTATAAGATTTCTTGCAACATTCTTTATCTCAACTTTACCTCATATTGGCAAAGAGAAAAAGTTTCATGCAACAAAGTTGTACGAAAAATTATTTTTCTGTAAGTCAAGTCTTATTATACATGTGTTAAAAGGAAACTTCTGAGATTTAAGTGTTTAATATAATCACATTGACGCCGATATGTAGTGTCTGACATGTAGATATATTGTTTATCAAATTAAGACCTTTTCACGCACCCTAGATTTAGCAACAGGGTAAACAAATAAAGCGTAGTGTAGTGCTTTCTTAATTTAAAAATTGTTTTAGAAATTCTGTTTTGGAGGTGAATTATAAAAAAGTGCCACATAATAAAAAAGACAAATATATACCTAGGATTTTTCTTAGGAAAATGTGTTACTGAGCTTAAAGCGGCCTAAATTTAAGAATATTTTTTCTTATTATGTGAACAGCAAATTTTCTGTGTATACGTTAAAGGATAAGTGGGATAAGAATCTGAATAAGCTTTTTATATTTATTTTTTCTTAATTTTTTAACATTCTAATTGCTTCAGAATACTTTATTAAATAAAATGTTTCTTAAGAAATTATATTATTAAGTCATTTATCTTATTTAATAATACGTATATTCATTTATTGAAAGTAGTAAAGGTAATAAAAATTTGGTTAATATATAACAAAAGCTTGAGGTCTTATTTTGTGGTAAAACAATTTTATTTAAAACTATCGATATTTCAATACTCATTATATATCATCTTCAGGACAGTTCTGTTAATAATAAAATTAATTAAAAAACATTGTGCTGAAGATGATACTGAATGAGTATCGAAATATCGATAGTTTTAAGTAAATTTGTTTAACTACAAAATAAAACCTGAAGCTTGGGTAATATATTAAGTAAATTGTTATAAAAAGGGTCAACAAATAGAGAGATATTATTAAACGTAATAAATTTACAATACTAATCTCACGAGTTTTTAATAACCTATCATTAGCTTAAAAAAGTTAAATTGAAATAAAAGATTGAAACAAAACAAAATTTAGTTTAAATAAACTCCCTTCTTCCTCAAAACGAGTTAAAAACTTAACGTAATTGCAACTCTAGAAAAATATTTTCGCCTTAAAAAAATTCATTTGTATTTTTAAACCAACAGTTTTGCAACATTCCAGCCATTTGTGGTACTTTTAGTACAAGTAACTTTAATGTACTTTAACAAGATTGCAGTATTATTACTTCATTCCTAATCTGTTCAAATGTTGGAATGCTTATATTTAAATATACTCATGTGACTAATTTAATGATTAAATTTTTATACTATTCCCTTAATATGACATACATGCAGCTTAAAAAACAAAGATCTTGCCAAAATATGGGTAAAATTTTGCAAATTTCTGATTCCACATTGAATCATTTTTGTCTACATCGGCATAAGTCGGCTTATTAAGAGAATATTGAGCAACACTCCTTCTGCATTAGCAAATGAAAACTTTCGAGTTTCTGAGATATTACTATCTGCCATTTAAAATAATTGAGTCCACACTTCTTGGTACAACTTAGTTTTACCTCCGGATATGAATTGAAAATTTTTTATATAAAAAAGGAGGGCTTATATACGATTTTTGTCAGATGGTAAACGTCAAAAAACTTAGAAAAGATTTACTGACCTTCGTATACTAGTAGGTAGTGTACTAGACTCGTAGTGCGAAGTTCCCAGGTTTGAATCCTGCCGCAGAACTCTGGCAGTTTGTGTCTGATAATTAAAGGGAGCGCACAACAAGCCTTCACTGGCTTAAGTGTATGTCGTATGACATGGGCTATCATGGAGAATCAACCTAACCTAACCTAACCTAAAATTGATTTAAGTCACACGTATTGCATTCTACATCGTATTTTTAACAATGAATAAAATATACAGTATCAAAATTCAATCATATATGATATATATGAAAATTGCAACAAAGAAAGAACAATATTGTATATTTTAGTTTTTTTTTTATAAATAAATGAGGTTAAATGCATTACATTCGGTTAAAATCTATTGATGAACCGGTAAGACTCAAAAAAGGCGACTTCTAGACATCAAAATACATAACAAATTAACTTTTTTTTAATTGTAAATTTATCTCCATTTTCCAACTAATTTATATATTTTTATATTTATATTTTTTTATATTTTTTATTTATAATATGTTTCTACAACAGCAAGTAATTTAATAATAAATGAAAATTAACAGTTGTTTATGCCCCATAGTGCAAAACAAAAAAGCTCAAACGTTAACATTATACTTTATAAGTTGACAAAATGTTTATTAAAAATATGATTTTCGTTTATAAATCTATTACATCCGTCTTAACAATGGTTGTTATATGAAAAATACTTACTTCCTTATTTTCTTCAATGTAGAAGTGGAAAAATTAATTTCACATTTCCAGATGTGCAATTTATTACAAGCAATAAATAATCAATCCTAATCTAATATAATTTTTTTTAATATAATGAATATAGTTTCTAATCAGAAACTAGAACTTCCATTAATGATAAAGAGGTCGTTTTTAATATCATTAGGAATTATCCGAGTTACTTAGAAATACATTTTCTTGACTTTCTTGGAAGCTCTTTTTTACTGTGTAGGTACATACATGTATACTAATTTTCGTCATTATTAATTAAAAACATAGTTAATTAACGAATGAACAAAACACATTCATTTAGTTTATTTTAGTCTATCAGGAAAATACAAATATATATATATATATATATATATATATATATATATATATATATATATATATATATATATATATATATATATATATATATATATATATATATATATATATATATATATATATATATATATATATATATATATATATATATAAATATATATATATATATATCATATTAATTAGATTACTCCTCTGTTAATTTACAGTACAGAAAAGGAATCAGATGGTTTCCTTTACTCAAAGTTGTTAGTTTTCCTGCGTTCTAATTTTTATGAATTTAAACGTACTTCAAAGTCATAAAGACATTTCGTTAAGATTTTCAATTAAAATTTCAACACAATTAATCAAATTTATCTCAAAAGAATATGTAAGCTTCAGTTGTTATTGTGGAATGCCGATGTTTATGTTTATTATTCATTATCATAAATTAAAACTTACACATGCTTACAATGTATTTAAAAGCTTAAAATAACTTTTAAAGTGTTCGACATACCAGAGTTCCAATTCAAGTCATATTGCCATAAGAAATCTTAACAAAATAAATTTACACCAGTAGCAAGAAGCAAATTACATGAGACAAGATGATAATATTATTATCAGATAGACACGTATTTGAAGTAATCGGATTTAGTCTTTAATAACAAGATAAATGTTAACGTAGAAACCTTAACAATATGACGCTTTTGCTCCCACACATTTTGAATGCTCAATATTAAATTTAAAGTGAAATAAATTGATTCATTATATTGTCTCGAATGTTTTATTGGGTAAAAGAAATTCCACATATTTCAAACGCTAGGAACACGCCACATATTAAAAACCATGTAACGTTCTAAAATAAGATGAAGAGGGTAAAATTCTAGTGCTTTGTCAGGGTACTTTGGCTCACATATAATACAATTTATTATCAGCACATAGAAGACAACATATTTTACATTTGCAAAGACTCCAGGTTTCATTAATAAGAAAACAGTAATAAAAAAGCAAATCACGCACATTTAAGGAAAAGGGTTTGTTTCTTATTTCACATGATTTTCAAAAGACTTTAAAGTCGATATTAAGACTAACATCACATCTCTCCTTTGAATGTAAGCATCATAAAGCTTTTATGTTTTATTATTTTTATCAAACCTTTACATATGTTTATACATACCAAAGAACTCCTTGAGAATAATTTCATGGTGAAAGTGTATGCTTAAGTATGATGTCCTTTCATCATCTTTGCAGTACACAGTGGAGAATATTACAAAATATATATTAATAAATAAAGTAACTCTTATGTCGAAATTTATATAAACTAAGACTTTTCGAGCTTTTAAAAGAAAGGGACTAAGGATTCAAAATAATGCCTGCAAATATATGCATTTAAAACACTGCATCAAGCTGATCACTCCTATCTTTTATATTCTTATATCCTTTTGAATAGATCAGGAGTAATCTTCGAAATGTTATGAGAAAACCTTTTCGGATAGCACTTCGAATATTATTTGTCCTTAATTCATTTCATGATTTTTCAAATAATTAATATTTTACGCTTATATTTTTTTCGATCGTTTAGATTAATATTTTTAAGATCATTGCAAAAAAGTTTTCTTTGTGCAGAAAAGTTTAAAGCATTTTGATTTGCAACGAAAGTGATTTGAGTGTTCAAGTTCCACTGTTTTAGAAAAACATGCAAGTTACCATTCTAACCACAACTAAGTGAAGCTTATTATACAAATACCTGAACTCTAAGCTGTCATGGAACAATAACTTCCAATTATAGAGCAGTGTATATAAATGTTATCGGGAAGACGTGGAATATAACCAATAATGAGCCCTAATGGCTTATTAAGCTTTTTTTGTAGCGCACTATTAAAAAAAAAACTTCTACTTAAAAATTACAAAAAAATCATAAGTATTCCTTTTTATGGTCTCCGGTGTAACTGTCACTACTCCTTCAGAAGCGTTACTCTAGATACTAAATTGGATATAGTCAAACAACTAGTCCTTAATACTGCGATCAGACATGATTAAGGCTCTTCCATGAACTTTTCCGATGAAAGATTTGCCTCAGCGGGAGCGATTACTATTTTGGTCAGATTTGATCAGCAATGAAGATCTAAGCCCATGGGGTGGGAGGAGGGTTACCCCTGTTACCTAGGATACGCCATGGGGACATCCGAATATATACTGACAGTACGACTGCAGTAAAATATCTATCGGTTGTGTACACGTCATCATATCTAGCTTATGAATGTCAAGAATCTCTAAGCAAAGTACGCAAGCCTACATTAACTCTGGGTACTAGGGTGCTAAATTGTAACCAAAAAAATCATCGTGGTTGAGCTAAGCAAGCCCGAAGCCCGATTAAATACTCGTAATACGAACCAACTAATGGGCGTCTCGTTAAGATGTTCTAAACAAATTAACTCAGCAAAAATTCTTGGGATTGCGCAAAGCAGGCAGTCTATCGAGGTTACTTGCAACATCATAAGAATAACTAATATGCAAGGGAAATGTAGAATTCTTTGTAGTACGCGAGGGATCCTCGGGATTGGCTGCTCATACTTGTAGTGGTTTAAACTGGGCCATGTTATAACGGTGTCTATGATAGATTGTTGCAAGTATTACGTTTCTGCCATTGTCCAATTCTCACGCAGGAAACATCGAGTTACATGGGCAGTCAGATGTTAAGAAATCTAGCAGAATTTGGGACGATTTTCCGTCATTCCACGTCAAATTTGGTTTGTAAACAGACCGGTTTCGGCTTTGTGCCATCTTCAGTGTTCTCTTGAACATTCAAATTCGAACAAATTCAAACAAACCCCGTCGGAAGAAAAACACAAAAATCTAGCAGAAATATCAAGATTCGGTATCACGGCTAAAAAGTCTTTTAACTGGACATCAGAAAGGCCTAATAATAATGAATCGAACAAAAAAGCTTAAAGATGAACACTTTGAATATTTCTTCTTCATCTTTCCTCTCCCCCAGCAACAGAAAGGGACCAAGCAGTACTCATGTCATAACAATAATTGGTTTACACCACTGTGTGCTATTGTTTAGTAAATATATATAGTACAATGAACTCAAAAAAGATATACAAACAAATTTATATACGAGTAGTATATGCATAGCTATATCTATGTATCATTAATTTACATAAACATATGTGCGTTATAAATTGATATACATATGGACAAGTAAGTGGGAGTTGCAGTTCATACAAATTATGGAGCTTATAAGGTGGATAATACTTTTGCTGACAGAATAAAACAACTTCCAGAAGCTAAGATGAAGATGGATAATAATAACGCTTGCACTAATTGCCTGGAAGAGAATTAAATGCCAACAGACATGAAGCGAATGTCAATTGCCAGCATCGAACTGATTATTCTTTACAGTATTATTAGGTATTTATTTTACTATTCTTCAAGCTTATGAATATATAGAAGCTCCTTTTACAATTGCAGATTCAGTTTATGGCTCAACCTTTTTTATAGGAACAGGATTCCACGGAATTCATGTATTAATTGGGACTACTTTTTTATTAATTTGCCTAATTCGACATTTATATAATAATTTTTAAAAAAATCATCATTTTGGATTCGAAGCAGCTGCTTGATATTGACATTTCGTTGATATTGTTTTGATTATTCCTTTACCTTTTTAGAGGTTACAAGCAGATAGAGAGAACTTCAAGCGGCTTAAGAGGAGTACATATAAGTATATGTTTAATAAATTCTATCTGTCACATTTTGCGTGAACCTCTCGTTAAGGTTTTTCTGTTGTGGTTATGGCATCATCATTATTTATTGCACATACCCACTTACAGTTTAATATACATCTTAGTCTATTTTGTACTTGAGTAGATAGATGTCTTTATGAAAATTCTTAAAACTTACAATCATACTCAGGAGCACATACTTAACGACATGTGAGGGAAAAGACAATGTCATTTGTGTTGAACGGTGGCTGAAGCAATTTCTGTTATGAATGGCATTTGACGTTGTTGAAAGCAATAAATGAAGAAACTAAAGACTGGCGAACAGATATGCATCATACGGGTGAGTAACTGTGTTTTATTGTTGGTTGTTTGTAGATCATGATGTAATTTGTATGTATTTGTAAAACATTTCAACTGCTATTTTACTTTTGAAAATATACAAAAATGGAACAATTCTTTTAAGCTGTCAAAAATAATTGCTTACGTGGTTGTAGCTATTGAACTTGTCATTGATTGCGGCAATCTGGAAAAAATCAATTAAAAAACTATTTTGCAAAGAAAGAAAAACTTGCTTCTAGATGCAATAAAATAATTTAATAAATCGTTCAATGCCTGATTAAGTTCATATATTTAAAACCATAATTTTGAAAACTTAGAGCATTAAATGCAAAAAATGGCAAAATATTTATTGTACATTTTTCCAAAGGATTTACCAAATGCCCACATGCATACTTATACTCATATGGCAGAGTTTATCAACAAATTGAATTTGATTTTTATTCTTTTTCTAGTTTTTCCTTTTGTGTGTGGATAAAGTTGACTTTATCCATAAAACGTGCGCTCAATTGAACTTTTATATTTGGCCACACCAATATCAAACTCACTGAGTAAATCCCGGTATTTGTTTGGCATCATAAAGGTTTTCAGTTAGTTAATATTTTTCTTTTTTTCTCAACGTAACCAGCTAAGAGTATAAAATAAAGATGTTTATATAAATTTGGCTAAAAATTCCAGTTAAATGGATCAAATCTTTTGTGATATAAAAATTTATTTTTACTTGTTGAGTCCTTAAATTTATTAATTTAGAAATGAAAGAAGGTTTATATAAATTATTATTTTTCAAACTAAAAAAAATCATATTCATATGAGAATAGCTTAAGGGAATAAACGAAATTGTGTGAAAGAAAATTCTTGAAAGATCTATAGGAGAGTTGGAAAATTGCAATCTGGTAGTTTCTTGAAAAGCTTTCTGCACAGTTTTTTATTGCACTAATAAATTTCCTTAATTTTTATTCAAGTGAACAGCTCACATTATATAAATCAAATATATATTAATGATGCAATACAATAGATTATGGCGCTTTCCGTTCAAAGCAAATATTATAAGTTCTAAAATACCATTTTTTGTAGTTTGATATGTCACTTCTATATTAAAGTACAAGTGAGTCATATCTGAAGATCAATAATAGCTGGACTGGTAAAATTTTATGGCTGCACATTTATTATTGCACGTAGCAGGACCAATAATGAAGATCGCATAGTATTTCCCACAAAGAAATAATATAATTCATTGATAATCTTCTTAAATTACTGCAATGTAATCCCTACTTAATATGTTTTTAGGAAATGATTTTAAATAAAAGATCTCCAACTGTTATTATTTTATTAATATAATGAACATGACAAACCAATTAATCAAAATATGAATAACGTACAAGTATGTGAATATTCTTATTGATCATATAAGCTATAATACAATTGGCCAACTCATATTCAAGTATTAAAAAAGACCTACATCTTTTCTTAAGTAGATAGTGGAATTTTATATTGCTGAATTATAGCACATTCTTGATGAGGAAGTAATTTTATGGTTTGTTGCAGACGACAAAGCATTAACCTTAAAACGTTTAGTAATGCCACTGCTTTTTTTGGCTAATTCAACAATAATTATGATGAGAACTTGGTATATGTTGGAATCAAATATATGCTCTTATCTGTTTTTCGTTAAGTGATTCGTTTCAGTGGCATTAATTTACTTACAACCAACGCCATCTTAAAATTAGCAGCAAGCATGGAATACACGTGAATACAGAAGTTAATGAAAGTGGACGTAGCGATTTCCAGAAACAACGTTTTCATATTCTGCTTTATAGTTTAAAAGTAAAATTTAGTTTTTCCCTGTTGATCTTGGAACATTGCTTTATGTTTAATCCTTTCTTAACTAAAATACAATACAAATATTAGCCGGCTAGACTAAGACATAAAAAGTATCAGTAGATGATTTTATGTATGTTAGTTTTTTCTGAAAATGTTGAAATGTCCTGTGCGTTCAGTGAACCTTGTGGTAAATGCCAGCTGAAGTACCATTAATTTCAGCTGTATCCCTATTGACAAATAGCTCAGCTAAGATCATTAATTTGTGAAAATAAATAAAAATCATTGGAATATTGTAAAGCAAAGCACTGCAAAATAAAGTCAAAGTTAATGGAAAGGGTAAGAGGAATGATTAAAAATATTTAATGAACTATTTCTTCAACATCTAAAAAATATCAGTTTTCTTGTTTATGTTTTGTTTGTAAAGAAAATAAATTAATCTTAAAAAACGAATAAGCAATTTACTACTAGATATATGTATAAATCTTGGAAGGATAAAACATGCCAATAGTCATAATTTTTTTCTGAGAGTAATAGAAAAATACTGTTTTCATTACAATCAAAGAAATAAATGGTTTTTATATTAATCAAGTTTTTATCAACTTAACTTGGTAAGAAGTCGAAAAAATACACTAACGTATATTTTATTCACTGGGTTGATTATTAATATGTTGAGAATTTATGTTTTCTAAGCGAAATAGGGATTTCGTTTTTTTATAAATGTTGGTTATTTATTAAATAATATGTTTTTTTTTAATTTCATATTCCTGTTGATTAGTCCCGGGTATAGTTAGATAATAACCGCTTTTTTATTGGTGTGGGAGCTGTATCTCTTCAATGGACAATGTACTCCCAAATAAATAGTAGTATTTTCAGTTTCGTATGAATATAAAAAAAAAACTTGAACAAGTGGAGAAAATAATCACTTGCCGATTGTCAGATGATCTTAAACTGAATATGAGTAAATAAACTTTCAAGGTTTATCTCATAGAGCGTCATCTTTTCTGACGAGATGCCTTTTCATATCAGCGGTTACGCCAATAAACTAAGTTGCTTCATCTAGGGATCGAAAAATCCATTCGTTATTATTAAAAAGTCAATGCAACCACAGGGAGTAACCGTTTGGTGTGAATTTTAAAGCGAAGGCATCAGTTTTTCTTTTGAAAGCGCCGAAAATGCCGGAAAAGTTATTTCGGTCAACAGACATTAGAACTGACATTATATGGCCTTAAATGGAAGGTATGAACTTGGATATAATATATAAACCTTTCCATTCAGAAAACTGCAAGTAAAATGAAAATATAAAATCAAAAACAGATATTAAAAATTTTCAGAATATAAGAATAAATTTTAAACTTTAGGAGGACATCCAACATTCTAACCTGCCACACCATGCCAATTTGATGAAACCTGTTTTTATGTTAAAAGATTACATTGTTTAACTTTGTATGCAATAAAATATATATCCCTGAAGGAAGTGGAAAATATGCTTATAATCGTTGGATATAAATTGAAATGATTTTTTTTATTTACATTAAAACAAATTAAAACACCTTGAAAGCCCGGATGGATCAAAGTATTCAATAACTATTAATACTAAAAACATTACAAACAAAGAAAAAAAAACTCTTTTAAAACTCTGTTTCACTCCCGCTAGCAAGAATATGCAATATTGTTGGAAAGTTTTTTTATGCATATATGCTTCTTAGTATGTGTGCGCTTCTAAGTACACTTGTATACAGTTGTGTGCATTTCCCTGTTTGCGGATGAGGGAAAAGTTTAAAGTTGCAAACTTTGATTTAATAACCATAACTTATGTACAAAAATTATAGGTGAAATTTTCCCCTTCTCCATTATTCTGCGTAAAATCGACTGCCATTCAAACTTGCTTACTTTTACTCTATGGACGATGCATATATATGTGTGTGTGTATTTAATGTTTTTTTCCAATTGTGCTTCTAGGCATTTGCAAGTATGAATGTTTGCAAGTGTTGTTGGTGTGTCGAAGCTAAGCTAAACATTTGTTGTGGTTATTATGCATGAATAAAGTGTAAAGCTTCAAAATACACACACACACACAAAAACACATGCACACATATATATATCCAAGTACACACTTACACAAAACCTATACAGATTAAAATTAAAATATAATAAAGAAAAATAAAAAATACACATTCAAAGAGTCAGTTTGTGCAGTTTAAAGTTTTTGAATGATGTCTACATACTTGTGCAAAGAAGACTTATATTTGCATGAACTACATACATACATACACACTTACATACAGTTTTTTGCACTCTTATGTTCGAATGTGTTTTAAAATACTGAATTGTGCAGAGCTTTTTTTATAAACATTTAGTTGTTTGAAAAAGGCAAACGTATGTATGTACCTGCAGACTTCATGTATGTTTGGGTATATTCTCCATTCTTTGGTACTGAACTATTAATGAGGTTATAAATTTAAAGTATATTGATTTTGAATTTATTACAAAAGTTCTTCGTTATTCGAACGAAGCCATTAAAGTAGAATACCTGTGGGATTTTTTTGATTTCCGCGTAAATGTTAAGTAAAGCATGAGAATTTTTTTTCTAATTTATATAGTATAATATTGTATTTTAAAATCTTTAAGTGTTAAGGGAATAAACTTATCCTGGTCCTGTGCTCATTCTCCGAATTCTTTGGTTAAGGAATTTATAAGGCTTCTGCTAATCGATGCTATAATTCTCAAAGAATGAGAAAAAATTAATTATTTGGACAGGGAAAAGGTCGGAGAAAGAAAGTGTGTGAGGAGGTTACGGCTGTAGGCATCTCAACCGAGTATGTTCACCATATTTTGTATCAATATTTTGATAAGAAGAAGCTATTCACACGATGGGTACAAAACACTTCAAAGAAATGTTTATCGAAGTTCTAGAGCAAGTCGAACGAAATTTGGCACAGTTTTTAGCTGCGGAAGAAACAAAGCGACCAATGAATAATCTTATTATTTGGGAGAATAAAAAGTACTTTTAACAGCACTACAGATATAATTTAACATATTTGTGCTAATTTGAAGGGTAAAGAAATTTCATTCTTGGTACTGTTACACTATTCTAAGGAATTTGACACAGTTGACTCTCCTAATTTTTTGTTTTATCCTTTTGTGCGATTCAATTCATGTACATATTTATATCTGTCCGATAAAATAGATTAATATGTAATAATGGATTAGTTGCCTTTACAGTAGGTATGACAATAAGAATATCGCAGAGCTTAATTCCTGAACCATTACTGTACTCCTTATACTCCAATGACCTCCCACAATAATTACACTTTTCCAGTTTATAGATGTACAAGTACATATGTTAAAGATGTACAACTTAATGTTAATTGTGCCCACTATTTGATTCATCAGAGAGTAAACGAAATGGATTTGAACTTGAACAACTGTGTTTTGGGGGGCTTCGGCAAAGGGGTTGAAAATTAGTCCGAACAAATAAAAATTATTATTTATAAGCAGAAGAAATGCAGTAGTTCATATTTTCTTTGGTACCCGGAGAAATTATTTTACGACTATTACTAAGAATTTGGATATAATTTTTAATAAAAATGTTTACCTGAAGTGATCATACAAATCAAGCTTGTGATGAAGTATATGGTATGTTGGGCAGTCCGAGGACTCCAACATTGAGATTAGGGGCACTACTAGCTTGAACTGCCAATATTACTGTACTTATAAATATATGTATATATCATGTTTTAACACTGATTATATAATTATTAAATTAATTTTTCGAAGTATTCTGCAAAAAAGTTGTTACAAAATTTTTTGTTTGCTTATTGCCCTTTAAACATAATTTGGCTAGCGCTAATAAAATTCAAGTTTATACTGAACTAAGCCAAATATAGACACTATATTTTAAGCTGAAAATAAATTTACATATTTTTATTATGTTTAAGCTTTCGATGTTTTTTAACTTTTATTTTGTATATCATTTTAATATTTGTTCTTTGCTATTTGATCTTTGATCTTCCTAGTTATATCCACTCACATAATTATGATTTGTACTCGTTAGTTCTTTTTATTTTAAGGCATTGTTACTTATTGTGTAAGAAATTACAATAATAATTGAATAAAAAATTTGTGAACAAATCGCTTAAATAGCATAAATTTTTGCAAAAACTTTATTTTGTATTAGCAATGTTAAGTATGCCTTAATATAAAGTGTAACAGCAAACAATATTTTTGTTCTATTGCAGGCTTAACAAAAAAATCCTAATCTTTATGGCAACAATTGCTTTTAGCAGAAAAGGAGTGGCTTGGGCTGATCTAAGCAAGAACTTTGTTTGGGTTCAAGAAAAAAAGTTGTTCAAATTTTCTGTAAGAGGCTTTTAGCTTCAATTAATCAATTAATCTTATATGTTTTATCCCACTTTAGTTCTCTTTTAATGTGTTGCATCGATAACACAAAAATATTTCTGCACTCAAATCAACTAGAATAAAATTTTTACCAAAACCATACAAATAATATAAGTATTTCAACATTACAAGACAGTTACAACTTTGTAACTATTTTACCCTAATTTGCTATAATATTTGCAAACTTAAAAAAATTATATCAGCCATTTCATAAGAAAATTTCCCAAAAGGAGACACCAGTTAAGTGCTCTTATAGTTAAAAAAAAACTATTCTAACTTACTTTTATTTTCTTCATCCCTTAAACACAATTGTCATGAAAAAAAATTATATTATGTTAAGCTTTAGTATGTGGCTTTTAAATAAGACCTTACCAAACACGCAAAAAGTTTAAGAAAAAAATTAAAAAAAAGAAACTTTACCCTCGCTTGTATTCGCTTCCTATATCGCCATACATATAACCAATCCATTTATGTAAAAAAAGACTGTATGAGTATATAAAATAATACAAAATAACATTATGTTGTAAAATTTTATGATACTTGCTGGCTTGGCACTAAGCGAATTACGAATACAACCCAAAGTTGTTAAAATGAATAGATGGATACGAGTATTACTTTTTTTTGTCCCCGAACTAATGTATTTTCCGATAAAATGCACAAAACCGAATAAAGATTAAGAAAACTTTAGCTGAGGAAAAACCATTAGGATAGAAAAATTTGCAAGTGAAATAAGAAGCACTTTGTGTATTATTTCCATTAGAAAAACTGTTCTAAAGCGGAAAAAATTAAAAAATAAATATAGATAAAATAAAAGTGATGAAAAGCTGAAGCTGGGTATTTTTATGAACAAAGGAATGCATATGATTTTCTACTTTTAGTGAAGGGGCAAATTAAAAAAAAAAACATAATCAAGCATTAAAAAGACTATTATATAATTGTATCATACCTAGATACATATTCAACATATTTTATATTATTTCTAATGATTGTTCAAGGATAGCTCCACATTCTTCCTTGCCATTAGAAACTTTCGAAAAAGTTCATTTTTTTACTAAATTTGATGTCCGCACACTTTACGATGCATAAGCCAGTCCATTTTTATAGTCCTCCAAACTTTAATACGTCGGTAGTTTTGGGGAAACATTTGTAACATTAAACATTGAATAAATACGGAGCAAATTTGGCATATGTCATAAGAACTAAAATAAATTGGTTTTGATGCAAAAATGTAGACTCCGTTTCTTTAAAAAAGCAGCTTAAAATAGTTAAGTTCCTGCCGCAAGGATCTCAGAAAATAAAATTTACTCTCGAAATCATGGAAAAAAATCTTGTTCCTATTTGTAGAAAATTTTAAATAGGATTTTAAAAAGATTGAAAAGTTGTGACTGTTTTATTAGTTTTTATCTGTATGTAAACTGAAATATGAGTGTATAAGTATCAAGCGATATGCAGATAGAAGTAGAAAAAAAAAAAAAAAAATATATATATATATATATATATATATATATATATATATATATTCCTTAAAAATCCAAAAAGGTAGAAATACAGCGTAGGTAAAAAAATTGTAACTATCACCCCCACAAGGGAATTCATCAGCATTATAATCTCCATAATATTAACATAATTCTGCATTTTATTGTTTTGCAATTTAAGCATTTGCTACAAAACACTCATATATTTATATAATTCCAGAATTGTTTACAATTCACGGAATTACGCTCAATTCATAATGTGTTGTAGATAATAAATAAAAACTTCAAAACATCAAACTTAACGAAATAGAAAACTCAAAATGTATGAAGTGTGAAGAATAATGAAAAAAGCCAACTGTTGCTATTGTGGGAAAATTAATATTAATAACAATTCCGTTTTTGGAGGCCGCTACAACCTACTTCCAGCAATGTTTAAAATACCCTATTACCTCTTTAACGACAACCAATCTTTCTTAACTTTGCATTGGCAATGACAGCCTCTCCAACCTAGTCAATTTGCCTGAAGTTTCAAATTCAACTTTCTAAACCAGAGAGTTTTTCCTACATCTGATATCTATATATTTTAACCAAATCCCCTGCTAAGTTGACAATGAAACTCGTTTCATCTCAATTCAACTCATCAAGACGCACGTACACCACTACAATACAAATATGTGGCAGCAGAGAGAATATATATGAAGGCATTTTACAGCCCTGACTAAAAGTGAATTAAAGGGGCCCTTAAGATGGCAACGTTTTAACGTTAGGATAACAATAGTTAATGTGTATGTTGAACCTTATTGTGTATTAATGTTAACATAATCAAATCGTTTTGGATCATTGGAAATTCACTTTTGGTTAAATGGTCCTAGAAGAGCTGTGTTTAATGGAATTCGCATACCCAAATGAAAGTGTCTGCACGAATAACAACCAAAAAATCATAAAGTGCAAATCAAGATTCAAGAAATATTATTTCTTCAGATCATCATTAGTTTAGCAATGTAAGCAATATTTGTATTTACATATGAAAATTACTTTATAATTGAAAGAGGAATCGTTGACGAGTGTAATGAATACTTAGAGCAAATCTTTAAGAACAGCTGATCTTTTACTAAAAACATATTCTCTTGCAATTATTTTATGTAAAAAACAATTCATTCGTTCAACAGTGCAAAAACAAAGTTTACATTTCATATTTAATGAAATGAAAATAATAACTTTAATCTATTTGTACATGTGTGCTCACTTTAGAAAACAAAATATTTAAATAAAGTTTACGGCATCCTTCTAGTAGAAAACAGCACATGAAATGGTCAAATAGTTAAGGATGCACCCTTTTCATATTTTATGTTAAAAATATATGTAATATTTAGTTTAAAAATTTTGTGTACATGCTGTACCAACATGTTTTTCAAACAAACCAAATATAGATAACAAAATATTTAAAATTTGTATTTTTAATTTTATTTCTGTACAACTGCTCATGACTGCTTCTGCAGGACACGCAACTACATACACATACAGGAACACACAAACAGAGAACAAATAAAGAAGTAAAATGGTAGGTTTTCTTTTATTTTTACCCAGCAAACACAAATAAATTCTATTTCAAATTATCATCAATTTCCTACAAAAAGCTGACTTTTTTCAAGTTTATGAAATGGTGCGTTCCGAAAACGTTGGCTAAAAATTTTTAAATTTTTTTATGTACAAGTAATTTGTGGGTAAATAAATTTGAGCGCGGTATACTATATACATAAAATGTTTGTAGTTTGCAATATGAAGGAAACAAACAGAAATGGAATATTTATTCTATTTCTGTCATATTAATTACACAGATCTACAACCAAAAATGTTTTTAAATAATAGATGATTCTTATGTATTTTGGTGCGCTGAGTGCAGAAATGGACTCAGTTTTTTTTCAGCACGTAGGGATTTTCCGCAAAATGCATTTTTCTTCGGATTGCCTACCATAAGGCGTATATTTATGAATATGCCGAATAAATTTGGTTTTTTTTCGGCTTCATAGTTTTATATCAGAAACTATAAAATATGATAAAAATTAGTATTTTTAATGTTTTAAAACATCAGTTTGCTCCGTGAGCTTGAAACTTCACTTTTTGAACTCCCATTTGAGTTATTTCCCAGAAAACCTTGGTGCCGTAAGTGAAGACCAGGGCGAAAGGTTCCACCAAGATATCAAAGAAATAGAACGAAGGTACCAAGGACGATGGGATGTGAATATGATGGGAGACTACTGTTGGATGATTCATAGAGAACTTACAGACATCCCACACAAACAGAAAAGCTCAAAACGGAATATTTATTGGAAAAATGTATATATTATAAAGAATTATAAATCCTTATTATATATACATAATATTTTTATCAAATTGTATTTAAAAATGCAAATAAACTACTAGTAATATATTTTTTCCCATTTCAAAATGCATTTTTTCCTATATGTAATGCGGGTTTTGCATAACTTTCATTTTCATTTTGCAGCAAATCCCTGCGTGCTGGAGTGCATATTTGGACTCAGCGCACCAAAATACATACGATACACCCATTACGAAAAATGTCATATTGCAGGCTTGTGTTATTATTAACTTCCTATTTGCGATTTACTGGTAATTCAAGTTATACAGCAGATTCAATAAATAATAAACAAATGTGTCAATCGCTTTGCAAAACTTAAATCACGAAAATAGCGAGATATCGGAAAAATTTTACAAAAATTTAAAAGAAATTCTTTTAAAGTATTTTCATTAACAATGGTATTGGTTTTTTGACCTTTTTTTACATAAATAGTCTTCGAGATGAGGTCAGATTGTCATAACAAAATTATCTATCATATAATTCTATAAAAATATTATGATAGACAAATGAACAAAAAAATGGAAGAGTTCCTTTATAGAAATTCTGTTTTATCACAGGCGATAAGGTCCATTGCTTTAATGACCTCGAGTTGTTTTATTATTTGCGATCTAAAAGCATTCATTTAACTTTAACTTTAATAACTTTTTTATATTGAAACTTCTTTTCGAAACTTATAAATAATAGTTTTTTAATCTGTTGAAAATCTCATTAATAACAAAAACAGTCATTAATAACAACAAACTTAGTATTATTTGCCTTCTAAATTAATTGGTAGATAAAAATAGATGCAAATTTTTATAGATTATGTAAAAAAGCTTTTTAAGACACGTTAATACATAGTAATTGATTAAAAACTTAGTAAGCTGTATTAAGTTTTGTGGTTCTATATTGCGAGTAATTTCAAAAATGTGTTAGTGGATTTATTAGACAACAAAAAACGCCTAAAAAAGCATGCGACATTGTTTTACCTTTCGAAGATTGAAAAACGGAAATTGCGTGTTCTCTAATAAGAGCAAATTTATTAGAAGAGAATACGCAGTCCTGTAAGGTAGTCCAACTTTTTAAATTAAATCGATAAGTAGATTTTTTTGTATATACAAATTAATCAACAATTTTTTTTTTCAAAAACGAAAACGCACATTATTTTCTCATCTCAAAACAACTCCTTAATTTCTTTATCAATTTTTACGTACTTACATCTTTTAAAACGTCAGTCTGGTACGCCTTTCCTCAAAATTAAATAAATATGCAGATATAAGTTCCTATCTAGTAACCAAGTCACATTATAAATGTGAAAGTTTTGGTTGGAAAAGTACACCTCTTAAACTTGATCGAATCTGTTATTATTCAAAATTTTATATTCAAATGACAGGAAGTTTATAAAGCAGCGAAAATAACAAGATTCTACCTACTGCTCTTGGTAAATTGGACCAAATTTATAGTAAAAGTTTATACCCGTCCTCCATTTTAGGGGAAGTCTAAGTTCCCACTCGCAAAATTATTTGCGAGCTTTTTTCTGTTCTTTTCATGACAAAAAAAATTTAACAGCCATATAACGCACAGAAATATGAAAAGAAAAATTATTATAAAATCCTTATATATAAGTCATAAAATACACCAATGCTTAAAATATAACTTGAATGCCCGAATTTATATGTGTTTAAGGGATAATTTCATACTTATTCACAATTGGTGCTAAAACGTCTGACTAAAAACTTGCCTTAGAGTTTAATTTTATATGAAAAAATTGTTCTGTATATAATTTTATTATCAACCATCGTACAAAAAAGGCCAAGTGCAATCTTTCAAAATTCCAGTACTCGTATATATTTCTTTGATTTTCGCTGACAGGATTAATCGTTAGAACCCTGTCCTTTAAAAAAAATTATGATTTTGTTGCACAGCGTCATTAGTTGTACCGCTGATTTATTGCCTTTTACTTACTCATTATCTCCGATTCATAGAAGAATTGTTCTTAATTTGCAACATTTTTATTGGAGACTTATAAGTAACTGAATAGATGGACTATCGACTGGAACTAGAAAATAACACTTGATGTCGAATTATTAATATAACACAAGTCAAGTCTATAAGATCAAATAAATATACATTAATATTTCAAAGCTTCAACGAGGATATATAAAACGTTAGTTTCGAGTAATAAATCTGTCGTATTCAACGATTGAAGTTGTGTTTGTTGGGTTGTACATTTAACAGGCTTTCAATTTATATAGTTTTTTTTAGAGGCGGAATTTGTGCAATTACAATAAGTTCCCGAAAATGTTTTTAATATCAAATAATTTAGTTTTAATTGAAAGAGTATTTCTCAGCAAAAAAGTGAAGGCCATAAACAAAATTTTTTGTAATAATATGTTGTACATATGCATTCACATTGATTTCTAAACTCCCAGTATCGATGTGATATGTTATTGTCAGGCTCGAAACATGCCCAAAGAAACAATTTAATGGCTTTAAATTATCCGAAAGTTAACAAAGTGAATTTGTTTTTATATGAAGTGAAGTACACAAAAAAGTAAAATAAATTATTGAATAACTTTTCTCAGACAAGCTAGTTCCCTAAGTCTTGTAATTTCAACAGTTGTCTGTTGCCATATTTTCTACTGGACAGCAAATAAATTCAACATCTTTTGAATGCTTAGATTCTCGAAAAAAGTTGCAGCCTCTAGAAGTCTTAAGAAACTTTGAATGTCTTTAAAAAATTTTACATTATTAAGTTTCAAATTATGAAATAACATTTTCAGCCAAACTGCTTTTTGTGATGCCTCATCTAAAGAACTGAGGAGCTCTGTTAAATGTAAGATAAGGTTCAATGTCATCGAAAAAATTTTTCTTTGCATATCCAACGGCATAACGATGTTTTTGCGTCGTCTTAATTCGCAGATATATTCTTTAACTTTTAATAACGGACTGTAAGTTTGATCAGTGGCTTAGATGATACTAAAGATTGGTACTGTTTTGTCTGAAACTTGTGAAGCATCAGACCTGTAAATGATCCTCGGCTTGTCAATTTATATTTCCCAATATAAATTGAAAAGCTGAAAAAACCTTGTGAAATATTAAAAGGCGATGTAAAATATCTCTTATAGTTTGTGAGTTATACTCAATTAAAATTTTCCGAATTAATATTTTGTACTATGGCTACATGTACATTTTGCTTTTCTAAATATCTTATTTAAATAATTTTTATTATTATTAGGAAATAATTACAAATAACAAATTAATGTATTAGGGCCAAGGCGACTTGACTTAGGCTCGCAAAATATCTTATATATGTCAAAAGTATTTTGGTTCTGCCCGCTCTGAAATGCATAAAATATCGCATATGTTTTTCGTATTCATTTACGTTTTATAAAATATATGTATATGAAAAAATTACAAATGTTAAGCCGGAACTCATTGACCACAAATTATTATTTCAACCTAACTCCAAAATAATGTATTGTTTCCAAATCGGATGCACCAATATAAAATGTTCCGGCTTTAAAAAACACATCATGCTAGAAAATGTGTACGTATGTATATTCCTTTAACAAAAAGGTGTTGTAGTGTTGATAACAATAAAGTTTGTTCAACTGAAAGAAAGTTCAAATATAAAGAAAACAAAATATTATTATGAAAACAAACATTAAAAGCTTATATGAGACAAAATACATAGTTTTATTTTTTGTTGCCAAATTAAAACAACACAAATAAACAAACGCAGGAAAGAAATCAAATGCTGACTTATTCCACATGAAACAATATTTCCTTGTATGAAAGAGAAAAAGTAAATAAATATCAATGTGCTTGACTCCGGCGACTAAACTAGACCTATTTAGTCTAAGTTATAATGGTTTCAAGAGCTGCCCCTCATTTGTTGGCATAAATCTCCAAATTTTGTAGGCCTTTAATCTTTTTGTCTAATTATTTATTTGTTTCTACTTAAAACAAACCTTGCTTAAAAGCTTAAAATCTATTTAAACATTAAGACGTAGGAACGTAAGCATGAGACCGGTGTTTGATTATGGAGATTTAACGACGAGCTACGACTGCTAAATCTTAAAGAGAACTTGTAATCAAATACATATAATTATTATATTATCCTTTTCTCTGCATATATTCGTATAAAAAGTTCTAATTTACATACGATCTTAAGATGTGATATGAAGCATGAAATAAATATTAATGCTAATGTCGGGGTATGTTCTACTCTTTAGGTTGCAATTAAAGTTGATTTTTTCCTTGTTCTCTTCGGAATCTTCTTCATGTTTGATTCTTTCAAATTAAAAAGAGTCATGAACATTATTAATATGTACTGAAGAAATTTTTTATTTCTTATGTAAGTGTATGACACACAAAAATTATGGTGGATCTCATCAAAAACATTTTTGCAATTTTTACTTTCATAGTCTACGTTTAACCTCTAACAGGAGGTCTATATTTAAAAAAATATACATTAATGTTTGTTGTTGCTATAAGGATCATAGGGCCGCCATTCATTGCGCTTTCATTATACATTTAAACTTCGGATGATTAAGAGTTGGGACTAAAGCATCCCAGTCTAGGGCTAGAGCTAGAGCTGCTAGCTAAGATACGGAGAACATACGAACATATTTATCTAGCGTACTGCTTGATGCAAAAACAAACGCTCGCTTGCAGACGTACCAAATCGGCAACATCCTTCAATACATAGTGGTTTTGAATGGCGCCAATGACTTCCCATGTCATTTCGAATATCAATAACATTCAGAATTTAAATGGAGATGGCTGCAACCCGATATCCCTCTAGGTCTCTACTATCGAAACCGCATATTATTCGCGACCACATAAAGCAGTTACTCCGCATTTTTGACGGACATACTACTATCCGCAACCTATGACGCGTCCCGTAGAATTAAGCTATTCTTCCCACAGGCAGATAATAAATCGGGGACCAACATAAATAGCAGAGCCCCCTTTATTATCCGCAATTGGTCGGAACAAGACAATGTATATATTTTCAAAAACGAAATGGCATAACACAATTAATAATTTAGTATTTCAATTCCAAGTTTTAGGCAAAGAAATATTGACATCATATGTACCATAACACCAAGTGAAATTTTAATACTTTTACCAACCCCTATTTCCTGTCCTGTGTAAGTGCCGCCAAAACCAACAAGTTTCTTAATGCAAAAATGGTCAAAAAACTTATGAAGAAATGATAACACAAACACAGGTTTATGCATTATATTCATATCATAAATAGACGATATTGAATAACTCACCAGGACAAGGCGAAGTCATAACAGATAAGCTCACCAATATAACAAATACAATTCCATCTTTACTCAATGTCAAAAACTTGAGAAAAACAGTAGAAAGCAAATAAATATATTCCAAAGTAATCAAAACAAATAAGCAAATAATCAAAACAAATCAAATTTTTTTTTACATTAACCAATGATAAAACTTAGAAAAGAATCATAATTTATGCTGTCAATTCTACCTGTTATCAATTTTGCTTGCCCCAGGAAAAAAGACCCCAAACAAAAAATTAAATAAGTTCCTAAAAAAGCACAGATGACAAAAACAATAATGTAAAGGGCTAATTTAACTTTTTAAGGTCTTATTTCATTTTTATTGTGGGGCCTTATTCCGTACGAAATAAAACCACTATGAAAATTTAATTGGGTTGGAAAAATATTAGAAGTTTATGAACTTGAATTTAGAAAAAATTACTCAATTTTAGTGTAAGTCGTCATATAAAGGAACTCTGATATATAAATAACTCCCAATCACATTGTGGACTTAAGCAACTATTAAAAATACGAAATGCACTAGAAACGTTAAGGTGCAGTTCAAACTCTAAAATTTAATCTGAATTTAAAATTGCGAGAAATCAAAAAAATCTAAAAGTTTAGAATACGCCAGCAAGCAATGAGAAATTTATGCCACAACGATGGAGTAGTGGAAATAAGTCTAATAACTACGTAAAGCGTCCCAAGAAATTAACAATAATAATAATTTTACAGTCAAGCAACTTATTAAAGCAAGAGAAAATAATGCAAATATATCTCCAGTGAGATCTATACTTTATTTTATGATTAATTTAAATTTTAATATTAATTTTTAAGTAATTACTCATATAGAACAACTCGCTTGGCACTAATGAATTAAAATTGTTTTTATAAAACATAAATTTTACAAAAAAAAATGTTTTTTAGACTACTCTAAAACATAAAATTTATTTTCTTTTTCCCTAAAGTAACCAACCTAAAGCAAACTATATACGTATTTTCTAATGCTTTTCTATTTTTATTTTTTTTCATATTTATAATTTTCATCTCCCACTAGTTTAAGAAAACGGAAATTTTTCAAAATAAATTTTCCAATTTTTCCCCTTCTTGTTTTCAACTCAAATTTTTTCTAACTGCTCTAGTGTAAAATAAAATTAACTAAATAAGCTCATGAGTAACATTCATAATAAATATTTAGCAAAGGAAGTTTAAGAAAAAAATGCTTAAGAAAACAACAACCAACAGACATAGAAATACGAATGAAGAAGAAAAGTGTAAACAACTGGAATTAAGGATAATAAAAAATAACTTCTAAGGCTTATACACATCCTTACCATGCCACCACTAACATGACCAAATCCAACCCAAAAAATAAAGAAACAAACATTAAAAATAATACTAGTTGATGATAAAATGAAATAAAATTATGGCATAAAGTTACTTATGAAGTTATATTTCATTTGTTTTTGTTTTTAGTGAAGTGGTACTTATATTTGTGTGAATTTTTTTATTTACTTTTTTAATTCAACTTTGCCATAAAAAATTTGTAACGCTGTATAAAAGTTAATTGCAAGCTATAAAGTAATACGCAGAGGTAAAATTTGTACTTATACGGTAAGAATTTTATAAATTATTAGTTAGTGGAGTAATTGATTTTAAAATGATTACATACAAAGTATATCTATGGAATAACCAGATCATTGCATTTGATAATTTTCGAAGCTTTACTTCATTTTATAACTGACATATACTACAGGCTCATAAATAAAATGGAATCGATGCTTCTTGGGACTTATCGTTACCAGGTACTCATACGAAACTTTATCACCCACTTGTGATTTAGCAAAGACAGCCAAACTTATTGATTAATTAAAATACAAAAAATATTGCACAGCAAAAATAACATTAAGAACGTCTACAGAAAAAGATGAATCTATTAAAAAGTTTCCTGCAAACTTTAAGCAGGCGATTCAACATGATCTTTCAACAAATCGGCTGGTGACGCATAGTGAAACTTACTGCTTAGATGTATAGAATCGTCTTACTGCAAAGTTAGACTTTAAAGAGAGTGATAACGACACAGACTTCAAAGAAATTAAAAAAACTGAAACGCTCAAAAAATTTGCGCTAAAACTCAATGCAGTACCACGAATAGACTATTCCCTATGGAAATAACCAGAGCTGCTAGAATTAAAACACTATTGCGTTGCCTGAATGAAGACTAGTTAATGATTGGCAACAAAAAATTAAACTTATTTCATTAACGACTAAAAAGTGTTCACGCCAAACATATCCGCTGATATTGTCTAGCTGCCACAAATGTTTTATGAAACTCTAAGATTTAATATTCATGATACTGAAAATTCCTAAAGAGCCCAAACTCCGAAGAAATCCAGGTAATAATAAGAAAGGCAAAATTATAGTATAATTTTTATTGCTCTGCTCTTGAACAATATCCGGCAGAATGAACACTATGAATACCGTGATTATTAAGGCCAGAATACACCAATCTATTGGTCTGCTATCTACTTGGAATACGTCAAAACTATGACATATCTGACAACGAAGGTACTCCGTATCATTAGTATGCTTTTTAGATCAATCACATCATTATTGAACAAACAGTCTCATGGACGTGCTTAGAAGTTGTTTAAAAAACAAAAATGTTCTTCAGTTCTCTTCATTGACGTTTTGAAAGGGAATTGATAAAATATGGCACAAGGACTAATCAATAGTTTAAAGCAAAGGCCACCATGAAACGATTTAACTAGATGTATATTCACTATTAGAGACGGTAGTTTTCTAGGCAGGAGTTCAAAAATGATATGTCCTGTTTTATACTTGACATATGCCTATTTGCTGATGATACAGCATTCTGCATTTTCCAAAAAAAAAAAAAAAAAAAAAAAAAAAAAAAAAAAAAACATTCCACAAATTACAGGAATATATTATGTGATTGAAACAAATGCCTAAAAACGTGGAAAATTATGATTAAAAAGCAAAATTATGTACATATTACCCTAACAATACGTATGGAAATACGTCCGTAATCCATATTGAGAAGCACCATATATCAAAATATATTGAAATTGAATATCTCGATATACATCTTGTCGTTTCACATGGAAATTTCACAAAAATGATCCAAATGAAATTACGATTCAAACTAATTTCCTTACCTGGAGAAATTCAATATTAAGCTTTGTTTGAAAACTTGGGGCACCACATCGGCAAGAAGTATAGGGAAAATTTAAAGGCATTTGAAAAACCTGTGCATTTCAAAACATCTAAGTGCACCATTTGTCAAAACTGTCTTACTAAATCATACGGTAACATTCTAAGCCACATACACTATAATTGCCTAAAAATGATGGACGTTCTCAGTCTTAGCCGATGTCAAGGGCGTAGCCAGGATATGAAATAGGGTGGTGCCACGAAAATTATGATTTTTTATGATTATGATTTTGCATGATTATTACAATTTCGATCTATTTGCGGAATAATCTGGGTGGATCTTCTGAAAATTTTTCTAGAATTTTTTCAAAAAAAATTTGTCCTTCTCGGTTACCAATCTTCGGTGGACGCTTAGCATATATAGTCCTGTAATATACGATATACTTATTTTTTGATAATAAGTAGAATTGCATATTATTTTACCTTTTATACGAGCTTCAGTCATTGTGGAGCGCAACCATGTTTTTACTCGCCTTAAAGTGCTAAATGACCGCTCAACAGTTGCAGTAGTGCACGGCTGTGACAATGAACTTAATAACGCCTTTCTTATATTTGAATAAAATAATCCAGCGTCTTTCAAAATACTCGCCAGCTCTAAGTCAGCTAATTCGTCTTTACCCATTTTTTTCTTGCCAAGAATTATACCAAAGCTCAATTTCTCCTTCCAAATCATCCAATTTATAAAAATGCTCAAACGTTTTTGTGGCATCTTTAAGCTCTTACAGATTCAAAGAAAGCATGTTTGACGGGTGCAAACAATTAATTGCAAACGCTGGCATATTCTCTTCATTAAACCTTCTGTCCAGTGATGAAATAGAAGAATCTATATAAGGAATGTATATAGATCGCTTCCAGTATTCAGCAGGTGATGAAACTGGGGATTTGAACGGTTCGTTTGACGAGAGACTATCCTTGGAACAGACATCTCTATTCCTAAATTGGCTGTGTTTTCTTGAATAGAAAAAAGCAATCCGTCTACAATACCCTGTGCATTTTTTAATATTTTTATATTGTATGCATGTAAAAAAAATTATTATAGAATTAGGTGGGTGCCACGGCCCTCTAGGCCCATAACTAGCTACGCCCATGGCCGATGTTGTTCTCAATTTTAGCCGAAGACAACTAATGAAGAGGTTACAGAAATCAATTTTTATCTGCTATTAGATGGGCTTAAATAATAAAACGTAGAAGAGTTAAAATTCGAATTCGATTATATTTTATTGGAAAATGATTCTGAGAAACCCTTTTCATTTGATACCCATTAAATGGGGATGCTAAAAGGTTATTAAACACACACCGAAACAAGTTATACATATTGAAACTCGGAAAAACGGACTTGCTTCATAACAACAGCAAGCAAGATCGATTGCTCGATTTTTTGTAAATCTCATCGAAAACGTTAGAGCCATTTCCTAAAGCAAATTATGCATACCTCTACTTATATAAAAATTACGTGTATGTTCGTGATCGCTAAACTCAAAAACCGATTTTGACCAAACTTTATATACATGCTCTATGGGGTGTGAGGAGTTTTTCTGTATAGTTTGAAGTTCGTCCGACAGATGGCGCAATATTCAGTTTTTTGTTTGTGTTTTTGCATCGTAACTCAAGAATTACTGCACCGATTTTGACCAGATGGCGCAATATTTAGTTTTTTGTGTTTTGCTCGATAGAGATTAGCGCGATAAGCCTATGCTGCGTTTCGCTGAAGGCGTTGGGTCCTTAATAAGCGTGTAGTGGCGTTAATTAGCCCGATACCGGTATTTGAACAATAATTGATATGTCGATTTAGTGCACCTTTCATTCTTCTTCGAAATATCAATCCGCCATGACTGCAACGAAACCAGACTTGCAGTGAAAATAAAATTTGGAGGCAAAACAACGTTTTCCCGGGTCAGCTAGTTATATATAAAATAATTGCTTATTTAAGAATGTTAATTAATATTATTTTTTAAACTTAAGGTCTCTCTTATTTTATTTCACTTATAGATAATTGTAAAATCTATACAAAATATTGAAATATCCTGAAGATGGTACTGAAAGAGTATTGAAATATCCATAAATAAAATAAAATTGAGTAAAAGAGACCTTAAGCGTAAAAAATAAATTCAATTGATTGATGTTGGGACCTAAGAACTGAAAAAATATCCCACAACTTAATTTAGGTTTTTTTTTTGATAGACGAGTGTTTCTCAAAAATCCTTAGCTGATTACACCATTATGAAAAAAATCAGTATATTCCTACTGGAAATAAAACAGTTGAAAACGCCCAAATCAATAATCTGAAGCATTCTTGAACTAGTGTATATAGAGATCAGTTCTGCTACTTTCTCGATTGATAAATTGAAATAGAAGAAATCATATTTATTCAATGTTTGCTATGATTTCCTGCAATAAATAACAATTTCCGCTTTATATACAGGAAATAAAATTTATTTATTCATGACAGAAATATATTATTTATTTCGTTGCTTCCAACAGCACACAAGACTACACGTCACATCAAATTGAAATATTAAGAAGTTTGCAGAACAAAAAACACTTATATTTTTATTTGTTCGAGAAGATTGCAAATATGTTATTGCTGGAAATAAATATTGATAGCAGAATCAAAAAGTATTAAACACCTGCGGCAACAATATGTTGTCATATAAACAAAAGATTTCATTTTTCAAAAGAAATACACGCACATAAATATTTCCTTCTTGTATCCTTTTTTTTCCTACTTTTCACACAACAATAGAAATTCATTTGGGATATAGTATTGTGTGTATCTCTTTGATAAAATTATTGACAGAACAGCAGCTTCCCTTTCTTGGTATTATAATTTTTTTCCATCCGTTGGCTTTCCATGTAAATAGAGGAAAGTAATATTTATACATTTTTGCAATGACTGTTTTACGATGTGTTATAGAATTTCAAGAAATAAATTAAAATTGAAATTGTTGTGTATAAGCTTTGCTTTGTTGTTTATTTTAATTTCAAAGCTATTTTAGGCGAAAATAAAACACAGGTAATTGAAATCTTGTGATTTAAGGAACCCATTGACATCATTTAGATCCCCAGTTGCCTCCACCATAAAAGCTTAAACATTGAAATTAATTCATTCGATTGAATGAAAGTGTTTCATTACTCGTATTTTTATTAAATGGAAATTTTATAAATTTTACGCATTCGGTATTAAATATATTAAGGCGTTCGTTCCAGAGCTTGCGGCACATACTTATTACTTTAGAGAGATGTTGTTTCTTAAAATGTTAAAAGTGTATAGGAAGGTGTGAAGTAAAAGTTAAATACATCCCTTAGGGATTGTTGAAATAAGAAAAACTTAACTTGTGCCAAAAAAGAAATGCAAAATTAAACTTATTTATGCAGAAAATAAGTTTTGCCTTCTTACTTTTTCCTTTCCTGGAAAAAATAAACTCAAATGTAAAACAAACTTGTTAAAATCATACCAAACAAAAGCAAATTTCTAACACTCTGCTCTATTTAATAGTTAAACAAGCGTGTTAAAGGATAACAAGTGGACCAATAGGACTTTCCCTTCAGCCAACCTTCAGACATAGAGCCTAAGGGAATTTCATTTTAGAGATCACTGCCAATTGGACATTTCTAGCAGGAATGATGATAATTTTATTTAAATATGACCTTTTTAAGTATTTGAAACTATTTGCATATTTTATTCGGAACAATTCTTTTCTATCTTTTGTGTTGTTAGATAATGTGCTTTTCTTCTTTGTATACATTTGACAGAAGAATTAGACAAAATTTTGTGATTGCAAAAATTAATTCTCTGTGAAGAGATTTTTGAAAAGGTCATTAGATAATATAGACTTTTTTGTGAATAAATACAACTTCGATGATTTCTTATTACAGTGATGAAGAATATATTCAGTATCGCTTTTATTATATTATATTACTCTCAGTTTTTGCGATTCCAGTGCTTTTCTTTAGCTTTTTTTATAGGGGGTATATTTCTCGAAGATATAATTCAGAAATTGTTCACAGGACCATTAAGAAGGCACAGGTTCTTGTAATTAATTTGCAAAAATTTTAACCATGTTGCAATTTCTGAGAAAATTTAAGTATAAATATATTATTTCCCACATCATTATGATGCTACCCAAAGGTGACACGTAACGCAAAAGAAAACAATAAAATTAGGATTTAAGACTTGACCTGCGGATCAAATATTTATCTAAATTTCCAAACAAAATATTATTACTCGTTTAAGACATTAATACAAGGACTTTCAAATATCTTTAGTTGCAATTCTTATCCTCAAACGAAATAACTACACCCCACAGCGTCAACATCTCGAAACCATTATATTCCGTAGTTTATATTTCTTATGATCCTTGGTGTAATTAATTTAGAATTAAGTAATTAATTTAGAATTCGTATAACTCTGTCTTAAAATATTTTCTATTTAACTTATGAAAAAAATATGACTGCTAAAGAATTTAAAATGCATTCTCTACAACAACGGGTGATATTTTGCTAAAGAGTTGCATAAAAAGCAAAAAGACTTGTAGCAAACAAATATGGTGGAAGAGAACTGAAAACGGAACAATAATACGCTCCAAATTAAAATATCCCAAGAAAGTGTATGAAAATTACAAACAATTACACATACAATAACAGAAAATGAGCCCATAATTGTTATGAACTTTCACAAATTTTGTTTTAATAAATCGAAGGAAAAGAAAAAAATACTAAGTAAAATTTTCTGCAGCATCATGTTGCAGATTGTCGAAGAGTGCTCATGCCATAAAGACAGAAATTTTGCAATGATACTGCTGCACTGTGGAAAAGTACAGATTGAAGGTTACAATCTAAACAAACAATAATAAATACTTTCGAAGATTAATTTCAAGGAATCTTACAATAGAGGGCAAGGCGATGTGTTCTAGATTGTTTTGGGCAGCTGATCAGCACACATCGCCAGCTTTAATTGTATCGTATATTTATCATTACATCATTTTAACAAGATTTTGTGGACTTTATTTTACGGAAAGCAGAGCGAATTTGTAATTTTTAAGCAGACTTTAACAAAAAAGCAAGCTATCAATACGTTTGTTCATTTTTTCTAATGTTTTTACGCATATACTCGATTAGTTTTGAGCAGACTTAAGAAAAAAAATTTCAAAGGACATGCTCAAGGCTGGGAGAATAGGGAAATGATTTGCCCTTCCGATACATTGATTATTGTATAGCTTCTCTATTTCTGAACCTGTTTTGCAAATACTTCATTCGCAGTCTGCTCCTAATGAGATGGAAGTCGTATGAATAAAGTGGCTGCCCGAAATATGAATGACCGCAAAGCTCCAACATTTATAGACCAATTAAAAATACTGTATAAACTTCTCTGAGATTAAATGGTACTACGAACGAATAATATCGGTTTTTTTAACTCATCAAGAGTTGCATCTATTTTGTAATCTCCGCCATTGGCTCGTTGAATTGAAGTAAGTTTTTTTTTTTTGCTTGAATTACAAATGGTCACTCATTCTGCGTTTTGTTGAAACTCTTGGGGAGGTCTCTATATAAACTCTAAAGTATGATTGGAATCTACATTATATGACAATATTATTTATTTAAATTTGCTATTACAGGCATACATTTTATTAACAGATCTTCATAATATCTATAAAAGATTTGATATTTGTTACAAATTTTCGATCTCTAATCTGAACAACAAACTTTTTTAACTGAGACTTTAAACATAAAATTGAATCTAATTTAATTTAAATGTTCCACTGTCGATTGGCTAACAAACGAAAGTCCTTTAGTAGAGCACATAACTTATACTCTGATATTATTTAAAAGAAAAGCAGCAAAACTTAAAGAGATTCGATGTTCTAAGGGAGAATAATAAAAGGAAACGGATATATAATCATAATGCGACATAATAAAAAGTTTGTTTTTTTTAATCTATATGAGAATAAAAAAGAAAAAGATATTAATAATAAAATTTTTATAGAAAATGAGCAATTACAAACTTCTATCTCTGTATTTTCAGTTTCATTTTATGGAGAAGTTATCTCTATGTAATGTGTTGCAAGTAATTTTTGGAAGAAATATGTCACTAGAAGGAGAATTTTTTAACAAATGTTGCACAAAACTTTTGATGTAAAAATTTTTTTGCTCAAAACTTGGAGAAATTTAAATGAAGTATTAGTAAATTGGTCATATGTGCTTACAAAATTTTTTGCTTTTGGTAATAATGAGCTCGTTTTAAGTAGAAATGTGTTCGCTTTATTAAAATTATATATTTATATTCTGCTTCTCCTATAAACTTTGACATTTGCATCCTGTGCTCATTATATGGAAATTATAAAACAAAATTTAGATGGAAAATTGTTTTATGCAAAACTGACTATTGTTACTTGAACCTTTTTAGGCCAAAACAAAAATAGCACAGCCAAACATGAATGCATTTGTGGCACGAGTTTATTAAAACTACATATTCGCACATGGATGCAAATACTCATAAAGCATAATAAGATAATCGTATTACTGTTGTATGTATTTATATATATTTAGCTTAAAGTTCAGAAAAATTGCACACAAGTTTCCTAACATATTAGCCAATTAAAAGAATATTTCCAAATTATGTACAAATTTATTTATCAAAGAGATAGTAAAATATTTTTATTTTCTTCAATACTTGGGAATCAGGATAGAAAAATAGAGCTCTAGATTTTTTACAATCTAAAAACAGTTTGTGGATCCAGATGGTATCGTCAAAAACAGAAACAGCATAACAACGCGCATTAAAATTTAGAAAATATGCACAAAAGATCCATTAAAAATAATGCTTATAAATAATACATGAAAGTCATTTATATTCGGCAGAAAATAGTTGCATAAAATATATTTTTCTGGCATTTAAATAACAAAGCAGCACGAATTTTAGAAATGATATCAATAATGGCGTTTAAGTTTTTTACAAAAAAAATTCTGTTCTCAAAAGATTATCTAGCACTATAAGGTTTTTTGTGAAAACATGTTGCACGTAAAAAATTTAATCAAAGCGTGATGCAACCAAAATGCACGATGTTAATTTTATATAAAAGAAAAAGTTTTCAGAGAATTATCTAAATATTTTTACTATGATAGAATATTATGTGTAAAACAAAATATCGGCCAAATGCTCGCTACGGCTTCGGCTGCATACCTCTATTTCACGGTTCATATTATTAATGACTCTGAGACATAATTAAGGTTCAGTGTCGTTAATGTACCACATTATGTCAGCCCTTAGCTCTTGAATTGTTTAAGCTTATTGGCGAATACATTTTCTTTTAAATATCCCAAAAAAAGAAGCCGAACGGTGTCAAATCACATGATCGTGGTGGCCAAATAACATCGCCACGACATGAAATAACACGGCACGCAAAAGAGCCATTGTTTCGGTGGCTGTGTGGCAAGAGGCTCCATTTTGGTGGAATCACATAACGTCAATATCCATATCCTCGATTCCTGAAAAGTCCGTTATCATCGATCCGTTATGGCGATAGCGAACACCATTCAGGGTAACTGTTTGGCCGACCTTATTTTCGAAGAGGTACCGTCAGCCCATGAACCACACTAAATAGTCACTCTTTGGTGATGCATCGGCTTTTCAACAATCATGTATGGATTCTCATTTGCCCAAATGTGGCAATTCTTCTTGCTAACGAATCCACTGAAGTGAAACTGTGCCTCGTCGCCTCGTCGTCGAAAATGATTTTCTTTGTAAAGTCAAACAACCATTCGTCGTATTAACGACTCTTGAAATGATCAGAGTCAGCTCTTGAGCCTTTTGAACCTTGTAAGCGTGAAAATTCAAATCTTTATTCAAAATTCGTATCAGTGATATTCCTTAGATATCCAACTTCTGGGCACGACGACGAGTCGAGGTTGACGTCTTTTCTTTATAAAGTCACTATTTTCTGTTCAAACAACCATTCGGCGTATTCACGAGTCTTGAAATGGTCATTAGGCTTCAGCTCTTGAGTCAGTTGAACCTTGTAAGGGTGTAAATTCAAATCTTTATTCAAAATTCTTGATGTTCCTGAAATGTTCAACGGTTGGGCACGACGACGAGTCGAGGTTGAAAGCTCCTCTGCCATAATATCGCGAACAACAGCAATGTTTTCCGGAGGACAAACTAAGCGAGCATGCGCAGGTGTTTTCACATTTCCTACATACCCGATTGTGGACACATTTGGACACATTCTCTTGATTGTGGACACATTTGGTCGATTGAACTGATCAAAAAAAAATCACGAAGTGAACGAAATGCATTTTGATTTGAACGCCTTTTTTTGTAAAAGGCTTCAACAATCTTAACGCGCTGCTCAATTGTGTACCTCTCCATGGCTGAATTTGTCAAACACTGCAACAAAGAAACGTCAAATTAAGTTGGGGAAAAAATGTACATTAAACGGTGACTCACAATTAACATCGTGCATCCTTATGTAACATGTGTCCCACTCAATTCCATTTCAGGGTTATATAATACCCTTTTTTCAACTGCGTTATTTATTTCATATATATAAATAAGAATTTTTTAAGGCTTCAGTTATGTTTTTGAAAGACAAATCGCATTTGATATTGTATGATGTATGTGGAATGAAAAAACACAAAAAAAGCAGCAACTCTTGTAAAATTTAGATAATAAGACATGGTCATAGAGGTGATATTGGGCACCAGTGTCAACAAGATTTATTCTATGCAAATTTATTTATCAAAACCCATACTACAACAACTAAAGCAAACAAGCTGATCATTCGGAATTAGCACAGAAAAAATTTTGGAAAGAATAAAAGCTTAATTCAGTACTGAATTTATCATTTCTGATCAATAATTTCATCAAATTATTTTTATTAAAGAAAATTTAAAGAAATATTCAATAAACTAAACATCAGTTGGAGGCTTGCAATAGCAATTTTGTACTTTAAAAAATTTAATATTTTATTGTTTATTGTTGGCTTAGCAAGGTATGTGCCTACATTTCATTGGCGCTAACCAAATCATCAGTGCCTTTTTAGCCAAATCATGATTGAAAAGCTTTCAATAAATATTACTTTAAAAAATAAAAAAAATTAAATCCTATAATCAGTGTCCTCATTTATGCCTTTGCTTTTTATTTTAAAATCAAAATAAGTTTGCAAAAAGATTAATAAAATAAATTAAGCCAACCTACTGCATGAATGATTATTTATAGAAACCAAAATGCTTGTTAGTTTTTAATGACATTTTTAGAAAGACTTTCAAATATCTTCACATCGTTTTAACTTTATCTTTGCTCTTTTGATTGTATTGGGTGACACCATGACTGAGCAACAAAAAGCTAAAGCGAATGGTAAAACTGTGATGAATATTCTAAACTGACGATACTTTTGTACACCACCACTTATACAAAAAAATTAAACTAAGAAGGCAAGGAAACAACAACAACAAGGGAAGAAATATTAAATTTTTTCAACCACTAAAAACGCAAATTATATTTCCGTTTTCTTTCTTCCATCCGTTTTTATTCTTAAAATATTTTTGTCTTGCCGCTTCATCAGAATATAATTTTCTTCCAACTAAAACTAAAAGTACAAAGAGAACAAAAAATAAATATATATATATTTTTTTGCAGTAATAAGAAAAAGACAAGACCAATGACAAGCTCAATAACAATGTGTTGCTTCCACAATTCTCTTCTTGGTTTATGCCAACAATTATTTTCATTTACCAAGGCCAATAGAAGAAGACAACAAAGTACAGTGTTTTATTGCTACGAAGGAGTAATTTGGATGTCATATAGTATTCATATCTATAAATATTGCTGATTAACAAAAACTAACAATTTTAATATTTGTGAAGTTTTCAGTATCTGTCCAATATTTTGGAAATAAGAAAAAAGGTTTTAACATATATCCTCATTCTGTGAAATTAGGACTATTTTATGCAAATATATCTTAACATTTTTTTATTCAGCCAGACATTAGGAGCCTCTTTGATTTCGAGATTAAAATTTAAGATGGTAATGAACGATCCTCCCTCAGGTAATAGACAGCAGATTTTAAAGAATCTGAATAAGCGTAAAGACTACCCACATTATTTCTTATTATTGTAGATTGTAAGAAGATAAGATCGGCATACAAATTATATGTTATTTTACTAGGATGATATTGTTTGGCATATGATTCCACCGAAAAATGTGTTACATCCCAAAGTTTAAATATGAATACAGCAATGTAAAAAGTAGCTTTGAAATAAACCATTAATCGTGATTTTTAAAGGCGTAAATAATTGTTAATGATCAGATTGATATTGAAATGAACTCAACATGGTCAAGCTCAACAGTATGACTACTCTTTAAAAAAAAACATTAAATGCTTTTAAAATCACATTATTGAAACATTTTACTCTGTGCAACGTATACAACTTAGAGTCAGTAAATAAACTCCAAGAAAATTCTCCCGCGAAATCCCAGATCGGAGGTATGATCGTACAATTTACAGAATTTGCAGTAACTGAACTCCGTATTTCTAAGGACAAGCAGCAATGCTTGTTAAGCCATTCGTTAAGTATCCTTAAGGAGGTAATCCTTGTTTTACATAGTCATTAGCCATGCGGCAGGATGTTTATGGTTTAATGAACTTTCGTTTGGTCTCTGTTATAAAAGCAATTATCGGGGTTGATGCTCATATGGCTCCCATGACGAGGCACCCAGCATAGAGTGGGAGTACCAAATTTCTTCGATTGCAAACACATACATATTCCGTCTAGGCTTTAAAAACATTCATTTTGTTTAAGTAACCTTTCAACCATAAGACATTCGTTAAGTATCCATAAGGAGGAAGTCTGAAATGTTTTATTAGTTGAAAACTTCTAAAGAGAGAAACCTTTTCTACAGCCCTCGCTGGAATTAATCTTTCCTTTTACATAGTCATTAGCTATGCGGCAGGATGGTTATGCTTCAATAAACTTTCGCTTAGCCTCTGTTAGGATAGCAATTAGCAGCGTTGATGCTCATATGGCACCCAGCATAGCGTAGGGGTGCCAAATTGTTTCTACTGCAAACACATACATATTCAGTCTAGGTTTTAAAACCATTCATTTGGTTTAAATAATCAAAGTTTATCAACCACACATGTTCTCTGTTGAATCTGCATCAATCAAACCATATTATTCTTGTAGGATGTGCTATTTTAATAATGTGTCACTAAACGTAAATCAATTACTATGATTGTTTATTAAGTTCAACAATCATTATTTATATTAAAAATAAAAACATACGAAAAATGTTCATTCCACTCAGCAGCAATGTAGACTAAATCAAAAAAGCTACACATTAAAGCATATGAATATTTTTATACAGTGATAGTGGTAATAACGTTAAACGAAAATTAAAATTGTGTTGTTTGATTTCATCAACTTCAGTTATCGTTAGCCTAAAGCTTTAAATAAAATAAGTTACACGGACACTGAATTTGCATTCATATATCTGCGACCATTTTAATTTATGATTAATAATTTGAATACATAAAACAAGCGTTCAACAATACGATGCTGATTTTTCTTGCATGTAAGTAGAAAATTTAGTGCATAATTACAATTAAGAAAGACTTTAATCTTGGCTTCCTTTGTTACAAACTTTATGACTAACTTACTCTACAAATACATTTAGGCATTTAGCGTAGCCTGACTATCCGACATCATAAAATTTGTATGTCCTTGTCCTTCGGTTTAGACAAATGTGATTGGCATATGTGTCTACCTTGAAAATGGTTGGTTACTTTTCCATTGAGCTGTCTATCACAAAATTGTTGTTTCCGTTTACAAATCTGTTCAACCTATGTTTGATGTTTCTTTCGTCAAATGTTCTCTGATTGTATATTTCCATGTTCTATAATAAGTTTAGTCGTGGTCCTTTATGTTGTAAATGCAGCAGTTTCCACATTTCCCAAATTTTTCTTTTGATCCTCCATTTCGTTTCTCTGATGCAACTATATTAGCATGAACAGGTTAATTTGTATACCCCCTAATTATCAAGAGAGTTCTATTTTGTTCTTGATATTATGCAATATTCTAGCCAAATTATATTCCTGTTTTGAATTCTCTGTTAATGATGTGTTTCAAAAATAAAATCATTAGCTTGAATGCTATTTTACATGTATATGTTAACGTAGTCCGAGTAATATTATATTTTCCTGTTCCCTTATCGTTCCCATACCTGTCCTGGTTGCCTTGCTAACCCTGTCCAGGTCTTCCTCATATCCGTTTTTTCCGCTATGATATATATTGTTCCTATCTCCTTCAATGCGTTCTTGTGTTTTTTCAGATGGTTTCATTAATTGTTGCGCCGGTGAAAACTATCAACATTTATTCAATGTTTTATGCATAATCTTTTTGCGGACAGAAAGATATCTAGGCAATTACATATAAACAGGTTAATAGATGAAAAGGTGACAGACAGCTAAACATGCAATCAGAATGCCAGAGAAATAAGCAAATATGTAGATATATGTATGACAGCAGGACTAACTTACAGACAGATGGACATACGGACAAATAAAACATCCAAAATTGATGATATGTGTTCTGACACGAAGGCTGATATCGCACCATGTTCAACAAAGCAATATTTTATGCACAGACGCGGTAACTATGGCGTATTAGTTATTTTTTTAACAGATGAAAATTAATATTGCTCATACGACATCTCTTTGAAAAATTAATAAAATCGCTCCCTCAATGCAACAGAGTCAGTCGTATATGAAAAAAAATCAAAATTTTAGATTTGCAAAGGTAAAAATTTAGGAAAATTTCAGAATTGTATCTGAAAAGTGTCAAAAAAAGTGTCAATATGGAAGCAGTTATTATATTAACTTCAATCGCATTATGCCACATTCTTTTTCTCAGTTTGGGTTATTTTATATTAAAGAAATAATATTAAGGGAGGACTTTTCCAGATGTTAGTTAAAATAACACATAGTGTGCTCCCATTAGTAAAGGAAGCAAAAGTTAGTAAAAAGCTTCATATAAGTTTTAATATTCCCATTCGCACGTATGTAAATGAGCGTAAAAATCTGTTGAATATTTATATATTTAATTAGAAATATTTTTTACTGTAACTAAATATATAGGGAGCATAATGCCATCATGTAAATAAAGTACAAAAATTTTGCATTTAATAAAAATGGGGGGTCTATTACTGCATCAACATACATATATATGTACACATACATATATACTACTTTCCAGTGAAAGCTACCTGATTTACTGCCTGATCATAATTAAGGGATTTTTAACCTAATGGAGTTTTGATTCTGAAGCGATACTTTTTTAGCTATTTAAACATTTTAAAAACACTGTACTTATGAAGATGTTAGCAAAAAAATTAAAAAAAAAACCATAAACTTTTCAAACTACAGACTCTTTCTCAATAGATAGTTTACATTTTGTTTTCGCAAAAGGGAAGTTTTAAGGGATTTATCACTTCTCTAAAGTTTTTGCGTATGGCTTTTTCCGTATTTTGTTTTTTGTTAAGAATTTTATTAAGAAGAATTTTCATATTTTATTTATTATATAATAAATAAATTTTAAAGGCAAAGCCAAAAATTTAATTTTTATTATATTGATATATTATTGCCTTCTCAATTTCAATAAACTTTATTAATAAAAATTGTATTGTTACTTTTGTATTACATATACTAATTGTATTGCGAATATAAAATTCATATCGACTTAAATTTATTTCCTGAATTCTTCCTATACTTTCTTTACGAAGATGGCAATTTTTCAAACACAATGGTGGGAGATATTCTTATAATTTGACATTAGCGCAAATTTAATGCACAGTTATAACCAACGTTGCAACCTACAAAGAATATATTATTTCGAAAAATTATTGGCAAATATATCCCAAATAATGTCAATTAATTTATTAAATTTTAATCAATTCAGCGATGTAAATTTATTCGGTAAAAGACTGATACATTTGCTAATGATATTGCTCTTAACAATATTTGTACACATTATTCTAAATATTTTCATTTTATTTATGCAATTTTATTATTACTATTATAATAGAATGCACCTGAATAGAAATCATATTTGTACCTCTATGCTCACCGCCGTCTTCATAAGGGGATATGGCCAATTTAATGCATAAAATAGGAAAGATTTAATTTGGAGCCAAGAAGTTTTCAAATACCTTTCATGTAATATTCAATAAAAGTAGCTCCAAACGGCATTTAATTAACAGCATATCATCTACTTTAGCAGATGCAATTCAAAAACTGACATACAATACATTTAGTGAAACTCGACTTTTAAATACTTAATTTTTTATTAATAAAAACTTATTTGTGTATAATTAGCTGCCATTTGTTGCATTTGACATTTATGATGCTGATAAAAAGAAAATTAATTAACAACAAGCCATGTAGCGATACACAGGTCAACAATAAACTTTTTTTTATTTTCAACAAAATTACAGACAGTTAAAATTATAAAATTACTTTTGCGCCATGATATTATTTTAGCGCCACTTGCTATATTTGTTTTTTAATCAGAAATTATAAAACTCTTTTCATATACATAAAAAGAAATCCTGAATGCTGGCAAACTTGTATGCCTTCCAGAAGTAAAATTCATTCGCAGTCGCAGTAGGAAAAATTCAAATTGCAATTTTTAATTTGAATCATTTTATTTGCCTTTTTTAACATAATGTAGAAACAAATTGCAACCGCTCTTACCATTTTGACTATCTGGGATGAGATAGAATAGAGGATGTCATTCCTTCAGAACAATATTCATTTTTTTCGTAGGATATATACGTATATCTATCCAATAAAAAACCAAAAAGTTGTTCCTAAACTTGGTCATGAGAACAACATTACAAAATTAATTGGAAATGAGTTAAGTTTGCATATTCTTTGCATTTTCAATACTACTCCGCAAGCTCCTTTTTGCTGAGTCTCTCTTAAAAGCTTTTGCTCCCACAATTACCTCCTCTGTATATTAACTCAATGCCATTGCTCTCTTATATGCTTGTGTGTCTTAGGAAGAAAATATATCATCATGAATTAATATTTTCAAGTTCGAATTGAAATCCAGTCGAAAAATATATTATTGAAAATTAATTTATTAGTACTTAATATTGAAATTTATTATTTGTTAAAACAATTAGAATTTTTGCTAAAAGCATTGGTTGTTGTGGCTTTAGCCCTTCAAATGCCGACATTTCATTGCTCGCTAAACCAAATCGTCAGTGAAGTCTAATCAGTTTGAAAATATTCAACCTCGGATGTTTATGTTTATGTTTATGTTTCTCTTCATATATGTACAATAGAACACAGAATATAGTATGCGACGGAAGGCATTAAAAATACTTTAAAAATTTCTTTGTTCGTAACATCTTGGCCATGACTTTAGATTTAATGAATAGGATCCCAAAAAAACAGCGCCTTTATATGATAAGCCTTTCTCAATTTTATTCAACAAATTTATAGTTTTTTGCCATATTATAATTTAATTTTTTCCATAAATAAATACATATATATATATATATATATATATATATATATATATATATATATATATATATATATATATATATATATATATATATATATATATATATATATATATATATATATATATATATATATATATATATATATATACATATAGAACATGTTTAAAATTTGCTGTTCCCCTGTCTTGTTATTGTCTGTGTGTATGTACATAATTCTCCTAATTGTTGTTATGGTAATATATTAAAATAAGTATAAAAAATTAAATGAATATACTTTAATAAAAAAATTTTAAGGATATTTTATATTTTACATAAAACCTGAATGATATGGATTTAAGGATATAATAAAGAAAATAATTGACATGCACGAACAAATGTGGTCAACTTAAGTATAATTTTACCCCATGAGCATTTTCTTTTAAAAACCAAAATAGTCAATTAGCCGTATTTTTCTTGATCCGGCTCTATTGTGCTGGCCAGGAAACTCATGGCCGACAGGATACAAAAAAAACGACTTGCAAAATTTTCGACCCATAGTATATGTATGATTATTTTTATGCCCCTAAGAGGATAAAATGCTTATTTAAGAATTCCCAAACTATATTTTGAGTGACCAATCTCCAGAATATAAGCAATTTCCAATATTTCCTTTTAATACTTCTATCTTACCAAATTTTTAAATTTAAAACATTTATATATTGAGATTGACGGTAAAGATGTATATAAAAATTGTCTGCTTGTAAATTTAGTCGTGTGTGTATGTAGAACATATTGAAAAAGATCTATATGCATAGCAAACACACATCTACAAATATATTTTAATATGGGATTTAAAGTGTTTTAAAGTAGTACAAATTTGAACAGGTTCCTTCAAAGTATAATATACTTGAACATTTGAAAAGGTATAATCTAGATATATTGAAAGAAAAATGCTTTTTATTGGATTTCTGTTGACCATTTGAGAATGAATGCTTTAACATCTGGTTGGTTAGTTCAACATTAGCACACTATTCAAGAACGATGGATGCTCTTCCTAGTAAAAATACATTTTATATATACTTAATGTGTGGTTGTGTGTTACTGCTCTTAAATGCATTTTGTTTGCATTTATTCTTATACCTTGTTCTACTGAGCAAATCTTGTACAATGAAGTAGTTTTATATGTCAATAAACTATGAAATATGAAAGATCTACTAGAAGATGCTGTTAATACATATATACGCTTAAGTGAATTAATAACATTTTCAGTTCTATGGGTATTTTTTACTTCTACTGGCATAATCTATGCATTACAATATTTTTTTAACATATTAAACATTTTTAAATTTATGAATTTATATGGTATTTTGAACTTGCCCAGGAATAAAATTTTATAATTTATGTATAAATATGCATGTGTATTCTTTACATGAGTATTCTTTGTATATATTAAGAACTAAGCAAGTTCATATATGTTTCTTCAGTGGAACTAGTTTTTTTATTTTCTGAATCTGAATCTTAAATAATTTTAAATGAACTTTGAAATATGAGAGACGAACAATTTTTTTCATTCAAGCATTCCGCTTTATAGTAAAATTCTTTAAATTATATTTAAAAAAAATAATTTGTTCATATTTTTTTTCATTAATCCTCTTGGGAGCATTTGGCTTCCACAAAGCATCTTCGTCTTTTATGAGTTGTTGCAGTTGTTTTCGCATTGTTATTTTTGCCTTTTAAATTTGCCGCTTAAATTTGAAAACTCGAAAAGCCATGGTGAAAAATTTTTGTGCTCTGCCAGGAAACGAACACGGGATACATACCCCACCACTTTTGTTCATATGTCGACAATGATTTGTTTTTGTGACAACAAATAATGGTTTTCAGTTCCTTCTTATTAACCTAGCTTTTTTTAATTGCACCTTAGAACCGCCGCGATTACATTAATACTGTTACCAATTGAAACAGCAAAATAAACTACAAACGAAATTTGTAGGCTCTTTTATTAAATAAATATTTCTTTAATTATTATTATTAATATTAATTCTTTTAGTTCCCATAAGAAGAATAGGGCTCCATCTTTTCAATTAAAAACACTTTATTTTGCTTCGATTGAAGTTGTAATCGTTTTTGTACATCATGAACTATAAGGAAGAATTGTTTTATTTAAGTTATAAAATAGTTAAAATAGAGTTTGGCATAATTTTATTAGCCTTAACAAACGTTTTTAAGACTTAAAACATTTGTTAACTAATGTGAACTTTAAACTTAATGTAAAATAGTTTTATTGCAAATGGCCATATATTAATATATAAATTTTTTATAAGTTATTTTTTCTAACTAATTCTTTCTATAACATTTCTCCAATACTTCTAATCACACTAAGTGAATTGCCTTCAAACAAATTTTAATACATTTATGTCATACAATTCCCTTAAATTTAGTAACAAAAGCGATACCACGATATTTAATTTATTGTTGCAACAAAGACTAATAATATTGTAAATTTCTTGTTTTTCCTTATTTTAAGTGCTCAATGTAAATACATTTGTCGATAAATTAGCCACTTAACTAAACTATTATTCTATTGGGCAAATGAGACAATCATCACGTCAATGTAAAATTTTTAATACAAGAAATAAATTACTATAAATCATTCATTAAAATTTGTTTTAATCCATATCAAAATCGCCTCACCTTTATTAGAAAAGTGTTCACTTTTTCATCTTCCATCTTTCTATTTTAATAATTATCATTTAAGAGAGCAATGATTCAATATATTTTAATCTAAATATAAAGTTTTGTCTTTTCTTGTAATTCTTTAGTTATCTTTTGATCACTTGTATCAATATTAATTAAGCGAATTAAGTAATGGAAACAGCAAGAACGAAATAAAGTTGTCAGCTGGAATGACGCTAAAATCACGCAATGAAGAAAAAATCTCCATTGCCATTTATTTAAGTCAATAACAAATAAAAAAATTATCCTTAAATTGGCAGATAAAAAAATATGTGACGTGTTTAACCAAATACGTTCAATGACAAGACACCTGTGGCTATAAAACCAAGTGGCAGCAAAACCTTTTACCACAAAGACGACCGCATGCGATTTGTAATATAAGAAGCGAAAAAAGATTAACAATTACATGCTTTAATGCTCTAATGTCAATAGAATATAAATTAAGACAAAAATGGAACTACGACAGCAAAGAAAACGATAAGAAAATTCACCTTCTTCTCTCCTCACAGGATAACTGGACTGAGAAGTGAGGAGTCAGGATATTTAATGATTTCTAATGTTGATGTTAATGTCAACAAAACAAAACAAAAAGATGTTTTCCACTTAACAAGAATATTAAAACTTTCCGTAATATTTAAGCATAAAAAGTAGCAACAACACAAAACATAAGCTTTTATAGCCTCCAATGAAAATATCAACATCACGGTACGTTCCTGCCGAATGGAATTCTTGTGAGAAGGGAGAAAAACTATAAGACCACTAAGTCATTCAAGTCATTAAATAAAATTCCCAAACCCTCCCATTAAATGAAAAAAAAAATAATAAATAAATGAAATTGAGCAACCCCTAAATATTAAAAATGGTTTTGTTTCCAGTTTTTCTGTTGAATCACGAACACCTGATGTCTCTATTCAAAAACATATTTCGGCTTGACCAGGTATGATTGCAAAAAATAATGAAAAAATAAAACGTGCGTATTTGGCATAAAAGAAAGCTTGTCACTTAGTTTTATTAGAAATTCCTATACGCCAAACACATTGGAGAGAGGTATCTTGCAACAGCACTTTAATTGAATAGAAATTAGTTTCATATTGATAAAACTACCTTACGATATCTGTTTTAAATATTTTGTGTGAAATTAAAGTGAGTAAATCTAGAGACATTATGTAAGAAACACATGGTGTAAATACAACATTGTTACTTAAATTTACCACAACGATATATTTGTAAAGAAGTTGGTCATTTTGAAAAAAAGCAAGTCTATTAATTATTATCATTACAACCAAAGAAGCAACTTTATAATGACGCAAAACGCTCTGAATTGTGAAGTACCCTTGTAAGCCTTAAGTATTACAGTTTCCTATATCATGGCAACAATTTCCTACAGTGTTAAAGTCTAAAGAAATAAAAACATATAAGGTATATAGTTCTCCTAGAGTATATGTTAATGGAATTAAACCATGGATGAAAAAGCTTATACCATCATAATTTTTTTATATTTAGAAATATCGAGATATATAAACCTGTGTTTATATAATGTTTTATACACTCTATTCGTAGATACAAATAAATGTTACATTCGTATTTAACATGCGTCTGCGTATCCACATCTGGCATTTTGGCTCAAAAACGAATAGAGAAATTAAAATGATTAACTTACAGTTCAATAAAACAATATATTTTTAATCGTATGTTTTTATGTTCTTGTGTCTGTAAGAGGACTCTACTGAATTATACAATTTTTTTGCTCACTGGACATAATACGGCGAACACACAGGTCTTTGATCAAACTAATTGGCTAGAAATGCTTGTAACATAAAATCATTCGAACACAATTAACGTCATTGATATATGGCTACAATTAAAACTAAAATCAATGTTTGACTAAAGTATACAATATTTTGATTAATTGCAAAATAAATTGTTGTTCTGCACACATACTAAAACGCGACTAAAAATTATTATTAGTATTAATTTTATTATTGTTTATTTTCATATATTTACATTTTTTAATACTGCATATGCGACTTGTTACATTTTCTTTATAATTTTCTGAAATTCTGAAATTAAGGAGTCTAATGTCAGCAGGAATGTCTTTACTTTAAGAATGTTAATGCTGAAACTACGCTAAACAAATTTTCATGGAATTGGTTGCGTGAAGCTTCATCTATTTGCCAATGTAAGAGAGAGAAAAACAGTTGGAATAAAAAATGGTATTAGAAATCGTATTAAAGTTGATGTCCTGCAAGTTTTGTTTTCCTGTCCGCTTCAGTATCTCTCTTCTCAGCGAATAAAAATAGTTATATGCAATAAATTACATACTTAGAAAATGCATGCAACCTTAAATATAAAAAACGGATATATAAATAAATCTTTAAATTAATTGATTTAATTTATTAGAGTTTTCGTTTGATAATTGAATACTATCAACACGATGTTGTTCTGTATAGAATTTGTTTTTAGTTTATTATGTGTTAATAATTTTATTTTTTCCTTATTAATTCGACAATCTCCTGATATTATAGATATCTTATAAAAATAAATAATTCAGGTAAAATATTTTACAGTAAAAATGATTTTCGCTTAAAAAAGTAATCATTTATTTATTTTTATTTTCAAACTAAGCTTCAAATGAAGTCTTAATATTTTTCTTTGATAATAAGCACCGCTTAAAGAATACTTCCCATAATTGGTAATAAAATTTTGTTATTAAATAATTAAGATTTTCTCCCAATTTTTTATTTTACTTATTCAATTTTTCATCTCTTATAAAGGGTGATTTTTTAAGAGATTTTAGATTTGATTTAAAAAAACACATACATTTTACAGAAATGTATTAAATCTTTATTCGAGACGATAGAACAATCTATATAATTCAATGTTTAAAGATGATTTCTTTTTTGCCATATTCTCTGCAACATATCGGCTGGTATCTCACGATACCAGTGCGTCAACCATTGCGAACTTATCCCGATAGACATGAGCCTTAACATAGTCCAACACAAGGCAAAAGGCATTAAATCTCATAATATAGGCGGCCAATTGACCGGCTCCAAACGTGAAATAAACTGTTCACCGAACTCGTTTCTCAATTAGGCCATTGTTTCGCGTGCTGTGTGGCATGTGGAACTGTCTTGTTGAAACTACATATCAGAAAAGTTCTATTTTGGGCAAAACAAAATTTGTAATCATCGCACTGTAACGCTCGCCATTCACAGCAAAGTTGCCTCCTTCGTCGTCTTTGAAAAAGTAAGTTCCAAGGATGCCAGCGGATGCACTGGCAGTTCTTGCAATGCTTTTTTTTTGCTCTTCATACCAAATACGGCAATTTTCTTGTTCACGTATCCATTCAACCAGAAGTGAACTTCGTCGCTGAACACAATTTTCCGATAAAAAAGGGAACAATGCATTTTCTAAGCCGAGCTTTGTAAGTCGATTCTTGCTTAAATTAGAGAACGAACTGAAAGTTTAACAGTGACATGTTAGACGAAAACATCTGAACTGCCAAAAACCGTATTGCCAAAAAGAAAGTTGGTAAAAAATCACCCTTTATTACTTGGCATACGAAAATGATATTCACTTATCCAAAGTCATCTTATTGAAAAATGTTCAATGAACGAAAAATAGTTTCAGCTATTTTCCATTTTCACTTGACCGAATTTTGTTTTTAATAAAGAAAATTTTGATGCTTTTTAAATTTGTTTATTTTTTTATTTTTATTATTATTATTATTATTATTATTTTATTATTTTTTTTTTTGTTAATAATGCCCTAAAGGAAAAAATAATTAATGAAGATAATTAACAAAAGTTTTCTGTTTTGCTAAATTATATGTTTTATAAACATCTTTCCAAGCAACTTTGCTTTTAACCTTCAGGGTGTCTATATAGACTTTCGAGAGCCATTGTGTTTGGTATCCTTGACTTTGCATGCTTCAATAGCCTTTGCAAAAATTGTGCTGAACCTCCTGCCCCACATAAACTTCTGAGTAGCAAGTGCGTATGTTAAATAGTATTTATAATTTATGATAATTTCACCCACTTCCAAATGTTCTTTCTGCCGTTTCAATTAAAACAATTATACACACGTGCAAAGTTTAATATTCCATTGCTCTGAAGCTTTCTTTTTTATGAAAAAAATTTTTACTGGTCAACCTGCTAAAATACCAGGGTGGTGTAGAGGATGATCACGAGTTGATTGTAAGTGTAAGTTTCCATTTGATAAGAGTTTTTTATGTTGAAAGTTTTGATGAAAATAAAAAAATGAAAAATAAAATGAAACGAAACGAAATGCTTTGCAACTGTTGAAGCCAAATTTATAATTTAATGCTCTCGTTCTGACACCTGTTAAGAGTTTAATGGTTTTTTGTTTTAAGAAATTCATTTACGTTACAATATTCATGTCATGAAAATGATATTAAGTGTTATTTCATTTTTTTAAGGATATAAAACAGGCGTTTGAAGAATGCGGCCATTATAAGCACAAGTTATTTATTGTGAAAAGTTTTTATAGAAAATTGAATTTTATTGGTATTTATTGTGATCATTAATCATACTTAAAATTCAATTTTTCAGAGCTCTAAGCTGTTGGCATCTAATAACGTTAAAAAGTTACAAATCAAGAGGTCTTAGCTAACAATGATGTGCCAATAAATAAAATATATGAGATTAATTAGATTTAAATTATATATATATATATATATATATATATATATATATATATATATATATATATATATATATATATATATATATATATATATATATTGGCTTTTTCATTTTTATATTATAAAACCTTCAAAATATTCTCTCAAAACTTTCAAAAGTTATCCTTACAAAAGCTTTTCATTAAAAATTAAACAAAATTCCCTGAAATGATTTTCACAGGTTCAATAAATTTATACATAAAAACAGAAATAAATTTCATAGATGTTAAATTATATAGACACTCAAGTGCCAAAATAAAAAAATCAAACTGCAACTTCTAAGAAGGTGATAATAAGTGAAATAAAATTTTTGACCGGTAGTTGGCAATCAAATCAAATAACAAAAATTTGGTTTTTCAATCAAGAATATCAAATGTGTATTGCATAGTAACAATTTTATTGAAACATTAAATATGCCATTTTTCGGTCAACAGGAAAGAATGGTTACCGGTGACGACCAACATCTTTTATTAGGCATTTAACACCTAAATCTGGCATATAAGCTTACGTTTTTATTTTCTATTAATATGTTTATTTATACACATATAATGTAATAGTTAAAAATGAAAGCAAAAAATTACCCAAAAGCTCGAAATGCGTTAATTTGTACTAAAATCTTGTGTCAATTAAAAGTTGTATAAGAAACAAGTTTTATTATTTTGTTTCAAACGATAAAATATTCACACATAAGTTTGCAACAAATTGTTGCCAATAATCTTTAAATGGTGTGAATACTATAAATATATTCTTCCTGTCTCCGCACTGAGTACAGAAAAAAAATCATTAGAATATCATCGTCTTTGAAGATAATTTGTAAAATTCAATAAAAATTTTAATGTTGTGCAGATTTAATTGTGTTGCAAAACCTAAACAACTTATTTTAAAACCTTTAGTTTCTTAACACTAATGTCCACGATGTTTTTGAAAAATATATGATATGATTATTTTTCATTGGCTCTTATGGTACTATTATGTTAAACCAGAGTCATAGTCAAAATGTTCTTATTTGAGTGAAGGCCACGTGTGACTATTTTTACGTCCATTCTTTTAATTATAAAGAAATGATCTCACTTTTGAATTATACACCGAAAATAGTTATTAAAATAGTTTAATGAAAAATTCCTATTATTATATCTCTTATTATTTTAATTCTTTTTAATAATTTTAATTAAAATATTATTTTAGCGCCTGCACATATTGAAAAGTTAAACAAAATTATTTGTAATCATCAATATTTCGATAATGTTCGATAACTTAAAATAATTTTTTTTTACCATATAATAAAACCTTGTGCTGAACAACAATCAGAGAAAGAAATAGTTAACAATGGAACTTGACCACAGGCAAAAAATTCAATCATGATATGCCAATTTTTCAGCTTTCACATTAACGTATGATCGAAACCAAATATTTTTTTTAACCTTGAATTGCTTGCATTCATGCACATCACTACTTTAATTGTGATTCGTTTTTTATTAAGACAATGCCTTGAAAAGCTTTATTTAATAATATTTTTGGAAATTGTCCAGTTCACTAGCCCTCTCATACCGCAAAACGTCTATTGAAATGTATCCTTGCAATACACCTTGTCAGCAAAAGGTTTTGTGTGTTGATTGTAATTTTTCTAATAAATGTAAAAGAAAACTTTAAATTTAAGTTAAATATTCAATTCAGAGTATGGAAATACAGTATAAATGGAAGATTTTTTGGTAAATTTTTCTAAGTAACATAAATACATATGTCAGTTTATAAACTTACCTCATTTGCAGTACTATTTACTATTAATGTAGATTTCAATATATTTTTTTATTTACACTTGGGAACTTTTAGTTAACAACAAAGCACATAATAATTTTCATACAAAGTAAATATAATGTAAGATTATGGGAATTTTATAGCATATGCCTACTTCAGAAATACATATTACAAATAAACCTATAACTTCATAAAAACATTTCGATTATGTAGACAAAAAATATATGTACATATATCAATCCCAGGTATGGATTCAATACAACTTTTCAAAGCTTATTAAATAAATTGTTACATACAACAAATACACACTATTGTAATATAATACAAAAATACGATTAATTAGCAAATGTTTGTAGCATTGTGAAAACCTACAAGAGCAACTTTTCAGTAACAACTTTAAAAAAATTCAAACATAAATATCTCCAATATATTTCAGTTGTTAACTACCTTTTGATTAAAGTTATTATTTCAAATGAGAAACTATTTTCTTAAACAAATTCAGCTTTAACTTCAAAATCTGACACTCTACAAAACAGCGTGATAGTAAATATTTATATTTAAATATTTACATTTGCATATACATTATATTTAATAAATATACGCTCACTACACTTCCTCTATACTCCTCTAAATACGCATTTTGCGTTGTCTCAAACTATTCTTTAGGCAAAATTAACCAACTTTAATTTTGCTGAAATTTTCACTTAATATCATGAAAAAAATACAAAATAAAACACTTCGCTTTTAATTAACATCCTTATCTACACTCACAGAAACGAAGTCCAACCAAATAATAATTTAAAACAACAAAATCGTATACAAAGTCTCTGTTGTTAAAAACAAACTTTAATTTTCGAAACTTTTTCGTTCAGTTTTATTTTAACAAATAATGCCTTTGCAAGGCAGAAAACAAACTTCTTGTCTATTAAATTATTCAAAAGCCATTAAACAATAACGAAAAACAATTTTATATAAGTTTGTGTCTGTAAAGCAAAAAATATATATAATTTGGTGTTTGTTGCACGAAATGGAAATGGAGGCGTAGCAGACATTGACTAAAAGAGAAGATAGTTCTTTAATATGGAAATAAGCAAAGTAAGAAAACAAAGAGTTTAATAAATAAATTCAAAATTTAAATATTAATAAAAAGCTTATTTACTTATTTATATTAATAATGAATTTAGAACTTTTTAAGTGACAGAGAGTTAAGATTGATCTTAAATATCAACTAACTACAAAATATGATTAAATTAAATTTTTAAATTTTTAATCAATTCACTTATATATAAGTTAGCACATGAATCTCACAACACAGAAATGGTGTGTGAACAAACCATAGTATTATCACGACACCATTGTCGCAAGCAGTCTCAATTTGCAGAACCACACCTGCGCCCATCCGCAGCTTCACAAAATTAGCAGACCGCCTGGGAATATTCCTGTCTTCATAATTCTTTCCACAATAGAAGCAGTTGCAGTTCGCGGAACAACGCCTGAGCCAATCAGCAGCTTCAAAACATTGGCCAATCATATTCTCTCCATCAGTCAGCCGCTTTGCCAAACAGATCGTAGCTAGGAATTAGTATAAAATAGGGTAGGATAAGAATTAATAGTAGAGTCTGATACTCACCTTTGTGAAGACAAGAGCGCATAGCGCTTAAATAAAAAGCAATAAAATTGGGACATAGTCCCTAAAAATCAGTGTTTTATTTAAAACGGGCAGATAGTGTCCTACACCACAAACTTATATTACCATAACCAGAATATTTTGATGAACATTGAAATTATATAAAGTTTCAGGATTTGATACAATGAGTTAATCACTTTATGTAATAATTGTTATATGCTCGTATATTAAATAGGATATACAAGCATATGACCTAAAAAGTAATAAAGAAAAGCTACATAAGCTAAATAAATAAAATATTTTGTCCTGCTTCAGGTTTCATTTACTATTTCGGGTGTTATTTATTTAGTAAGAATCTTGACATTTACGAATGTGGATCGTTTAACAAGCAAAAAATGAATAAAAAGAGTTAAAACTTCCTACAAAAGTGGTAGTTTAAATGTAGCCCCTTTTCGAGCATTACGGACTGATTATAGTCGTCATACTGTGGAAGGAACAATTGAAGCCGTAGATATACTGATTGGGTGCTAAAGCAACTGACTTTCAATGCTGATTTTTCGAAAAAAAATTTTCTTCAGCAATGAAGCTCATTTTTCACTCAGGAAAAAGTGACTGATTGGTGCGCATTATGGTCTAGAGGTGTCATTAAGCCATATTTGGTGAACCATTTTAAACATTTCAGTTAATTCAGAACGTCATAATCATATGATAACCGATTGCTTTTGGCCTGCCATTAAAGATTATGCGCTAGACGATATGTGGCTTCAATACGACGGTGCAGCGACCCAAACAACACGACCTACTTTGACTTTATTGCATGGAATGCAATAAAGAACTACGCTTTGGCAACTGGCCGTTAAACTTTTTCTGTGTGGCTGGGTCAAACACCGTGTTTACGTGCATAATATTCTAACGTTCGAGCATTTAGAAACCAACAATCGTCAAGTTATCGCTGAGATACCAAACGAAATGTGCAAAAAAAAGTTGTCGAAAACTAACTCAAAGGAATCCAATGCTGCAACCCATCTTTCATTTAAATCACATTATATTTCGTACGTAATGACAAGGCCAAGCATCATAATGAATGTAATATTGATATAAAAGTAAATTTATATATTATTCTTACATATGTATTTTAATAATAAATTTTAATATTTTTTATTCGGTGGCGTAAAAGTTGTGTTTTAGTCTGGACTGGCGCTGTCTGAACAGCTCTGTATTCATATAAAATTAAAAACCTTTAAAACTGATGACACCATTGAGTCTCTGGAGCATCGACGCAATGTGGAATGTTTTCGATGCTTTATCGTTACTACTATAGAAAGTGCCAAATGAAATCAGGGAATTGATTCCAGAGACCCACTTTTTATTTTTAACAAAACGTTCTTCCGATTTCCTAGTAAATTGCACTACGCATTATAAAGAAAATTCAGTCCTTAGTCGAACGACTCATAGGAGAAATAAGCTCCCTGCAGATATCTTTCTTGTCATCCCCAGCAAGGAGGGATTCAAGTCTATTCCCCCTGCGATAACCAATTTTCCTAGTACCAGCATGACCTTAATTGCTTTCAAATATTGAGGTCACAATTGTTAAGTTTAAAGTTTAGCAAAATGGGGCAACATGTATTTTTTCTTTAACCTCTTAAAAAACAGTTAACAAACAAAAATACATGTCTTTCAAACTTTATAACCCAACTTTTCTACTGAAGCCATTTTCTTTCTTCTACACAAGATGACTTGAGATGTTTTGGCCAGAAACAACGCCATAATTATGTCTGGGATGTGGTCACCTGCAACTTTTTCAGTTCCCAAACCAAATTAATGCATAAAGATCACTGTAGTAGCTTACATCTTTTCAGAAATGTTATGAGGATAGTGAAAGGAATATGAGATAGAGTAAATCAATACTAAAGAATAAAAAAAAATTTCAAAAACAAAATTTCACTTCGCTTTTTGCACACTCCTCCTAAACTTGAAATGAAAAATTGCCAGTCCTTCGCTATATATATTTTTTGACTACATACATACATACTTTTATACATATATGTATATATATTCAATATATTGCAATATGTATTCAATATATTGCAATATGTATTCAATATATTGCAATATGTCGTAATTAACATTTTCATTTTGCTAATGATAATGGCAATTATAAATTTTGCTTTTATTACATTTACGACAGTATATAATTCAATTTTAAGGCCATTTTTTCAAATGAACAGCTATTGACAAAACCAAAACTTTTTTTTTTATTTTAAGGCATCTCTATTTCCGCTGTTATATTTTACATTAGTTATGTAGTGTTGTAGTGGACAAACATCATACATTGCGGAACCTCCAATATACCATCGCGAAACATCATGAATAAACAATTTGACATTTAGCACAAAATACTATCTAGTAATGAATTTATGATACTAGAATAAAAAAATGTAATTCATATTTGTACTCAAAATTCATAGCACAGTAGACCAGCATATACAGAGAATTGGCAGGGCTGTGCAAATTGAAAATTTTATTAGAAAATTTTGCCACTAGATAAGTTTCAGTGCTCTATCTTATAAAGAAACTGTGATTTGATTGATATTTATTTGCTTCTAGAACATTGTGGTCGAGTTCATCAACTGTTAATTAAACAGACTTTAAATTAATACATTTATATAATGTGGTGCGATATATGGAATTTTAAATCAATGCGATGAAAAATACATACTTTTTTCGAATTATATAAAAATGAAGTTAGTTTTGCCTTCTCAGGGTAAAAATATTATTTTATCTGTCAGTTTGTTTTATTATTATTAATTAATTGTTTAATTTTTTTTCTTCTACGAATAATCGGTTCTTAGAAATATGAGAAATATAGCCTTGATGAAGTTTGTTTTGAGTTTCATTAAAATGATTGTTGCCAATTAAAAAGAAATAATTTTTTTATTTGAAAATTAAAACCTTTTTTCACAACACAAAGAATATTTGGCCTCAACCCACCTTGTCCTCAACAGTAACTTCCCTCGTTGAATATTTCAATTCCTAATAAAAACTATTAGTAAAGCAGTGCTCAGTGTTAGTTAGTTAGAACCTACAGTTTAGCTGAAGCATCCTTATGAGAAGTAAAAAGGAGATATTGACTTCACTTAATTTCAATGAAAAATATTTTAAATATTTTTTAATAAAGAAGTTTCACCGTAGACATCTAAGACGTCAGGTTCGAATCCTGCCGCAGAACTCTGGCAGTTTATGTTTGATAAATAAAGGGAGCGAACAACAAGCCTTCACTGGCTTAAGTGTATGTCGTATGGCATGGGCTATCACACCCCTCTAATCAACCTAACCTAATAAAATACACCACACAGTCACAGATATCTGCTGTCTATCCAAATTCATAATTTTTTTTTAATTTCCACAACAACTGAAAACCTAACTTTTTTCGTTAAGTTTTTCTTATGGCATTTCTTGCTATGTACGTGTATTCTGTTTAAAGCAAAAAAGCTTACAAATAAATTCCACACAAACTTGGTTAAAGCTTTCATTTGTAAAAATAAGACATTAGTGACTGCCAATTACAATTCGTATGCGCCACAGGCTTCACATGTCAGCCGTATAACACTAAAACTTACTATCCGTCTCACTAACCGTTAATATCGGGCTATGAAATACGATAGAACATTTTGCAAAAAACTGTTTGAACATAAAATTTTAGATATTTTTTAAAATTGTCATTGGTGCAAAGATTTTTTATTGCAAAAAGAGTTTATTCAATTATTCAGGACCATCAACTAAACGATACACAATATGCAAATTCCAATACTTCACTTACTATTTCTGTTTTATTTTGTTTTCGTCACAAATGTGGCATCTCCAGCTACTGTTGCACTTACATCAAATTGTGAACAGGACTAAAAAAAATTATACAAACAAGCAACTGCAGTAGGAGCAGCAGCAGCAGCAGATGTGCTTGCAAATAAAGTCGTATATTTCAAATTAAGGAACTTACACTAAATGTATTTCCAAATGTACTTGAAAATAGTAGTACATACTTACATATATATTCCTATATATATATATATATATATATATATATATATATATATATATATATATATATATACGTTTCTACGTTTATAATCGTAGTACAAAAGCAATACAAAAAACACTTTATATTTCAAGTATTGAAAATAAACTAGAAGTGCAACAAAAACTATAGATGTTTAAATGAAACTGTAGTTTTTTCAAAAAGAGCAGCTGCAGAACAGGCAACCAAAGCAGTGACAAAAAGCTTAATAATTAAAATCATAGAATGGTACTTAGACCACGCACACACACATTGACAGATACACAAGCACACTCTCCTATTTGTACACAATAGGAAACAATAGATTTTAATATTAAAATAGTTTAGAAAACATTCGCAATGTGTAAATCTTCACGCCTTTACAAAATATTATATAAAGCGTAGCATAATACAAAATGCGGCATGCCACAAAATGGAACTATTAGAATAAATGGCACAACTTAGTAAGAATTACGAGCATGAAATGCAGTTTATTCATTATTTATTTGATTGACAATTTTTGAAAACTAAAACGTGATTTATTTAGATTCTTATTTAAGTACTCGCACAACTGTTCAAGAATCCAATCAAATAAATTGAATACCAAATTAATCATTGGATTTTCGTTTACATTACTACAATAGTTCGCAATAGTTAAGCTTAAGTAATAATTTGGCTAAAGAAGATTATATAAAACAGGCCAACGAAATGGAAATACTTTAAAACTTCTTTGTTTAAAATAGATGAACCTCATATATTTTAATCTGCTCATTAAGAAAACATTTGATAATTTCTGATAATTTATTAAATTCTTCTTTAAATATTTCACGAACGATATACACAAACTTAAAACACAGAAATTTTTTAAGGTTCCTTCCACAATCTTGTGTTTTTTTATTTTCGTCTTTGATACTATAGAAAAAAATCTATTTAGCCATTTGCGGTCATTTTTGCTATAAGCATGTGGAACTTAATTATGAATATAATTGGACACAAAATTATCACTAACTTTAGAATAATTACGAAAAACGAAATCCACAATATCAAATCAACTACGAGTTTTTTTATTTTGAAGGACTTTATTATACCAATAGTTTATTTGAATAAATGTTTGTTTTAACTCGCTTTAAAAGCATATTTTAAAATGTGTTATAGTCGATGCAACGTAACTGAAAACATTTCTAATCTCAAATTAGTAGTGCATACAAAACGTTCTCGCGTCCACCCATTCTATGCATTTAATATTTTCTACTCATTCTACGTTTCTAAGCAATCCAAGTTACATGCAACGCTTTCTTTAGAATTGAAAAAAATATAGAAATTGTCATCCTGGGTATCAAAATCAGCTGACCTGTTCCAACCCCGATTACGAAGCTTACAAAAGTAGAAATAAGACTTACACTTTATATTCTATGTATCAAGCCATCCTACGCTTTTGTGCTCTGTAACTTGCAACATACCACCGTACTGAATAAGCAACTATTGTCGGAAAAAGGAAGTACTAGAAGTATACAGCAACGACCCAAAGTCAGGAGAGAGTGTAAAAGGAAGCCAATTTATATTTTGTTTTCGTACAAAGAAAAAAATTTAGGCTACCAGATCAATGCATCTTGCTTCAGTTCAAAATATCGACAATTAAGAAGGCAGAAAATTTTGCAATGTGCTACAAAATATTTCAATTTGTTAGGCTACGATAAATACTCTTTCTTGAGGGTGCTGATGTAGTTAACGCGCTAACTGCAAAGTCATCAACATGAAGAGTTTTCCTTATTTACGCTAGTGTGGCGTTGTGTTAATTGTTTTTGGACGGTTTACGTGATGAAGGCATAACACTGATCACTGAACAGTATCGACAGCTATTGATACTCTTCTATACTAATGTACACTACACCACGGCGCCCTCCTTTATTGGTAATGTTAGCAGAATCGTCGGCGAAATTAATTAATAAAATGGCTACACATACAACTGAAGAAACTTAATGCGTCTTCTTAACACCAGATGCGCTACAACTATGCTATAAAAAAAGTGGAATGGTAGAGTTATAAAAAGAACTTTAGCTTTTCCGTCTACTCATTTCACCACATGTCCTCTCTATACTATCCCTTTTAACAAAAAGAAGTAACATCTTAGTAGCAGGCATTCATTGCCTGAGTGTTATTTCTTTTTATAAAAAAATACTTTTTCAGGTGTCTAATGTGATTCGAGTTGATATTGGAAACTAGACATCTTTAAAATAGTTGACGGATCATTCCAACCTGGTGCTTTTCTGGGTGCGGAAACTGAACACAAGACGAGACGAGTGCTAATGGGAGGAAGTTTCTTCAAAGACACATTAGGTAACGAAAATTCATTTTTATTTATTGTTCAGAAGATTTTATTTTCAACTTTTCACGTACTATTTTTGAAGTTGCTATGTGATGTACCAGTCCAACTGCCCTTTTCAAAAATTGATCAAAACGCGACCACTTGTAAAGCACATCTTAATCTTAATCTTACTATGGTAGACAGTCAGAAATAAAAAGTTTAAGTCAGAAAAATTTAATGATTTGAATTAAGAAATGAGATTTGATTCATATATGAATACATATTATCATATTTAAATAAATATCTGTAGAGAAGGAGATGTAATCACAGTTAAACCATTAATATTGGCAGTAATACATGTTTTGTCATAGTGCCTCCTTCTGGATGATAGTTGAATGATAATCTGCAATTTACAGAGAAATATATTTGCAAATATAAAATGAATATTAAAAAAGGCTTACGAAATTTATTTCCAAAAAAATTCATTAGACACCCTATACTCTAAACGTTATGAAGGAAACTGAGAAAAAGAGCAACAGATCAGACAATTATTTAAAATAGAGCCTGAATAAAAATAACCATAAATTACATACTATAAGGTCGATAAAATTAATAAATATATAATTATTTAAAATATGTAATTCGACTACCATTAAAGACTAGTTCAAAGTCTAGCAAAAATTAAATTTTTAGTTTTCAGCATTTGGGCAATTAATAAATAAAATATTTATTTATACAATTATTGTAACATATTTTTGATTTTACCAATTCATCAAGTCACTAAGATGTCATATCCTTTCAGACAGACTTTCACGAGCAACAGTTCATCCCAAAAAAAAAGGATTTCTTATAGTATTAAATTAACTTTCATAACAGGAAATGCTTGCAGGGCTCAATAGAACAAAAATAACTTTATTATTGTATATGGCTGGGTATGTTTGTGTGTGTTAATAAATATGAACACATGGCGTATAGTCCCAAGCAAACATCACAATAAAAGATTGAATGAAATTTCAAAGTTATGTGACATCAGGTGAGATTTGATTAGGGTCATTAGGATTAAGATTGAAAAAACGTGACAAAATAGTTTCTTGAGAAACAAATTTATTTATTACTTATGTATATGCCCTAACTTATTACACAGATGTTCTATTGAAAGAAATATATATTTACGACTTATTGTCAAAAGAATGGTAAACAATGAAGTGAAACGTTTTGAATCATTATCATTACACATTGCATTTGATATAAACTTTATTTGGAAATGTATACAATGTGTCTAGTTCTGACGAAACTTGAAACTGAATTGTGAAGGCAGACAAGGTTGGACTCATTATAAAAGACAGATTTCTGCCAACGATATATGACATCTTGGAACCGGCACTCAGCAGACTACACATTTGGACAAAAGATCCGTTGTATCTGGAGATCTATCTTATTAAGACTGAATTAGTATTCTTTACTAACGGATACAAAAATTCATATTTCAAATCATCAATGCCAAGAATCTGTGCATAATCCTGAACTTTTAATTCTAGTGGAAACGTTTTACAAGACTAGAAAAGCCTTGTTGGCTTTTTACTCACATAAAAGATCATTTGGAAATGGATGGTGGCTATATATCAGACATTGATTATAGAAAGCAGTGATCAGTACACATCTTTTAACATTGAATAAGACACAAAGGGTGGTACTGATGTAATAAAATCGATCCATCAGCCCAGTTTACTGATTCAACACAGGGACCAGAATGTGATCCGCAGTAATGCAATTTAAGTCTTCACGAACGACTCCAAATAGATGTTAGTACTAGGTCTACAGCATTTCCTAAAAATTTTGAGCTTCCGGTTCCATTCAAGTTACTCGACATTTTATACCGTATGTCAAAACAAATTAAGAGACTCTTCTCATAAACCCGTTCAATCAGCATTTTATAGATATTCTGGCTGCTATAAAGTGCAAAAAGGATAATCCGAAGTATGTTCTGACACACATTAAATCCTTGGCTCTATGTAGTGTAGATTCCAGGAAATGAAGGCATCCGTAGTGGTATGCGAAATCCGACAACCGGGTGTACCCTTGGACAGGTTGAACTTACAAAGCGATATCTGTATTATGTCAAATGAAATTTAAGAGGCAGCACTAAAAAGACTAGATGTCAGGTCACAATTGCTATTTGTAGAACGTCTAGACTACTTGGTGGTATTCCTAGCGGTACGGGTGGGCATTATCATAAAGAATGCACTGTATGATCTGTCAGAACATTCAGGATGCCCCTTCGACAATCAATGATTCAACGACGAGGAAAATAGTCGATTCAGTACTACTTATGCAATTTCCCTGCTCTGCAGGAACGTAAACTTAGTCATCTAGACAGTGGTTTTCTTAAGAACCTGGGCTCTCTCAGGAATGTCCTACGGATTGGCCTATTAGGATTAGTGGAAACTTCTGGTATTGGTTATCACGAGCTCAATTTCTATTGTTTTCTAGGAAGAAACAGGATATAGCTATTTCACTGGGTACCACAGTAAGCATTAGACTGTACCCGCTATATTCCATTGGGCTTCTCTTCCAACGGAGTATATTTAACATAATCTCCCATAATATAATTTTAGGTAGTTTTCAAGATTAAAAATGTATTGATATATTTGCTTTTGGATCCGTACAGAAATTGATATTGAACATTTAATAGCACAAATAGTACAATATTTAATTTTTTTTAAATAGTACCTCCACCAATAACTTTTTTTTCTATTAATCAAACTAAACTAAAATTAGTTAACACAAAAATGTGTTACTCATACCGCAAATTTATATGAAAACATGCTGCGTATGATTAATATACAATTACGAAAAATTACTCATACGCATCGTTCACTGAATTATTTTTTTATTATTTGTTCTTCATACGAGTATGCCTACTAGTGCAGAAATCATTGAAATAGAAAATAAGTAAACATCTATACATATTTTTCACGGAAATCTAATTTTTCCATAGAAATGTAATTTTTATATTTCAAAATATTAGAAAATTAACTTGAGCAAATATGGATGAATAATTTTAACTGTATATGGAAGTCCGCTCAATAATATTCTAATTTTTAAAAGTACTCTTTTATTAATGATATTTATTTATATATTATGAAATTTAAATTTGAAGTCCTGGTAAAAGAGAATTGCTTTTAATGAGTATATTAAAAATGTAATACGTATGAAAGCTATATTTTTTATTCAAATTTATTATTATTAGCAGGCTAATATGTTGTTATTGATGCTTGTGCAAGATGGAGCAAATAGAAATAAATCAGAGGATTTTATTTTATCATAATATTTTTATTTTACATTAGATCACCATCTTTAAAAAGCGCCACATTAACTTAAAATAATTAAAAAAGATAATTTCCAATGACCTTAACTTGTCTTCTCAAAGACACCTTTTTTGATATTTTGCACTAAAATTTACTATATCTTAAACATATATAAAAAAAGCTTTATGACTTTTTACAAAGAAAATAATTTCATATTAAACCGCAATAAATTATTTACTACAAAAAATCCCCTGAAAATATAAAATGCTGTCTGGTAATAGTCACATTATATTTTCTTATTGGGTAAAAGTAACAACTGGAACTAAATATAAAGGTTTATAACATCCGTAACTCAGACAAAAAATTTAATATTATAATTGAGTCCCATAGAGTTAAAAAACATAATTTTGACTTGTACCCGTAATTAAAATTTCAACCAACTTTGAAAAAATTCAATAAAGGATGCAATATATTTTCTTAATTTTTTTTTTTTTTTTTTATTTACTTTGATAACAAGAAGAATCATCCAGATTCTAGAGCATAAAGCTTATTTCATACTGTAATAATAATATGAAAAAATAGATAATATGAAAAAATGTGATAAAATGTGATATCATAAAAATGTCAAATGTTACGGAACAAATTTGATATCCCAAAAAATTATAAAATTGTTATACATACATACATATGTATATCCAATTTTTCATTTCATCAGATATTCATTTTACAAGAACAAGCCAACAAAACTAAATTGTCAAATATACACACATACTTATAATCTAATGAATATTCAGATTCATATTCTCAAATATTCGCGTGACATTCGGATTGCTATCCGCAAAATCCAGCGAATATTTTGATCCTTCAAAATACAATGAGTGCACGTAACCATTATATAATGGCACAAAAAATATTAATCTATAATAATTTTTAATAAGAAAAAATAATCAATAGTTTTGAAGTCACGCATTTCACAATGCACTATTCTATTTATTTTTTATACGCTTACGTACATACATATTTTTATTCATTGTGTATTAACTCTAAGTGGATAGACAATACCTAGAGTGTAAATTATGTATATACTGGGTTACAATCGAAAAACCTCCGTTCGTGTCCAAGCTCAGGCATTTTTTTCTTTAGTCGCGTGTTTACTTTATTTCAGCCACTTATAATTCGGTCTTGCCCACATTTGATGTCAAGCAGAGCAAAGATATTGTAACATTATGTCCAATACTTGGACCTATAAAATTTTTGACCCCTATAGTATACGGCAAAGGAGCCCAAGCGTACAATGTTGCTGCCAAAATCTGTTCGGACTTACAGACGGCGTTACATTAATTTTTTATCTATAAAGAATCAGAACACTTATGCTTTATGGGATCGAAAATTAATATTGCTGAGTTTACAAACCAACTTTTTAAGAAAAAAAAACACTGAAGATGGCACAAAATAAATTTTACACGAGATGAAGGAAATACTTACAAGACAAATGGAAAACACTTTCCACCTGTGGCAAAGAATATGAAAATTTAAAAAGTAAATTATCTTCATATGATATTAAGGCTAAAAATCAATCCTCAAGAGAGAAACATTGAATAATAAAAATTTGTATGACAGAAATTTTTGATTTGTTTAATTTTTTAAAATAACCAAATATAAATTTCATACAATTTTAAGATTAAAACCTCTGTTTCTACGAATATTGCTTCAAATACTCCAACTTGCAAATATAAAAAATTTACACTTGTTACATTATTAAGCCATGCAAAAGTATATATTTTAATTTTAAGTATTTATCTACTGAAATTGAAATTTTTGTTAGACCATCTCGAGTACAAATCGTTTATTTTCCTTATCCGACTAAGAATTTTTTCAAATAATATTTGGTATAAAAATAAAGAAGGAGATGCCAATCACTATGGGCTGCCCCGTCATCTGTAGAGAAAATTATTAATCGGAACTAAAAAATTAAATACTCCAATACTAAAATTTCATATTATTAATATATACATTGCTCAAAAATTATATCAAATACTTAAGCTAATGGTGACAATTTTCATTTAATTCCTCAAAACTTAATGACAATCTATAGACTTGTATAGCAGCTTAAATAATAAACATTAATACACAAAGCTTTAAAGTTATATTACCTCCCGAGCTATCCTAATACCTTCCTACAAACATTCCCATACTAATTTCTGCATTAATTAAGACCTTATTTTAAATTAATGCTGATATCTTTCGTCTTGAGCTGTGTAAATGATCTTCAAGAATCCGTAATTTTAAATGTTTTATATATTAATATGGTGCATGCAAATACATCTAATTTTAAATAATGTTAACTAAATGCATAAACATAGATAACAGCCTTCGAAATTAATTAGATTTAATTACAAAAACAAAATTGAACCGTTATTAAATGATTTATTATCACGCAAACATACATACGTATGCACCCATAAGCAGAAACAAGCTCAATACAAACACACAAATACACATTGGAGTGAACAAATGTGCGAACAAAACATGGAGTATTCAATACTTCCGGCTTATATTTAATCAACTATAGACCATGTAAACACAATACAATTTCAAAAAAAAATGTTTGTGACATACATACATATTTACATGCAAACATGTATTTACACGTTTTTGTTATATGTGTAAATTTATATTAAATAATAATAAGGCACTAAGTACTAGTGTTCGGTTGTATTAACTAAAATCCTTTAAACACTATCATTTATGTTTTTTTTTTGCAAATTTGCTATTATTAGCTTTTATGTACTGGGAGATTTATGTAGGAATATCTGCATGTACATATGTATGTTTGGATGAAGACATGTTGGCACATTAGTAAAGTTTTTATTCACTATAATTAAATACATTATTATCAATGACATCAACAACAAATTAATAGATTACAAATACACAGACCATAAACATTTAAATAAATGGTTTTTTAATGTAGTTATCAAATGTTCTTGTAATAACAACCGATTTTTATTTGCAGGTATTTTATCTCGATTTAAAAATTTAACGATTAAATTAAATTATAACTCTTCTGGTTTTTAAAGAAGTTTATGAATAACTTTTATTAGTTTTAGTTGCAAAAAAATTGAGCCACAGGAATCCAAAACAGGGATATATATATACTCGTGTATTTATATGTCAACAGTTCCCACAGCAACATGATTTCTGATGAACAGGTTTGTTAAAAGAATGTATAACCTCTATTGATTTCATTTTAGTAAAGTCTGATTCATTATTAAGATCTCATATATTATCGCCCCTAGTGTCTTCTAATGCGACTGCAGCTTATGTTTCATAATAAAATAGTTTTATCTTAAGACCCAGTCATACATTTCTGAGGATTACTTTATGAAGATAATTGGAGATCGAATATTTAAGGTTGCGATACCTGACTCACAAAATTTTTAAATGATGCTCTAATAGAGTAACAGGAGACGTTTTGACTCCTATACGGGTTTGGAGAATATGACACACCTGTTTATTATAAAATATTGATCTGAAGACACTACGTTAAATATAATAAAAGACGCTGAAAATTAATATTGAAAAAAAACTCGAACACATTCAAATGTCATGACTAAGTGGATTCCTGTAGTTTAGCAAAAATATGCTTGTTTAAACATTTTATTTTTTCATAGTAAAGTGACTATTAAGGTCTATTAGAGAAGCTTATGTTTACACTACATTCAACAGATTTAAAATTCAAGCTTGATTCGTCAAATCAAAAAAACCCTCAAATGCAAAAGATTAAAAAAGCAAATAAATTGTTGAATGGAATTAAAATGAAATATATAAAAAAATGAAATCCATAAATTCTCGTCGTAAATACATACAATTAAATATTTACACACGTAATTGACTTGGAAATCATAATATTTCGCTGTGTATTTATTATATATATTTTTTTTTATTTCATTTCTTAATTTTGAACTTTTAACATTCATGTTCATTTAGTATTTCGCAAATAAATACAAAAACAAAAACGAATGACATCCATAACTAATTTTTGTTATATTTAAATGCACATGATGTTGTCATTTACTTTTTGTCTCTCAGTGCAGTGACAATCAACATTTGTTGTTAATTAATGATAAAAACAAGTAAAAAAAATAAATAATCTTTCATGGATGAGTAAAAGTTTATGAAAAATTTACATTACATACATACATACATACAAACTGTATAGAATTTTATGTACAAATAACAACAATTTTATTTTAAATAGGTCAATTCAGCATGTTGGTGGAAAAAAGTTTATAAAATAAAAATATTTCAACGAAAATTGTTTTACCGTTTAAAAATTACCACTAAATCAAGTGCTTCAGAAACTTCATATCATAAACTCTGCAAGTTTTAAAAAATGAAATAAAGATTTAAAATCTTTGGAGATTTAAATATTTCAGTAAAATTCAAAAAAATGTGATTTTCACATTTTACGCGACAACACATATAAAAAACTTGAGTACCATCCACACCCACTAGGTCGCGACATTTTATATTATAGGGGCCATACTTGACTCTTGCCCTTAGCCATACACGAGAGATTTGAAGTCAATCACAGACGAAGCTGTAGAAACTGGTAGTGGATTGAAACATATTTCGATACTTTTTAAATATTATTTTCAAGAAAGAAATACAATTTCCTGAAAATATTATTGAAAGAGTATCGAAATATCAACAATTACATATAAAACTTTATTTAATCAGGCTTTATGCTTAAATAATATTCTAATTTAAAACTATAAAAACTGACCTTCGTTGACTAGTAGGTAGTGTACTAGACTCGTATTGCGAAGGTCCCAGATTCGAATCCTGCCACAGAACTCTGGCAGTTTGTGTTTGATAAATAAAGGGAGCGCACAACAAGCCTTCACTGGCTTAAGTGTATGTCGTATGACATGGGCTATCACACCCCTCCAATCAACCTTACCTAACCTAACCTGAAACTATAAAAACAATGTGCATTAAAACTTGATATCATTTCATTTTAAGTTTTATTTTTCAAAATTTTAATAGACTTTTGTTTCCACGACGACATCGAAAATGCTTAATTAAAATCGCACAATATTAAAAATAAATTCATAAACTGTACAAGATATTCCATTTGTTTTAACGGTTATTTATATAAATTCAAATTGATAATCTATATACGAAAAAATTATTTTTGACTTTGAATAATTTTTTGCAACTTTAAATGAATTAATGCGACTTTGCAATAATACTGCTCAAAAATGTTTAAGAAAGTACCAACTAGAATCTTCGTAAGGAATCTTCAACATGGCAAATATTGTCCTTCAGTTGAAGTCTTTATAATTGTTCATATTACGAGAAAAGAACTAAAGAAATCACTACTAACTGCTAATAAACTCAAGAGATTCTGCTGCTTTTAGACTTACTATTTTAAATATTTCTTCGCAAATGCAAAATTGCAAACATTCACTCATCTGTTTAAACTTTCCATATTGTTTTGGAAATTAGTTCTGGCGAACTATTCGAATGAGATAAAGGCTTAAAGATTTCTAAATAGATAAACTGTACAAAAATGCAATGACTGCAACTTGCCATTGTAGCAAAACAAAACGGAAGATGCTAAAAATGAATCCAGTTACGTGTGTAAAATTGAAAAAGTATAAAAATTTGCTCCTATGCTCTAATGAATATTTCATGCACTCCATTAGACTCCACATTAAGTCCCATGTGGTATAGTCTCATGCATTTCATTACAATCTCTGCATGTAAGCGCACCTATGATTAGTGAAACACAACAAAGATTTCAACATAACATCCCTTTCTACATAGATAATAAGGCCAAAGAAATTGTTGTTCCTTTTGGGCCGTACATAGACACAGTGATGTACGCTTCGGTGACAATGGTAGCATTCATATTTAGTTCTTGGCTCTACAAAATATGCTCATTCTTCTCTGTGCAAAATTGCAACCCATTATTATCATTAAGTGCATCATCTGTTTCGAATAAAAATTTTCCCATCTCTACTGCGCAAAGGCTGGCCAAATGCCTGTGGAGGTTTGTCCACATTTTTGTCTAGCCAGGCATCATTTAAGCGTATTGTTGTTTTCTGCTTTATTATTATTTTAGTTACACGTGACCTCAGCCAGCATTGGAAGTCATAAATATTTTACCATTTGGTTTTTCGTTTTTCACTTGCAGTTGTTTGTAATCAAGAAATGAAAAATACAATAATTCTTGCATATTGTTTGAAGTTTAGGAATTTGCAAAACAAATCGCCCCTTTAATGCAACACAGTCATATCTCAAAAAGCCTAAAAAGGAAGAATGGTTCTATAGCATTATCTGTAAACATAGAAAAAACCAACATTAAATATGACACTAAGCCAAAGTAATATCAAGAAGGGTTAAGTTAGAATATTTATCCTTTAATGTATCATTATATTCTATTAAAGGAGCAACGTTTTTAAAATTTTTCCAAAGAAATCTCAACCCTAAGACTTAAATCATTGAATAGAGATGGTACAGGTCAATTGAGTAACGAAATTTAAGTCAGTTATTTCAAGAAATGATTTTTTTTTTTTTTTTTGATATAAACGGCGTTTTTGAGACAAAAGCGCTACTTGAAGACAACAACAAAAAATAAACCCTGCAATATTGAGTTTAAGTCCACAAAGGGACTGCTTTTCTAAGGCGGTGTTCAGAGTTTTTTTATTGAATTTATCAATTATGCATATGAAATATTATTGGTATAACCAGCAATGAGCAGCATTAAAAAATTCTCTGAGAAGTTCAGAAATAGAACATGTGTTAATTTGTTGCTGATTTCTGAGCGAAAAGCAACATATGTAGGAATCTTTACTTTTTTATAGGCTCTTGCCATTTATAAAAAAATGTCGTAATTCGGAGAAATCAGAAACTCGAGGGGCAACAAAAGATTTAATGTAATAAAAAATAAGGTCGGAAGAAAATTATTTTTAAAAATTAGCACAAAACTAGCCTTTTCTCTATAGAAATTATTCTGTCAGTCAGTCTCCATTTACTTTCAACACAAAATAAAATAAATAAATATTTTAATTTTTTTTTTTTTTTTTTTTTTTTTTAACAGCAAATCAAAGGATTTTATAGGCATACATATCTGTCTAGAAATTTGTGTAGCTTTGTATAGAAATGAATAAGTTCTCCACTACTTGGTCTTTTGGAATTATAAGCTGAACAGCCCACAAGCTTTCCATTAATATTGAATCGATTATCGTGAAATAATATTAAGCAAACAACTCTGAACAATAGCGTTTTAAAAAACTAGCCACTCCGTTAACACCTACATGCCGCTCAAGCTCAAAATTTTTCCGCACATTTCAAAGGATTTTATAGGCATACATATCTGTCTAGAAATTTGTGTAGCTTTGTATAGAAATGAATAAGTTCTCCACTACTTGGCCTTTTGGAATTATAAGCTGAACAGCCCACAAGCTTTCCATTAATATTGAATCGATTATCGTGAAATAATATTAAGCAAACAACTCTGAACAATAGCGTTTTAAAAAACTAGCCACTCCGTTAACACCTACATGCCGCTCAAGCTCACAATTTTTCCGCACATTTTGTGGTTGTTAGGCACTAAATAAAAATTTGTCTCAAAGTCTGCATTCACTTTGTCTTACTCGAAGTGAGAGTGAAACCTTGATTTAATATCTATATAAACAAATATACATGATTGACAAGAAACTATAAATAACTGCTGTTGCCAATCTACTTTAAAGGCTGCAGATATAAAAGCGTTGAACCTTTAAAATAATCAGAAACCTATCTTAAATCTAATACATTCTACCTTTTAACCAGCAAAATGGACCTACAGTTAGCTTGGCCAAAATGTAGTATATAAAAAGAAGATATCATCTAAATACAAGTATTCTAATTATTCTATAGTTTCTGTTTTTGCCAAAAAAAAGTTGATAAAACATGCACATTGTCATAACTTTAAATATTTAAGAGCCATATAGCGCCAGACTCTAAAGGCTGATAATAAAAAAATATTTGCTGCGAATCAATTGATCCATTATGTATACATTTATACTTCAGTCATGAGCAAATACTGAACTGAAACCATTAGCACATTTGCTTGGTGCAAAATGATTGAAAATATCCATGTATTTATTTAAAAAATTCTAGTATAAAACCTTATTTCTTGTATAATTTATCAAATTCATATCTCATGTGTAGAAGTTTCAATCAATAACTCTAGAAAAAAAAAACAAAATCACATCTTAAAAATTCTAATGTTTTAGAAAAAAAAATCCAAGGTTATACAATGTCTTCATACATTCATTTTCCATACTTTTTTACACATAAGTCCTTAGAGTACGTAAAAGCACACATACATACATACTATATCCCTAGAAATACAAACAACGATTAAACTAATTCATAAGTCGTTAGTCTTTGTCGTCTCTGTTGACATTTGATGTTTAAAATACATGAAAAACGGCATCAAAAAAGGAAGAAAAAACTTAACTCTAACAATCGAAGAAAAGAGTAAAAAATATAACTTTTTGTAACAAAAACTTGCTCGTATAGAACAAGTAAAATATTAGATAGTAGATGCTAGAGCTGAAAATGAATTGTATAACGTGAGTGCTTTTACACTTGGTAAACTGCCGTGTATATATACAAACAAGCCGTCATGTATACAGGGACAAAGAAAAACATTAGTGGCACAAGTAAAATATTTCAGGATTCCCTTGCAAATATTTCCGTTTTTGTTATTCATGTAATTTTTTGTGCTTTATTTATATCTGGTTCCCCTACAGCATTCATCTCTTACATACACATATGCATGTCTACATGCTTGTGTGCATATTTGCTCGAGTATTTGCACTTGTGTACATACATCACACACATACTTACGTATATTTATGAGAATATTTATATGAGTTTGTGCTCAAATCTTCTTGTGAAAATTTTTTAAAAGTAGTTAAAGTTTGCTTAATGTTCTTGTCCCCATGGTGTTTAAATAATTCGCATTGGATACAAATGCTGACCCCTCTTGCAATTTCTCTTTAGCTCTCTCTCTATCTTTTTTAAAAGAAGAATTCACACTTGAATTAAACTTTTTAAAATTTTTGAGACACTAATAATGTTTGAAATTTGTTTAAAGAGAGAGGAGAGAGATGCCAAGTTGCCACAAAAGTACGAAAAGTTGTTTATTTTAGCAATTGATAACTCAACTGAGGTTCAGTTGTCATTCATAATCGACCTACTTTCTTTTGTATTCGAGATGCAGTCAAATGCACGACCAACTAAAAGAAGTGTCTAAATGGGCGCAGTTTTTCGCCCTTCATCTCTTTTCGCTTTGGCTAAAATCAGCAGAATATCTCCTTTAAAAATGGATATGATTGCTATAAAACCTCCTTTACTTTATCCTTTTTTTTTTGATAGTATTTGTGACAAGTTCTTAAGAACCACGTTACCTTTTCCCTTTTGATTTGGTGCACGGCACATACAATTACCTACGCTCATAAAAATTATTATACTGTAACTAGGAATAAATCTTACCTGGGAAATTAAACAGAATATATTCTGGAATATATTTATATTTTTTATATTGAAATTGATTAGAAAGACTTACACGAAGCTTATTTCATAAGCAAACTCTATTACGTAGGACTTGTCGCATTGTTCAGTTAAGCTGTGAAAATTTTTAAGTTTTGCTTATTGGCTCATTTCAGATTTTCTTTGCTAGATCTCTCTTCTGAATTGTCTAATTATACTAATTTGGCTTACTATCTTATATATGTTCAGTATATATATTTTTCAATTAACAATATTAAATTCAACAGAAATTTTATAAAATGGCTCTTTGAACCCAAAAAGGGGACGGTAATATATAAAACATTAAGGAAATATGTTATTTAGTTTTATTTTGTTTAAAAACGAGGTTTTCAGGTTTATTTCTTTAACGAATTCTAAGAATCGTGTTAAATTTCATTTTAATAAAATTTTCGTTTAGGAATAAACTATCATGAAAGCTTACGTCTCCGGGAGATCTTTCTGCAACTAAAATTAACTAACTTGTTATGACAAGAAAGTTCGTACTAACATTTATTTGATTTTCATTTTGAAGCTAATATGAAATTTTATAATTTTTGAGTTCGTGGGAAGAAGGTGTGTGATTGGTTTTGTGTAAGAAAAAATTACAAAGTTCAAAAAACTACCCTTTTCCAGGTTATGAAACTTCAAACACCTCTAACAACCTCTGAAATGTACACCTTTATATACCTAGTTCTATTTAACCTGATAGTTACGTCCTCAAAAAAACTCTCATAAGAAATTCTCTACGAAATACAGGTTGCAAAGATTCTGGGTGTTTCTGCGGACAAGCCTGTTGATTTCGTAGCTTGTGTTTGTTTTTAAAACAAACAAAAAAATTTATATAAAAAATGTTTAAAAATCCATTGTTGTTGTAGTTTTTCCTTTCTGGATGAATATTTCTCTACTTAGAATGATATTTGCAATCTTCAACTTACGAGTATTAATAGATCCAGGAACTTAAACAAATTTTGAAAGTGGAACTAAATAATAGATATTCTTTTTTGCCAATAATTTAATTTCATAAATACAACCAAAACGGCAACGCTGACCTTAATTAAAATGTGTACTATATTAGATATAAAAAATCCATTGCATATTTTTTTGGATATGCCAGCGAGTGAATAGACAGTAACATGGTGCGTATGAGTTTTCATTTTTTATTTCTTATTGCACTATATAAACAAAGAAGGTAAGACTGCCTCTCTTTTCTCACATAATAATATTTGACAAAAAAGGAGATCTTACGTTTATAATATCCTTGTTCTTTAAAAAGCCTCTTTTTCTAAATATATTGAAATTTATTTTTCAATTAGTAAATTTTTTTTTTTTTTTTCACGCTAATATATGTTTATTGTATCTTCAAATAATTGAACTAACAATAAGTGTTCAAATCTTAAATATATAAATAATTATTAGGCCCAACCAGTGTCGGACATAAACTTAGTGATAATAATTAATAATACATAAAATTCATGTTACGCACAAAAAATATTTTCAAAGAATTTCATCTGGAGAGTTGCGTATTAATGCCGTAGTGTCCCTCTTTTTTAAGCGGATGTGTCCAGGAAAGTTCAAGATGTTACGAGCAAGGGGATTAGGATGGAACTCGAGTTTTGTTAAATATTTTCCAGCATATTTTGCAATTTCAGCGGTCACAAGTGGCATATTTAAATCACGATGTAAAATAGAATTTTTCAAGTACCATGGAGCCGTAGTTATTAACCTTAATATTTTGTTTTGCATTCGTTGGATTCTCTCTACATTGGAAGCTGAAGCAGTGCCCCATAGCTGAATTCCGTAACACCATATCGGCTTCAAAAGCGACTTGTATATTAAAAGTTTACAATCTAGACTGAGGGTAGAATTTCTACCAATCAGCCAATGTATCTGGGTTAATTTAAGCTTCATTTGTGTCAGCTTAGAGTCAATGTGGTGTTTCCATGTAAGCCGTCGGTCGAGGTGAATACCAAGATATTTCACATGTGAATGTTGAGGAACAACTTGATTGTTGATTTGAATGGGGGAACAAGTATCTCTTCGTAGGGTAAATGTAACATGAACACACTTTTGTTCATTTACTTTTATTCTCCATAAGTTCAACCACAATTCCAACAGGTTAATATGTTGCTGAAGATAACGGGATGCCTCGTGAGGGTTTTCATGCATACTAAGGCAGGCTGTATCATCGGCAAATGTAGAGGTGAGGATATTACTGCTCAAAGGCATATCACAGGTATAAATCAAATACAAAACTGGCCCCAGTATACTCCCCTGAGGCACCCCAGATGAAATGGTTTCGGGCACACTCATGAAGTCTCCTTCCACGACAGTGAACTTCCGGGCAATAATGTAACTTTCCAAAAGATTTACAATGTTTATTGGTAGATATGTCTTCAATTTTAGAATTAGGCCTTCATGCCACACTTTATCAAATGCCTGAGAGACATCAATAAATAGGGAAGAACAATACTTTCTTTCTTCAAATGTTCTTCTTATGAAATGAACCAATCTATGACATTGTTCAATGGTGCTGTGCTGACTTCTAAAACCAAATTGATGGTCCGGTATGCATCCATTATCAGCTAGAATTGGGGACAATTTTGTCATGAGAAGTTTTTCAAAGAGCTTCGAAATTGTTGACAGCAAACTTATTGGCCTATATGACTCAGCCTTGGTAAGATCTTTACCCGCCTTTGGAATCATTTTGACCATGGCAAGTTTCCAGCTGTGTGGGTAATACTCCAGTCGTAAAATGCCATTAAAAATAAATAACAGGATTCTAATAGCAATACGAGGCAACTGCATCAGCATCTTGTTACTAATTCCATCAATACCCGGGGCCTTCTTTGGATTGGTTTCAGCAATTAGTTTTTGTACATCAAGCATCTTAAACTTTATAGGTCGAGGGGGTAGAGCAACTACGCTCGGCAAATCAACAGCACCAGTACATGTGTTTGGGGTAAATACGTCTTTTAAATGACCAGCTAATATGTTACCTTTTTCAGTATTAGTTCTTGCCCAACCTCCGGTAGAAGTGCGCAGGGGTGGTTTATACTCAACGGGTGTTTTAAGCTTTTTAGCAGCGCGCCACAAGGAGTAACTAGATGCTGCAGTGACATCGAGACCTTCCAGGTAGTTCTTAAGAGAAGCAGATTTTTCAGCTGAGAGCAACTCTTGGAGTCGTTTAGTGCATTCTCTAAGTCTGATTTTATGTTGGGGCGATCTGTGCTGTTGCCATTCCCTTCTAGCTCTTCTTTTTTCACATACGAGACGTTCAATGTCCGCAGAATAAATTCTATTAAACCCAGTCTGCGGATGGGAGGTAGTGGCATGTTTAGCAGCCTGTTTAATATTCTCGGTAAGATTGGCAATGTTAAGTTCAATATCATCGGGAGTTCTAAGCCTGATGTTTTCCGTACAATGACTACTGAGATATTTTTTGAACCCCAGCCAGTTAACACGATGTATCATCTTCACATATGGGTCAGGTAAGTCACTTCTTAGTGGGCTACAAATTGTAACGATCGTGGGAGAGTGATCGGAGGAGAGATCATGTGAAGCTTCAACATGAATTAAATCCCTAGGGATATTTTTCATGACCCCAAAATCTATAACATCCGGAATTTTTTGTATGTCAGTAGGCCAGTAAGTGGGCTCCCCACTAGAAATGACATCCAAATCCATTTTTGAAATTGTGTTGAACAATGCTCGACCTCTAGGAGTAATAAGACGCGACCCCCAGAACGTATGCTTTGCATTGTAGTCTCCAGCTGCTACGAAACAAGGGCCAAGAGTTTTGTAAAAATCCTCGTATTGATCTTCACTGATTGAAAATCTGGGAGGGGAGTAAACTGATGAAAGCACAAGATTTGAACAAAAATTTTCGATGCAAATATTTGTTGCTTGTAGATGGTCTTCACAAGTGTTCTCAAGAATATAGTGCTTGAGTCTTGACTTTATTAGAATTGCTGATCCTCCACATGCTCTTCCTCTCGGGTCCTTTGTATCATATAAGGTGTAGCCACTAATTTTAAAAAGGCTTCTCGAAGTCAAATGAGTCTCAGATACCAACATTACATCAATATTCTTCACCGTGAGGAAGTGCTCTAGTTCGTTTCTATGTTGGCGAATGCCGTTAGCGTTCCAGAAACATAACTTTAACGTGTTCATGGCTTGTTAACTAATGCTAGAAGCAGAGTGTTCTGCATTCGCAGCATTTCTTGCATCATGCTAGTCATATTTGTCGTAAAGTTGCTTATAGTTTGCACCAGATTATCAATAGTAGCTTCAAGGCGATTGAAATTAAAGCTTGCATTTGCGTTTGTTGTATTGTTTGGTGGTGACACTTTTTGAACGGGAATAGAGTTGATCTTCACAGCGTCAGCATACGATACATGTGAAGTGATTGGTTGGGCCATTAGGGGATGAGTAGCGGAGTACGTATTTCCTGCTTGAGCTGGAGTTACTTTAGGCTTTTGGGTCATAGCTTGTTTCACAAAAGAGAATACAGGACATCCTCTGTAGTTAGCAGTGTGATTACCTCCACAATTACTGCACTTTTTTTCCTTCTGGTCCTTCGACTTATTGCAAATAGCAGTGTTGTGTAATTCACCGCACACAACACAAACAGACGGTAATTTGCAATAAGTTTTCGTATGGCCATATTCTTGACAATTATGGCACTGTACGGGTCCTGAGCGCTTGTGTGGTTCTTCGACTGTAATTTTCCGGTATAACAGATATTTTAAATTATAAATTGGATGGGTCTCATTTTTCTTCAATTTTATATCATTCGGCTCCAATTCAACGCGAAATAAGGGTTGGGGGATCTTCTCCCTGTTTATTATGTTAGAGACATTCTTTACCTTAAATCCCTGGAGGGTGAGAGCATCTTTAATTTCCTCAGGAACTACATAAGAATCTATGCCTTTCAATACGATCTGTAGGCCTTTAGCACTCTTAAGCTGGAATGTGTAGAAACTTGTTTTATTTTTTTCGAATTCGTTAACCATTTTGCGGAAGTCTTTTTCATCATATATTTGAACTTTTGTTTCATCAATGTTACCACGTTTTATTGGAACAATGTGAAATGACTTTTCACCAATGGCCGAGATTAGTTTTTTAATAAGTGTGTTCGAGTTTTTTTGTCTCAGATAGATTGGTGGTGGTTTTGAAGTTTTTTTCGAAGATTCTTCGGGTTTATCGCTGTCATCTTGTAATATTTTAAACCGGTTTTGACGATTAGCTGAGGCGGCGTCGTTGTCTCTGGATATTTTCGGAACAGATGAGATTTTGGATGAATTTGGGCTTCGCCCGCGCTTTACTACCGTTACATATCTGTCCATTCCGACAGGCACTTTAGGTTTTTGAATATTATCGTCCATTGTGATAACTGGGTAAAGTGATGAACACGAGCCCAGAGCGGATAATGGCGCTGACTTAAATAACGATGAACTAGGCAATGGTAATATTACCGAATCACTACTTGGCATCGGAGTAAGCGAATTTGATCGCTCACGTAAAATTGGCTTTGCCGTTAGAAAAAGACTGTCATCCAATTTTTTCTTTTTATTGTTTGCATTAAGAACTTCAGAACTCACAGTAAAATAGGCATTTCTGCCGTTAGAACTCACTTCACAATTTTTTGTTTTTGAGGTACTCATGAAGAGTATTCCTCAGTCACTTTGTTTGTGTTTTTTGTTTTTTTGTTGTTTCAGTTTATACGAAAAATATTATTAATGCAAGTAAAGCAAATTTAACAAAAACTGTACTTATTACGAATCAGTACTTATTACGAATATTTTTTTTTTTTTTTTTGTATTTTTGTTTGCTTAGTATGTGAAAAAAAAAAACTCCGCTAACACGTCTGTTCACTACGAAGGTTCAACAAGACTCCCAATTAGTAAATAATAAATAATTATATATTATTTGGTTAATAAAACTTATTCTATTGTTGTTGTAGTTTTTCCTTTCTAGATGAATATTTTTCTACTTGAGTAATTTCTGTAGTTTTCCACTTATTAATAGATCCACGAACTTTAACTTTAACAAATTTTACAAATATTACCTCAAATTATTTCAAAAATTTCTTGAATTTTCGTTTGTTTCCGATTTAAATTTAATTTAATTGTATTTAATATTTTTGGATCTATTTTGTTTAATTCTATTCTCATATAGTAATAATTAAATTTCATCTTTAAAGTTTTATCAGCACCTATAACCATTCTACTATATTAATTGCATGTCCTTGAACAACAAGAAAAGTACATGTTTATAAATTTATTTATTTGAATAAGTTTCTTTTTTTATATTCAAATTTATTGATTGTAGTAAAGATGCTTGCTTACTATTTAATCCATGTTTGTGTATGAGTTAAGGCGTTTACATATGAATTTGAGAAACAAATACGTAAACTTTTAGAAAACTAGTCCATGTGGAATGCACTTTTCACCTTAAAATTCATGTGCATGAACAAACTTCGGAAAATAATTTCCTTCATTGCTCCTCTGTGTAAATAACTTTAAATTGAATGCAATCCACGATCATGCGGTAACGGTTCAAACCAGTGGAAAACTTGAAATATTCATACCATAAATATTAAAAAAAAACAAGTGAGTGTGATATGCATGTACGGTAGTGGTTAATCTTATAAATATATGTTTCATTTAGTACAAAATTTTTAAGAGATATTTTTTATGTGAACGTTGCATTTGGAAGGAACAGATTTGTAGATTTTTAGTGTTGAATTACTGGGTTTTTCTCATTTTTTGATGATGAAAGATGAAAAATAGGATTTAATAATTTTCCTAAATACTTACATTTGTTTTCTCTTTAACTGACTTAAAATATAAGGAAGTTATATATCCAATTATATACTTTTACTCCCATCTATACCTTTTTTACGTCATCTGGGAAGTTGGGGTTGAGAAAATCCTCATGCAACCCATGAGAAATAAATGCACCCACAACGAGCAACTGTTGCGTTCGGATTTCAGGGAGCGTAATTTTGCCTTACTTTTTTTAAAATTACAGTGACTGTGAACATCATTCGTTATACGATTATTATAACGGAGTCTTTGTAGGTTCAACTACACGGCATGGATCTGGACGATATATGGTTTTAGAAAGATGGTGCCACATCGCGCATGTAACAATTGATTTATTTCAGCAACAATTTCTAGCACAAATTACTTCAGGAAATTCTGATGTCAACTGTGAATCTTTTTGTCTTTATTTTTAATTTTGTTAAATCTCAGATTTATGCACTAGAAACAATTTCTAGCTCAAATCCAAATTCCAACGCGTTTTTGGTACAGCCATAACTCTGAAAAAGTCATAAAAAATTTCATGGAAAGGGTAATGACTTGTCATCAGAGCAGTGGGGGCCATTTTAATGGATATTTTATTCTATATTTAATTGGAAAATGTCTTCTCTACAAATCAATAAAAAATCTATTTTTAAAAAAATAAGTGTTTTTATTTGAAAATTGAAAGTGCATTCTTACTGAGACACCCTTAACAAACATTGCATTGTTTGTCATAGACAAACTTCGTTGTAACCAAAATGAATATAATTTTCTTGCAACAAATAAAAGTAGGCAAGACTGCATTTATTTCGTTATCTTGAAGCATCGTATGATATCGCTTCTTATAAAGTTTACTAATATACCATAATTTTTATCGCTTTGTCAAAAAATGGTAATTATTTATTTGAACGGCTTGGAAAATTTGTTTTATTCGTTATAGTCATAGAAACGTAAAAGCCTTGTTGAAAAAATTTTGTTTAAGCGAAAATTCGCTATAATCAAAAAAATATTATAATCGTAGTAATTCCAGTAAAGATAAGTTCCCAAATAAAGTCATGGAAATACTGAGATTAGGAAGTAGTTGGATCATTTCCAATGATTTGAACACAGGATTGTCATTTTTGGTTCCTATTCACTGAATAGGAAACTATCTGTTTTATGTTGGGAAAAGTAATATTTTTTTGCAAAGAAAATAATCTCTTATTAAACAAGCAATGGCTGCTTAAGGAGACTTAACATTTGTAGAGGACACAAATTTGCCAATTACTACAATTTTTTCCTGGCGTAAAAGTAATTTCTTCATTTATCTAATGAAAATAATACATTTTTTCATTTGTATTTTAGGATATAAGTATTTTTGATACAAAAGAATTTGAGTTTAATAAGTTTGTATGAATAATTCATATTGTCAATAATAATTTTGCCACTTTAACTTCTTAGGAAATCAGACAGCGCCAACGGAATTTTTAAAGCGACTAAGATGTTGTTCCATTTTTCACTGGGAATTTGTATGAAATATTTGCATCAGATTGTTGGAACCGGAGAAGTTCTTTGTTAATAGGCGGTGTATGTTGTTAATAGGCAGGTGTACGTATATAAAATAGTTGGCTAACGTGCGATCATACTCCCTATTATTTATTTGTTTATTTTATTTTTTTCTATTTTGCTTTGGATAAGCTCGTAATTTATTCTTTCTATATAAATTTTTTTATTCCTGTATGCGGTATTTGTTTATGTCTTGCTTGAATTTTGTGATACAGTCGAATCCTGATAAGCAAAACTCCAAAAATTTTTATTCAAACGGACTTCATTTAAATAAATAAAGTTTTCTTCGATTGCTTTTGAACCGAATGCAAAATGTATTGTACATACTAAAAATAAAACAAATGTAGGATTAATTGCTATTGCTCTTGATGTGAATCTACTTTAAGTATATGAGGAAAATGCCCTTCCAGCGTGGTTTGTCAAAATTCTATAAAAATATAGCTTGTCGATATCGTTATCGTGGAGTATTGTGTCAAATACTCGTTCAAAGAACATCGAGTTGTTACTTAATACAAATATATGCTAATCTTGAATACGGATTTATTTTATTAAATGAAATTTTGTCGGTTACATATAATACGATTAGGCTAAGCTCTGATTTTTATATAATCATGCACTTATGCACATAGAATGACTTTCTTTGAAACGGCTTTCCGTTTAAGTGGACTTTGTTTTAAGAGAAGTAGGATAATTTAAAATTTGTCAAAGCTTTTAGTTAAGCGCTTTTATTTTCAGCAAACCGATTTTTATTTAAGAGGCGTTCATCTATCCGAATGCGACTGTACATATTGCAACAAGTCTTATATCTTAAAAACTATGTTAAACAAAAATATTTTTTACTGACTTCTTTTTATTACAAACATTTATTTATAAGTAAATTACATGTGTCGTGTTACTAAATTAATTTTGTATGTAGCATACAATTTCATACAGCTACCAGAGGTATAATAATAACAATATTTTCCTACCACTTAAACTATTTAAATCTCATACAATTTATTAAGAAACGTATAGTTATAAAACGAATGTGGGAATTTTTTGTTATTACAACTCCTTAAGTCCATTAAGACTAAAATTATATAAGCCAAGAGAATTATTAACTTAAATATCACATTACAAACACTTGTATAGTCATTAAAATTTCGGCTCTGTACAAAATTATATTTGGACACGTTTTCTCAATAGTCGAAATATTTTTGTATACGTGTGTGTGTATAGACAGATTGCACATATGAAAGGGAAAAAGTTCTATTAAAAGAAAATAACACGTAGAAAAATATCCTTGAACAGACGGACGCTGTGGTTTTTAAGAATATTTCCATAAATATATTAGATAATAATTTCTAGAGCAAAATATATGGATTTGGGTTACACTTGTTTATTTCAATGGCAACAATATTTTTTTTAAACTCATTTAGTATGAAAGCTATTAATATATGCCTTGATTATGACTACTGATCCTTCAAATTAATTCAATAGAAGTTTTATTTAAAAATTTAATGTGAATTTTCTAGATTTATTATGGGAAAATAAAGTATTTGTGCTGATTCAAGAAAAACTTTAATATCAATTATTCATTTATTTCTATTCCACAATTCATCAAAACTTTCTATATCGAAAAAATTAGGAAACTGGTAAGTACTTGGTTTTGAAGACGTTTCTGCTATGACATAATAAAAGCAAAAAAGGGTGAAATGCGCAGAATTTTTCTGGATGTAGCATAAAATACGTATAGCAAAATCTGGATACAATGCACCCACTAGGCCTTATGGAATTTTTTTACTAGTGGTAGGCCTTAACAGCATTAACATATGTTGCGTATTTCCTGAGCTACAATCGTCTGTGAACCCACTTTCTGTGAATCTTCTGGTTGGATACCGCTCAGAACCTTTGACTTTATTTACTATATGAACGTCTATCTGTTTGAAGGGCATTAATATTCACTACATTGATCATTATAAATCTTTAGGGTTTTTTTAGAACCTAGAATAAACTTCATTAAATTTTATCAAGCATTGTTGGTATCTTGAAAATGTTCTATACGCTGACATGTTATCTTCCACTCTTTATAAGAAAGACTTTGGTTTAGTCGTTAAGCCATCAGAATTTTATTCTGGAATATTTTTTTATTTAGGTCAAAACTGTATGATCATATAGCTTCACTTAGAAGAACGTTATTAGATTGCGGCTTCAATAGGCGAATGTTGGTCATGTTTTACAATATAATGGAATCTGGCAGTCTAAAGTACCTGCTTGACTAATTTGCCATATTTATCCCTAATAAAAGCAAAACCATTTGTTATATGAGTTGCAAGAATATGGAACTCTTGCACACCAAATTTTACTTGAAAATTTATAAAAAACCAAAAACCAAAGCTCTTACATTTAAACTCGAAAATTATAATCCTTGCTTAGGAGATAACTAAGCCTTAGCATTAGCTTTATTAGTATACTTTGCTTGCGAATATTTAAGTTTTGTTATTTATAGTAAATTTGACAAATTTTGCAATTAAAACATTACAATGAAATTCATGAAAAAAATTTTGCTTTAAGGAAAGTTTAAAAATTATTTTTATATGAAAATAATTAATATAATCTTTTTATAAATCATAGTTATAGTTTTTATAATATCATATCTATACTAAAGCTAAAGGTAATAATAAAATTATCTTTCTTAGTGTGTACCAATGTGTTCAACTGCCACAGGTATCCTTTAATAACAAGTGTTTTCAAATAAAATTCAAGGCTATTACTTATATGTCAACAAAAATAATGACAATATTTAAAACAAAAAACAATAATAAAAATGAACAGACACAATCCCATTAAAAAGACACAAGCTCACTTACGTTCTTATATGCAAAACTGTTAATACCACCTTCTTCGATTGCTTGAACAACAAATTTACATTTTGTTCAAGTTTATTAAAGCCCTTTGGGTATTTAATCTTTGTTTTTATTTTTTATTCCGGCTCTAGGTCATATATTAAATAAAACTTCTTTTTTGTTTTATTTAAATTTTTATTTTTTATTCCATATTTCGATCACCATCGGTTCTCTTCTTCAGGAATTTAAGTAAAGCAAACTTTTATCATATTTTATAAGGCAAATTACATGTGATAGTTATCAAAGAACAAATTACAACAAAGACAAATGTGTAAATCATTCTGACAAACACTAGCAGAACGGAACAACATGCTGTTTTCGAAAGCCGCTACACTTTCATCATCAGCGTTCTTGTGTTTGGTCCACTTCTGTGGTGTCAGTTGATGTATATTTCAGCTATTTATACAAATTTTCACTGTAAATGTAATACGAGAATTGTTTTTTTTTTTGATTCATCGTATCACAATTTGTGAAAAGCTTTTTTTGTAATGAAAAGCTCTAATTACACATCACTAACTTACAACAGTCTTGCCATTATTATTTATTCTTTACCAACCATACACATGCTTATTTTTTAATTTGCTTATATTTATTTTTTACTTATGACAAACCTGTTTGGTTTGTTACTATAAGTATGTATATTTTATTAATTTCATATTGATGTTCTTCGGCGTGCCTTCCGTTAGTTAAGTATATATTTGTTAATTTTTCCGACCTAATGATATGTAATCTTTGTTTTTATTTTTTATTCCGGCTCTAGGTCATATATTAAATAAAACTTCTTTTTTGTTTTATTTAAATTTTTATTTTTTATTCCATATTTCGATCACCATCGGTTCTCTTCTTCAGGAATTTAAGTAAAGCAAACTTTTATCATATTTTATAAGGCAAATTACATGTGATAGTTATCAAAGAACAAATTACAACAAAGACAAATGTGTAAATCATTCTGACAAACACTAGCAGAACGGAACAACATGCTGTTTTCGAAAGCCGCTACACTTTCATCATCAGCGTTCTTGTGTTTGGTCCACTTCTGTGGTGTCAGTTGATGTATATTTCAGCTATTTATACAAATTTTCACTGTAAATGTAATACGAGAATTGTTTTTTTTTTTTTTTTGATTCATCGTATCACAATTTGTGAAAAGCTTTTTTTGTAATGAAAAGCTCTAATTACACATCACTAACTTACAACAGTCTTGCCATTATTATTTATTCTTTACCAACCATACACATGCTTATTTTTTAATTTGCTTATATTTATTTTTTACTTATGACAAACCTGTTTGGTTTGTTACTATAAGTATGTATATTTTATTAATTTCATATTGATGTTCTTCGGCGTGCCTTCCGTTAGTTAAGTATATATTTGTTAATTTTTCCGACCTAATGATATGTAATCTTTGTTTTTATTTTTTATTCCGGCTCTAGGTCATATATTAAATAAAACTTCTTTTTTGTTTTATTTAAATTTTTATTTTTTATTCCATATTTCGATCACCATCGGTTCTCTTCTTCAGGAATTTAAGTAAAGCAAACTTTTATCATATTTTATAAGGCAAATTACATGTGATAGTTATCAAAGAACAAATTACAACAAAGACAAATGTGTAAATCATTCTGACAAACACTAGCAGAACGGAACAACATGCTGTTTTCGAAAGCCGCTACACTTTCATCATCAGCGTTCTTGTGTTTGGTCCACTTCTGTGGTGTCAGTTGATGTATATTTCAGCTATTTATACAAATTTTCACTGTAAATGTAATACGAGAATTGTTTTTTTTTTTGATTCATCGTATCACAATTTGTGAAAAGCTTTTTTTGTAATGAAAAGCTCTAATTACACATCACTAACTTACAACAGTCTTGCCATTATTATTTATTCTTTACCAACCATACACATGCTTATTTTTTAATTTGCTTATATTTATTTTTTACTTATGACAAACCTGTTTGGTTTGTTACTATAAGTATGTATATTTTATTAATTTCATATTGATGTTCTTCGGCGTGCCTTCCGTTAGTTAAGTATATATTTGTTAATTTTTCCGACCTAATGATATGTAATCTTTGTTTTTATTTTTTATTCCGGCTCTAGGTCATATATTAAATAAAACTTCTTTTTTGTTTTATTTAAATTTTTATTTTTTATTCCATATTTCGATCACCATCGGTTCTCTTCTTCAGGAATTTAAGTAAAGCAAACTTTTATCATATTTTATAAGGCAAATTACATGTGATAGTTATCAAAGAACAAATTACAACAAAGACAAATGTGTAAATCATTCTGACAAACACTAGCAGAACGGAACAACATGCTGTTTTCGAAAGCCGCTACACTTTCATCATCAGCGTTCTTGTGTTTGGTCCACTTCTGTGGTGTCAGTTGATGTATATTTCAGCTATTTATACAAATTTTCACTGTAAATGTAATACGAGAATTGTTTTTTTTTTTTTTTGATTCATCGTATCACAATTTGTGAAAAGCTTTTTTTGTAATGAAAAGCTCTAATTACACATCACTAACTTACAACAGTCTTGCCATTATTATTTATTCTTTACCAACCATACACATGCTTATTTTTTAATTTGCTTATATTTATTTTTTACTTATGACAAACCTGTTTGGTTTGTTACTATAAGTATGTATATTTTATTAATTTCATATTGATGTTCTTCGGCGTGCCTTCCGTTAGTTAAGTATATATTTGTTAATTTTTCCGACCTAATGATATGTAATCTTTGTTTTTATTTTTTATTCCGGCTCTAGGTCATATATTAAATAAAACTTCTTTTTTGTTTTATTTAAATTTTTATTTTTTATTCCATATTTCGATCACCATCGGTTCTCTTCTTCAGGAATTTAAGTAAAGCAAACTTTTATCATATTTTATAAGGCAAATTACATGTGATAGTTATCAAAGAACAAATTACAACAAAGACAAATGTGTAAATCATTCTGACAAACACTAGCAGAACGGAACAACATGCTGTTTTCGAAAGCCGCTACACTTTCATCATCAGCGTTCTTGTGTTTGGTCCACTTCTGTGGTGTCAGTTGATGTATATTTCAGCTATTTATACAAATTTTCACTGTAAATGTAATACGAGAATTGTTTTTTTTTTTTGATTCATCGTATCACAATTTGTGAAAAGCTTTTTTTGTAATGAAAAGCTCTAATTACACATCACTAACTTACAACAGTCTTGCCATTATTATTTATTCTTTACCAACCATACACATGCTTATTTTTTAATTTGCTTATATTTATTTTTTACTTATGACAAACCTGTTTGGTTTGTTACTATAAGTATGTATATTTTATTAATTTCATATTGATGTTCTTCGGCGTGCCTTCCGTTAGTTAAGTATATATTTGTTAATTTTTCCGACCTAATGATATGTAATCTTTGTTTTTATTTTTTATTCCGGCTCTAGGTCATATATTAAATAAAACTTCTTTTTTGTTTTATTTAAATTTTTATTTTTTATTCCATATTTCGATCACCATCGGTTCTCTTCTTCAGGAATTTAAGTAAAGCAAACTTTTATCATATTTTATAAGGCAAATTACATGTGATAGTTATCAAAGAACAAATTACAACAAATTACCCTTTGGGTATTCTTCAAGTATGTAACATATACGACCTTGTATTCGTGCAAGTTATATATGTACATGTCAATGCGCTTAGGAGCCTGGCAAACACTATTAATTTAATGACATTTAAATGATGATTTTCGAAGAGTTCGAAAATTTACTGATGACTTATATTAAACGTTTTCTGTTTAAGCGATCAATTCAAGTTAATACATCAAGTAATATAAGTAGTACCAATTCAACTGATGGTCCAATAAAGTCATTTACGTTAAGAAATCGTTCACTGATTATGCTATAATTCATATCATTTAAATCAATTATGTTCGATCTTGTATGCCTATTAATATATGCAAAAAAATTTCATTCTAAGCCAAAGAGTAAAATTATCGTCCAAAGGATAACTGCTACTCTCAACTTCTACATCATTAAGGTAAAGGCAACACCAAACATCCGTTCACTAATCCAACTACATATACACTTACACATGTGTATAACAAATACCAACAGACATTTTAAAACGTATTCAAAGTACATTAACAAATACATACATCCATTCCACATACTCAGTCAAATTTATCGTACTTTTCATTACCATTAAACTACTAGTGGTGTTAGCATACACACACTCCAGCACATTTATTTATGTGTGTATTATGGCCAGACATGATGATGCACAAATATCTATCCACACATACTCGTATATGTAGATGTTACAGATATTTATGCCTGATTGTATGCTTTGTTTGTGGATGCATGCAGTTTTTTTGGCATTATCCATGGCCAAGTAAAAATTATACCATTACATATCATCGGTATCCATAGTTAATGCATGTACAAGCAACTCAATATTTATCGATGTGGACTTCGCAATGTTCTAAGCCATTATCCACTTAAAGATACAATTCCAAAGTCAAATTGCAATTGGTAATGGAGAGCATCGCGGTTTTTGGCACATTGATAAGCGTTTTATATTCCGTTTACGTTTCTTTTTTTTGGAAAACTGGTAAGTACTTTTATGTGGTAACCATTTAATTAAGGTAGATAGTGTTGAGGATCTATTAAGGCCAGTAAAGTAGCTGGGAGAAAACTGATACATGAAATGATTCAAGAAATTAACGGCCTATTTTAAAAATAATACAAACGGCGAGTTCATAGAAATTTAAGTATGTTTTTCTTATAATCAAATACACTAAAAGATTCACATTTGTAATAAAATCCGCTTCCTAAGAAGTTAGAATAATGCTTTATTGCATTTCTCGAAACAAGAAAAGTGTCATTGCTTGTGAAAGACTTTCATTTTTTTCACTGGATAAATAATTAAAAATGAAAAGCTGGTCTACATGTCCACACCTTGCTACATAGTTAAATATATTTTAAAATATGTTTCACTGAAAACATAAGAGACCGTAAGAAAAAAAAAGACACCACAAATATTAATTGATTTCACTTTTTTTCTTCTACCTTCATACAATTATAAATTGGATTCTAAATAATTCTGAAAAACAAAATTAGCTACAAATTTTCATTTTATACATATTAAAGTGAAACATTAACGAACTACATCTTTCCTCCCGCAATCGTTTAACTAAAACTTTTTTCTATTTGCTTAAATTTATCTAAACGTTTAATGCTCACAATTTTTATCTCTTGAACCATTTTTATAAGTTGTGTATGCCATTCAATATTTATTTTATTTAGTGTTGTCTGGAGTAACGTGCTAAAATTCTTTCTTGTTGTCTTAGAAAATTATTTACAAAATGATAAACAGTCGACTCCCTTTGGTCGAGTCCATTACATACCTTATTATAATGGTCCTCCAGGGAAACGTGTAGGACTAAGTGTAGTTGTATAAGTATTTAAGTATTATAAATGTATGTTAAAACGTTTGTTTAAGTATAGACTGCAATTGTGTGTAAACCTATTAACGTAAAAATACAACTCCCACTCCAGCAGCTTTCTTAAGTATATTTTTCAACTTACCTTTTAAGCCATTTGATTTGTGTTTTCTTAGCATTTTTTTCCTTTTGTTTTTTTTTTTTTTTCTTTTTGTAGACCAACACTAAATCCTGTTTTTGTAAATTATGCCACCATAATATTAATGCTTTGTCTGTGGTCTTTTGTTTAGAAAAGACAAATTACTTTTTAACCACAATCATAATTCAAATATTCATGTCCTCACCAAAAATTTGTGAGAGCGTTTGTGCTGAGAAGTCTACCGGTAAAATGCTGCTGGCAGTGGTTAAAATGTTCAGGATAAACAGTCTTTTAAAGGAATTAATTGATAAATAGTATGGAAACAAAAACGCAACAAACACATATAGATTTATGTGTATAGAATAGCTAATGGAAAATTTTTAAAAATTAACATTGTCACACTCAATAAAATTAATTTCAATCACGATTTGGCTAAAAGTTTACTGATGATTTGGTTAGCGCCAGCTAAGCCAACAACAAACAATAAAATATCAGCATAGTTATTTTGGAGAATACCTCGAATAACAAATTTGATAAATATAATTAATTTGTGTATATTTCAATTTGTTTTTGAAATCTGTGCTTGTGTTCTACAACTTGAGAGAAATCTTCCCGTCGAGAAAAAATTTAAATTTATAGTTATCACCATGTGTTAATATTGATGACTCATATAAAAATCAAATAATAATATCATATATCATCTTGTGATTGACGTATTTATTACAGAAGGCCTGGTTATGTCCTTGACTCACATAAATTTCAAAATATAGACACAAATGTTAGTTTTTAGTTAAACTTTTCTTCTTACTTTTAAATTTGAAATTTTAGTTTGAATAAAATAAATCTATCAAGTCAAGTATACAATGGTTTGCTTGAATTTTTGCTGCCAATTTTGTATTTGAGCCAATTTAAAAGCTTTGAAACAAGACCATTACCAATATATATGAATAGTAACTACAATAAAATTATAAAAATTATAAACCAAAGCAACATTAGTCTATAAAATTGGAGGTTACGTTATGGCAGAAATTTAAAAGGCGTTTGGACTAAATGCTTGGTTAACCTGGATTGGATGGATAATCGATTGAAGCAAATCAGTTCAAGAGTCTCCCATTTCCAACTAAAAACAACGCCATTTTTCTTCTTATTAACTTAAAATCCAGCCTCATCAGGCATACCAATTTTTAAAAGTACGCTCCTAAATATAAAGCTCGTTCTTGACTAAAGTGTTTCGTAATTGGCTTAAAAAACTCCATAATTGACGTATTTGGCTTGAATCAAATATGGTTGACCTTATTTCTCTAATGAGTCTAGTAGATATTTTTAATCAATTAATTCCATTGATTCTATTACAAATGATGATTTTGCCAGTAGAGCTAAATTTGATGTCAAATTCATTTAACTTTTTTAACTTTCTTCTTAAATCGATCAATTTCGTAAATCCTTTGCTTAAAGGCCAAGCTACGTTGCCATTAACTTCTGTCAATAATGATCAGGTATAATTACGACAATGAAAGACACTTAAGTCACATTACACGATCGTTAACAAAAACCACAATTGAGAGAAAAAAAACTAATAAATTTTCATCGCTTCCCAATATAAGAAAGTTTGTGAATTTTGAAAAAAAAAATTTCTTTAATTATATTAAAACCATTAAAATATTATTATCCTTGTTTACATATTTTAGCGCCGTTGCTTTATCGTTGCTTTATATAAACCTGTGAGTCCTTAAATAGTTAGAAAAAGCGATTGAGTAGAGTATATAAAGAATAGAAATTTTTTATAAAATAAAAAATGAAAACAGGAAAATGATTAGTGATTAGTTATATACTGTAGAATTCGTCTATTAGTTCGACTAAATCGGAAAAAGTAAAGTATCCTTTATTTTAAATGGAATGCAAATACAATTATCTTCCAGAACTCTCCAATATATTGTGTGCAAAATATAAATTACCTGATAAAAGCACTGCTATTTATGTCCATATTCGTTTCGAAAGCTTTTAACAACATTTTAAAGAGAAATTACAAAATATTTTGGTTAAAACTAAGTAACAGAACCGTAGGCGCTTAAAAACTTTTTAGAGTTAGAATGCAGTTCGACTTAAATGGAATGCTTTTATAAAAAACATCTACTATATCAAAACCTGAAAAACTGCAGTTGACATCTTACCTAATGATATAGCTTGTGATGAAACTATCAAAAAACCACATCAACAAAGTTGAAACACTAGTTCTTGCTGCAGCTACGGATGCTTATAAAAGTAACACATTAAATTAAACAGTAGTTCTAAGCATACCTGCCTAATTTTTGATTTTTTGTAAAGCTTTTAGAAGAAATGTTCTAAAACTATCACACGTGAGAGTACATAGACCAAAAACATGTTAGTGCATTACCAAAAAAAATCCTTTTTAAGCGTGTATGAAATCCTTTTCTTCGTGAAAATGCGTAGTAAAAAAATTTTAGGATTGTAGAAAGAAAACTCCAACGAGGGAGTACAAAAAAAAATTATTTAAAATAGTTATAGTGCAATGTTCAAAATAGTAGCTTCATGTCACGCTGTTTCAAATAAATACTAGCACATTAAAAATATGGTCTAATAGTGTTTTTCAATTTACCTTTTCAGATCATAAAATAAAACGAAACTGATTCTCTTTTTATGCTATGAATTATTAAAAAATATAAATCGTTTAATATTTTGGTTAAAATTTATCGTCCCAAGTTTATCTGTGGAAAAACTTCCAACTTGGCCGGCGCAACGTTCTGAAAATACCAAAATCATTTGACCCCAGATGATCCAAAATATTATACAAACTAGTTTCTTTTTTTCTGACATTAAAACTAATCAATGAAAAGTGTATTTAGTAATCTTTTATACATCTGCCCTAAAACACACTAATACATACAAGCAGACTGGCGCACACAACATGGTACAAAATGTAATAAGCCATATAAATATAGTCAGCCATACAAATTGTTAAATTATTCATGATACCTACTCGTAGTAATAGAATCAATGTTACTATTATTGTTCCTTTTTGCTAACGTAAAGCTCGTCGAGTTGTTGGATGTCCTTGGTTTCATTAGTCAAACAGTAGCTTTTTATATCGTATCCCTACTTGTAATAGCTCCACCTTTTCCTTAATGCCCGCAATGGTGAAGCCAGCATTAATTCTATTGTTTGTATTTTGAAAGGTGTGATTGTAATTATAGATTGGCCAAAATCTAAGTTGTCATTAATTTTGTAATCGTTGTCGTCGTACTCATTGTTATTGCTTTTTATTATTGTTGCTATTGTTATTACTGTTGTATTTTGAGGTTTCTTGTAAATGTTTTATAAACCTTATCCTCCACGACCCTCTCATTCGGCCTCACCACCCACTTCTCCCTGACCGCATATTACGATTTCATTTATCACAAATGAAGAAACTTCCCATTAATAATTGTAAGCAAATTGTATTCATCTATACATACATTTCTCCTTTTTTCTATTATTGGTATTAAAGCTATTTTAGCATGTTCCAGCAACAGGAAGTGTGACACTGCTATATCCTGACTATTGATTAAGTCCCACGATAAACAAGAGACGTGAACAAATAGTGTTAATGCTTAATGACGCATATTTATGCAAGACACAAATTCTACGTGCAACTTGCCACCGCTGATAGCGAATTCGCTTGTTTAAACCAAGTACTTGTATATGATTGTAGACACTCTTATATATTTAATTTGTAATTTCTTATAGTTAAAGTACCTGGAAGCGTTGTTTATCAATTTGCATGACTATGGAGAAGACAAGTTAGAAACAAATTAAAGCTTAAATGGTAGTAAATAATATAATAAATATTTTTGTTGACTTGGCTAAAATTTTTGGTTGGTCTGTTACATGCAACTCATAACATTTGCCAAAGATGCTAAAGCAATGTGCCAAACAGGAAGCGAGATCGAATTTTGATATTGAAATATGAACCGAAACCCTTTTCTGTTGCTAATTTTTTTATTACCATGAAATTTTAAATGTATAATAATGATATCATCAATATAGTTTGAAGTAAATCGTATTTTTTGTTATTCATATTTTTGATTAATTTTCATTCCTTATAGAATATGTTTTATGGGTGTCCATGTAATAAAAAAATTGTTATGAAAAACAATTATGCGAACACATGACGACGCCATATTTTAAGTACTTTTGGAAATTTAGGTGTCCATATGTCAATAAAAATTCGTATTTTGAATTTTTAGATAAACTTCGACCATGCGAATCGTGCACCTATGAAGGCGAGAGTGCTAATAAAGGAAAAAGGGTGGGCATTGTTTTTTTTAAGAGAAGTAACACTCAGGAAATTAATGCATACTATTTACTTAAGGCATTACTCTTTGTGACAGGGATAGGGTAGAGAAGACAGGCGGTGAAATTAGAAGACAAAGAGAGATTAATTTCAGTTTTTACAACTCAACTACTCCGCGTTGTTTATTATTTGTTTTTTATAACAGCGTTTCAGCGTCTCTGGTGTTAATGAAACGCGTTAAGTCTCTTAAGCAGTATGTGTGTGGCCATTACATTAATTGTTTTACTTCGCCGACTATTTTGCTAACATTACCGACGTAGGAGGACGCTTTGATGCAGTAAACGTTAGTGTACAAGAGTATCCAATCGCTGCTACTATTAAGTGACCAGTGTTATGCCTTCATTACTTAAACAGTCCAACAAAAATTAACACAACGCCATACTAAGTAAATCAGAAAAACTCATGATGTTAATTTTTTTGTAATGACTTGTTTTGGAGAGGAATCGAACCCAGGTTCTCAGTCATCAGTTTTGCCGATTTATCATGGACGGAAATGCAAATGATAAAATTCTTTTATGAAAATGTGTATCCTGTTCGACTTACTCTTCATTTTAAAAAACATCTTCAGCGATGAGGTTCACTTCTAGATATCAAATTTAGGGCAAAACCAGTCCACATCAAATCCAATAATGTTCAATGTATCCCGAAAAAGCCACTGTTTTGTGTAGATTTTGGGATGGCGGCGTCATCTGAGAAAGACGTAGGCAATACGATCACCGTCAACGGTGATCGTTATAGGTCTATGATTGACAACTTCTTCACAGATTATGAAATTCTGCACGAGCGATTTAAGGGCATGGTCATCTCAATTGATGATTGGTGATGTGAACTGGCCAACGAGATTGTGCGATTCGATCCCGTTAGAATTTTTCTTGTGGAGTTTTCTTAAGTCAAATATGTATGCGAATAAGCCCTCAAAGACTACATAACCACTGCAATCGGTCAAATTTAGCCTGATTTATGCTAAAGAGTCATACGATTTAATTGATTCTGTGATAAATCTTGTTGGATCATGTCTGAATTTCTGAAAAATCGAATTAGGAGAAGGAGGGCACATTGACATGATGTCATAGTAATTCATCCTGTAAGTTTCGTATATGATAAGTTTGGAAAACTCAATTAAGTTTTTACTTATGTATATATATATATATATTTCCTCTAATCTTCCTCCCACAACAATTTTCCACTTCCAACATAATACGTTGAATGAGTAAGAGTCATCTCCATTTTTTCAAAAATTGCCCATGATCGATCAAAATCCACTTGGTTCAAAATTATAACAACTACAACTTCTTCACATGGTCCTTTGAAAAAATAGATACATATTTCCATACAAATATATTATGGAAGAGTTTTAATATCATCTGTGCAACGGATAGTCAGTGAGTAAAAGTCACTGCGTTTTACAGTCCATAGAGGTCCTGTGTAATACAATGAAAAACATTATTAAACCACAAACATAACCACCAGTCAAACGATAATAACATTTTAATTACTAATGAATTTTTAAAATAATGTTTCATTGCAATGAATTTGGTAAAGCGCATTTAGCTGCAGATGGTGTAATACAAAATTAAACAATAAAATCAAATATGGCCCTTGTAACATATATTATTTATGTTATTGATAATCTAGAAAATCTATGAAGAATATAAAGAAAATATTTTTTCCATCATGCAAGACTTTAGCGGAAATTATCCTCATGTCAAAGTTATTATCATGTAATAAGTTTCTTCCTTCTGCAAACCTTGATTTTAGTTTAATTGTATGAATTGACTCTATAAAACAAAAGCAATCAGAATCAATAAAACAGCTAAAAACTAATTTTAAACATGTTTATTGAACGACAACTTCATGTGAGTCCAACTGTGAATCCAACTAAAGATTCAATCAAATTTAACACAATACACACATAGATAACGTTTCTCTAATCCAAAATACTAAAAACAACATCAACATTTATTAGTGTTAAATGCTGCAAAAACTGTGAAAATTTGCTCATTATATTTAAGTCAGTAGCGCTGAGAGCTGGGGGGTTACTCTCTATTGCGATGCGTAAGAAAAATGGTACCTAATCGGATAATTGCTACCCTTTATTGCGTTTACGCATTTTCCTTTCGCATCTAATTTTTTCACTTTCGCAAATCTGGCATCAGTCTATTCTGTAATACAAAAGCGTATGTTAAAATCCTTCGTTAAAACTAAACATCTTGCGCTAACAAAATATCAAACGCATCGAACTAGCTTACGCATCGCAATAGAGAGTAACCCCCCAGTACACAAGCACACAAATAATTATACACACACATGCATACACACAGTCTACAATACTACCAATACAACATACTAGTACATCTTGTATCGTTGCTTATAATGAAAGTCAATGTTGGTCAAACCAGTTAATAGAAACAATTACACACTCGGTTAGATTTATAGACGAGTACATGTATTATGTTGTGTATGTTGTATATGTATGCAACAAGTTTGGCGCATGCTTCTGGCATGAGTCCTTCTTCTATACTCACTTTAAAGCCTTAAACATAGAGCAAAGAAACATAAAAGGTCATATTACATGGATAACTTGAGAACCCGGAAAATATTAACAAATTCATGGATTCTTTTATTGCCTTTGCATACTTAAGAATCTTCAAACTATATTTTCGTCAATCCAATACATGGCATTATAAAGAACTGCTTGTTACCTCTAGAAACCAGTGCAATTCTCGTCTGTTATTTGAAAATAAATTTGTTTTATAAATAAAAGCTATTTATTTCGTAAAATTTTCATCAAAACATTACCTTTCTACAAGCTTTCAGACTGTTTGAAGTTCTAAAAGAAAAAAGTGGTAAATTAATGATCATTAGGATGACCTTGTATTCCTTCTAGCAACATTTAATGAAGGCAACAAAATTGTCCTTTTTTAAATAAGCAGTTTTTGAACATTTATGTACCTTAAGCATTTTAATTTAATATTTTACACTATTATACCACGTATAATCGGCTGATTGAAATTCAATACACGGATCGATTATAAGCTGTATTGCTATATATAACACCCTTTACCATGGTGAAGCACTTTAACTACGTATAGAGTAATAAGACAATTCTTATATCTGGTTCCTTGCTGGTCAACTCACACATAAGCGGCCTAATTTGAATAGGATACACTTTATCATTGTAAAGAACTTAAGTTGATAACATAAGTACTGAGGCAGTTTTTTTTATTTTTGGATATCAGGAATAAGCGGCTGAACAGAATTGAATAAAATGTTGCAAACAGGCAGTTTATTGCCTGGATGAATATATAGGATACATTTTATTACTGTAAGGAACCCGGTTTGACTATTTGTGAATTACTGCAATTACTATCATATTTTTATATTCAGTACTCAACCAGATATAAGTGGTTGAATGGATTTAAATTAATGTTTTTTATAGATGAGGTGCATGCATGTCTGAAGGCTCCTACACTGAAAAGTTTCCCATTAACTTAACTTTTCAACCAAATAGAATCAGGCGCTTATGCATTGAAGCCTCTTCAAATCGGAGTATGTCGACTATTTTAATAACTTAATTTTACAATGGTTTTTGTCACCCAGTGACTACAGAGTATAGGCGCCGTAATCCTTCAAGCCGTAATTATCCTTAATAACTTGCCATTTACATTAAGAGCTTCTAGTAAATTAGATATTTACAAGACTAATAAGTTAAATAGCAAATGCTTAAAGTGCCAGAAATTTATTTTTTTATCTCCTTATTATCACATGCTCAATTTATGTCGGCTGCCCAAGAGTATCAACGCTTGTCTACAAAAGTGTATTAACTTAAATATATGTATGCACATACGCCAAAGCCATTTAATACAACTTTTTCAGTTATTATTTGTTTACTCATACAACTTTCATGTCCGGACGCGGGCCAATAGTATTAAAGGACAGTAAGTATCTATAGTTCTGTCGTATATAACAATAAGCTAGATAAGACATTTTACATACTTATCATGAACATAATAATATAATTGATAGAATCATTAAGGCAAACATTCATGTCAGTATACAATTTTAATTTTAATACAAATATATTTTTATTTAGTTGCAGCAGAAATTTGGGATAACGTATATCCTTAATTTAATATATTTTGCTCCTTAAATATATACATACATATCTATGTGTATGTATACATATGCATATATACATATGAACAAGCATATGAAACAATTATATGACAATAAACAAGGGGTCATATCTCTGAATTTCGGATGAAATAGATAAATATAAAGAAAGAAGTGAATATTTTTGTGTGTACGTGATTACTAATGAAAAATTGCTCACCCACACATCTCTCGTACAAACATTTCAACAAAAAGACACATTTAATATGTTGATGTATTTCGTACAAAGGATTATTCATCAGATATTTTTGATTTCTAACTCGAACTATTCAATGTTAATAAATCATATATCTATGACCATCATCAATTTTGTTCATTTCTAAATTGTCAATTAGGTGCAATCTAACACATTGTAGATTTGTTTTATATTTCAGTCCGATTCAGAATTTATTCTTCTTTTTTTTTTTTTTTGTTGTAATTTGTTTCTTTCTAATCGGATGTTAGAAGGTTTAGAGAAGTTCACAAAATAAATTTGTCAATGGTAACAGATGTTTTAAATTGAATGAGTATATCATTATTTGGCCAATTGAACATTTTCAAGGAATTTGCGGAGACAAGAAACATCATTGTCATAATGGAAAAGATGTGTTAAAGATGTTGCGAAAACGATTTTGAACTACTTGTCTTTTGAAATGTGCAGTGAAAGGAAAAACAATAAATAAAAGTGATTAATAAGAGAAGCATAAAATATTCTATAAGCGAACGAAATCTTATTTAGGTAATATTTTAAGAAATTTTAAAGAAAGTTATAAAACATGTGAAGAGACCGTCAAGAGCGGGGTAGAAATTAGTTTTGTTTTAAGTGATAAGCCATTTTCATAGTACACATGACTCGTGACTTGAATATAGAAACAACTTTTATAAACAAGCTGATGTTTTTTTATGAATTTAAATATGTTTCAACATCAAATAATAACTGGCCAATTATTGTGGCAAATATTTTCCTATTAAACTATTTTAGACAAGTGAAAATATGTTACCTTGATGAAAAATCTGCAAATTCACTTTTTTCTTCTTGATTGTCGTACTAGTGATGTTAGAAAAAGAAGTTTTCAAAAACTTGTATCAAATATTGGCACTTTCCGACCTGAACCTTTAAAATTTTTCTATATATTTTACACTTTCCTCCCATCCTTTTATGTTAAAAGGGTAATGAATTTTGTATATTAATATAAGATCTAATAGCAGACTTGCAGTCATTATTGACCATTTATATTCATTCATAAATAAATTTTATTTATTATTTGTTTAGGCATTATCTAAATAATTTATTATTATATGTACGTATTCGTACATACAAAGACACCTATAAACGTTTAAATGTATTGTTTCAGCTGGTCTGTTTTTCCTGCAGCATCCAACTGTGGGCAACTAATCCTTCTTCAAAGATATATAATCATATAATGTGTGCTTGAAGCACCTTTTTCATAAAAATTAAACAATACAAAAGCGCTAGGCCTTAAACGCCATAAGAAATGTTCGCAAGCTGTGTTATATACATAAATTTTAATGGCCATTATTGTTTTATTACCAAGGCCTTTTTATTTCCTTGAGATAATACAAGTTGCGTATACCAAAATTAAATGTCGATAGATGGCTAGATGGACTTCAAATGTCTTTGAAAAATTAAGTGAAATGATTGTGCAGGAAAACAATAATAATGGACGAAACTGAGCAATAAATATTAACTTTCATTAAATATTGTTCTATTGCTTTGTTAATGTTAACGCCATTGTGCATAAAATTTTCACAATTACTTTTTATGATACGAATTTAATATCAAATAATTATGTGACTTGCAGAAGTAGAAGAAACACTGATTTTCTCCGCAATAATTTACACGGGTAGTTGGACTAAGTTCTGTTGCTGGGTGCTGTTGGCTGAAGTAGCTGAAGCGCGTTGACTACAAAGCAATTTATGACCGACAAAGCGGGTTCGTATCCTGTTCAAGACAAGTCATAAAAAAAAATTAACTCAAGTTTTTCTGATCTACTTAGTGTGGAGTTGTGTGTTAATTGTTGTTGGGCTGTTTTAAGTGATGAAGGCATAACACTGGTCACTTTAACAGTAACAGCAATTTCACACCACACTCTGCTCTAATGTTTACTGTATCAAGCGCGCCCTCCTTCGTCGGTATTGTTAGCAAGAACCGTCGGCGAAGTAAAACAACTAATAAAATGGCAATGCTAAAAAAAAATGCGTCTACTTAACATCAGAGACGCTACAACTCTCTGCTATAAAAAAAAAAGTATAATAATAATAAATAAATCAACGCGGAATAGCTGAGTTGTAACACAGAAATTAAAACCTCTCTCTCTCTCTGTATTCTAATTTCACCACCTGTCCTCTCTACCCTATCCCTTTCACAAAAGAAGTAACACCTTAATTTAAGAAGTAGGTATTAATTACCTGAGTGTAACTTCTCTTTAAAAAAAAAAAAAAAAAATGATTTGAAATTACAAAAAATTCTAATAAAAAAGTCATGATTAAATTTAACTTTTAAGTTAGAATCATACACATGAGAGATGAGCTTAATCAGAGTCTGGCTATACACTATGCACTTATACATTAACGATAATAAATAAAAATTGTGTACCATTATTTAACTCTATTGTTTTATTTTTTTGAAAAGTTTAGTCATTTTTAATCATGAAAACTGCATTATATTTGGGCCACGGTAAGTTTTGTCAACCACATTTAAACATTATTTATTGATCATGTCATTTCTATGAATGAATGTTTAGTAGACTTACGAGTAGAGGATATATCGTTCAACAACACGTGCAAGTGATAGATTGTTATATAAAAATGGGTGTTCTGTTCGGACAACGTTCCCCGCGCTCCGCTAATTTAAAAGTTCCAATCAATGAACTTAATATAATTAAACCTTATATCGTACGATATATCAATCAATGAAATCGAACATGTATTTCTAGAGTCACTGATAACATTGGCATTGGGCCTTAATGGCATTGTTTAATTTGGAACGATACCAATCCACATGAGATCCAAGAGCGTCCAATTTAGCTCAAAAAATTCACTGTTTTATTGAGAACGTCGGTGGAGAGGCCATCTTCGCCAAACATCGAGGACGATGAATAATAATTTCTTTTGGCCTGAACATACCAACAATAGAGGTTTAAACAGGACGACGCTATGTGCCCCTCATCTAATGGTACTCTGGACATTCTGAACAAGCGATTTGAACCTTTTCTAGTGGAAAATAAAACGCCATTAATCTAATTAACTATTTTAAAAATTTGCGTACCGTCCGTAACTTTGTTTCTTGTTCTGTGTAATTGACCTGCAACATTTTTGTAAATGTGTGGCACGTTTAACTCATTTTAAGATATAATAAATGATTGAACTTCTTAACCACATCGAATAGCAGGCAACAAACTCGTTTTCAGCATTAATTTATCATTTAACTAAAGACCATAAACAAATTATGGGATGCCATGCTACTCGGGTCTTTTTATACTTGGCCTGAATTTTGTTTTTATTTATTTTTTCATTCGTATTTTAATTCTGTACGGCCGTACACAAATTTTACTTGACTGATGATGCTAATAAATTGTTGCATTCCTTTTCATATATTTTCACTTGAATGTATGTTCATATGAGTACATATACAGCATACGGTATATAAATCTATGTATTTGCATGTACATACAATGTATGTATGTGTATATGCCATATGATGGAAAGTCTGTTATCCTTTGAATATTAAATACTTAATGGCGCCATATCAACGACAGTATGAGCATGTGTATTCTGTCTGCAGAGGTTTATGGTAATAGTTGACGAAAAATGCTGTAAGTGTTTTTATAAATGGCCGAAAAAAATTTAAGTAAATGAGTACATGTGCATCCATGAAAAAGCAATCGAGTTTTAGTGTGTGAATTTATGGAAAGATTAAAAGGGAATATTTAAGTAGGTGTTAATAAGACAAATCAATCCTTCAAACAAGAAAAACAAATATACATTTACACATAATTGTGTATGTATGTATGTATGTATGTATTTTTGTCATTTTAATACACCAATTGCTATATATTTTTCAATTTTAAAAATCAAAGCTTCTTTTTTGATTTTCATTATTAGACTTATTAGATTTTAATATTTAATTTAATTCAGAAAAAAAACGTTGTAATGCAGGAGGGATGTTGCAAGTTTAACGTAAGTGCATGCGTTCATATGTATCGGTCTGTGACATTATAGTTCCAACACGTCTCAATCGATTTTAATTTAGTTCACTAGGGTTTGTATAAATATTTCAATCTAATATTCTATTACTTATACAAAAGTAATCTTTAATCCTTTTTACCCGACTTCGAAAAAGAAGGAGTTATCAATTTCTCAGTAGTTTTGTTTTGTGAGTTTGTGAGCCGATTTTCCAAACACTTTCTTTGAAAGGAAATGCTTGCGTTTGGCTTTATCACAACTAATATGTCATAGGACTAGAGGGAAGGGTATTAAAAATTGGCATAGGTCACTTCGCATGCAATACACAGAGTGTACAGAAAGACTGACTGGATAAGATAAGGGAGAAGTAACGCTTTTATCGGCTATAACAGCGAGCACTCAATACTACAATCCTTTTATTTTTATCTCTTAAGGCATGCTTTCATTTGGGTCCTATAGAAATTCAAGTGGAAGTAGAACAAACAAAGTGGCCGCCGGAAATATTAATTATAGCATAACACCCTCGTTTATTTAGGAAGACATTTAAATCTTCCATAGTAGTAAAATAATATCATATGTGCCATGATTAATCATTTTCTTTATGTTATCGTAAAGGTAACTTTGTTTTAATTTGCTATAATTATTTTTTAATTAATAAGATTTTTTTCTCAGACAATAAAGCAGAGATTTGCAACGATAAATTAAAAATATATACACCAATTGCTTTTTGTCAAAATCAAGGACAGCATTAAACTGTTTTACCTTGTCAAATTTAGCTTCTTTGCAGAGCAAAATTTGGTGCAGCCTGTTAATGTTTCAAATAAGAAGGAAATGTCTTCCTTGACCGTCTTTATAATTAATTCTGTATTTTATACATTTTCCGGATCTATATTTTTGTTGAAATATTTTTCTTTAGCTTAATTCGCAGTTTAGATTATAGTACGCTAATATTCGTTACGCTTCTTAGTTAAGAAAGAACTAAACTTAAGCCAATAATCCGAAGTCAACAAAAAAAGTTGAAGCTTAACTCCAACATACACACGAAGTCAGAACAGCGCTGTTTCCGGTGACCACTACTACATCGTTTAATTAACATAATAAACTACAAAATAATTATAGCACTTGTGATAAGTTGGTAGTTCTTTTTCAAGAAAATTCATCATATAGATACAGAGATCTAGTTGATCATTATCTTCAGTTTGCTTACCTTCTTTTGCCCCCAAAGATTTTAAAATTTCTCTTTAGCATCAGCTCATCTCTATTCATAATTTTTGAAATTTCCTGCCATGCATTTTTTCGTTTTTTTAAGTCCGCCCTTTTGTAGTCTGGACTTTTATATAAATTTATCAGGTATGTATTCCCAAAACAAATATTTGATAAAACTTTACATTTTGAGACTTACTGTTATAATAAATGTTTTCTATTTAGAAAAAATATGTAAAGGCCACAATATGTGAACTAGTTTCATATTTGGTACAGCCAAGGAAAAGTGTTATATAAAAAATTAAAAAAATGTCAAGGAATAAGCCTGGTGGTGCCTTTGCTTTGCACCACCAGTGTGCTTCAGCAATGAACTTATTTACACCATAGAATAATTTTTTTTTAACTTAAGCATTTTTAAATATACTCATACACATTCAAAGTGGTATTAAAAAATTTTTGATTTTCAAATCTTTTGCAACCAATTTAAGTTATTTTAATTCAAAAACAAATCGATGTCAACTTGTGAGGTTGTCTACTACATCCATGATATAAGCATTAGCATTTTATATTAACTGGACCTATAACCAATACAATGTAGGAATTTATAAACTATTCTGATAATTCAAATTGTATGCTCAAAGAAACATATATTATTCATAATAAAATGATAACAATAATTAGTTAAATAATAATTTTAAGAAAACCTTTGATTAGCCAAATGAATTTAATTTGCTATTTAACAGTTTAAGCCTATTTAATTTTTATTACCAGGGTAATCAACATACGCAACATATCTATATGTGTAATACACGTATCATTATGTACGACATCTGAACAATTAAGACATGCTACTTATCCATTTCAGATGTGTATAAAGACTTTTGATTCGATTCGTAGGAGCATATTTTACATATGCCAGCTTTACTAGCACACAATTATCTATTATAATTTTGAGAGTACATACACGTATACGCGGCCCCTCGTAAACCGTTCATAGAGAAATGAAATTCGTTTCAGAGATGGGAATACCTGTCTCCCCACAACGTTGTAAGAATAAATTGACCTATTTTAATTTACCGATCTTCAGTAAGGCGGCTGCGATATTTTAAACAATCGTCCTCGTTTGGTTTTCTATAAGAAACAAACTAATAAGCATAAATAAAAACACAAATGCATTTTTATATTCTTACATAAGTAAATTACACTGGAAATCGACTTACGTCTTATAAGGGCTTGCCAATAATCATTTTACTAAGGAAATTCTAGGAAAATAATGCCTATAAAGTTTTCAATAAGCTATTTTTTTATTCTTTGTAAAAAAATATATTTTCAAAATCCATAATTTAGTCTTACAGACAAACCTAAAAAAGAAGGGATCGCGTTGCTTCTCATACCGCCTAACGATAAAGTTCCTAATTTTATATTTATTTAGAGGGTCTGACCTGATAATATACGCGTACGTATAACAAAACCTGCCTACTTTTTTCTGCAATGTAAGGATGTGTATATTTTAATCGTCTTAGTTGCTTTTCTCATTAAAAAAGAACTAAAGAGAAAATGTTTTTTGCAATGTGTCGTTTTAATATAGAACTAATATATGTATATGTTATTCAATAATCGGAAAATGGTACTAATTAATATCTACAACTATTAGTATTTTGAAGACTAAAAATATTAATCAAGGTATTCCAAAAGAAAGGAAAAATATAAAATAAAATATATAGAAAACAGCTCATTTCAATAGAAAATTGAGGGCCCCTAATCATTAGATGATCATATCATGGGACTGTTCGTAAACTGTTTTTCGCTTCATGCAGCCAACTTCACTTCTTAACGCCCTTTCAAAATCAGATATTTCAATCGCTTAGAGTTGACGCTCCATTATTTTCGTTTACTTCATACAAATTTTATGGTGATGGGAATTTTTGACACTTACCGCTTTTGTTTGGATTTGTGTGTTAAAAGTAAAAAAAAATACTATTTGATACTACGCAATAAATTAAAATGTCATACCTTCAGAAATGTTTTAGTTTTTTCATTGGCATCCAATTTTAAAAAAATTTTACATCATCTTTAAGCGACCATTTTCTTTGATTGTATTGCAAAGTACTTTTTAATCGATGTTTCTTCTTGTATAAAATGAAAACGTTCAGCTTTTTAAAAAACTTTGTCGAAGCATATTTTTGGTTGCCCTGTTAATAATATACAAATTTTATACTTCACGGATTAGAAAAATTCGAAATGCAATAACAAGAATAACAAAATGAAAAAGTTTTCTTTGCTACCAACATTAAAGATGTTACAGGGAAAATAAGACCATTGAACAAACTAACAATTTCCGGTTTTTTGTTATCATGTTTCGTAAGAGTTTTGGGGAAGAGGAAATATTTAAATACAGATTAATACAAACCTTAACGTACATATATACGAATGCATAAGTATGAATGCCTCATAAGAGCGTGTATTTTAATATATTTGAAATTTTAGCTGTAAATGAATTTCATGGTAATAGTTATAAATTGCTAATTTGAACCATACTAAATAATAAGAAAAAAAAAGTAATTTTTTTATTGTGCCCTTTGATATAAAAATTTCTTTTAATTAATAATACAGAAAAGAAAGCGAAAATATTTAACAAATTTTATCCTGAGCAGTACACAAAAAGAATTATGAATATTATAATATTTCATATCATATTTACCACAGTAAGAATCAAAGTGTAAAGTGGGTGCTAAACAGGTCAATATTTAGCTTCAATCTTTGCATTTGTGTGTGTTTGTTAATAAAAAATCATTACACGCATACGTCGTGTATAGTATTGAAGAATATCAAAATGACCTAAAATAATTTTCGTCTAAAACTATAAGCACTTTAATAGAGTGTGGGACTATGATTGTCAATCTTCATTCAATTAATTGTGACTGTTAAATAAACATTGTGGAACTTTCCGCAAAAAAAACGGAACAAAGAAATTTTATAATATTTTGCGGGCGGAAAATATTCCCTGCTAAGAAATTTGACAATTAAATTTTATAATTGAATGAATGAGATGAGAAAGTTGCATATACTCTTGCAAAAAAAATTTTATTGGAAAAACTTTAATTTGTTAAAAACGAGGAAATATTTTTCCCATGGCAAATTTTATGTGCTAAAAATAAAACAGCGAAATTATACAAAAAAATTTTTTATTTTCCTTACTTTTTATTGGTAAGCTCAATGCAATAACAATAGAACACTTTTTTGTTATTCATCACTTCTTAGTTTTCTACAACTATTAATTGATAAAAAAAACATTTGCCAACGGAAAATTGTATGTATGTATATGTTACACTTTTAACCAGTTAAGAACTAAAATTTATGGATAAAATTTAGATTATTGTCATATAGCTTCAATATTGTCAATAATACGAACATAACGATTGAAACTAAATATTGATTCGTTTAGCACTCACTTAAGAATGAACAGCGGGCGATTGTATTGAATATAAATTGAACACTATCCAAAAAAAACCTGATAATAAGATATTATGAAAAATTGATTCTTCGGAAATACTTTAAATGTTATTCAATATATAGAGAGAGTGACGGAGATAATAAAATGTTTGGCAAAAAAAAACAGCTTCAAAGAGTTCGATGAAAATGCAAATATTTTTATGTCGCAAATATGCAAATTTACCCGATTCAAATGATTAAAAAATCTCTTTTTAAAAAAATCTCTTTTTTTAGCATTCGAAAGGTGGTTAGAAAAGTTATCACTGAAAGGCAAAAAGGTTTTTTGAGTTAAGAGCAACCTTCAACATATTAAGAAAGGTAGATTTTTTAAAGACAATAGTTTCATATTATATAAAGGATAAAATAGTTATTACTAAAAATTGAATAGAAAGGATAACAAGTATACCAGCAGTTTTTTTCTATGAAAGTAATAGTCTGGGAATAACTCTGTTTATGTATATCTTAAAATAACTACTTCATGTAAATCTAAGGATGTATGTTTTTGATTTTATTCAAGAAAAAGAACACTGGGGATGGAGCCGGTCTATTTAAAATAAAGTTTGACTTGGGATGACAGAAGCTCATTCCAAGCTCTAAACTTATTTTTCTTAGAATCCGAAATAATGCAATAATCGGGACCTTGGAAGCAGTGAATTTGTCTTTCCTTAAGAACAACTTCCACCTTTTATTTTCATTATTCTTAGAACAGATTGTATTTAGCACACAAAATTTTAGAGTGTACTTCTATATTTAGGTAAAACTAGAGTCACTGCTCATAGTAATACAGCAATTTACACTCTTCATAACCACATAAAGGTCTCAGAAGTGAGTAAAAGCCAAAAGTATAAAATGACAGTGTCGTAGGCGGTGCAAGCTAGTAAAGATATTTTTCTGACGAGTTGCTCAAAATATTGAAAATATGAGAAGAAAAATTTTTGAATGCTTTGCTTCACAATTTTCGAAAAATTTTGACAACTGCAGGAGAATATTTAAAAAAATTGTGACTTATTTTTGTACTAAGCTTCTAAAGGCCTCATTAGTTTTCACTTTATGATGCCGTTCTGTGTCGTTCTTTTCTGTAGCATATATTTTCTAGTTACTTTTGTCGTGAAAAGAATCAGCTGTTTTTAAATAAAGAAGTGATCAAAACAAATGCAAAGAAATTGTGAAAATAAAACTAAAAAATTTAATATTAAAACAGATACAACAGATAAACAAATAAAAAATGGATTTTATAAATGATTCTGACACTGAACTTTCGGATGTGGACGATGTTATGGTAGGGATACATTTTTTAAATGTTTGCAAAATGTACAAAGCAATAAAGGGGCGGAAGAAGTATCGTCAACGAAGATGGTATGCTAGACCCGTTAACAAAGACTGGTTATCATCAGGGTACTATCAAAAAGTATTCAAGAAAATTAAGGACATGGATGAAGAACAATTTTTCCTACATACACGTATGACAAAAAATGTTTATGAAGTTTTGCTGTCATTGATAAAAAGTTCGCTAAGAAAGCCTAATCAGCGTATATCTCCTGAGGAGAGGCTCTCAATAACACTCCTGTAAGCACATACATACATACATATTTTTTACAATTAAATTGTTCAGCTTTCACACAACAAATTATTTTTTATTTTCTTTTATTTTCCGATTGACAACAAACTAATACATACGTACTTCAAGCTGTCACTTAACGTTGAATTCTATTTTCTACAGAATTGTTAGCAACATAACAGAACGAAAAAGTAAAAATGAACCACATATACACATTTCTAATTGAGCAGAAACAAAACAGCTGATTCATAACAGAAAAGAACGTAAAAACTAATGAGGCCTTAAATTAAATAATAATTTAAAACGTCACAGCCAAATAGGTGCTTTTATACACAAAAAATCAAATTATGAAAAAGTTCAACATCAAGATATCTTTAAACTAAACACCCATTAACTGATGACCTTTTAAAAATTAATGGCAGAGAACTCAATTACACGCAAAGAAAAAATTGGGCTGATGCAAGGATAATCGTAAGCTATACGTGTAATTTACGTTGACCGTAATGATTCTATAATTATGTTTATCAAAACTATATATAATATAATATAAGCATATTGTGATACCGGCTATGTTCATTAGTATAGTACAAAGAAAAAAAATTTCATAAAAGTAAAATAATAATATTCTCTTAAAATTTAAGGAACTATATGATAAGGATAAGGACCGGTATGATGATGAATTATACATTATTAGCTAATAAGTGAATACTATTTTTTTTTAATTTAAATAAAAATTTAAATAAGTTTTTAATTGAAATATAAATATTGTTGTAGGAAAAGTTTAGGGCCTACATTTGTACTTCACCTACATGAGGCGTTGCGTTATTTCATATTTATTTTTGTCAGTAAAAATATAAAATCACTTGTATTAAATATAAAATTATGACCTTAACTTTCTGCAATATTGCTAAGGCAATCACATTAAATATTTAATTTTTATTTTTAAAATACTCAAGGTAAGAAACAAATATTCAACTTATATTTTAATCACAACGAATGAACACAAAATATCCATTATGATAATTTTCAACCATTTTTTTAATACATTTTTTACAAAGTAATAAATAGTATAGCAAACATAAATATAAGGGTTATCACTTGTAAATATTTATTAAGAAAATAATATGTAATTTTCTTTCGAGTTAGTGACTTCAAGCAATCATTAGTTAATGGCAAAAGATCTGGAAAAAATTTCATATTGTCGGCACTGTCAGATTATCCTGTGCAAACTGTATCATTAATAAAATAGCATAAAAAAGGACATTCATAACATGTAAGTATGTACGTACGTATTAGATTGTAAATAGAACTAAAAATGCTTTCAACAAACCACAAATTAACAACGCACTTTGTAAATACAGCGGCAAACAATTTTACTAATTTACCACATGCAGAGAAAACGCGCCCACCCAAAACATGCTTTCCCACCTCTGATTTATAACCTGCTAAGCTTAAACAAAAATTATATAAAATACTCATAGTATAAAAAGTTTGCTATACATCATTATAATTTTTTTTCCTTTTTTGTCTTCACATTTTTAACAAAGTTTTTTTAACAGTTTTATACGAAATGATGCTTTTGCAACATTGTAATCAGCACAATTATAGCATATACAACAGCACTTTTTGTTCATTCTTCTATTTTATTTTAATTTTTTTCCAACAACTTTGTACAATATTAAAATTAATTAAACTGAGTTAAAAATGAAATCTTTTTTATTGTTTCTATGGTCACAATGAAGCGAACGAAATTTAAAAAAAATATATACACAATTATATTATAATATCTTTTTTTTCCTTTAACTTAATTCCATACTTGCCACACTCGTATGTATGTTTGTATGTCTAATTGTGTATGTTGGCATAAATTTATTTATTAAAGTTAAAAAAAACCTAAAAATGCCTGTTTTAACGGAAATGTTTTAGGCACGCAAAGATGTCACATATAGAGGCGAATTTGTCAGTCTGTCATTTACTTAACGTTGTAGTTTCGTCTAATTATTTTCGTCTTTTTTCTTTGTTGTGAATTTATGTATAAGTACTACCCGTAAGTTGTAAAATGTAAGCAACATTTAATTCAGGTTTGTAAATGCAAAGCTTCGGTTGCCAACAGTGCTTTTTAGCTTTTTTTCTTTTGATTTTTTTTATAATTTTAAATAAGTGCTGCTAAGCTATTATTATATTCTTACATATATTTTACCATCCCCAAATTTCACTTTTGATATTAATAACAAATACATTTTGCCATTGACAGGTTCCATTGTACAAGAGTACACTTTCAGAAAAATTACAATTCATTGAATAAGAAATTATCAAGTAGGTGTCTACAATAACCAATGAGAAATAGCACCTCAAACGAAATATAAAATAATGCCAAAAGGAGCACAAATGCCAAAAAAATATTCATCTTTAACCGATTTCCAAAAAGAAAGAGGTTATCAATTGGTGTGCATTTTGAACTTATTTTTATTAATTGTACACGCATAAATTTAACATTTGTGAAACGATTTTGTAGTTTATATGTATTTGTTTCTTTTAACTCATAAAAGTAGCATAGAGCCCATAATTTTTTTTTCGAAACCCGAAAACTAATTTGCCCCCGCTCCACAAAAATATTGCTTGTTGCATTACTGCGCCAAATATAAACCGATTTTGAAAAAAAAACTTTTTCTATTTAAAAGTATGGCTGGCAGTTTGATTTCACAGAAATTTAAGTATAAATCGGACGGGCAAGGTGGCCGCCCGAAATAATGATTACAACATAACTCCGCCATTTATAGACCTATTTTCAAAAATATTTATTTAAGAATATATTTAGATTTCTCCTGGAAGTAAAATATAAACGCGAAATAATTTATATGGAGTTTTAAACTAATCCATAGTTTCTTTGGTGTTGTAATCTATTCGATTAGTTCTACATATCGAAGTCGGTTTTTTCCCACAATTATATGTGTTTTATTTCGTGAAAAATAATATCCCAATAAATTTTCAGTGAAATATCACCCTGAAGATAGGGTTTATTAATTAGAGAAAAATTATATAAAATACAAATTTGTTTCACAACTTTAAATATACGACTATATTGGGGACTAATATCGTTTTTGATACGAGAGGTTTATCTCCTATGAAATAATTTCCTCATAATGTTATTTATTTTCATTAAAAAAAAATAGGGTGTCATTTCGTATGAGGCAAGGCCCCAAGTTTTGAGTTCAATGGTGATCCATGCATTGGAATAAAATTTTAACGCAACTTTTATTGTTATATATGTCAGTTACGTCAGATGGCCATATTAGCGACTGTATACACGTATACACAAACACAATTACGTTTGTGTGGTTGTGGATACTGATCGGTCAAAAACTATCGACAACGAAATCAGCAACAGTAACAACTTTAGCCACAATTTAAAACCATAAACCATAGTACTGGCCAAAAATAAAAACAAAGCAAATGTGTATTTATTTAAAACAAGCCGGCGAACTTAAACAACAACAATTAAACGATAAAAACAACATATACAAATGGTTAGCACCGTTGAAGCGCAAAAAGAAGTCCAGCACAACTGAGAGTGTTTCTTTTCGAACTGACTCCATTTAATCAATACCTTCGTTTACCTGCAAATAATATTTGAAAATATTTTTTTTTATAAAATTGCTCACATTCACTTAAAAGTATTTACATACAATTTATTTTAGTTGGTGTTGAATTTTTACTTTTTTTCTTTTAAAACCAGCCATTGACGAAGAGTGAACTGATTTGTTTACTTATATAAGTACATACATACAAACATGCATATATACATACTCGTATATTGCTTAATTTATTTTTCTGGCAATTGTTTTATTTGTATCACAGTGTTGTCAACTCGTAAAAAAATATGGCTTAACATTTTGAAGCTTTTAAATTTTTCATATCGTTCATACACGCTCAGGTAGATTAGGAGAATAACAAAAGGTGACAACCATGATGTTTCGTAATTAATTTCAGTAACTCGAGAACTATATGGGTCTTCCAATAGGGATTTTCAAACTTTTATAGTTAATAGCTGCAATATTGTTGAAGCTACAGCTGCCAAATTGGCTGTCATGTATTCAATCTTTCTTACCAAATCACCTTATATGGATATGACATTCAACAACGCTAAACCAATCCTTCGGTGAACTTTAAGCAGTTTGAACATATTCAATCTCATATGTTTATGTTTCGTTTTACATGGAACTTATTTCACTTTCTTTAATTTAGTAATTTAGAAAAAAAAAATATGTCCAAGCCTGACTTCTGCACTGTCCCGCAATTGTTTTTCTACTCAATAATATGCCCTAAATCGGCTTAATTTTCTGTAGAGTTTTTGCATTGCTTTAGAAAGCGAAGCCAGTTTTGAATACACAACAGGGGAATAAATCCTTCTGCCTAGGCGCAACTGGCATTGCATAAATTCTTAAGAAAATTAATGTTATTTTGGACACACCATGTAGTAAAAAGCGGTTGCTCCTGGCCAAAAGCGAAGTCGTGCTTTGACATACCATAGTGGAGAAAATTCTTGCCATCGGCCGAAAGTAAAGATCAAGGATTTTAAGTTAAATTAATGAAGGTTAAAAATGGCACCCATAGATTGTTAGCCGGTTTATGAAAAAAAATTAGCCTCCACTATGTGAATCTGACAAGCGCACGCAAGAGGTGCTCAATTTTTGTCAAATATTGACACGGTATTTCTTTAAATAAGGGTTAACATATCTAATATCATTCTCATTGTCTTAAGTGCTCTTCATCGTCTATATTTAAATATGGTGTGCCGCTTCTATGCAATTAGACTCTTTCTGTAACAACATTTACACCCGCCATCTCCTCCTTAAACGTTGAAAGCACATGTCTTGATTCATATTTTTTCAAATAATTTATGTATATGTTTATGTATGCACGTAGAGTATATAATTTCATTAATAAAACAAACTCAAATGATATTAAAAGTTTTTTTCTCATCCAAATTATGATTGAGTCAATCAGTGTGACGAGATTGCCGTGCTGTGCAAAATTTGTCGGTCATCCCACTACTGTTTATATTAAAAAGACTTTTAGTTTAATTTTTTATTTGTTATTAGAATAATATTAGAATAATATGTATTCCTATTGGTCATGTAAGGAGCATAGGGCCTAGGGCATAGGGCCGGAATTATAGTATGTCAAGCTTATCTCTTAATAACATTTTTATTTAAAAATTTATACATTCAAAATCGTAACCGCAAAACAATGGGTTACTTATGCTTAAAATAATACCGGCAAAATAAATGATCTGTAATTTTAAAAAATAATTTCGATTAAAATAAAATTACTCAATGTTTCAAAATAAAAGATATAAAATAAATATTTAACAAGAGGATTAACACGCCCAAACTGTATACATACGAGTATGTACATACGCGCGTAAATATGTATGTATGTCTTAACTCTCCAACAATATTTAATAGTTACTTTGTGGATTATTACAAAAATTAGTTTTGATTTTTTTGATACTATTTGATATCATAACTCGTATAAACAAATTAACAATACAAGTGGATGGCTGAGAAATAGTTATTAAGTTTAACGGTCGTGCATACTAGATACCAGCTGTAAATCACAGCGAAAGTACAAACTTGTCAGTTGGTGGGTTTCTAATGCAAAGCAGAGTGCTTATTTGCTCTTAGCTGTCGCTTTCCAGGCTTATCAATCCCACCACACATAAATATTTACTTAATCGTGGTTTAGCTCTGCTATCGTAACTATCCAAACGTACGCTTCGCATTCAAGTTAAAAGTCGAATGGGCGCATAATCAGTATTAAATTCGTGGTAGTCGTACAATATTTAAATTGCACATTCATCCGGTAATAAATTAACCATAAAAGAAACAAAGAGAAATATTTGAGTTTTGGTGCTTCAATTACAAGAGCGACAATAATTATAAAATACAGTTGAATATAACGCGTATTTGCATCTTCCGTATGGTGCGTTTGATTTTAATGGAATTACTTTCGTGACGGATATGATTTTAAGAAGTTGTCTTATGTACAATTTTTGTTATTGCAACATTATTGTCATTATTATTGGCATACAATACGAGTATTTGCAACAGCTTACGAATGCGGTTAAATTATCGAGCAAATATTATCCATGGAGTGTGAACTTTTTTGAGCACGAATTTCCTAATTTGGCAAAAGGTTCGTGTGTGTGTGTGTGTGTGTGTGTGTGTGTAAAAAAAATTGAGAAAACAATCAATCTCTGTTTTGTTTTAGTTTTAAATATTCAACTAAAAACATAACAAATCACCATGCAAAACTATGCATAAATTAAAAAGTTATTTCGATATTTGCACATAATAAATGATTAGATATTTTACATAATATTTCAATGAAAACATAATGAATATTTATAAAACTTTATGAGGAATTTTACGGCGGTGTACTAATTGTTGTATTGCTAGTAATAAAATTTTACATAATTTGTAATAATTTTTAATTAAGGAATAACCTTTAAAAGAAGTCCTGAAAATGTAGAGATTAGGATCCGGAAGTAGTGCAAACTTGAGTCATATCCAACAATTCTAATAAAAGCTTGTCATAGCAGGATGTTCTAATTTCGATTTCTATTTATTATGTGAAGAAAAGTAAACTTTCAATGACTTTTTTGTACAATTATCAATTTTGTATTAAATTAGGAAGGATTATTTATTTGCCACTGACAATAAATTTTAAGTCATGATCTACTGGCGTTTAAATTCGCCTGAAGGTCACGATTCCGTTTATCTTATATGAAATTAATTTTGAAATTATTAGTTGAAAAGCAACAATATTTTCATATAGAGCTAAAGAAATAAATATATTTTCTTATAAGTACTCATAGGAAGTATTTTCAAATCAATCAAAGGAGAGCAATACATCTGAACAAAAATCAATAATCGTCCGATTCAAATGTCAGTGTCCGGATTCGGATCCGGTGAACAGTAATATATGGATCCAATAAAAAAATTTCTGATAGCTCCTAAAGGTCATCTATTATATGCTCGACCAAAAATTTCGTTTCTAAGAATGCCACACACTTCACAAAGCACGCATTGTTAAGAAGCGTATCTACTTATTGCCCAATGAAACGTTAATACTGCCATAAGTGTAGAGATATAGTTACCAGTTTGCAACATCTGCCTTCAGCTCTCTGGCGTTAGCACCAGAAGATGTTGTTTCTGATGTAGTTAAAGTGTCCGAAAGTGCACTGGCAACATTTAAAGCGGATGCAACCCAGGCTAGATCATCTGATCGTTCATTACCAAAGATGTTATTAAGTGCAATGATTCAAAAAAGAGTAACGTCGGCTTGACATCCTAATTTGGCGTAGGCGTAGGTAGGGAAGGTAGGCAACATCCCTTTAACGAATAGGCTAAATCTTTTCTGGAGAGACAAAGTCCCACACAGGCTCAGATAGCGCGTCCTTACATTGGATATCAAGAATTAAGGATACGCTGTAAAATCTTAATGATAAATTTATTGATATCTTTGCCGACTGGATTTGAGCCCCAACTTGGGAATATTATTTCATCATGACGTGCTTAACAGTCACATAGCAATATAAAACACTAACACATCAGCGTATAATGCACTAACACTTAGTTAACATATATAAATAGTAACTGTGAGAGTAAATGTTTTTGGGAGAGACTCAGTAAAAGTAATGAATATGCAGAGATTTTGATGCAGAAAAGATGCGAATATATACTAATTCCCTGATTTTTACTGAGTTATAAACTGCCTTCAACATATAAAGAAGAGTCGTTTTTTGATATTTACTTTCTATTCAAATAAGTTATTTATATACAAGAATTCGAAATTTGCAAAAATTAATTCTAATAGCCACATTTTGTTTTCTTTTATACTGAATTAATATATTGTTTTAATTAAAAATTGCCATGTACTCATAAATTTTAAGAAATATATTTTTTTAAGGTATGAAATAATTTTTCAACTTAACTTCCTAAGAATTTGAAAAAAATATGCTATCGGATACTTTGAAAGCAATGAACTTGACATTTTCAAGGCCCAATCTCCATTTTTTCACTGGAATTTGAAAAATACAGGCTTCATGCATTTAATCAAAAATTTCTAATATTGGTAATATAGATGAGGAATTGCGTATAACAAATTCATGTATTAATTTATCACAGGGATCACAAAAAAAATTATACATAAGAAACGACAAAATATTCATTCTATGAAAACTATATCTAATGATATACATATAATGACGGCCATATTCATATATAATATTTTTAATTTATAAAGGTTTTATTTTTATCGGATTTTGTATGGAAATTTGTTTTAATTTACTAAAAGGAATTTTGCTCCTTTTTAGAAAATTCGATCTTCTAAATCGTTTTGAGATAAATTTAGTGGAAGTATTCTTTTTTAACTTATTTGATAATTAAGTTTTGGTAAAGCGAATTTTGAAAAGACCCATGCAGCAGTTTAATTATGGTATATATGTACATATAAACGTAGGAAATTTATATAAACTTGGATATAATTTGTAGTTGAAGCAGTTTTTCAAACTTTTTATTTCATACTAGAAGGTCTTAGGATTAAATTTTTTTTTAAATAATCTTATAAATCATTTGCTTTGCCTTCTAAAAATTTAAAATATTTTACAAAAACCCTGTGTGTATTTATTACGTTGGAAAATTGGGAAAAAATATAAATATCTAAATGTCTTCGTTTGATTTAGTAAATACAGGATCTATATACATTAATAAAATATATTTTTTATTGTTAATATTAATATTAATTCTCTATAAAATTTCATAACGAAGATTTTGATAAAAAAATATATATCTTGTTTTATTTATAATTGTAGTTTTTAGCTTATAATAATATATACATATTTGACATATCCCTCTTTTAATGTAACATAGACTTATCTCAAAAATTAAGCTTTTTACTTAATAATGAAAATGTATTCCTCAATATCCTCTTTATATGGTGCAAGAAAATCAGAGTCATATCTGAAGCTAAGCCGAAGTTGTAAAAAATGGTATTTTTAAATGCAACACAGTCATATTTCAAAATTTCAATATTTTTAAATTTATTAAGAAAATTTTTTTCTCAATATCCTCTTTGTATGTATAATGACAATCAGAACTACATATATCCAAAGCTAAGCTAAAACTTTAATAACACATTCTGTGATCTTTAAAATACATTTATGATGCATTAAAGGGTCAGTAAGTCCATGAATTTTTGAATTCCTCGCCTCTTAATTGAAAGGGCAACACTGCTTCGGTCAAAAAGCTATAATCAGTTGACCCCCGTCAAAATTTGAACAGGCTGCGTCATTTAGTTTGTGTTTAACTGTTTAACTAAACTGGCCTTCGTAAACTAGTAGGTAGTGTACTAGACTCGTAGTGCGAAGGTCGCAGGTTCGAATCCTGCCGCAGAACTTTGGCAGTTTGTGTTTGATAATTAAACGGAGCGCACAACAAGCCTTCACTGGCTTAAGTGTATGTCGTATGACATGGGCTATCACACCCCTCCAATCAACCTAACCTAACCTAATTTGTATTTGAAAGCCATTGATTTATAGAAGACAACCGCATGATTTGAGGAGAAAGTGGAAAAAAAGAATTTCGTATGCTCATTAAGCATTATTTTTTGCATAAAAAACCATCACTCAAACCAAGGCCTAACTTGATAAATACTATGGGAATAATACGCCATCAATTTCAACGGCCAAAAAAAATGTTTTACTGAATTTCGCCGTACTAGCACGGAAAATGCCGAACTTTCTCAACGCCCAGTTGAATTTCAAAATTCACAAGAAATCATTCTGCAAGACAAGTGCCGCATTTGCCAACAATCGACCACAAATGCAATCTTGTGACAACTACGCAGGAACTTTCTACGGTTTTCAGCCGTCGTTTCATAATCGTATACAAACCGTGGATCCATCACAACAAACCAGAGACCAAACAACACTCAAACTAGTGGGTTTCTGGAGGTGAGTCGGCGCTAAAGAAGGCCAAGGTGAGTTTGTCTGTCAATAAAGGCATTAGGACCGTTTTTAGGGATGCACGCGCTATATTCCACATTGACTACCATCAAAAGGGTAAAAGAATTAATATTATTTCAACTTATTGGGTTGATTTGAAAAAAAGAAACAACCGCATTTGGCCAAGAATAAAGTTCTTTTCCACCAGGATAATTCGCACATAAGCAGTTTCCATTACAAAATGAAATACATAGACCACCAATTGCTCCCTCATCCCCCCATTTCTCTGGTCTTTGCCAAAAGTAACTATTTTTGGTTTCCAAACCTGAAGAAATTTCTCGGCGGAAAGAAATTACACTCTAAAACCATAAGGTCGAAATATGATGGCGTGAACCTCTTCTTCGGTGAGTGGTGTTGTCCTTTTTGTGAAAATACAGACAAAAGTTGACGACTGGTTGTCTACTAATAGGTCAAAAATTTTCGATTGGCCAGATGAATATTCAGTTTTAAGTCCGATTGAAAATCTTCTCGACATTTTAAGACGCAGGGTCGCAGGGTTCACCTCATATATTTATACAAACACCAACATATACAATATCATATATGAAAATTACAAAATATATTAAAATAGTAGGCTTGGAATGGCTTTGAGATGATGCATATTCCTAATTTCGTTTCTGTAAAGTTAAATGAAAATTTTAAAATATGTAAAAAATAAAATTGAATGTATATATATATATATATATATATATATATATATATATATATATATATATATATATATATATGCATATATCCATACATATATAATTTTGTAAAGGGGTGTCTTTTTTAATTTAATTATGAGAAAAAATTTTTAAAAGTATTTACGAAATTTATTTCAATTACTTGTTTGCAGAAGAGTACGAGTCCTATGGATCAAGTGATAGTCAAGAGGACACAATTGGCACAGATGACCCCGAAACAATGCCAAGATTATTTCAAGGTGATATTGCTATAGATCCCTTTACTTATATAACATTACGTTTGGGTGTCAATCCAACAAGGCATCCGAAGCGATTGTGGCCAAATGGAACAATTCCATTTGAAATCAGCCATTTGTATGAAGGTAATGAGCGGACAGCTATTGAAAGAGTTTTGCAAACGTTCAATGCACTGACATGCATAAAATTTGTACCCTATGATGGCGAGGAAGAGGACTATATACTTATATCTCCGCCCGAAGATGGCCCCAAAGGCTGTTGGTCGTATGTGGGCAGGAAAGGAGGGGAACAGATTGTATCATTGCAGAGACCAGACCAGACAAGTGCTCATTGTTTTAGCAGTGAAGGACGCATAATGCATGAGCTTATGCATGCTATTGGCATATATCACGAACAATCACGTGCTGACCGTGATAATTATGTTAAAATACATGGAAAATATAGTTCCTAAATTTCGTAAGAATTTCAAATTGATTACGAAAAAACGAGGCAAATACACCTTCGATTACGATTACAATTCCGTTATGCATTATGGTGAATATTATTTTAGCAAGAAGAAGGGCAAGAAGCCGACCGTGACACCATTGCAGCCGGGCGTTCGCATTGGGCAGCGTAAGACATTGAGCAAAACAGATTGTTTGAAAATTAACGATTTGTATGGCTGTTTAAAAGGGCGACGCGCCAAAATGTATCGAAGTTTTTGTTATTTATTAGGTTTATAATTAAGTGCAACATATTTAATATGCATATTACTTCAACTTTAGTTAATGAATCATATTGATTTTTATATATTTTGTATTATTTTTTCTTTTATTTATTCAGCTCAATGATTAGAAATAATGTTGTTTCTTTTTTACTATCAATTGATAATAAAATTAAGATTAAGATTATTAGAAGGTTTTTCTCCATAGTTGCGAGTGCATATTTATAAAATTATTTAACACAGTTTGGAAGAAAAATACAACATGGTACGCTATGCTCGGATACAAGGCTCAATAACTTCAGGTTTTTAATGCAAATTACGGAATTTTCTAAATACATTTCGTATAACATATAAAAATTATGTGTAATTAGAGGTTCTCAAAAATTACATTTTTGCTCCCAGTACGGTCCATTACTATTTGGCTATTTAATATGCAAACTTTTGTTATGTAGAGTACACTGGGTCGTCTCCGTACACTGTTGCAAGAATTTGCTGAAATTTCTTTGGCAATAGGCTCTTATGTATATTTCAGTGTACATCATGGGGATATTCCATCCTTCCCAAACATACGCCTATAAATAAGTTTCCTGATTATCTAGTATGTAGTGTATCAGTAAAATGTATGTACATAGATGCTAGATCAACACTTATAAATCAATTTTATTGCATTTAAAAAACTTATAAGACGCTGAATCAGTCTATTTTACATGGAGCATGAAGCTGTAATATGAAATCGTAGAAAATGAACATAGTCGTTATGTAATTTAATAAAACTGGAATATATAAAACGCATTCGACTTATTCGAAAAATTCATAATCAACCATTTCAAAACCAATTCCTAGAATGTTAAGAAAAGTATCTATTGAAATTTAAAGCATACCTTAAGGCGCTTTATAAACTGAATACGTTTTATGTGCCGTGCTGCCATTAATATTTTGTTGTATTCAGTGTGACCAGACCTTAAATTAATATTACGGTAATGGCATTTTCGTTTCTGAAAAAAGTACATATGTATATATATATATATATATATATATATATATATATATATATATATATATATATATATATATGTATATATATATATATATATATATATATATATATATTTGTTTGGATCTTTTAAGTCTTAAAAATCGTTGCTTTAGTTTTCTACTGTTATTTATTTCTCTATACCATAACCAATTTCATTATCTAACTATGGTTGTACCCTGAGTCACAAAAATGTTGCAAGTTGTACAAACTTTTCATGGGAATCGCTCAGGAACTGTTACATGACGTTAACGAGAGAGCTAGTACCAAAATCGCCGAACAAGCAAAACACTTCTTAGTATAAATAAAATGTATAAAAAAATAGCTAAACGAATAAAAGCTCAAGATATTTAAAATTCACTTTTCTTTTTGGAATGAACAAAATATGTTGAATATATCTAGAGCGGTAACGCCATATAAATATATCGCAGTGCATGTTTCATTCCATGCGTTTCTTGGTAAGCCTCTCACTATCATACACATATTACCAACCATGAATTTCATCAGCGCTGCCAACCCCTTAAAAATATTGTTTATGTGTTGCAGTAGCAATAATTTGGTATTTCTTGTGTCATGATACAATCTCCCCGTCTACATTGGCAATTTTGTTGCATGCAATTCTGCTGCAGAATTGCTTTAGTGTCCACATTCGAAAAAATCTAGTATTGCAATTCTTGTATAAAAACGTATGTAAAACATCAAATACAACAACATCAAACATCAAGTTAAATAGTGAGGATAACAAAGCAAAACAGAATTGCAGATTACATGAAACTCTGTACCCCTCCCCTAGCTTCTTACCACTCTCTCCTAAAACAACCAAGAATTGCTGCAACTAAATTGCAAGTGTGGACAGTGAGAATATATATCAGAACTTATGAACACAATACTGCTAACACCAGGAGGGTTATTCTGTATTGCGATGCGAAAGTCAATGCGACTCGAAAACATGTAAATGCGAACACTTTCTATTCTGTATTACGATGTTCACAAAGTACTTTTTCTATTCGCATTTAAAATGCGAAAAGGCGGCAAGTCGGTATTCTGTATTGCGAAAACAAATGTCAGATACATACGAAAATCGCAAAATATATTCGATTGCAAAACAGCATTCGCAAAGCACAAATATGTAAGTGAAAAATAATAATTTTGTTTATTTATTCTTACATTAATTGTTAAAATTATTCAGGGAAACAAACAAGAAGACCACCAAATCACACCAATTTGAAATAATGGTGTAAATTATGATGAAACACAGCCTACTGGCAAAAGGTCATTTAAAAACACTAAATGCACGTCAGTCGGTAAATGCTTTGTGACAGACATTAGCCGAAGAATTAAATGCATTCACAATTTCCTCCATTGACAGTTCATTGTCCAAGGAATTTTAACGTAGTCGCTAATTTGATAATTGGCGGAATCGCACTTGTTTTTGTGATATTCAATTCGGAGCCAATGTTATTTAAAACATATATAAATGCCTCTTGGCTCAATCAAATTTTTTTATAAAGCTGGAATAGAAATATTTTGCATAATTAATTGTTTTCAATGCTTCAAAATAAATTACCTTTTTGCATTCAAGCTTAGAATATCCGATTTGCTTCTAATAATAATATTATCTGCATCCTTTCATTTTGGTCATGCGCCTCTTCATCATCAAACCATAGTGCCACATATTCCATTTTTGGTAAATTACACAAATGTATAAATTAATTTTATTTTTTAAGGCCAATCACAATTTTATTTTTCTTTTGTAAATTTAACTTTGACGTTTTTTTAGACCAGCGTTGTTATATCTGGCCAGCGTTGTTATTTTTGACCGGCGTTGCCACGATTTAAAATAAAACTCGAATGCGATTACGAAAGTCTTATAGAATACCAATTTTCTTTCGCATCGCATTTCATTTGCGCATCGCATTGACTTTCGCATCGCAATTCAGAATAAGGCCCCAGTGATATTATATAAATTGAAAATTGATATATGCATTAATAGCAGAGTTTTTAGTACCAAAACACAATAAATAAGTCATATAGAAGATAGAGATAAAAGCTAGCTGCAGAATTTTTTTAAAAAACACTATTTAAAGGTATTATTATGTTTTCATGACATCTAAGTACCTGTTCACTACTAACAATATAAGATTATTATTATGTTTTTATTAAAAATTATAAGATTAATCAATGTCTGGCTTGTAAACTATGAAGAATTGGAGAGTTATTCAGTGATTTTTAAAATTAAGATATAAGAATATAATCAGATTTTTGGATATTTTGTTTCAGTATTATTATAATTTAACATTTTAATGATATTATCGTTTGTCAGTTTGCCTAAAAAGGATTGACAAAGCTATCTATCTATAGATATGCATGTACATACATATATTCTTATAATTTGTAGAGGGCATTATAAACTACACAAACGATTCGTCAGAAATAATATTTTCATATACAGCTATACTACACAAAAATAACTGGTAAAAACATAAATTCATTAGTTGTCTTTTGCTTTCGATGCGCTTAAACAATGAATCAATTGTAAGTATTTAAGATTTACGTTAAACTTTGTTGTCTTCCTTCATATTAATTCTTTGCGATATCTGTTTGTATTAAACAACTTAATAAAATATTTGGTATAGAAAACAACATACTGCGGGCAAAAATCTAAAATTTTAGGGTTTCGTTAAACAATTTTTAAGAACAAAAATTAAACAATTGGCTTGTGCAAACGTAAAATTTTGATGAATCGATTGGTGATTTACTAATACCTTAAAATTTGTAGCAACAAAATTTAGTACTGGCAACACTAACTACAACGATGCTAAAAGTGGAATATGATAAGAAATACTCGTGTCATGCGTCATTCCACTTTTGAACGAGGTTAGGTAAGAACGTATGCGGTCGTTCGCGTTGGTGCACGAGTTTTTTTTCATTTTTGTTTAAGAAAAATATTGTGATTTAAAATATTAAAGTTTTACCAAGATGTTTAAATTAATAGTGCCTTTCTTTGCTAAAAACTCGTGTTACGAAAATGCGAATATATCTACCGCTTATTGTATAAGAAATATATTATTTCCACAAACATCAAAAGCATTGGAGAATTTAACTCAAAGACGCCATTTTCTTTTTTCAACAACTAACAGAAAAACCTGTCGAGCTTTTCCCACAATACCTATACATCAATTAGGAGTTAGTAACCGCAATTTAGGACAACTAGAGCTCCTTCCTACAAATAAAATTATTAAACAATTTTATCGAGATATTAATCGCTCTAGCGTGTTATTAGTGGAATCTCTTAATTTTAAAGAGGCGGTTAACGATTCGACTGTTAAGGAAAAGTCAATAGTGCAAGAATCCAAAAGGAAATCTTTATATCAGGAAGACTACTCGGACGAAGAAAACAGCTTTCCTAAAATGTAAGTAAAAAGAATTGTTACAATGCTAAAAAGTTTTATAGGTTAATATTACTTTCAACTTTTATGTATACCAAGATTTTGTAATGTGTGGATATGTATATGTATGTGTATTATATACACGTATGCATGTGGTTGTGAGCATAGTATTTAATGTAAGTCCCAGTTTACATTGAACGATTTTTGTCGCTGCAATTTTTGTCTTCCTTTCTTTAAAATTGCATTTGCGTTTACATTGAACGATTTTTGTCGCAGATATTTTATGCATACATACATACATACGTATGTAATTTTTGATATTTTCTTTTTTAAGTATATTCTTACGGTAAACAAACAAGGAATTTACGTATTACGAATTGCGGGAAAAAGGAATTGCAAGAGTACATGCCTATGTGTACTCTCTTTAGTTTCTCTCTTCCCCTATTAGCTCTATTCCCCCTATTTACCCGCAAACTAAGTGCCTGTTTACATTGGACGATTTTTGTCGCTGCAATTCTTAGTTTGTAGGTAAATAGGGGGAATAGAGCTAATAGGGGAAGAGAGAAACTAAAGAGAGTACACATAGGCATGTACTCTTGCAATTCCTTTTTCCCGCAATTCGTAATACGTAAATTCCTTGTTTGTTTACCGTAAGAATATACTTAAAAAAGAAAATATCAAAAATTACATACGTATGTATGTATGTATGCATAAAATATCTGCGACAAAAATCGTTCAATGTAAACGCAAATGCAATTTTAAAGAAAGGAAGACAAAAATTGCAGCGACAAAAATCGTTCAATGTAAACTGGCACTAAGAATTGCAGCGACAAAAATCGTCCAATCTAAACAGGCACTAATTTTCCTTCCCCAATTTGCCAGTCGTTTGCTTGGTGGAATGTAAATTGAAAAATATTCACCCTTAAAATTTTCGTATACACATTTTTGAAAGCGAAGTCAGTAAATTAGAGTTTGACGAAATATTAACACGTATGTATGTACATATGTAATTACAAATTGAAATAATAATTTTGTTCATATTGTTTTAATATGCATATTTTTTTATTAACCCACACTTGTTAAAAGCAAGAATATGCGTCATAACGTAAAATACACGTTTTTCTTTGTGTTCTGCTTCGTGCTTTATTTCTTATTTTCTTTTGTGCCCACATCATTCACCTATAACATGTATCTACGTACAGTGGAACTGGGTTATGATGAATTCTCTTTTTATTTATATTATTTATTTTTATAATCGTCAACAAAAAGCGAACAAATTTTTCACGTGTTCTGCTACCCATGATTTCAAATTTATGCTGCTTTTACTTACGCATTGATTTTTCTTGAGACAAGTCTTCAATTCTCTTAAGACTTTTGTTTTGTTTACATCAGACTGTCAGTGTAATTTTTTTTTCAGTCGTAATGTATTTTGTAATAGTAGTATTTATAATATTTAAAAAAGGCAATTTTCTTAATACAGTTTTGCTAAATGTTCTACAAAATATAAAACCATATTCTATTTAATTACATTAATGCTCGTTTCAACTTTAATATTATTAGGCAAAGCTTTGTACATTTGTAACCCCTTATAACACAGTGATTGTTGCATTGTGTTTGTTGATATGGTTGGACATCCCTTTCGTGTGCTATATGGTTTCTTAAATATTCTCGCGCTATACCTCTTTATGTATAAAGTTTATAGTGTGCAGTTAAAGCCTTTGTTTTATATTAAGCCATTATGATGTTTCAAGCATAGTTTATTCTGACATAGTCAAAAATATTATTAAATTTTAGACCTTTGTAAAAAACAAAACCTATAAATCTTGGTTCACCGTTTCTATTAATTTATTGTTTATTTTGAAGATCTCATTACTAATAGAGTTAATTTCTAATATTTTCGTTTAACTTGAAGCTTATTTATATCATATTTAGCCATTTGTTAATTTTTATCACATCTTGGGTATGGTTTATGCCGTCATGATGAATATGAAATAAAAGAGAATTGAGGTAACTTTTCTCCCTCCCTCGTCTTCATTCTTTCCTTTCTCGTTATCTCTCCCTCTATCATAAGATATGCTTCAAGAAAACCTGATGTTGATGCAGACTTACTTTTCAAGTTCACAACTAATATTAACAAACTTGTCGTCAAACATCAGTAAAACAATTGTATAAAATACCTAAAAATTTATACAGAGTTCATTATAATACAGTCTTACTGTGCTTTTCGTTTTTTCCTCAACTCTGTTTTGTTATAAAATAAATAAAACAATGGCAAAGATTGCTTGCCAACTCAGCATCATGTATGTATATATGATACAGGTGGGATCATGAGAAAATTTTCATTCACCATCACGCACATTCCCGAGTAAAAATCTACTCGTACACTTCAATAAAGAAAAAGTCGCATAGACGCAATTTAACTTAACGTCAGTGTATAAATATCAGTTAATCAAGGCTGCAAATAATCACGGTCAGAAATAGCCAAAAAGTAGTAAATTATATTTAATAAATTTTGTCATGAGCGTCACTCAAGCGGGTTATTCAGTGTTTTTTATATTAAGATAGACATGTTTTTATATTTGCCGATTTATAGCTGTCAGTTTGTCGTAATTTTTTTTATTTTACGTTTGCTCTTTGGCATTTCGTTATCAAGTGTAGACGGCAAACAGACCTAAATACACGGATACAAAATACATTCATATATAAAACACAGACTCACACTCGAATACATGTTCCGAGTGTATAAATAATAAATTTATTTTGCAATAGAAAAGATACAACACAAATGCATTTCTGTCATATTATCGTATTTGTGTATTTGCAGACGGCATGATCGTCTTAATTAATATGTGTCTATTCCTCTCGTATTTCTCCAGTTATTTTGAATTATTTTTAACACAAAATATTGGGAATTATATTACACTGATATGTCATTTTCATAAAGGTTTCTCTTATCATATTTTTCTAAAAAGCTTATCAAGTTGCATTAATAAAAATGATGAAGCTTCAATGGTATTTTGTAGCGTTTATTTGAAAACTACAGCAATCTATATGCGACTTACTGAAATGCCTTAAGAGTTGTAATTTCATATTTTGATATTTAATACCCATAAATTTAATGTATAATATAGTAGGTAACTCGTATGCACAAAAAATAATTCAACTATTAAGTTACACGCGCCATTAATGAATTCACTTTCAATAAATTTCAAACAACCAATAGACGAAGAAAGAATAAATATGGTATTGGCACTCGTATGTAAAAGGCAGCGCAGTACCAACCGCCAGATGGCATATAATTTTTCATTAATTTATACCATGAAACATGCAAGTATAATTTGAATCAGATAGATGTAATAATGAACTGAATTCGTTGGCAAATGAAAAAAAACAGCACATTATTAAAGCAGTATGTATGTATTTATACATACATATAATTATATTTTAATGAAATTACAAGAAAAAATTGCATTAAGACAATTTTTGTTAGTTTTAAAATCATTTTAAGAGGAAAATTTGCACAGAACGCAAGATATTTGTGTAAGAATTTTTTCTTTACAATTATTAAATTAGAGAATGTCTACAAATGATAGATGTTATTGTTCTAGAAAAGGATTTTCGAAAAGGCATAGTTTATTTCTGTATGTTAAAATGCATAATTATTTTTAAATGTCTATTATTATTGTATTTAAGGGCTCCTCATGATAGAACTTATGGTGGAAATCGTGGCGGTCGTGATGACCGTGGTGGTGCAAACGGTGGTGGAAACCGTTATGGCAACAGAGGAGGCGGGGGCAACGACTATCACGGTGTTCGAAAGGGCCGTGTTGAAAAAGGAGGACGTGGAAATGACCGTGGAGGTCGTGGTGGATTCGGTGGTGGTGGCTTTGGTGGCGGTAACGGTTTTAATGACCGTCGCGGTGGAGGTGGTAATACCCAAGACTTGAGCCTCCACGACGTTGATTTCTCCAATTTGGCCCCTTTCAAAAAGGACTTTTACAAGGAACACCCAATTATCACAAATCGTTCCCCTTACGAAGTTCAACGTTATCGTGATGAACATGAAATCACTGTGCGCGGAAATGCCCCCAATCCTATTCAGGCTTTCGATGAAGCATACTTTCCAGACTATTGTATGAAGGAGATTCGTCGCCAGGGTTACAAGGTTCCCACACCAATCCAAGCCCAAGGTTGGCCTATTGCTATGAGTGGTCACAATTTTGTTGGTATCGCTAAGACGGGTTCTGGCAAGACTTTGGGTTATATTTTACCAGCCATTGTGCACATTAACAACCAGCAGCCCTTGCAAAGAGGAGATGGCCCAATTGCGTTAGTTTTAGCACCCACACGTGAACTGGCTCAACAAATCCAACAAGTTGCCACTGAGTTTGGTTCATCTTCATATGTACGCAACACTTGTGTTTTTGGTGGAGCCCCAAAAGGTGGTCAAATGCGTGATTTGCAACGTGGATGTGAAATTGTTATTGCTACGCCCGGTCGTTTGATTGATTTTTTGGCAGCTGGCGCTACAAATTTGAAACGTTGCACATATTTAGTGTTAGATGAAGCTGATCGTATGTTAGATATGGGTTTCGAACCTCAAATTCGTAAGATTCTTTCCCAAATTCGCCCGGACCGTCAAACACTTATGTGGTCTGCAACATGGCCTAAAGAAGTCAAGCAATTGGCAGAAGATTTCCTTGGTAATTACATACAAATCAATATTGGGTCCTTGGAACTATCAGCAAACCACAATATTCGCCAAGTTGTAGATGTTTGTGATGAAAATGACAAAGAAGAAAAGTAAGTTTTGTTCAGTCTTCATATCAAACTTATAATTATTCAGTTTTTTTTTTTAAATTTATATCAACTTGTATCGTTTTTTTTTTAATTTTAGGCTCAAAAATTTGTTATCAGAAATTTATGATACCAGCGAAAATCCTGGTAAAATTATTATTTTTGTGGAAACCAAACGTCGCGTCGATCATCTAGTACGTTTTATACGTAGTTTTGGTGTTCGCTGTGGCGCCATTCACGGTGACAAGTCACAATCAGAACGTGACTTTGTTTTACGTGAATTCCGTTCCGGAAAATCAAACATATTAGTTGCAACCGATGTGGCCGCTCGTGGCTTAGGTAAGTTTTTTTGTAGCTTCATTTATATCTCGAAACACATTCAATTCGTTGATATCAATTAATTATTCTTGCTTATAATTCTGAACATATATTTTCCCTAATGGCTAAAGTAACTAAGAAGATTTTCATAAAAGGAAATTTCATGAAAGTTTATTAATTTTAAATGTAATAAATTATTAATGAATTGGAAAAGTAACAACAGAATGTGAACGGAAGTCAAATTTCTTCACATATTTTGAAGAATGACAAATTGATTGTCTACATTTAAAATCAAAAACTATTGGTTTATAGATTCTTATAATTCACATCATATTAAACACTTCGTTGCTGAGATTCATATCTAAAGTTGTAAAAATAGCCATTTTAGTTTAACAAATAAATAGCTCGCCTAGACTTTTAACTATAAGATATATTTTAACATGACTTATTAATACTTATGGCATATTTTTCTCCTTTTTCCCTTATCATTTCCCCAAAACAATGTTTTGTTTTTGTTTCTTCCAAAAAGAAATGTCTTCCGTTTCGTTCGCAGAGGCCATAAATGGTTGCATGGTGGGGATAAAATGTCAGCTAGTAATCTGAAATTGAAATAAAAATTTTAATGGAATATTTGAAACTGCATTGCAATTTGAAAGTTGCCAATGATGCATTATTTAAAGTAAAATATGAAAAAAGAGCGGCGGCAAGCGGATAGGCGGCAACACTTTTTTACCACATGGTCATTGGAAAAAAGGGTATGTCGTAATACCGTTCCACCACCGCTACCAAGTATAATGTTTGTATCTAAAGCAAGGAGGCGGTATATTGAATTTCGGCAAGAAAAAAAATGTGGTTACGCTTTTGTATGATGGAGTCCCAAATTATAGCAGGGCGTAGCATTTGCATTATTTTCACAAAGATGCAGTTTGTAAATCTACATATAAAATATACCACCACCTTAAACTGATCCGAGTTACATTAAAGTCTGCCTAACGACGCATATCCCTATCATCATCATGAATTATATTACAAGAGGCCTCTGAAGTCTTAATTGTTAACTGAACTAAATAGGAGTAGAAGTATCAATAATTACGTTGTAATCGAACTTTCTATTAAAACACAATACAATCTTTACCCTGTATTTTTGGAGACACACGGAACAGCATCACATAGACGGAGTGCATACCGGAGAGAAATCAAAATAATTTTTACAAACAAATATTAGGTTTGCTGAAATAAGCATTGTTTACGTTCTCTCATGAAACTGGAAATGCCCTCCGCTAGAAAGTTGGATAAACAAGCAAATAAATGTACACGCAGGCAAACGGGAAAACAACCTCTATTACTATCAGCCATGATTCAACATGTGTTCTTTGATTATGTGCTATTGATAAATTATGCATGTATATTAGATAAAAATCATCTAGCTAAATTTCAAATAGAAAAGGCTGGATCATTATGTGATTTGGTGGTTTCTTTTTGGAAACTCGCAAAAGTGACAGACGTATAAAATGGAGTCGTAACAAATGTTGAATATCTTTTGTGTATGGCAAAACAAAATACACTACAATACGACAATATCATCATTTGCTTCAATAGTCTTCATCACAGTACGTTGTCATCTAAATAATAAAAGAATGCGGAAAAACTAACAAAGGACACATTTTAGTCAGAAACCAGTGATAGTGATTTATATTTCAGTCAAATTAAAGTCTACCATGCTTGCGTAATTTATGTGTGTTCGTGTACTACAGGATGGATGCTGGAGCCTTAGGCGCACTGAACTGCAAAACAATTGGTGCGCTACACTCGTTCGAAAAACAAGAAAGTGATGGCTTTGGCTTCTAATCGACGTATGCAAACAAAACCCAACTCTTCTGCTGATCATGTGTGTCTAATTTAAATAACAACTGAAATGTTGTGTGCGTATCTTACACTGTTGAAAAAAAAACTAAACCGAAATATAAAAAGGCCGTTTAGTTTTATTCCATAACAAATCTTTCAAGTTGTTAAATACCTACATGCTCTTCAACACTACGTCGTATTAATGCCTATTCTACAGCACCTAAACGACGTGGCTGCGAAGAGTTTGACCCTTCATTTAATTGATACAAAGTAAAACCGAAAATTACAAGGTAAAGTAACATCTTTTTTTACACCACAAACTTAAAAACTTAATTAACTTTTATTTAATAATAACATGCGAACACTGTATAAAGTTATATTAAGTAAAAATTAATAATATAAACGATTTCTAAATTCTAACATCATGAAAATGTTAGTAACTCTTAAAAAAGGACAAAAAATAAAAATAATGTGTATACACATACATATGTAGAAGTCATGGAACAATAAGGACTATGTCATTTAATTCAACTTTTTTTATTATTTTTATTTACAAGGTACTGAAATATTCTTTTGCTAATTTGGTTTCTCTTTTATACAATTTTATTTTTTAAATCAAACAACTGTGCTATTTGAATAGATGTGGATGGTATTAAATATGTAATCAACTTTGATTATCCACAATCTTCTGAGGATTATATTCACCGCATTGGTCGTACAGGACGTTCAAATACAAAGGGCACATCTTATGCATTCTTTACAAGAAATAATGCTAAACAATCCCGAGCTTTAGTTGATGTTTTAAGAGAGGCTAACCAGGTAAATATCTCATTTATATTATGTATGTATGTTGTACTCGTACATACTTATATACTTACAACACGTGAACAGGCTTAGAAAACATTAGAGCAAATAACTTTCTTTTAAGTCAATTTATATTTATTTCGGTTTTTCACTTCACTTTTCTGGAATAAAAAAGTGAAACGTTGGAAAATAAGAACAAAATCTCCCCTAATCATAACATAATTAAACTAGAAGCAAGAAATAGGCAACCAACCCTATGCGATTAAGTCTATCTAAAAGGATCTATGGAATTCGCGAAATTTCAATTGTTAATTGAAAAATTGTTTAATCTAGTTATTTTTATTTGTTGAAATTGTGATCCCAAAGTAAAATTATTGAACTGTACGTACGCATTGGTTTATGAATAACATGTTTTTTATACTAATAGTTCAAATCAAATTTGATGTACCTTTTTCTCTGCTATTTTAATAAATAATTTTGGCTGAAAATGGGTCTAGTTGGTATAATTATAAAGCTCCATCACTGATTGAAATGATTATTGTATCGGTGTGGTGTGGTTTTACCACATGTACTACATTTACAATTTAAATAAAATGTTAAAAAGGTGTATATTTCCTGCTCCACGATATTAGATGTGTTTCTGCCCAATTAAGGAGGCTTAACATTGTGCCACAAGTACTTAGATCTGTGAAAAATCTGTGTACAATGAAGAAAATCGTACAGTATAAACAAGATGTTACAGTAAAAGAAAATACGGATGAAAGTTTGACGAGCGGATGGTAAATGTTCTCATCATCTAAACCATATTAGAGCTGTATTTCAAAGTGTACATTGGCATCATTTTCAGTTTATATTGAAGGTGGTGGCCAAGGCAACAAATACATATATCTCGTATCTTTATGCACTGTCTTTAAAAACAAATTAACATGATCAAAGAAAAATTTTGAAAAAAGGATATTAAAATCTATTAGCCGCATACGTCGGGAGGTGATGTTCTCAGAATAATTTAACTTCGAATTCGAACATGCTTAACAATAAACTCTTTGGGTGGGTATATGGAAAATTGTTAGGAGGCTATTCCAACGTAGTCTCACTGTATAAAACAAAAAGACAAAGGGATGCATTCGTTAATTTAATAATCATAGACCCAAAGTTAGATTTTTAGAACTAAACTTTATTTAATTCACTTGCGGCTATTTGTTCTCCCTAATTTCAAAACACTTGTTATATAAATTTTTTATCTTTTCTTTTTTTTTTCTCTTAGGAAATTTCTCCTGCTTTAGAGGGTATGGCACGTAACAACCGCTTTGGTGACGGTGGTCGCTCACGCTATGGAAATAGTGGCGGTAGCCGCTTCAATGGTGCATTCAAAAAGGGTACCATGGGCGGTGGAAATCGCGGCTATGGTGGTGGCAACAGTAACGGCGGCTTCAACGCGAATGGTGGCGGTCGTAGCTACGGTAACAATGATGGCGGCTATGGACGAGGTGGCGGTAACAGTAATAATACCAGACATACGCGTTTTGATTAAACACAATACAAAAATAGTAGATTTTAAGGTCTTAATATTAAATTAATATTACTTTTAGTGTACTCGTATGTTTAATTTTTAATTAAGATTTCTTTTTCATTTTAACAAACAAACATTACAAAAACAATACTAAAATAACAAATATTTTTACAATTCAAGATAAAGAATCTATTCTATCTAACATTACACTAAAATAAATGTAAAATATATATTTTTGGTTCATTCTTTGAGATTAAACTTAAAAATATCAATGCAAAAATAATGCATTTTTGATGTAGTAATACTTTCATATACCATATTTTGCCAGCATCATCCCTTTTCTCAATATTAAAGCAATAGAAAAATAAATAAGCAACTTACAATTACATGTACGAGTTATTACAACTTCTCAGGGATTATGTCCCGTTTTTAAGAAAAAAAAATATCGTTTGCTAAACAAAAAATAACTTGTGTGCTCGTAAGGGCGCGTAATTGTTTGTGCTGTTTAAATGTATGCAATTTAAACTTTTTATTTATTTAACGAGCTACGTTTTTGCTTATTTTTACGAGTTTTAATAAGGCTTTGTAACAAAAATTATTCTCAATGAAAACGCGTATATTTAGCTGTTTACGGCAGTCCTCTTAAATAACTAAACACATTTTCTATGTGTGTGCAGCTGCAACTAAATATAGTCGGTTAACATTAATTTTTCTTATGATTGTTTAAAATTGTTTCTTTAATTCTGTTAAATTATGAAAATATGTATTAAGATTCTTTCAGTGAAATTTTCTCATTAATTTCATATCCTGTATAGTAAGATATATATATATGATATATAAATTTTAAAGCCCCTACAAATTATTTCGTAAGATGAATAATGTATTTGATAAATGAAAATATTCTAACAATAAATATTACTGAAACGGGAATTGTGTTCGAACTTCTTTTTTAACCCATTTTAAAACTTGGAGACCAGAACCCAAATTTTATTGGTAAATTATTTCGTCTCTATTCCTAGCTTTAATTCGAAGTCAAGAATCGCCATCAGCAATGAGGGAAGTTTAGACCCCTCAAATCAGTTTAGTCGTTTAATGATGATTTCATTTCTCAAAAAAGCGCTTGTAGCATTTTCTTGTTCAATTTATAGACATCTATTTATGAGAATGCTACTCACACAAGCAAATACTTTTTGGTGTTGTAAACAGCGTTGTCATATATTTTTCTTATGCCCCTATTGCGGTTCACAACTCAACTCAGTTTGGTCGTGTAGAGTCAACCCAACTCATGCACAACCAAACTCATTTTAGTTATTGTGTATCGCAATAACTAAAGTGAGTGTGGTTGTGCATAAGTTGGGTTGACTCTCACACGACCAAACTGAGTTGAGTGGTGAACCGCAATAGGGGCATTAAATTCTAATTTCCGATAGAAAAAAAAGCAAATGTTTGTGTATTTAATTTAATTGTACTTTGGAAAAAATTAAATTTTTCATATATGTATGTACATACATATGTAGATGGTACATAATCTTGTTAAACTTCAGTAAGTTTTTTGATGCAACGAGGTTGCATAAGTATGCGAAGATGTAGTTGATGTTATTATTCTGAATCATTTGCTATTAAAATTTTATATAAAGTTGGTATTTCTAATAAATCTATTATTTTTTTATTTATAGAAATAAATTTTGTAATATGACAACGCAGATTGTGAAACACAACCATTTCCAGCCATTGCCAACTTAAAATATCAAATTTTTAAAAAAATGCAGACAAATTAATGTGAAAACTTAAGAAAATAAAATGCAACGAGCGAAAATAATTTGAAATTTATATATGTATTATATTACATACATGAAAAGTGTAAAAACAAAATAAAGTTTGCAATTTCACATGTGTGACCGAGGGCAAGTCAATAAGTCCGTGACTTTTTGAATGAAACAAGGGTTTTCTGATAAAAAAAATCATATTAATTTTCAATATAGGCTCCTTTGGGCTCTATGCACTTTGCCCAAAGCTTCTCGAATTTTTTTTATTCCTTCCAAAAATTAAGATTTTCCATTTTAAGTTTAAGTTTTTAAATTTTTGTTTGAGTTAAAAAATATAATTATGAAATGCAATAAATTTACTTTGTAATTATTTTTTTGTTGTAATGAAATTTTAAAGATTTATTTAAAGCAGCTACAACTCGTTTAAGCGTAGATAAAGATTTCAACGTTTCGACTGTGCTTCTGAGGCAAAGGTGTCTAATACATATGTACTTAATAGCTTGTTTCCACGACAATTTGAATCTCCTGTTTCGCTTTCTGAAGCAAGTTTATGAATCATGCTGTTTACACCACTCATCTACCTGCTTCGATTTTATATTTTTTTCTTTCCATTGTTTTTTAACTTTTATAAAATTTAAATAAATTAACTGTTCACTCAATTCAAATTTATTATTACGTCTAGGAAAGACACACAAAAAACAATTATATTTTTTAACTTTTCACTTTTAAATTTGCCTTGTTTACAAAAATATTTAATTTTGACAACTAGTGAAGATAAACTTATAGTATGTTTCCACGGCACCGCTTCGCTCTCTATTCTTGCTTCACACCCCAATCATGAGCGAATCAACTGCTTCGCCATACAAAATTTAGAGAGCGAAGCAGGTAGATTCATATTGAATCTACTTGCGAATCAAGAAAAAATCCTCTCTTCTCTAATTTTTATCGTAAGTTTATCTGCACTAGTTGTCAAAATTAAATATTTTTGTAAACAAAGCAAAATTAAAATTGAAAAGTTAAAAAATATAATTGTTTTTTGTGTGTGTTTCCTAGCCGTAATAATAAATTTGAATTTAGTGAAAAGTTACTTTATTTAAATTTTATAAAAGTTAAAAAACAACGGAGAGAAAAAAAATTATATTTATCAAATTCATTATTCGAGATATTCTCCAAAATAACCATTTTAATATTATATTGTTTGTTGTTGGCTTAGCTAGGTATATGCCTGCATTTCATTGGCGCTAACCAAATCATCAGTACCCTTTAGCCAAATCATGATTGAAAGCATTCAAAGCTCGTATACTTAAGCCACAGACTACAAACACTATATGACAATTCAAACAGAACTCAATCATATTTTTCTATTTGTAATCAACAAAAACACAAAAGTATAAATAGCTTTAGAATGCTTCTGTACAATCACAATCATGATTTGGCTAAAGGGTACTGATGATTTGGTTAGCGCCAATGAAATGCAGGCATATACCTAGCTAAGCCAACAACAAACAATATAATATTAAAATGAAAAAAATTATAAAATCGAAGCAGGTAGATGAGTCGTGTAAACAGCATGATTCATAAACTTGCTTCAGAAAGCGAAACAGGAGATTCAAGTTATCGTGGAAACATGCTATTACGATAAAAATTAGAGAAGAGAGGTTTCTTTTATTGATCCGCAATTAGATTCAATATGAATCTACCTGCTTCGCTCTCAAAATTTTGTAAGGCGAAGCAAGTTGATTCGCTCATGATTGGGGTGTGAAGCAAGAATAGAGAGCGAAGCAGGTGCCGTGGAAACAAGCTATAAATGCGAAAGTTTAGGCGAAAGTTTTTTTTAAACTGTAAAATTAAAAAAATATCTTACAGTTTATCGCTCATCTCGAATGGGTAGCAACTGTCTCCCAATCTCTGCTTTTCAATTACTGACCGTGTATTCACGGCTTTTTATTGCTTTCCGTACGATGTTAAGGTTCCCACAATATTTAATTTTTAAATATTTATTTTATTTATCACTGTTTTTAACACTAAATTAAACTTTTTACTAAAATGTTTACAAAATTGCTTATTTTTCTTTCCCTATTTCGCACGTATCATAGCAAAGCTGCTATGACACGAGCTCGTTTTTCTTTCCATTAATTTTTTTTTGCAGAGATAATTTGCGATCACCACCTAAAATTAAATTTTCATGTTTTATAGTCGTTAGGACTGACCTTCGTAGACTAGTAGGTAGTGTACTAGACTCGTAGTGCGAAGGTCCCAGGTTCGAATCCTGCCGCAGAACTCTGGCAGTTTGAAAGGGAGCGCACAACAAGCCTTCACTGGCTTAAGTGTATGTCGTATGACATGGGCTATCACACCCCTCCAATCAACCTAACCTAACCTAACCTAGTCGTTAGAAGTGGCATCGCAAATTTTGAACGAAATCAATTTTGCTTAAAATTTAGTGCAGAGGCAGTTAATAAAAACAATTCTAATAGATTTTAACTTTCGGGTCGAAGGCCTTATCGCGCTAGTACCCTATACTTTTTTTTAGTTACATTAATTGTATTGTGTAATTAGATCATAAATAAATAAATAAATAAAAACAATTCTCCAGCAAAATTTTTGTTTGTCCATCAAACTTTTTTGTGTATGTATTTACTAGTAATAAGACGAACATAAGACGATATTTTATATATTTTGTACTTTATCGTCATAAACTCGCTTCGGACTCGTTTTGATTCCGTAATTGCCACTTCGAACAAATTAATTTTTGGTGCTTTAGAATTCATTTATTTTGTATTTAGATTTTATAGTCATAAAGTTTTCATACCTCTAAACACCTCTACAAACTTTTTCATTTCCAAAAGCTCATTTTATACCTTTTATTAGCATGTAAAGTTTATGCGCAGATATCTATTTGCGTCTCTTAAAGGTAGGCAAGTTTTTTCGCTTTGTCAATTTCAATCTAAAAATTGAAAGCGGGTTCATTCCATTGAAAACTTTCGTTTTTCGTTTACGGAATTAAAACCCCTTTCGATCAGAATTTATTTCCGTGACATGGCTGTGTGTCGGTGTACAGAAAAGTCAGGTATCCAAAATACCAGCTTAAAATCGTTCAGGGTATATGTATCGCTCCTTTAATGCAACAACGACATGTGCCTAAAATCAAGGTATGTAGGGAAAAATATCAGAGTCATATCTGAACTTAAGAAGAAGCTATGACGAAAAGTTTCGATATGACCTTTAAATAAAGCTATTCTTAAATGTAACAGTCATATCTCAAGAACTCAAAATGTTTAAATTACTAAATTTAAAGTATTTCTCAATATGCTCTTACTATCTATAAAAAAAGGGTGAAATATGCCTGAAACTAGACCGAAGCTTTACCAAAAAGTGTCGATGTTGTATTAAAGGAGCGATATGTATACCGAGAGCATCAGAAGGTAAAGGGAAGAAATGTTTGTTACATCTAAGGTATTAAATAACTCTACGGGGTAAGTGACAAGAAACGTTTTACTCATGAATAAAAGTTGTTATGAAATCGTAAAAAGCCCCTGTCAATCTTATGAACCTATAGATGTAATTTTTACGTTAAAAAATTTATTAATCACAAACGATTTTCGTTGTCACCTTCCTCGGCAGCTAAGTTTTTACGATTCACTTCCTTCCTTATTAGTCCCTTGTTTTTATTAATAAAGTGTATGGGAGAGAAAATGTCAAAACATTTTTATTATCATAATAAGGAAAGAAAGTTCCATTAAATTTTATAACAAACCATTAATCGACATCTTGCAGATGAGTTCCTTCCATAACCGCGTTTGGCCAACATCATAAAATGCATTTAAGGGAGATCGAGTAACTAGTTGTAACATAAAAGATGACAGGTATAAATCTTAGACGAGAAGAAAAAATTATTTTTCTTGTCTGTTTTACTTTTAAAGTTGAACTAAAAGAAAAGTGTAAAAAAATGTTGGCAGCGACGAATTGTTATTCACATCTAAAGTAACGAACATCATGTATATGGAGCAGAGGGTCAACCTGTATTACAACGATAATACTTTGGCCCTGCATTGCCAAAAGCCAAGAGCGCAACTCCGAAATTTTCCAAAAAAGCTACGGTATTTCATATCCACTGTAGATTTGGCACTCATGGGTATTTTACTTTGATTTCTACCCAAGCTATAATCATGAGTAGTAGGATGAAATGGCTTACAGCCTACATTACACTAACGCCTTGGACTACTTGCAGAGAGCTACTTCAGCAGACTCTCTGAAGTGCTAGCGATGACGTAAAGTAAAAAAGGAACAGGGGTCGTACTTCCCGCCGACTATTTTCGGGTTTAAAATATCAATACATTCCCTTTTCCTTTTCTTAAGCTAACATAGTTCATCCATGCAGTTTTTCTAAATTTTTTCCCCATTTTCCCCCAGGTTTATCTTTGATGGACCAAGGAAATATGTGTACTCAAATGAACTTAATAGAGAATAAAGCGTATAGAGTTCTCTTCATCATAGTTCCTCTATCTCCCTTTCTCCTTCACTTTCCTCCCATTTTCCCCAGGCAGCCTAACCCAACCCAATATAAAAAAGAATGCCATGAGGTAGCTAGAGTCACAATTACATATAGATATTATATAGATATGATATTGTTAATATCTGAACGCTACAAACAACATCAAAAACATATAATGCACTCCCCTTTTTTTAATAGTGTAAGGCAGCTGTAATGAATATAAGTTAAGAGAATTTATGTCGCAAACAATATTCCCTTTTAAAAGTGAGTAAAATTTAATTAACACTTGAGAAATTAAATCAGAAAATGTAATTATGGCGGCAATATTTAAGCAAAAATTATAAAAAAAGGTTTCAAGGAAAAACGCCAAGATAATAAACTATGAGACACATTAAATTTGTTGACGTTTGAAGGTACCGAGTAGACAGGAGCAGCAAAGAAAATTAAAATTTTTATGACATTATAAGAAAGAGGCACATGCAGACATACTTATAAATTTAGAAGAAATTCATTGTACTTTAATTTATTTTGATATACTCGGAAATAGTTTTTTTTCGCTTTAAGAGTATTTTTCCCGATATTGTTTTTTTAATTTCATTATGTTCACATATCAACATTTCATTGGGGCTAAACAAATCATCTGTGAATTTTAACTAGTTTGTAAGCATTCAAGCTCGTATATTTTTACATAAAACAATATGAGAATTCCTTCATGTATGAAAATTGTAAAATATATATGTAATTGTTAGAAAAATCTTCATACAAATTGCTCAACAAACAATTCATATTCGATTAGTTGGAGAAAATATCCCAAATAATAAATTTCAATATTACGTATATAATTATGTTTTTTTATATAATTGAAATTAGTATTCAAATTAACTTTCTCCATTATAGCCTATAATAAAATAATTAGGAAAGATTCGAATTTTTACTACTTGCGGATCATAAGTTCCGAATCTTTTTTGACTTCTTTGGAAGTGTTTTTTTACTAAGTGTTTATTATAAATATTTTAAAGTCTTTACGTAAATATTGTTGTTTATGAACAATGTGGTGCATTAGTTACTAATCTTAAATCTCTGAAGTATTTCAGCATTTGAAATACTAGTAGATTCCCAGAGTTGAAAATCAAACCGATTGATGTATTGACTTACATATATAAAATACCGTGTTTTCCAAAGTCGGTTCCGATTTTGATTGCAAGTGCCAATACATTTTTTTAACATAAAGATGTTGCCTTTTATATATGAAATTTTCAATTTTGGAATTAGATTTAAATTTTAAGGTCAATGCAAACAAAATTTAACTATTGCATTGAAAAACAAGCTTTTTAGGTTTTTAACTTTTTACGATTTTAAACTTTTTTGTAAAGTGTAATATTAACACTCTAGAGTATTTTAGGATTATTTTGCCTACGATTCTAGGATTTCGTTGGCAGGATCTCCATGTAAAGTGTAATATTTATTAAGTTTAAGTGTAAATTTTGCTAAGGAGTTTTGAATGCTGCACTTAGAATAATAAGAAGATCTTTGATTTGAAGTCAAAAATATTCAGATTTTTATTTACAATTTATACAGCTATTTATACTAATTTCTAACTCTAATTTTTTAATATATTCTTTGGTTTAGGACCCAATTATTATTATTATTATTATTATTTGTTTACAATACTTGTGTGTGTGGCCAAAATTCTCTATGTAAGCAAATTTCAATATTTTATTGAACTATTGAATTTGTAATTCAATTACTTTTAAGTATTACGTTACAATTGTAAGTTAAAATAAATGTGACCAACAAAGTACATTTTGCGGTACAGCAATTTTTCATACTGTTGAAAATTTTTTCGTTTTTAACTACAGTATGGTTTGACAATATAATCCAGACAGTGCCTTTTGTGATCCATCCGGACAGTGTCTTTAGCGATATTGTTCAAGAACCTTTCGAATTTTCATTTGTGGCAATATTTCTAAACAGTTTTCTAAATTTCGAAATATCTTTTAATAAGCAAGTGAATTCGCAATCATTCGTACACTTGATCAAATGCCTTCTGTCCGATAAAATCCTACCTTTAAGATTAGTAAATAATGGAGCGATGCACACCTCAAGAATAAACTTTTATTGAAAACAGAGTCAGTTCAAATTATGGCCATGCCATTACTTTTGTGCCTGATGAACAATTTATCAACAGATTTTACGGAATTGTACAAGAATAAATCTTAGTAGTTTAATTAGATTTACATGTATGCTGAAAAAGGTGGGAGCAGGACAGGAAATGTACATATTTTTCTGATTTCCTTTAATAACTACGGCATTAATCAAACAAGGACCATATGCCCTATTGAGGGGGAAAATTACTACATATCCATATCAATCAAAATTTTGAGCAATATTTGCTCAAATTTGCGTCACGTCCTTAGTGTATTATAGTTCGATAGAGATGTTTAACAAAACTGACTGACAAGTTGAACATATTTTATTCTTTTGTTAAATGAAAATTTAAGGTTTGTGATTTTCCCAAGAAACTCCTTGATTGGTTGCCATAATTCGAGCCAGTGGCTGCAATTATAGCCCCTATACTACTGCTTACCCCGTCATTGAGAGTGGACTAAGCAATGCACGGACATGAGATTTACGGTCTTGTTCAAGTAACTTCATTCTACAACCTAACTACATTCTACAACCAGCTGAATGCTATCGGTTATATAGTTAAAAACTCTGTAAATGTGCGGAGCAGCTGCCATGGCAGTCGCGGATAATCAGCGGTTCCGAGTGGTGGTCTCATAGCTTTTCCTGGTGGCGCGGGACTCCTAGCAAGTTCTGAGTGCCTACGATACTTGGAACGTCAAGGCGAATGATTGGCGCCTTCAAGTAACCAATAGCTAACCAATACCAGCGCCTGTTCTTTATGTCAGTGGCGGCTGGAAGCGGGCGTCGGATCTTGTAACAAGCGGCTCGCTACATAAAAGTGATGCAAGGCTTCTAAGCCAGCCCGATTGGAGGCCGTGCTGGCAGCTCCAGTCCCAGCGAAAGTCCCCACAGGTACTCATTTTAAACCAACTAATTACCAAAACCTTGAGGCTCTATGCTCCTTATAGGAACTAAAGGAATTGATAATATAAACTACCGTTTACAATTCGGGATATTTTTACACGTCGTGAGATGAATATACTTGTGACTTATTTCTCATATTAAAATACATGTAGATTTTTTCTATGTTTTACGATGTTTATATAAAAAAACTTAAAAATTTCAACTCAGTTTTAAATTTTCGTGATGTATTTTGTAAAGAATATTTTATATGTTCTAGATGATTAAATCGTCCAGAAGTTTCTGGCGTTCGATAATTTTCGAAAACGCTGTGTTAAATATATGACGATTACTTTTCACTTGTCCTTAAAAGTAATTTTCTATATTAGAAATTTGATAAAGAATACAATTTAAGTCATTGAGACTAAAACTGTTGCTTGAAATGTTTCAATTTCTTATGATTTAAAAAAAAAATATTTGGTTGAAAAATTCCATTAACCCCTAGAATTTTCATGGAAATTTTCTATAATATTTGCTTCGCCTTGTATTGTACTAAATTGTTTTGTTATAGCAACTTATCAAAATGTTTTTATACAGAAAATTACTAGTAAATAAAATGCAAGCATAATTGAAAAAAAAACAAAAAATATTTTCAAACATCATTAAATTCTATATTTAACAACCCCGAAAAACTGTCAATTTAATTTCCCATAAAAATACCAAAATGTAAAAGATTCTTATGTATTTTGGCAGTATGTCGCTGCTGGGATTGCAAACTTAAAAGAGAAATCTTTAGTACGTTATTAATACATACGTAAGGAATTTCTTCCTTACACCGAGAAATATTTGTATCAAATAAAAGTTATCTTGGCAAAAGTGGAAAGACTGATTTTAATATAATTTATGTAATTCATTGGGCTCATATACATAATATTATGCGCTAAAAGGGCCTACGATAAGCTGGCAGAGATCACGAGACTGAAATAAGGGCGAACGAAAACGTATTTAGAACGGGAAGTGAGTGGTATTTTTGCAGCTTCAATAAGATTTTTTTCCATTGAACTTGCTTAATAAATAATATAATAACTACAATAATATAATAATTTGCAGATGACAGCAGCATTAGCCATTCTTACTCATTTGACCATAGGCCAAGCCCGTTGGAGATTAGGGCTATGAGGCAAAATATGGTTGATTCAATAAATCAAGATCTTGCAACAATCTCCGAATGGGGTCATGCGAATCGAGTCGAGTTCAATGCTCGCAAGACTCTGTGCTGTATGCTTACACATAAACGTATGACCGTACATGCTGCTCCATCTGTAATTATGGGTGATATAAATATTGAGGAATCAAAAGCTCTTGATGTTCTGGGCATGAAAATTCAGTGCGATGTTCGATGGACTGAACACATTTTTCATATCGCCAAAGAAGCATTCAAGTGTCTCGATTTTTTAAGACGGCGTAAGAGATACTTCACCCCTTCTGATATCCTCACTATTTATACCACCTACATCCGGCCGAAAATGGAATACAAATAGACTTTGAAGCCGGTGCTTCAAAGTCTATTTTGAATCTACTGGACCGAGTACAGGAGAGGTAGAAAAGACTCACATGTGACAATAATGTAGCCAACTCTATTGACTCACTGGAGTATCGTCGCAACGTGGGATGTGTTACGCTGTTTTATCGTTACTTCAACGGAATGTGCTCTAATGAGGTAAGGGAACATATTCCAGAGATCCGATCTTACTTACGAGCGACACTTTCCTCATTAAGAGCACATCCATTTGTGGTCGATATAACAGCGAATCGCACTACGCATTACAGAAATAATTTGTTCTTTGATCGAACGGCTCGTATGTGGAACGAGCTCCCTGCAGATGTCTTTCCTGCCATACCCAGCGTGGAGAGATTCAAATCGAATATCTATAAGTACTACTCCCGCTATCCTCCTCATCCTATCCCATTTTCCTACTTCCAGCAAAAAAAAATAATAATAATAAATAAAATAAAATAATATAATAAATAAAATAATATAATAACTAAAGTAATAAATACAACAGAGGGACATTCAGTACATACAAGTAATCGATAACTAGAGTGCAAATTTTGTATATGAAAGAAATATGTTAAAAATTTATTTTGATATATTTTATTCTTGAAAAGATTATTATAAAAGCTTTTTCCTTTTATTAAAAACTTTTTTACTGAAAAAAAGAGACAATTTAAATCAAATTTTTTTTATCGATATCATTGAAAAAAGAATTTGTCATCAAAAACTGCTGACCTTTTTGCATGAAGTAGAAAGTAAACCTACTTTATACGTGCTACGCGTCTATACGTTTTATGCGTTTTGCTCTGTAATTTATCACATACATTTACCTCTATTCTACTCTTTGACCCATTGCATAAAATGCGACAATGCGTAGAACGGATGGTATGGACTTAAGCGACAAGGGTTGGTTTACGTCTTATTAAGCACTCCGCAGGACAAGGCAAGCAAAAATAAGGGCGAACGAAAACGTAAGCATTTCGATACAAATTTGCTGTCCAATAAAGTTTTTTTCTGTCATGTATGCGAACGCAAATGTCAAAATCAGTTACATATGTATATTTAAGCATTCGTGAAGCTACACGTAATTTACCGGAACAATTGTAAAATGGAAAGCAAATGGAACTGGATAATATTTTATATGTATAAAACTAATTGAACAACTAGAAAATGTATAGCTCTAGCATATAAAAATAAATTGTGTTCATTAGTGATATGTATATGTACAAAAATACATACTCGCATATGGCCGAAAACACTGAATTTGGAAAGGATGCGTTTCATTTGCTACAACAATAAGTGCATAGATATTTGTGTTCCTCAATTAAATTCACCGGTATTTTTCTAATGAAATAAAATTTTTGCTTTGGGCTTTGTTTTTAAATAAACCCGAATGAATAAATGCATGTTTTGTAAAGAGTTCTAATAAAAAAAAAAACATGTCATAACCATGAAAAACATCTTTTCCCTTCGACAAGCTTATTTTTTTCTTGGGCAAGTTTTAATCAAAAATGAAATTTTTTTTAAAAATTTTAAGAATATCCCAAATAATGATTTTAATAAATAATTTCTCAATAAAATTAAATATTTGTGTAATTATATATATTTAAAATTTTTATTCTAGTAGCCTCTTGTAACTCTCTTCCATTTCTTTAAGTGTATGATTTAGTTACACTACGTACATACACACATTCTTGTCATGAAATAGTCAGTTGATTTTGTAGGAAAAATGGGGAGACAACAATAAGTGCGTTCGTTTATTGAAAAGTTGTTATTATTTTTTATTGAATTTTTTCATAGATTAATAGATTTTGATGGCTTACGAGTAAAAAGAAAAGTAAGCATGAGAACTACTTTAGAGTAGAGTTAGAGGTCGAGAAAGCAATAGAAAGATGCTTTGAGTAACAATACGCGTATTTTGTTATATGTAGTAGTAAATTTCTAAATATATATTAAAATTATTTGAGATATTCGGACTAGTTCTAAAATATTTTTATTTTCTCGGTGCCATAATCTGGTGTAAGTAAACATTTACGCCTATATTTTGACTGTGTGTATGTCAGTTCATCAAATGGTCTTCAACTACATTTATAAATGAATTGTTATCACATGCAAAAGTGAAGAAAAGATGTAAGTTGTTCTCAAGGAGTCAGTTTTTCACTACTTATAAAGTATCTGTTATTGATTATATAACAAATTCTTGCTATTGGCAAGATTTATACCTTAAAGAATTTTATTTTTAGTAGAAAATAGTTTATTCGTTCTTTAATATGAAATTATTTTCTTGAAAAAATACTCTTCTTAATATATTTTCATCTCATAATTTAGTGAAAAGCATTAAAACGGATGCGTTTGTAATGAAAGGCCTCTATTAAAATCGATTGGAGATGAGATTTTTTCTATATTTGAACATTTGCTTTTTCACGACTTCCTTTAAAGCATTTTTTAACCGAATCTCTCCCAAAAACTTTTATTCGCTCTGTTTTATACATATACTGATGTAGCCGAGGTGGTAAATATGTTGACTGTTAAGTACATACATATGTATGTAATAATGAAATAATATTCCCAAGTTCGAGTACAAGCCAGTTGATAAAATATCCATAACAAAATATATCATGTGAACAAAAATTAAATATTATATGGTAGCCTCTTTCATATGTATTACAATGTAAAAATACTGTAAAAGAAATAACATTTTATGTATTTCATTTTATGTATTTTCATAACATTTTGAAGATCACTTCAGATCCAGTGAGCAGGACCGAAAAAAAGATAATATCTTGCAATAATTGAAAATATTCGAGTTTTCTTTATTTCCGCATCACTAGTTGTAAATCTTGTTGACTTCTTAGGAAATCCTTTAACACACACGTTTTTAGCTCTTTCACATATATCTGAAGGTCTACTGATGAAATGGCTTAAGCATAAGCAAAATAAGGGCATATACACGTAGACTAGTCTTAAGCTTAAAAAAGCAATAAAAAAGATTTATAATACTGGAAAAGATTGCAAATACTTTATAAAAATATATTTGAAAAATAGTCAGTTCTTACATTTCTATAAAATTTAACAGCAAAAAGTTAACGAATGCACCTAATATCTTAAGCTTTACATAAAAAGCAATAAAAAAGATTTATAATACTGGAAAAGATTGCAAATACTTTATAAAAATATATTTGAAAAATAGTCAGGTCTTACATTTCTATAAAATTTAACTGCAAAAAGTTAACGAATGCACCTAATATCTACAGAAAGAGACATAATAGTTGATACATTTTGTTGAGCCAAGACATATTTAAGCTAAAATTAAATATTTTATATAAAAGATTTCACAGCTTTTCTCAAAGGCAAAAATGGATAAATAACTTTTTTTGTATTACTTATTTTCTATTACACTTTATGTCACGGCCACTAAGTGAGGAAGAAAACAAAAATATTATATCGTAAATTTGAGTTATTCGAAATTACTACCTTTCTCAAGTACTACATTTACACACAATAAAGCCAATTTTGTTGTGCAGTTTTTATTATTTTGCGAATTTCGATATAAAGTTTAAGCATTTCTCACTCGCCGCCGCACTCTTTCACTTCCCTTTTCATTTCTAATTCTTCATTTTGCACGCCATTAATATCTGGAATCTTATACTTTCATTGCTTGGTGGCATATTTTACGTATGTATGTATGTGCAGCATTGACTGAAAGATATCAATGAACCACTAGTGTTTAAAGCGCGTTAGTATATTGAGTTCACTTACAATGGAATGCCAAGAATTCAGTGGCGGGGGCCACTGGCTTTTCAACATAAACTTATTCACGGTATAATGAAAATAATTGGATTATTTTCGGGCGACAATGCCATTAGTGTCACAAAAATGATTAAATTTGTAAAGATTGCAAATATTTAATTGAAATGCTGATGAAGTAAAAAGCCTTAAGGGGTAGCCATTTGAGCTTAAAGGCTGTGATTACAAGGTACGATGGCAGGCCAATAAATATTATTAAGTCTTAGAAAGTTGTTTTTGCAACAAAGCAGATGTACGAGGTCTGATCAATAGAAAATGTAAATTTCGAAAATTAAAGGGCTACGTGGATTCGATTAGCAATTTCTTTATGTTGGCACACTTGTCTCGAACATATGTTCTTAGTTGTGTCTAGTTTATTTTGTTTGTGACAGGCATAACAGTTAGACGTGTTTTGCTTGTTCAGAGATTTTCCGCTATGGAAAAAATGGGTCAAAGAATTTGCATAAATTTTTTTTGTAAAAAATGGAATTAAGTGCTCAAAAGCATATGGTGATTGTACTCTGAGTCAAAAAAAGTGTTTACAAAATATCAAAATATCAAAAACCGATGAAAATGTTGAGAAAGTGAGTAAAATTGTTATGGAGAATCGTCAAATCACTATTAGAAAAGTTACAGATGATTTCGGCATATTGGTAGGCTCATGCCATAAACTCGTTAAAAAACCATGGCATGGGAATCGCTCGGGATAGATATAGATTTGCTCAAAAGGGTCATAACTGGTGACGAATGATGGGTATATGGTTATGACATCGAAATCAAAGTCCAATCGTAACAATGGAAGAGGAAAAGAGATCCAAGACAAAAAAAAAATCACGCCAAGTTCGATAAAATTTCAAGTTTTGCTCCGCTTGCGAGAAAGAATACAAATAAAACGTCCGGAAGCGATAATGCAGCTGCTCACTCGTCATTGCTTGTTCGTAATTTTTTAGTCAAAAAATTAGACATGCCTCAGATTTGGCCCCTGCGAGTTTTTCCTATTTCCAAAATTGAAGAGACACATGAAAGAACGGCGTTTTGCGACGATTGAGGAGATAAAAACTGAATTGCTGAGAGAGCTCAACGCCATATTCCTAATATCTATAATCTGGTGGTATTGTTGCGATTACGTTGTCGGATAATAAGAACTCCATATCCTTTTTTTCGGTTCATCATTTGTGTAAAGAATATAGTACTTTTTAAGTAAACACTCGGTAAAATTTGATTTCCTTTCATATCTACCATAGAATATAATTTTAAATGGAAAATTTTGTAGGATAATTGGAATTCGAGGGATTAAAACGCTCTCTTCTCTAATGCAGCCGCATGTATGAAATTCCTTCTCAGCTGTTTGATACATAGTCTTGTTGCATTGCACAATGCCGGTGTATGGACGTTATGCATCAATAAGACCAAGACACTAACTTTTAGCTCGAGCTTATAGGAAGGAAGGAGTGTTTGCTATTTTGAAGTTATTTAAAAATTGCATGGGGCAAGTTGTGCTGTCATCCCTCCTCATCACTTTATCTACTAATGTGTATGTTTTCGATTCGCGGACTAACATATCCAACATATTTTTTTTATTTATGATATTTGATATAAATTAAAAAAAGCTGTCGAAACAAACGCAATTTTCGTCTCCGTTTGCAGACAAAATCATTAGTGAATTAAACTTTATCACTTATGTCTACTTTTTGTAGAACCTCTTTGTCTACAATAGCTTTGATGCATAACCATTCAATTCCAGATCATTGGAAAATTTAACATGCATGTTGCTCTCATTTTCTATCTACACTGGATACGCTTTCAGACATGTATTCACATCATCTTCCTGTTTGACCGAGTGATAGAATTTTCTGCCAGTTTTTACAAATAAAATGTGGAGCAAAAAAATTTTGGCCTTGAAAATCTTCTTGATTGAGACCCGAAAAATACTTCCATAATAAGAACTCATGAAATTCTTTAGAATAATATATAAAATGATATTTTATATAGAGATGAAAGGTATTCTTCACGGTAAAAAATTATCTGGCTGCCCAATTTCATTCAAATGCGTTCAGCTCCTTGTACGTTATGAGTGACAAGCAAACAAGTACCCAATGATATGAATTTTCACTTATTAATATTTATGTATATCATTTTCGATTTTCATTTTTTTTATCGCAATCGATAATTGGCCATAATTAAGATTAATTCTGAAAATTTTTTAACCATCATCAGAAACTTACAACAAGATATACAGTAGCCCTACTTCTTAATTTAGTGGCAGTTAATAAAAGGGCTTCTCCCATAAAATTGTGTGTTTGCCACTTATGTTTTTTTTTTCGATAAGGCTCGATATATTTAAATACATACAAGTTCATTTCACCTCTCATATGAAAGCTTTGTGAACATATTAAAGAAGAATGGTGCAGCTTCAATATATTCTTTTTGCGATAAAACAAGAATTTCTTCTGAAGGATCACGCTTAAATAAGAGCCAACTGAATAATCTACATCGCTTCGATGAAAATCGCTTATATTTATCATTAAAGAATAGAATATGCGCGCCTTAGCTTGCCCTACTCCCTGTCTATTATATTGTTCATATGATATTTATTTCTTCGTATCCTCAGAAGGACCCTTTTCTCTAATTTACTTATTCTTGTCCGTAAAAATATATTCAGTATTGTACAAGTGAGTACATGTATATTATATTTATTATCAATCTATCCATTTGTTACTTTCACAAAATACAATATTGTTTAGAAAAGTGCAACATGATGTCCAAGTATATAAGTGCATAGAGATATTTGTCCGAACTTGTGTGTAATAAAAAGATTTCTGAGTAACTATATGAGGAGTGAATAAATTGTTCAATGTTCAGTCTTATTTTTGTGTGCATTTGTTGCATATCAAAAAAAAAAAATATCAATATTATTTTAAAAAGAAAATTTAACTAGAAATTATCTGAAAAATCATAACAATATACATGTTGTTATCTTGTGCTAAGAAAATTTAATAAAGAAAAATACGAATATAGGGAAACTATCTTTAAATTTTCTTTAAAAAGTTACAAGTCAAAAGCCAAATTTTAATGTCCATAAACATTTATTCTTGAGATTCAGAACGTGGCACAGTGGTGGATGTTAACACAAAAATTTTATTTTCTAACATTCTCTGTTCAGATTTCCATTATTGCATTTAGGGAAACTCTATTAGGGTAGTTTGTCACAATGTTTTTAGGAATTATTTTACTGCAAATTCAATCTGTAGTAATACAAAGTAATTTTTCATCAAATTGTTTTTTCGTATGTACATCTTTTCTCATATATTGCATACAATAATTTATTTTTTTGAATTAGAGTCGTCTTTCTTAAATTATTTTTTAGTATAGGTTTAAAGCAATGTTGCCAGGTGTAGGAGAAAATTCCTACATGTGGGCTATTTGACACTTAAATGCTTTCAAACTTCACTGACGATTTGGTTTAGCGACCAATGAAATGCCGCCACATGAAGAGCTAAAGCCACAACAAACAATGCATTTTGCAAAAAGCTCTAATTGTTTTAACGATTAGTTGGGGAGAATATCCCAAATAATAAATTTCAATTTTTTAGGTTAGTTTAGGTTATGTTGGTCAATTTTTTAAGTATTTCTTATGAATATTATTATTTAATTTAAGGCGACACTTGGGTTGTATTAATGGACATATTTGATATTAGAAAAAATATTGCAAAAGTATGCAATTAAAGTAAGTTTAATATACGAATAATGCTTACTTTTAATAAACTTTTTTGAATACAAATTTAATTGATAATAACTAGTAAAGCTTTTTTAAATTTTAATGAATTACACCAATAATAATTTATTTATAGCTGAAATGATTTTGTGTTAAGTACAAGGAGTGTTCATATGGATTATGACTAATGACAGAATTGATTATTACACTAATGTTTGTAGCGTTATTAATTAAGAAAAAATTAAATATGAGTTAATTTTGCGAAGTAAACGAGAATTTTAATTTTTCTTCAACGAGCTGAGCGCTCTAACTCATGCAAGAAATTTGAATATTTTATTGTTTAAAATAACATACTTATGTACATATGCATGTATGTAATATAATTTAATAACAATTTTAAAAGTTGTTTTTTAAGCAAATAGTATAACAGGCGCTTATTGTTTAATTTTTCGCTCACACGAGCAGTATTCATTTTGCATGCTAAATTACACCAACTCTATGAAGTGAATTTTAATAAAAAAACAACAATAAAGCACCTATACAAAATAACAGTTTAAAAAGTTTAATTTAAAATGTAATGCCCACTCGCCTCCTTAGCTCGTTCTCGTCCACTCACCCATTCGACAAGTGTTGTTAGCTTTTCATTTATTTCGAAAACAATGACTTTTTAACTTTTATTATTCAAGAAAATATTCATACCTACAGTAACACTCGTACTAGCTACAATTCACACTTCAACTTATCGTAACTGATGCGCATAAATTTCGTTGGTTTGAATTCTCTCAAGGTCTATCATCATCGTAGAGGTGACAAAGCAAATAAGGTGGAGTGACCCTGAGGCAATATTTAAATAAAGCAACATATACAATGTTAACAATGTAAGAAACAATGAAATTTTCATCATAATACACACACATACCAACACATACACGGGGTCACACCCAGTGAAAATTCTGTTGTTGTCAAATTTATATCCATTGTCGGAGAACATTTGGTGGGGATTATAAGACGGGGCATATTTTTGTTTAAAACGCATCAGAAACTTTTACGGTGTAGATAATAGAGTTTTGTATGTATCGCCATGGAGTTATGGTATCTGGAAAAGTCTACAGGAAATTAAAATACATATATTTATTCTAATTATAATAACAACGTATTTGGTGAAATGCAATTAATGTTATTAAAGTTTTATCTGTTACATTTAACCATTTTGGTAGAACTTCGGCTTAGCTTCAGATATAACTCTGATTTTTTTAGAATAGTTAAATTTAAAAGCCATGTCGACACTTTTTGACATAACATTAGTTTAGCTTTAGATATTATTTTATTTCCTCTATTTACAATCTGTCCACTAAAGAACAATAAATAAATTTGATTAAATAATATGTTAAATTCCACTGAAAACAACATGATTAAACAAAAATAAAGACATAAATAAATTTTTTAAAATCACTTAATTTTGAAATTTATTATTTGGGATATTCTCCCCAACTAATCGTAAAAGCAATTAGAGCTTTTTGCAAAATGCATTGTTTGTTGTGGTAAATTAATTTCTGAAATGTAGGTCCAAAATATGGTGCCTCATAAGTATTCTGATATTTTCCATATCGTCGAGAAGTGCAATGTCTAGTGGGTTGATGTGTTGAACTTTGTAAATATGTTTCGCTAAATCTTCTAACTTCATCTTTCACCTTTGGAATATGGAGATCATATTGAATATTTGACACAAATCATGGAGCATTTATTATTGATCGTAGCGTTTTAGACTGGTACCTTTCTAATACTTAAATATTTGAGTTGTTGGCTGTTCCCCATAATTGTATCCAAACAGGCATTAAAATGGTTTTATCATGAATTACTTTATTTTCTACGCTTAATTTCGATTTTTGTCCAAACATCAGATATAATTATGATTTTTCTCTTCATATAAAGATTCTATTATTTGAGATTTCGTTAATTGGATAATTTCAGATAATCAAGTAATTAGACTATTGTATCCTATTGTGATGATGGGGTTGCCATCTAAGCCAACAGACTGGCTGAGTATAAACACATTTATGTAGCGAACCGTTTAATATAAGAACAGACAACCGCTTGCAGCCACCCAAACCAGGAGAAGAGACGCTGCATGCGGCTCTTACAATTCGCCGATGTTTAACGGGTGTCAAGAGCATCGCCCAGGGACCATCACGTGGAGATTTGTGAGTCGACTTGAAGTGTAATTGATAATGACCACCTAGAATTCACCAAATAGAACCAATCAAATGTTTTGCCCTATCATTATACCCCTTGTCCCATGCTACCCTATGCTCCTGAAAGGAACGACAGGAACTTGTATATGTATTACATATATAAAAATGGTATTATGAAGAATATTTTTTCAATGGAATTATTATTAATTAACTAATTAATGCACTCAAATTCATGTAGGAGAACTCCCTTTGAATGAAAAAGAGTACCCTAATCAATATTCACTTAAAAGGAAGTCCGCATAAGCGAGAACGTTTTGTCCGTAGGTTAGGTTATGTTATGTTGGTTGGAGGGGTGTGATAGCCCATGTCATACGACATACACTTAAGCCAGTGAAGGCTTGTTGTGCGCTCCCTTTAATTATCAGATACAAACTGCCACAGTTCTGCGGCAGGATTCGAACCTGGGATCTTCGCACTACGAGTCTAGTACACTACCTACTAGTCTACGAAGGTCAGTCCGTAAAAATGCAAGATTATATGGAGAGAAATAATTATTCATGTCGTTACATTTTAATCGCGTTGCATGCAGCAGACAAAATTTCAGCGCATAATAAATCGGAAACACAATGTTTAAAGTATTAAACTCGTTTAAGCAAAACGAGTTTTATTAACACGAAGCCTGCTTGGCCGAAAATCACGTTTAAGCGAAATACAGTCGCATTTTCGTTTATTCGAATTCGATTATATATGCAAATAAGTGCATAAGCGCCATACCGAAAAATATGCAACTAATCCTTTAAATACTTAAAGGAATTTTAGGCGACTACGTTCATTGCCTGATATATTTTTAAAGTAACTCTGATATCAAACATTATCGGAAAGAAATGTTTACTAGGTGTGCCGTCTCATATACACACACAGGAATTTATAAATTTATATATTTTACATACTCGTGTGTCTACTTTGTAGGCTCTATTTGCATAACCATGGCATATATATTAGGGTGGTACTTATTTCATTGACGAAAATGTTTAATATAAAAATTTCACTAATATAATTTCGAAATTAAAATCACATATATACATTTCTAAATTGTATAATAACATTTAGAGTTGCAAAACTTAAAAAAAAATATTTTTCTCTTCTTATGATTGATGACATCTCAGTTACCAAAAGTAAAAATAGCTGACGACAATTTCCTATATTATTAATTGTTCACAATAATTGCGTGCTAAGCTTTTTACACAATTATTTTGAAACTTTTTCTTGGAATTCTTTTCGTAAATTTTTTTCCAAGCTCCACCTAATATACCTGCTCTGTTATTTACATTTTAAGTATCTGTGTTGAAACATGGACATGCAAAATTTACTTGGCCAAACGAACAAGTAACTCACTCGACTTTTCAGTTCAGTTCAGTTTTGTTTAGTTGAATTTAGTTGGCTGTACTTAAAATCTGCTGCTGTAGATGATGTTGCTTGTCGTGTCGGTCGCTTGATGACAATTTACTATACATGACCTTATGAAAATTTTCAATTTCTACCTTTTTCATTAAATTTTTATTCTTTGTATACGTAACTGTAACAATATGTATTTATTGTAAACTTCAATGACTGTTTTTTGTACGATGGCAGCCAAAAATTAACCAGGGGTGAAAACAGTGGCTTAAAAAGGACCTCATATTACCTATAATATTTAAAATGTTCAGTACGAACATATGTGAATGTATTTTTTTTTATTTAATTCATTTTACTTCATATAGTCCATAAGGTAACTCAAGTCGTATCTTTGATTTATATTGAGATCATGAGCATAGATAAGTCTTACTGGAGGCTTATTCAGCCAGATGAAATTTAACTCTTCTCAGAACGTTTTCCTTCTTATGGAATCTCTAAAAAAATTACATGATTTTCCTCTTCGTTAAGGGGTCTCAAAAGGCCCATAGAGTGTATTAAGTGTCAAGCGATCCAAAATGGAACTTGTATTCTTTATCTTTTATAATGGCATCTAAACAACTTTTGTAAATAAATTAAAATTTTTGGGCCTGGACAAACCATCACTAGGCGAAACCAATGAAGACCATTATGGACATTAGAGCGAAGAGAGTGACAGAGAGTGATATAACTTTGGACCCTTGTAAAAAGCATTTGGGTGGCAAATCATATTCGCTCTTGTAATGGTAGTCTTGCCAACTGGAGTTATTATATCAACACATAACATTGTACTTTTTGACATTGTGTTAGCTTCCCATAGATCTACCAGAAAATATCTATCGTTTAGTTAGTGCACGGAAAGACCATGAAGTCATTCTGATCTTTCGGAGACCATAGTTACCTTTTGTGATTTCAAAAAACGACCGCAATTTATGATCTCTCTTCGATAGAAATTATCAGCTCTTTTTGGAGAAGGAACCTCCTTTATAACCCTAAACCTTCTGTGTCTATATAATTGGACTCTAAATAGAAACTGGAGTCAGCGGGAGAGTTTGTTTTGACAAGGATACAAGGTGGCGCAATATAATATCGTATTTCAATTGGCTGCAATTTTAGCTGATGGTGCCAAATATCACTGTGCTTTGACATTTATGCTGTAGATATACAGAGCACCAGTTGTGAACAAGCCATGGAGCACCACACACCTCAAGAACGTACAATTATTGTTAATGTCATCGTCGCCCGCGGGCCATTTAAGTGGTTATGTTAATAAACAGTATTTGGGGCACAGAAATTCTACATGAAATGCATGAAGTGGCATTGCATGCCCCCAAAGTGACTGTTTCGTGAGATATTTGCAGTAAAAAAATTATTGGCCTTTATTTTTTGAAGCTGTAAATGGTGAGCATTACAGGAGTTGCTGTATTGTTGCCACGAGTTGCTGCATTGTGTCTCTATCATTGTTGGTATTAACAAGACGGATCAACTGATCTAACAGCTCGGGCAACGAAGGAGATTTTGAGTTACTAGTTTCCAGGTCGAGTGATCTCCCGCTTTGCAGATTTGAACTAACTATCCAGACTGCCAGATCTAACAGCAAATGTCTCCTTCCTTTGGGGTTTTGTAAATCTCGCAACAACTTTGAACCTTGCAAGTCTTAAAAGCTAACATTGTCAATATGGAGCCAGACATTTTTCAAGTAATGATTCAAAATGCTGTAAAATGAGCGCCATTTAAGCGATATCATTTTTTCAAATTAATTTTCCACTTAAAAAAAAAAGCTTTTTTGAAAACAGATCTCATTACTCTTGCGCCACATTATACATAATATCCTTAACGAATCTTTGAAAAGAGCTCTACACTTAGTAAGGCTGCAAACTGATGATATTTTATACAAGGGTGTATGCAACACATCAATTCTGATCCAGAGGTTGTGAATTACCGGCAGTATAATTGAATAAAAAAAGGTATACCTTGCTGCAGGAAAGCAATATCTCTATTCTGCAATTGGTATAAGTGCAGTCAATATACTGAGCCAACCTTAAGAACGGGTATCTTTTGGCCGCGGTTTGACAACAGCAGAACAGCACACATTCTGTCGTTTTTCGGTCCACACAGAACAGTGGGTCCCTTTCAAAATAACTACAATTGTCACCAATGCCTGCAGCCTACACTAATAAAGGACCTAGGAATATAAGGTTATTTATATGAAACTGAGAATAGTTACCATACTACCTCCTCTGGTGTAGTTTTTACTGCCGTTTTCCTTGTCATAAACATTGCATTGAATTTTTTACCCCCATCCACTGCTATCCTGAGCCTATCCTATCTAGAGTAGTCTATCAATGACACATAAGTCACCATTAATACGAACTCCTTTAAAGTTACACCACAATGGCTTCGGATCGTAATCCTAGATCTCGTTTTGCTGTACAAGATCCTTTTTTTAGTTTAATGCAAAAATATTTTCGTTTTCATATTAAACTCTTGAATTCGATTTCAAGGAATCTAATTTAATACTCCTTTCATTAAAAATAATTTTAAATGCAAACAAGAAGAAAACAAACACTGTTTATTAAATATTTCCTCCTTTGTATGAATTTACATGCATAAATATGTGAACAAACTTTAACATTTGTAACAATGAAAAACCGCCCTAACGTGTTCTATCAGTTTATGAGTACGATTCTATTTGTGAATTAATTTTCATCAGAAGAGTTATGGAACTCTTCTTTGTTTCTAGGAAACTGTTTAAATTTATGCGTTCAACAATATGTTGTATGAATGGATGTGCATTATTACGATGCACTTATTGTTTTCGTTGCTCTTGACTCTGCTACAGCTATTGTTGCCGTTGTTATTATTTGTGTTACAGCAATGACTCTTACACTAAATTAGCGTTGCAAATTTGTTGCTACAAAAGTTGTTATATCACCACCTTTTACACACTAATATCTTTTGTATCAAACTTTTAGGTTTTTTAATTTGCTTTTTTATTTGCTCCTGTTGTTTTGTTTGACTAGATTTAACAGAGTGCAATAAATTTCACGTTTTATGTGCATAATCTCTAAGTCAAAAGAGTTATTTATAATAAAGGAAATGATTGATGCTTATCGTTTAAATGTTTAAAACAATTGTAAAAATTGTGCTTTGCATTAATTTTTGTATATAAAATATTGCAAATTTATTATAATGAGAGAATATTTTTATCCTTAGATTTGGAGCTTTGACTTCGAAACTTGTCTCGAATGATCCTCGAACAGTTCCTACAAGAGGACAGATCCATGGGCGTAGCTAGGTATGGGCCTAGAGAGCCGTGGGTGCCACGATTTTTTTAAATGCATACAATATAAAATTATTAAAAAATGCACAGGGTATTTTGGACGGATTGCTTTTTTCTATTCAAGAAAACACAGCCAATTTAGGAATAGAGATGTCGGTTCCAAGGATAGTTTCTCGTCAAACGCACCGTTCAAATGCCCCGTTTTCATCACCTGCTGAATACTGGAAGCGATTTATAACATTCCTTATATAGATTCTTTAATTTCATCACTACACAGAAGATTTAATGAAGAGAATAGGCCAGCGTTTGCAATTAATTGTTTGCACCCGTCAAACATGCTTTCTTTGAAGCTGGAAGAGCTTAAAGATGCCACAAAAACGTTTGAGCATTTTTATGAGTTGAATGATTTGGAAGGAGAAATTGAGCTTTGGTATAATTCTTGGCAAGAAAAAAATGGGTAAAGACGAATTAGTCGACTTAGAGCTGGCGAGTATTTTGAAAGACCCTGGATTATTTTATCCAAATATAAGGAAGGCGTTATTAATTTCGTTGTCACAGCCGTGCACAACTGCAACTGTTGAGTGGTCATTTAGCAGTTTAAGGCGAGTAAAAACATGGTTGTGCTTCACAATGACTGAAGCTCGTTTAAACGGTAAAATAATATGCAATTTTCCTTATTATCAAAAAATAAGTATATTGTATATTGCAGGACTATGTATGCTAAGCGCCCACCGAAGATTGGTAACCGAGAAGAAGAACGAATTTTTGGAAAAATTTCTAAATTTTCAGAAGTGGATCTTCTGATTACTCCTGAAATAGATCGAATTTGTAATAATCGTAAAAAATCAAAATCATAAAAAATCATAATTTTCGTGGCACCACCCTATTTCATATCCTGGCTACGCCCTTGGACAGATCCTTTGTGCGAACAGATTATCTATATGATGACATTCAAAGAAGTTATAACCAACCAAATGGATACATCCAGAACGGCAACAACAAAAATGTCTAGTAAGCGGACAGCTGTGCTGAATAAAAAATTTTCAATAGACTTTCTTAAAAATAAATATAAATGTCTTATTTAAAAACACAAAGTAACATTAAATGACAATAGAACAATGTTAATTCGATTAGTATGACCACGAACGATAAAGAGATTTAGTTTTTCCTAGTTGGAATTCCGCTAAGTAACTTTAAGCCACTTATACACCAAAGATTGAATAGGAAAGCTGAGACTTAATGGTCCTTAGAAACCATTTATGTAAAATGACCTAAAGCTCGTTTATGAAATAAATGTAAAATGAAAAAAGCTATTGCCAACATTTATTTTTACTAGACTTTCTGGTTAAGCGATTAAATGTTTTGAGCATCACTAGCGATAAAATGAAAAGGACTGCCATACACAAATATAAAATGTTCATTAGATAAAAATCTGTTATTGTACATAATCACATAATAACACTGTGTGTAATTTTTTAAGTCGTGGCAAAATAACCATACACGGACACCACTAGGTGATAAAAGACTAAAAAAAAAGACCCGTGTCTACCAATTTTTCCCAAAGTCATGCACTTTTGTTTATGGGCCTCGGTATCATTTTCGCAAAAAAGTGATCATTTTCTCGGGCTCATATCTTGCAAACCGTTCCGAATTTCGATTTACTCTCTGAGGCAAACTTGTAGCTCTTGTCATAAAGAACAAATATTGCGAATATATAAAAATCAAAAAAACTTCACCTTCCAGATAAAAATCGCAAAAAACTTAAAAAAATTCGATTTTTTTTACCTTTTTCTCTTGTTCAGGTCCATAGGTAGCAAACCGTTCAAAATTCAAGGAAACAATCAACTACAAAAATTTACCTAAGATCTCAATAAACAAATTTCTAACATATAAACTTCCTGGGAATAATTCTGAACACCGTTTAGGTAACGCTTAGGTAGCCGCAAAAGTGAAAAAAGTGACGCGGTGAAAGTTATATAAAGTGCTACAACTGTGTAATATAGTATTTATTTCGTGTTGCACTGTGTAATATATTGTTACGAATATGGAGTGAATAGTCCTATTGTAATTGCTCTAGAATATACTGAAGTGTTGTTTTTTTTATTTTTATTTGCTTTTTGTTTACTCATTTTAAATGAACACATAACAGCTATACATACATGCATACATAGTTACTTGTTTACTAGTAAGATCATGATTATTGCTGTTGTTGTCTGTCGGCATCTGAATATTGGGTACGTGTATGTGTGTATGTGTGTATGACTTGTGTTTACGTTTAATTTGAGTGTACGATAATGTAAACAACTTTAACGAACAAACATGATGATTATTCGAGAAATGATCATTAAGAGTATAAAAGCTGCGCGCATCAACGTCAGCAGTCAGTCAGTAATTGGATTTAACAGTGACAGCGTAAAGTGTCATAACTATAAAAAAAGTGTATTAAGTGCTACTATTGCTTTTGAGCATAGCACAGTGGTATTAAATTAAATAAAGTAGAAATTGTTGAGTATTAAAAATTGTGCGTTTAATTTCATTGCAATAAAAGAATCCACGGAAAACGTTTTTAAAAGGGTAAAAACGTAACAATTGGTGTCAGAAGTGGGATTGCAAAATGAAGTTCGACGAGCTTAAAGTGGAACAACTAAAACGAGAGTTGGCCAAACTGGACTTGCCCACAGTTGGTAACAAAGCAGAGCTGCAGAAAAGGCTACTGGAGGAGTTTATTCGGCTTGACCTGGATATCAATACCTATGAGTTCGAAGAAAAAGAAGAACTGGAGATGGGTACACGTTCAGCTACAAGCAACATCGACATAAACTCTCTGTTTGCAGCGTTTATGCAGAAAATGGAAGAAAGTTCTAAGGCCAATAACGAAATGATATTCCAGAAAATCGAAGAAAACTCTAAGGAGATCAAAGAAAGTTCTAAGGCTAACGAAATGATATTCCAGAAAATGGAAGAAAGGATGATGCAGAAAATTGAAGAAAGTTCTAAGGCCAATAATGAAAGGATGATGCAGAAAATCGAAGAAAACTCTAAGATGCTGGAAGCAACAAACAAAAGGCTGGATGATATCCATGACGCCGTGAATGCGAGGGTTAACACCATTGCAGATAAATTGACTGACATGGAGAGAGAAGTTCACAGCGTCAACAGAAAATTCGATGTGCTAGAAAAAGGGGTACAGGAGAAGTTTGATATGCTGGAGAATGGTGTCGATCAGAAGCTACACAGCCTGGAAGATAGGGTACGTAACCTTCAACTGCAGGAGGGGCCGATGCGGGTTATTCCGGAAGCTGCGAGTAGAACAAGAGCGCCCACCTTTGATGGCAGCACGCCTTTTAACATTTTTCAATTTCAGTTTGAAACTGTAGCCAACAGAAATGCCTGGGTCGCGGAGGAGAAATGCACTGAGTTAATCTTGGCATTAAAAGGCGCTGCTGCACAAGTCCTAGAAACTGTGCCCGCTACATCAAGAAATAGCTATGAGGACATTATGGCGGCTCTGCAACGCAAGTATGGTGGAGAGCATAAGAAGGAGATACACAGAATGGAGCTAAGAGGCAGAGCACAGAGACCCAATGAGACCCTACAGGATTACGCGATGGAAATTGAGCGGTTGGTACAGCTTAGCTATCCTGGAGAAAGTCCCTCATTTTTGGATCACTTTAAAATGGAGGCATTTGTGAACGGAATTCGTGATCCTGATATCAAATTCGCTGTGTACGCAACACAAAAGGCATCATTCGCTGAAACCGTCTCATTTGCGTTGGCCCAAGAGACAGCCCGGGTAATTTCAAGACCACAGGTGCACAAAATACGGGAGTTAGAGGTGGTTAATGAGTCAGGAGATGGATTGGTTAGTGCGATAAAGAGAGCAGTTCTGCAAGCGCTGGCCGAAAATTCAAATAAAGGAAAGGCAAAATGTTTTAACTGCGGAAAGGCAGGTCACTACCAGCGCGACTGTAGAGGCCCTAGAAAACGTACTAGGTCCGTATCCCCGCAGAGGCCGAGCAAAAGTGGAGGCCTACAACAGTCACAAACCCAGGAGTCTCCGTTAAACTGAAACGAGCCAGCTTTGAGGGGCAAAAGCTGGCTCCCACAAGCGATGGCCCCACAATCTCCATATCGGTAATGCAGCGGAAAAACAGCAACTTAACGGTCTGTGGATACATCAATGGGAAGAAGCGAACCTTAACAATAGATACAGGAGCTTCGCAGTCCATACTAAGGCCTGATTTGGTACCAGGAAGGGTTGAAGCGCTACATAACGTGAGGTTGCGTACAGCTACTGGAGAGGCCGCTACCGTCTATGGTAAGACAGAGACAAAGGTGTGTGTAGCTAACATTACCGTCAGGCATGTGTTCATTGTTGCCGATATTGTTGACGAGGTGATCATTGGTGCAGACTTCATGATAACACATGGTATAAACCTGCACATGGGCCAACAAATTATGACTTGGCGTGATATCGAGATACCGCTAGATGTTGGCTATGGGAATAAGCTCCAGGTGCTAAAACTGATTGCTGAGGGGAATCAGCGAATTCCACCACGTTCTGAAGCGCTGATATGGGCTCGATTAGAGGGAGATTGTGCGGACAACCGATTGTGGGTAGTAGAATCAGAAGAAATAAAGAGCGACTTAATCACAGCAAAAGCCCTCGTGGAAGTGCGTGCGAACAAGAAAATCCCAGTCAGAGTTCTAAATTTATCAACCAATGAGAAGATCGTGAACCCAAAATCCTATATGGGCAGCTGTACTCCAGCAGAGGCAATCATAAATTGCGAGTCCGAGTCGAAAACTACTAGCTTGTCACCCAAAGAACGCGAAATATTTGAACAACATGTGCAGAAATGGACAACAGGGTTGCCAGCATCCGATAGAAACAAAGCGAAACAACTGCTGAAGAAGTACGCCTCTGCTTTCGCCATAAATAATAAGGGTCAAGGGAGAACGGCCATTGTGAGGCATGAAATTAATACTGGCGAAGCGAGACCCATAAAGCAAGCGCCCAGAAGTGTACCACTGGCCAAGCGGAACGAAGTTAAGGAGTTAATCAATGAAATGCAGCAGAGTGGGGTAATCGAACCATCTACAAGCCCGTGGAGTTCACCGGTAGTTCTGGTAAAGAAGAAGGATGGTAGTACTAGATTTTGCGTCGACTACCGGAAACTAAACGATGTTACGAAAAAGGATAGTTATCCACTACCTAGGATTGACGATACCCTAGATACGCTGGCCGGAACAAAGTGGTTCTCCACATTGGACTTGCAGAGTGGTTATTGGCAAGTGGAAATTGCCAATAAAGACAAGGAGAAGACTGCCTTTAGTGCGGGTGATGGTTTATGGCAGTTTAGAGTTATGCCATTTGGACTCTGCAATGCACCAGCTACATTTGAGCGTCTGATGGAACATGTATTAAGGGGGCTTCACTGGAGGACGTGTTTAGTCTACCTTGACGATATAATCATAATGGGTAGAACTTTTGACGAGCACTTGAAAAATTTGGCGGAAGTCCTCAACCGGATATCGTCGGCTGGACTTACTCTTAGCGCGAAGAAGTGTGCATTGTTCCAGAAAGAGGTGAAATATTTGGGACATCGCGTAACTGCAGATGGTATTTCGACGGACGAAGACAAAATAAAGGCCGTAAGGGACTGGCCACGTCCACGAAATCTCCACGAATTGCGCAGTTTTCTGGGACTTTGCACATACTATAGACGATTTGTGCCAAATTTTGCCAGCGTAGCCGCCGATCTACATGAGCTGACCAAGAAGTCACGATCATACCAATGGGGAGACTTGCAGGAACGAGCATTTCAAAAGCTGAAGGAGTTATTATGTACGGCACCAGTTCTAGCATACCCGGTTGCTGGAGGAAGATTTGTGCTAGATACCGACGCAAGTGGCTTCGGTATAGGCGGAGTACTCTCCCAAGTGGTGGATGGAGTGGAAAAAGTAATAGGCTATTATAGCCGAATACTTTCCAAGCCTGAGAGAAATTATTGCGTAACACGTCGCGAGCTTCTGGCCGTGTTAGAATGCATAAAGCATTATCACAAGTACCTGTATGGGCAAACTTTTATGTTGCGGACTGATCATTCTGCGCTTAGGTGGCTGTTGCAGTTCAAAAACCCGGAGGGACAGTTGGCGCGATGGATTGAACGACTGCAGAGCTACGATTTTAGCATCGAGCATAGAAAAGGGGCAAAACACAACAACGCAGATGCCCTCTCGAGACGACCGTGCAGCCTAGAATGCAGACATTGCGTTAAGGCCGAACAGAAAGAGAGTGTAATTGACGTTCGGCTGACGCAAATAGACTCTCATGAAGACTGGCCAACAGCGCAGAAAAATGACCCGGTGCTCGGAAAAATAATGGCCGCTAAGGAGAGTGATAGCCGGCCTGCACGCAATGAAATGGCGGCTGAGGGCCCGCTTGCTAAGGCTTATTGGGCGCAGTGGGACAGCTTACAGCTGTTAGATGGGGGCCTGTACCGTATATGGGAAAGTGCAGATGGCAAAACAACTTCCAACTTAATAGTTGTGCCATCAGCCAAGATACCGGAAGTCTTGAGAGAGTTCCATAATGGTCCCAGTGGAGGTCATCTTGGGGTTAACAAAACACTGGAAAAGCTGAAGCAACGTTTTTACTGGGTTGGAGCGCAACAATCAGTAGCAGACTGGATAGCAAACTGTAAGGAATGCATAGCGGCTAAGGGTCCAGTACGGAGAACTCGAGCGCACCTGCAGCAGTATAATTCGGGCGCGCCCTTTGAGCGAATAGCCATGGATGTAGCAGGCCCTTTTCCCGTCAGTTCCGCTGGTAATCGTTACGTACTTGTAGTGATGGATTATTTCAGCAAATGGCCCGAAGTATACCCCATACCAAACCAGGAAGCTCAAACTGTGGCAAATGTTTTCGTCAACAACTGGGTGTGCCGATATGGTGTTCCGATGGAGTTGCACTCCGATCAGGGTAGGAACTTTGAGTCTGCCATTTTTAAGGAAATGTGCGAGCTATATGGCATAAGAAAAACTAGGACAACGCCGCTTCATCCGCAATCTGATGGCATGGTTGAGAGATTTAACCGCACATTGGAGGAGTACCTACGGAAAGTAGTGAGCGAGCATCAGAGGGACTGGGATGAGCACATTCAAAAATTCCTTTTGGCATATCGGTCGGCTGTGCATGATTCAACATCTAGGACACCAGCGAAAATTGTGTTTGGGACGGAACTGAGATTGCCTGGTGACTTGGAATTCGGCATTAAATCTACGCCAAGGGATGAGCAGACCGGGATTGCTACGCAGGAGAGACAGCGCCTGCACGACCTGCACGAATTCGTACGTAACCGAATCCGAATGGTCAGCGATAAAATGAAGGCCAGGTACGATGGAGCTGCAAATTCTGATGGATTCCGCGAGGGACAACTGGTTCTACTATTTAACCCACAGCGGAAAAAGGGACTGTCCCCCAAACTACAAACACATTGGGATGGACCATACAAGGTGATAAAGAGATTGAACGATGTTGTGTATAGGATACAGAAACACAATAGCCCCCGCTCTACAATGAAGGTAGTACATTTGGAGCGACTAGCGAAATACGGAAGCGGTGGTTCTGTGCCTGTTCGGGACGTACAGGCTTAAGCGGGCGGCAGTGTTACGAATATGGAGTGAATAGTCCTATTGTAATTGCTCTAGAATATACTGAAGTGTTGTTTTTTTTTATTTTTATTTGCTTTTTGTTTACTCATTTTAAATGAACACATAACAGCTATACATACATGCATACATAGTTACTTGTTTACTAGTAAGATCATGATTATTGCTGTTGTTGTCTGTCGGCATCTGAATATTGGGTACGTGTATGTGTGTATGTGTGTATGACTTGTGTTTACGTTTAATTTGAGTGTACGATAATGTAAACAACTTTAACGAACAAACATGATGATTATTCGAGAAATGATCATTAAGAGTATAAAAGCTGCGCGCATCAACGTCAGCAGTCAGTCAGTAATTGGATTTAACAGTGACAGCGTAAAGTGTCATAACTATAAAAAAAGTGTATTAAGTGCTACTATTGCTTTTGAGCATAGCACAGTGGTATTAAATTAAATAAAGTAGAAATTGTTGAGTATTAAAAATTGTGCGTTTAATTTCATTGCAATAAAAGAATCCACGGAAAACGTTTTTAAAAGGGTAAAAACGTAACAATATTTATAAGACAAAAAGTGTTTAATAACTTTGTGTTCTCTAAACGTTTAACACGGATTATTTATGAATACAGCCGTAAATAAAAATATAGTAATTGGTTTTTGCTGCATTTTTGATAACTAACAGGTAAAAGCTTCACGGACACTGAGTGTTCGATGATGGGAACTTTCACTGTATATGGCGGTGGATAGATCAAATCAATATCAAGACAAAGAACTTCTATTATATTGTTCTCTAATGTACAATATTTTATCATATAATCATAAATTTTGTTCAAGTGATATTTAATCATATTATAGGGATGTCTAAGGACATCACCATAATAAGGTTAACAAATATTTGTATCTTATATAATAAATGTAAAAAATATTTAATTCGTTTTTATATGCATATAAAAATTAAGTATGCTATACATAAAGAGGTTATGATTTTCCTAATAATTTTTTAAATAAAACCATTTTTTTATTTAAAATTCTAATAGTTTTATTTGACGTTTTATATATGGTATTAAAATTATTTGTTGAAATTAATAAATATATATTTATTTAAAATATTCTATTAACCCCCTAATTTTTTATTAATGAAATTTTAATATTAAGATTTTAACATAGCAAATCAATGTTTTCATAAAAAGGTCCTCGAGCTTAAGCAAATAATTTTAATATATTCTTTTACATTACCTTTTAGTATATTTTGATTTACAAATTCAAATTGTAAAGTTTCTTTTAAGGTTTTCAGTAGCTAACAATTCTAATGTGTTTTCTTTACATGAGAACTTTTAATATTTTACGCTAGAAAGACTTTATCTGTCAAAAGGTGCAACAATTTTTGAGAGTATTATTTTTCTAAATTTATAAGCTTCTTTCCAACTATTTAAGAAATTTTAAGAAATAATTCGATTTTTTCAACTTACCTAAATTTTTATCTTCTTTCGTTTTCACTTTAGTTTTGGTCAGTCTTGTCGGCATTAAGAACCCAAGAACGAATTTAGCACGCTTTGACCTCTTACCACGAGCCACATCTATCTTACTTAATGTCAGCTGCAAAACAGCTAAGTTGACTTTTAAATGGTTCAGCAAAACTCAGTAGTTGTGTTAAAAATAAGAATTTCGAGCCACACTCGCATGCACATGCACACACATAGACGCATTTGTGCTGCACCAAATTAGTAGATGTTACATAGAAAACAAATACAAACCACATGCGTGTTAGAAACGTAATAAATTCAATTTACTTCTTTAAATGCATCTTTAAATAGTTTAAGTTTCACCAAATGACAGTAAGATTTTTTTCTTACATTGATTATACTTTTAAATGGTATAAACTTACACATGCATACTAGTGCAAGTGCGTCCATATCTTTTATCCTTAATATTTTCTCTATCAGGAATGGCAAAGAATTTATTTTTTTTGTGCTTATTAAATTTTATTACTAAAAAAGGTTTTGTCTAAAAATATATCTTCTTTAAAACTTAAATAATACACACACATACTTGTTGAGAAGTGGTTAGAAAAATTTCCCGAACTTTATTTCTGATAACGTTTTCGTCTCTAACACAAATGTTGCACACTATTTGGACTTTCGCTTATAGTATATTCTTCGTCCTAATGAAAATGTGTAAAGGTGCAGAAAAGAACAGTTTTTTTTTCCAAATATGTCGTATGTCGTCTTGAACTCAACTTTATTTTAGAGATGGCTATCGATTTTTTTTAGATGTATTTGTTTCAGTTCACATATTTGTGTTTGTATTTATTCTTAAAAATTTTATAAAGATTAGTGTATAGATATTGAGTAAATCATAATAACATACTCGTCATCTGAAACTTATTTTCCTAAACAGCGTATATGTTTTTAAAGAATGCAACTCTTTTTATCTATATTTCATTCGTGTCAAGGATAACATCAAGCAACTCATTTTGTTCTATTGTGACGTTAAAAAGGCAACACATCAGGTAAAACATGTTCCTAATTTTTACTGCGCTACTTTTTTTTGAAGAAATAAAAACGTTTTAAGTCGTTGAGAGTCCTTGGAGATTTAATAAACAGTTTTTCTTACCGTAAATACTTCAAAAGTACTTCAAACATAAAAATTCATTATTACTATTTTCGTTTAGACAAAAATGTTACATATGTTTCGCCCGCGTGCTTGTAAAAGTATAAAGTGGCTATTACACATGGGACATGTTGGCAAACATTTATGTTCGACCAATCTATTAGCTTGTATAATAAGGTAAAAACATAGTTCGTCGAGCATACTCGCCTGTTTTCAAATTTATTTTTAAATATATATTTTGGTCCGCTTTCCCTCCATTCAACTTGTGTAATTGATTCTTCGTCCAACATACACACAAATCTGTATTTCTTAAAAGTTTTAAAGAGAAAAGATGGCAACTAGAGATCCGAAGTTTTATGCTCAACACACATACTCATCGCCATTTCATAAAAAATTTACAACAGATAAGACGAGAGAGCCATTTTGTAGTCCAAATATTTCTTTTTTATTTCAGTTTGTCTTGTTTAGAGTCATTTTCTAATAACTTGCATATAGTCAATGTAGGTACAAAATCATGCACCATTTACCATCGTCATCTTAAAAAATTTATTTATTCTGGTATTCGCTATCATGCTCACGAATGGCTAATATGCTTGACAACATGTTCTGGGTGTAATAGCCACTTAACATGTCTTACATTCGTTCTTTATTTCATGGTCAAATATTATCCTTTTTATCAACTCTGTTAACTTTTTTGTATACACAAATAAGGATTTTGCTTTAAATTAATTAATAAACAGTGTTAATGAAGTGATGCAAGCAATAAGTTTTGTTCTATTGTGAGCTTGAAAAAGGCATCACTTTGCGAGGGCGTTGGTAATATGTAAGACGTATTCACCACAAAGAGGTTTCCAACTATTGTTAACAAGATATAGCAGCCATGATATTAAATTTATTAATTGTGCTGTCGCTGTTACCAAATAACCGCAGTAGGTTGCACCTACAAACGACTTTTCGGTAATAGAATTGAAGGTCTCGCTGCGACGGGGACCGTTTTTGATTAGATCGTTATATCAACAAAAGAAATTGTATTTTATAAGAAAATGCACCAGTCAGTAAAGGGATCTCAAGTTAGCAATGTTACAATTATATGTCTGGATTTGAATTGCCTTTAGTTGAATCTTATTACTTATGATGTGTTTAGTTGAATTTTTCATTCAAAAACTTGGGGTTTAATTTTGTATTTCATCTACGGGAGGCGTAAATTCATTCGTAAATAAATAAATTGATTAAAATAAAATGGTGGTTGGCAGTGATGTGGTTGAAATATAACTATTTAATTTAAATATAATATATTAAGCTGTGAAGGATCTAAAATTAGATGAGTGTAAGCAGAGCCTATTGGATTTATCCAAAATTTGTTGTTGGAAGAAAGTGGCAGAAAGTCCGACTGAAACTTTTAGCTATTAACAGCTAAGAGATTCTAGTTGTTTTTGCTATCAAAAGATTATTTTGTGTGGTGCACACTGAATAAATCTAGCTCCTTAGCAGAGGCTTGTTAATGGTGCCATTTGAAATAAGGAGCTCGTATATGTATAAAAAAAATTATTTTTATATAATAAACTAGAATAAGTTATTTGATTCCAATTGAGCTATTTCATTAAGCACAATTATATATATATATATATATATATATATATATATATATATATATATATATATATATATATATATATATATATATTTTTTTACGGCCATAATCCAATCAACATAATTATATAATAAAAATAAATGTTCTAATATATTCAAAGACGAATTCATTGATTCAAAGTCTGCTTCCCACAACTTGTTGTGTAGAAAAAAGTAAATAATCTTCGTTGCAGGAATAAACTTTACTTTTACCATGAAACTTTGAAAAACATTATGTTTGTAATTCTTTTATTTTTCATTTCGTAGCATTTTCTTGTGTGTGCGTGTTCTGCTTCATACTAAATGATTTTATGATTTGCTAAAGACTGTAGAATATTAAATGTGCTAGGTAAGATATACAAGGTAGTACATAGTTTGTATAAACCATAAAGGCCACAAAATCGACAATAGGAATGATGAACTACAATGATGTTCTTATCGCTGCGACATGGCGGTGACAACATTGTAAAGCTTGTGGGTTTTTGTATGCGTGCGTTTGAAAAAGGACATAAAATATTTGCTGTGTTTAGTAGCAGTAGCTTTTGATTATGCCATTCATCCATCTTTCATTCATTACTTTCTCGTTGTTGTCATATTTTTTTTGTCGTTTATTTAAAGGACAGGAGAGCACAGGAGACTGACATAAGCCCAAGACAGCCAACTAACCAAATCACCAGCTATTTATGCTTGCCTTGTATCACCATATGGCAATAGGTCCTTCTTCTGCGGTACTTACGGCTGGTTGACTGGCTGAATGGCGGTGTTTTTCATTTTCTTTTGTTTTCTTTTTTTAAAGGAATATCAATTTATGTAATATTTTAATACGGGCAACATGTGTAAAACCACGTTATCATCGTTTACAGTGGAGTGAAATAAGACACAATAGAGAACTAAATGTAAATTTAATTGAAAATTGCACAGGGAAAACAATAAAAAAAGTGGGTTGAGGTTGAAAAAGAATGGTTTTTGTTGAAAAAACAGCATTCAGAAAAAAATATTAATTTCTGCATAAAGTATTTATTAACATTTCACGGTTCGTTCTTCTTAAGCAATAATGTGGTTTCATGAGATTAGAATCAAGTTAAGTAAACTTGACGTCAACTTGACATAAACTTGCGGTATTAGTCAACGACTTTTGAAGTGAAAAAGAGTCTTTAAGAAACCCATTTAAATTACATTTTCAATAAGAAAAATTATATTAAATTATACTTATTTCCAAATGGCTACACAATGGTAATTTCTAAGTATTTCAGAATCATTTGGGACTTAAAATAGTTTGCAGTTGGCAATTGCTATTGCTGTCCCTTTTGGTAGCACCAAACAGATGTTCACGTATTATAATTATCTACTGACACTGTATACAAGATGTCATAGTGAAGAGCTTTATTTAAATAGCTTCGTGACAGTAATGTTGCTGTAAATATATATGTATTAGAATGAAAAATTTTCCAATATTTAATATTAAAATTTTTCATTTCGGGGTATTCTCCCCAACTAATTGTCAAAAACAATATACAATACTGAATATTGAATTCTTATATTGTATTTGATTTGTTTGCCATAAATATCCGAGATTGAATGTTTTTAAACTGCTTAAAGTTCACTGACTATTTGGTTTAGCTACCAATGAAATGTCGGCATATGAACAGCTAAAGCCAAAAAAAAAAACAATGCATTTTGAAAATATTTACTTGATCGTGTGGAACGTTATTAAATATTACTTTAATAAATAATCAAGCAAAATTTTGTGTAAGTTTTCTATCTTGCATCGTTGATGTGTAGGCACAGAGATACGCTGGATCACAATAAATAAGATTTTCGAATCGATTGAAAAATAACCCATTGAATAATTTCCAAAAGAAACTTACAATAAAAAACTCCAAAATGGCAATTGTTGTTCATTAAAATATATTACAAAATAAAAAAAACAATTATACTATAAATATTTTTTTATTGTAATAAAATTAATAAAAAATTTTTAAATATTTAAAAAAATTTTTAATTTCTTCAAAACTGAATACATTTTTTTGTTTTTGTTTCTTAAAATTTTTTAATATCATTAAACATTTTTCGTATTTGTATGTAAAAAAAATAAAATTTTTTTCTATATTAAAAATATTTTTTTCCTGAAGAATACGCCCAAAGAGGCGTCAAAATATTATTAAATTTTCTCGCTTTTTATTAAAGGACCTAAAGTTAGATTAGCGAATAACATATATGTATGTATATTGAAGAAATTATATATATCGTATAAAACTATAGTCTTTGTGGTCTTATGCATTCCAGCAGCTTTGGGTGAATTGATGGTTTTAGTGATTAAGTAAATTTTAATACCCTAAAATATTCTGGAACAAGAAAAAAAAAACACTGAAGATATAATATACCCGCAACCGGTCTATTTGCGAACCAAATTAGATATGGAAAATCATACCAAATAATTGAACACACATAAGACTGACATTAAGTTTATATCGAAGCATCAAATTGGCGGTAATAAAATGAAGATTTACAATTTTATTTTTAACTCAATAATGTTTAATATAATTTCAAAGTAGTTGCTTATTATCCTACTGCACATAGCTGTAGCATTTGAATTATAGTAATTAATTAAATAGAATGTAACCATTTACCATTCTAAACAACTCCGTTGTTGGCCCCACTAACTGATGCTGTTGTTGGCTTCTTTAGTTTTGCCTTTTGACTAAAACGAAAACATTTTGCAATGCCAGGTGTGATATTGTTTATAATAAATTATACATCTAGCAAAAAGTTCAAACAATTGAACTTATAATTTAAATATTTCCAAACTAATGCCCTTTCAAATTTATTAATCAAAGCTACCGAAAGACAGTCATGAATAAAAAAGACAACAATAAATTTTTTTTAAGGATGTAAGAAATGGAAGCTTAAATTCTGTAAAGTATAATTATATGAAGGATTGGGATTATGGAATATTATATGTTGATAAAATATACTTTTTGCTTTTCTTGTTTTGATTGCAAATTGTACCGAGGATATTTTGTTTTATATAAATATATTTTTAATATCAATGTAATTTTTTGATTCATTAAAAATATAATTTTATGACATTAATTTTATTGAGTTTTTGGGTATTTCAAGTTTTAAAAAAATGATGCATTCGTCCACGAACTGTCGAAATTCAGATGAAACAAATACTTAAATGTTTTGGTGTCCTTTCAACACATTGTTGTTTTTGCAATATAAGAAAGCTTTAAAAACTAAAACTGTTTTCAATAAAGAATAAATATCCCAGGGAAATTGGAATCATACAGAATCTTTCATATGACTAGGCATCAGACAATGGCAACACTTTGTATGAAAGGACTTCTTACTTTAAAATGACTTTGTCATAGCAGGGAGATATTGATATATTAACATCAGCTTATGATAGCCCAATAAGCTGATCTAAAGAAACTTGTGTTTTACGGCATTGATTACAAATTCAGGAAAGTCTTCTTTTCATCTATTTTTCCATTTAGAGTCATTCTCATTTACCGGGACTTAAATATTTTCATCCGTATTCAAGAATATATTTTATTTAGGCTTGAAATTGAAATCAAAAATATTTCAACTAGGTTTGTTAAGAAATTGTACAATATTTTATTATGTTATGTAAAAAAAAAATATTTATTATTTTAAAGTGAAATAAATTATTTAAAAAATTTTAAGCAGACATGTTAAACAAAATCAATAACAATTTTCAAAGTTCTTTTTATTCGAATGAAGAAAGCATTTGAATATCGAGTCTTTTATATTTCTTTTGACCGTGAGTACATCACTCACAAACTTTTCATATTTATATTGTTTAGTTTTTTTTTTTTTTTTTTTTTTGAATTTTATTGAGTGTTTTGATTCAATTGTATTGTTATCTGCATTTTCAGTATTTGAAAAAGATAAACTTTTATCGTGAACCAAGATGTCCAGCTTTAATTTAAGATGCAAGATGTGTTGTATTGAAATGGATATTTAAGATAAAATAAATATATTTTTAAATTCCAAACTTAAGACAGCCACTCCTATAATTTGTAATACTATTTTATGCGTGGAAATCTATCCTACCTTCATTGATCATTGATCGTGATACCTAAGCTCGTTAAAGACTACACTAAAGTCGTGTGTACGTTTACTATATAATAAGTCAAACCTATTTGAATGATTAGTTATAAGAAAGCTGGACTTCATACTAATGATAGTGGATGTATGGCAGATTGTAAATATGGCTTTACGAAACAATACAGCACTACTGAACAAAATCATTTTATGACCACGCAACAGCCAACTGAAGCCAAATTTCCGTAAAGCAACATCGTAGTTCCAAATATTTTATTTTTGATATGTGCTGCGTTATACTTATATGATAATATTTGCTGATAATATTTTCATTTCTATGCGTCCAAGGACATCAGCCTAAGGCATCCTACAAATTACAGGTATGGATTTCACTGCGGGATTGAACCAGGGGGGTTATTCTCTATTGCGATGCATAAGCTAGTTCGATGCGTTTGATATTTTGTTAGTACAAGATATTAGCTTTAACAAACGATTTTAACATTTCGCTTTCGTATTACAGACTACACTGATGCCAGGTTTGTGAAAGTGAGAAAATTAGATGCGAAAGGACGCAATAAAGAGTACCAATTATCCGATTAAGTACCATTACTCCTACGCATCGCAAACGCATCGCAATAGAGAATAACCCCCCAGGTACGTATTCGACTTGATTGTACCAAAACTCAAAAAAAATTTAGCAACAAAGAGTTTATAATCAAAATTGTGCGTGTATGGTTTTTAAGCCATTAAGACGCACGCTTGTGATAGTTTTAGAGGACATGTTTTTTAAATCGGACTTGTGGAATTTCCCACAGCAAAAGCTATACTTACATGTCGTGTATAAGCTTTGCAAAAGTCCGATGCAAAGTCAGATGACAAATTTTCAACTAGAGCGTGTTCCAGTTTCATCTGGCATAAGCCGTTGTGGCGCGACAAAATGTGTATTGGTGAGAAAAACGTAATATAAATATAATATTAAAAAGTAAAAGTAAAAAATGGGTAAATTGCATATTTATTGCAAACAAAAAGTACAAATTTTACACAGTGTCAGTTGTTGACATTTAGAGGTTAAATGATTCCTTTAAATTTGCGATCGTAGGACACAATCATAGTTTTCGAAGATGTAGATATACCTAAAGCCAAAAATTTAATTCACCCTTAATAAGTATTTAGCCAAGACTGTATGAATTCATAAGGATCAATTTAAGCTGCACAATGAGGGTGGTGTTATAAATTAGACACAAACAGTTTTAAATGATGGATGTTATTATCGGACATAAATGTATAAACGTATATGAAAAAATAGATGGATGGAAGAGTGCAAAAAAAAAATGGAGTGGACTTCTTATGCAATGGCATAATGTGACGAAGGACAATATTTCTCTAGAAACTAATAAATGCAAAACATTGAATTGATTTTCTAATAATTTTCTGAGAGGTTTTAAGTACAAACGGAAGACGATGGTATATATTACAACAAGGTGTGATTTTAATATCGTACCCATTGTGTACTAATGTGACAAGCAAACTCAAAGGAATGCTGATGATTGTTGATTTGATGTGATGGATTATGTGTCATATTCAACAGAAGATGAATAACCTGCAATGCGTTAGCAATACCAGCTTTTGTATATATATTTCATTTACGTCGAAGGACTTTGTTTTCGTTTAAGCACATACTCCAACACAAATACTCATATTGTATATCATACAGGATAATCATAATTCTGATGTGTTAAATTAAGGTAAACATTAATTTTCATTTGGTTAAATTAAATGAAATCAATTTAATTTGGAGTTCTTACGAGAACATAACAACTCTCTTATTGCAATATTAAATTGATTGAAGCTAGAAATGAAATCATTTTAGCCACAACATCAAAGACATTTACAAGGATATCATTATTTTTGTGCCTAATATTTTTATCATATAAAAAGTTTATAAAATTCTTTAATAACAACGCCGTCAATGACTGTCAGACCTTTTAAATAATTAAATACGATGTTCGTTATGTGTACGTTGACATTGTAATGTAATGAAGTTGATATAAATAAATACACACATGTGTATGTATATAAAGAAAATGTTATAGGGGAAGCTTGATATAATCGAAGTAAATGTTCTGTTCATTCAATAAATAAAAGCTAAATTGAAAAAAAAATTACATTAATACTTTATTTCTCGATGTTTCTATAAAAAATATCCGGAAGTTCATTTACTTTTTTTATCGGATAGTCAAATAATGGTAAATAACTATTTTTCGCGGTGTAGAAAATAAGCAAAAAGATTTAGTTCCTTAAGAGCTTAAAAATTGAGATGCATTTTCATATTTTGAATTTAAAAAAGAGTTCGTTATAAGTAAAAATGTGCTCGTTACAACCGTAACAAATTTTGTGAAAATTTTTAATTTTCAAAATGAAAAAGGCTTTTCAATTTGTTTCTGGAAAGCTTGAGCTTGGAATACGAATGAAATTTTATATTAATTATTTTGTCGAAATTGGGGTTTTTGGGGGTGGGTTTTAAGTTTTTATAGGTTTACTTTTTTGCGAATTGCAAACTAAAGTATATTGTGAAATTGTGATTCTTAGACGTATTTTTGTTAATAAACTTTCTGTTTTATGTCTAATTCTAGTTTGTGTAATTAATTTTGAAGATATTTTTTGAAAAATTTTTATTCTTGATAATTTTGATCTTTTACGAGCTTTCGATTTCTTTTACTTATATTTTTGTACTTATATTTTCCTTGCATTTTAAATGAAAACAGATAAATAATTTGAATATTATAAACATTATGGGAATAAGCTTTTTGGCTATATATAACCGATGTCCTATATGGCTATATATAGCCGATTTCACTAACTAATAATAGCATTAGATGTGTATTATTGTTTAACTGCTTTTAAATATTATTAAATTATTTTATTAAAATTTACAATAAATGATCGCACTAGTGGCATAGTGGCCGTGTTTTTTTGTGAATCCGCTACAGTTTTGTTGCAAAGTCGAATCACTTTTAAATACGTATAGAAATTACTTTAACAAAATACTCTAGTTTAGCTTAGATTTATTTAGTTACACTTAGTTTTAAGAGCAGAGGAATATATTTTAACGGCATAATGATATTAAAATAAATGGATATTCTATTTTTGCTTGATTTATAAACTAATTAGTTAATGAAATTAAGAGAAATTAAGTGTACTGTAACTGTGCCCCATGTAGTCAACTGAATTTGCGCGAGTAACTGCTTCATGTTGATTTTTAGGGAATCAATATTGACCATTTTTATTTGAGAAAATTTGCAAATTCAAGAAACGTTATAAGAAAATAGCGATTCTGTACCAAATTTACTTCACCTCCATACGTGATAAGACTTTTAATAAGATTTTCATTATGGCACTCGCAATGTTGTACTTAACACCGTCCTGAGTGGATAATTGATCCCTCATATTACAAGATCTAGTGTAATACGAGTCTGCACAATAGTATTAAGATTTTATAGAATCAAAAATATTTTTTTTCAATTTTTGTTTTAATCTATACTAAGAGTCTTATTAGTATTAACTTTCTATTCTAAAAAGGACTTTAGCTTCTAGGGGAGATAAGAGGTAGCAAAGTACCACTCATATCTATTTTGGTGGGATACATTTCATGGACTTAATTAAAAACGCTTAAAAACCAAAAAGTTTGAAGTTATTTTTGTGATTCCGAAAAACATGGTGAAGCACGGATGTTAACATGGACATGTATAATGACACAGTAGAGCACCAAAAATTGGTTTTTTATTAATATATATTACATTTCAAATTGTTGTACTGGTAACCCAATATAAGGGTATTTATAGGGATTTTACTTGCCTGGATTTTTTGTATCAATAATATGTAGAGAATTCGTTTAAAAATTCCTAAAATCTAGACTGTGCTGCCATTGAATAGAACAAAGGTTTTTAAAGGACTACTACCAAAAGATGGCTTGATAAAAGCTCAAGAGAAATACATACATGCTAAATAAAAAAGCCTCTTAAAGAGATATTCATATGAAGTGGAACGAAAATAATGCGTCTTAGGTCAGATCTCCAACCCAACATAGTTAAGGATTTTATATACAAAACGCATCCCAATTTATAACACTTATTTCCCAGGTCTAGGCTTATTTAAATTTTTATGCCAGGATGTACAAAATAATGAAAAGAGACATTGCATATTCGACGAAAATCATTCATTAAGTGCCAAATGGTAGTAAAAATAATACTTGCTTTATCGCACACTTTACGTTCTGTAAACGATTTTATGAAAAATAAATGCTACTTTTTGTTTTTTCTTCTTCTAATGCTGTATGTGTGTATTATAATTTTCCCCTTGGTGTACTAAACACGCAAGGAAAACAAAAACCAAAAAAGTACTCTTTTGCAAAGCGTCTAACAACCCCATTTAAAACATTTCTTCCCACATAAATACTTATTTCATATTAAGCTAAAACATTATATGATGCCAATATTTATATCCATATACTTGCTACAACGCATCCCTGTAGGCATTTGGGAGATTGTTGTTCATAGAGATCTTGTCTTAGAATCCTTTGAAGGACTATTGGAAGAAGTTTTTTTTTAATTAAATGCACTACTTTCGCGTTATTGCATCCCAGTTTTAATTGCATTAAACCACAAAATACAACTTTATGTAATACAACATTGTCTAAAAATACAACAGAAAAAATAGTTCATCCAGAAGCAAACATGTTAAAAATCTATCATTTTTACATTTTTCCGTTTTATCGGACAAATTTGTTAGTTTTAACGATGAATTAAAAATTAATTTTATATTTTATATATTTAATAGAAAGATAATATGAAAAAACTTGTACAGCTAACAAAGTGCCTTTATTTTTGGAAGAGAAATACCTTTTAAAAAATATATGTTGGGAATTGAAAAAAATCCATTAAAAGTATCGAATAGTATTGAGTACCAAAACGAAATGAAAAATAGTAGAGGTAGCCATCACTTATATAAAAAAAATTTTATGTAACTTTTTATCGTATAGTAGATTTAAGGAACCAGTAAAACCATTCAATGCATGTTCGTCCCATATCTAGTTTCCTTCAAAGAAATTTAAGTGAAAATACTAAGGAAATTCATATCATAGAATTAAAAAAACTCCTAAGTTTTGGGCATATCGTCTTAGTTAAAAAGGTTTCAATAATTAAGTTATTTTTAAACAAAATTATGAATATTTTGATTTTTTTAGAATTTTATAAGACAGCGAGCAAATTTTTTACTGAATCCTGTTAAAAATGGGATATATATTTTAAATTTGAATTCAGTATTTTTTTTAAATCATAGTTCATAATTTTGCTGGGTGCTCTTTTAAAATAAATGGAACGGCACATAATCTTTAATCACACGTTAGTCACTGCTAGATACTCAGAACCAACTTGCTCTGGTATCTTTTATCCCTTCAGCCATGCTCCACATATACTATTGTCTTAAATTTTTATCTCTAGGAAATGATCGTTGAAGCCTTCATGTCCCGCGTGTGGCAGATGTCCTTAAAAATTTGTGGTTTTAGACTACAATGGGATCTTAACTTTATATATGTTTCTTTCATTTCTGCAGGGAGCATAGGGCTTCTACAAAGCATATCCATCTTTACACGAGTTGTTGTTGCAGTTGTTTTTCGCATTGTTATTATTTGTTTTTTGCCTTGTATCAGTTTCGGTAATCGGTTCTTGCTCTAGCTTGGTAGATGATTGGTCTGCTGTAGCAGGTCTAGGATAATGGGGCTGCTATTTGTAGGTGCCTAGAAGCAACGCCCCCTCTGTATTTTGGTGTAGTGATGAGGAACCTCGCTAATCTTTGATTCCTAAATTTTTTCCCAGGTGGTGGCTCTGCCTGACCTGTGTTTGTAATGATGTTGTCCTCTTTTCCTGGGAGAGAGGTGTTCAGGGGTCCTCAGTGGATGGGTTTTTATGAGGAGGTTGAAGCCACTTTATTTTTAAAACTTGAAAAGCTATGGTGAAAAATTTTTGTCCTCTGCCAGGGAGCGAGAACCTGAGGTACTCGGTTTTGTAGGCAAGAGGATCTTATCCACTTGTAGCCACTTCGATCTTAACTTTAATGCACTCTAATTTGTATAATTTTGTGCTATTGCTCTTCCGAAGGTTGCAAAAGTTACAGGACGTTAACATCTTTTCTCAACGGAATATCACTTTATTTTTATATGTATAGAATATTTTATCTTTTTATAAATTAATGGGTATGAGGTGCATGTGTGAATTGATAATATTGTATTTTTTGAGTTAAATTACATAAAATGTAATCAAGCAAAATAAGTGTTGAGCCCCAGTATGTGTAACCACCTTCTCCCCCAAAATGAATGTCTTTTTTGAAACGGCCTACCCAATAAAAAATGTTTGCTGGGATTGCACATTATTTTTACGTCTGTCTTCTTCTCAAGTTCTGTTTTTTATATCCTCGTAAAAATGTGTTGTGTAAAAACAAGCATGTATTGTATGTTTTTAAACAATACTTTTAACAACAAGTATTCTAATCAAAAGTTTTTATTTGTATGAAATTTAATTCAAGCAATTGCACTTAATTTCTAAAACATGCGGCGTGAACAAACCAAATTAACTGTGAGACAAGATATTTGATAAAATTGTTTTCTTTCCGTTATCAGTTTTGTTTTATGGCATCTTTTACGTTTTATGTATGTTCGTGTGGTTTTTCTATCACGAAATAAAAAAGTTTGTTGAAAAAATATTTATAAATAAAATAAATTAATTTAAGAATAATAGGACCTGAATGTAATTCGCTAAACTTTGTTAGTTTATGGAATAAATATATACATATTAAAATTGAACAACTGAAAATGAAATTTTTTAATTATATATTATATTTAAGATCATTTAATATTATTCAAGTTTCTTGAACACGAACGGACCTATCAAATTGAAAGCTCACAAAATTGAGAAGAAAATTAAATTTAGTTGTTCTGTCTAGGGATTAAATGATTCTAATTATGGATCTGTAAAAAAAATCCTTAAAAATTTTGGCATTTTTTTAGAGAACTCATTATTTTTGACTTTCGTTGTTTTTAAAAGGCAAGATTTAGTCGAAAGCGGAGCCATTTGGGCAAATTTAGATAATAACGGAAATGGTAACCCAAACAAAGAAACAACTCAGCAACAGGCATATGTTTGATACCGTCTAGGACTTATAGAAGCGATTGCCTATTAGTCAAAGCCTGACATCCTTCAAAGACGAATAATTGCAGAGAAGGTATTGGATAAATTTTTATATTTTTTCGTCGAAGAACTTCTTGCAATATGTATTATAAGATAATCTTAGACGTGTTGATACATGTATGTATGTTTAATCGTGCTAGTGCTAACAAGTAGGGTAAGTGGTCTTTTAAGAGGTGCTTGATTCGTCCTATGCCTGTAAAGAGATAAAAAGTCTTGCACATATAAGCAAGCCGGGCTCATATAAGCGATTATGAATAAACCTTTATTCAAATAAAAAACATGGTTAATGCAACTGGGATCACAAACTATCAAATGTTTTATGAAACATATAAATGTTCAGTTTGGTCTGTAATTTAACCATGAATCGACTTACAAACGAACAACGCTTGCAGATTATTCAATTTTAATATAAAAATTCATGCTCGGTTAAGAAAGTGCACTGTTTTTCATCGGAAAATTGTGTCCAGCGACGCAGTTCCATTCTAATTGAATGGATACATGAAAAAGTAAAATTGCCGCACATGGTATGAAGAGCAGCTAGAAGCATTTCGTTCCAAAAAATACACTATTTGGTATGGCTTATAGGCCGGTGGCATCAGGAACATTACAGTTAATCGCGAGCGTCCAAAATGGAAGAACTGGACTTGGCTGATATCTCATTTCAACAAGACGGTGCCACATGAAACACAATACGCGAAACAGTCTCCCCATTGAGATGCATGTTTGATGAACAATTTATTCCACGTTTGGTGCCGGTGAATTGGCGATTTAACGCCTTAAGACTATTTTTTGTGGGGCTATGTTAAGGCCTATGTCCATAGAGACAAGAGACGCACTGGTAGCCAATATTGAAAATTTGTTCGTGAGATACCGGACGATATATTGGATAGAGTGTGCCAAAATTGGAACCACCTTATGAAGCATTTGAGGCGTAGCCACGATCAACAGCTATGAAATTATTCATAAACATTGAAATATATAGATCGTTCTATCGACCCAAAAAAAGATTTCACATATTTCTCTAAATTTTATGTGTTTTTAATCATCGGAAGCACTTAAAATATCAATCCGAAAGCTGTTAAACTATCAAATATTTTATAAATTTGTTCATTTGGAGTACTTTTTCTCACATTTTTAAAATATGTTTTCATAAAACATAAAAACTGAAATTTGCTTAAAAGTTAAAGAACTTAAATAATTTTGGGGACAATTTTTTTGACAACAAGAAAAAATCTTTATATAATTATTGTATAATTTACAAGTACGTGTAATTGGCTAATTTTGCTATTGTTTGTTATTTACTTTAAATGTCTTTTTTTGCTTATACAAATAATTAAAAAAAAAACTCTTTTTCTTGTTAGATTTTATTGATCATAAGAATGACAAACAAAATAAAGCCTATTTAATGAACCAATCTCTCTTTAATGGTTGATGATGACATAAATGATAAAGACTTTCTTTGAATCATTTTCCTTGTACGAATTCCTAATTTTTTCAATTTCGTTTTATGCTTGATTTCATAAAAAACAAATTAAGCGAATAATAAAAAGAAAAGAAAATTAACTTGCATAGATGTGAATGTAGACAAGTGAGCTAGGAATGTAATAGGGAGAGGAACCCAATTGTCAGAGGCCTCTGCACATGTAGAATTTTTTGTTTGAGTTTGATTGAATATATCTATACGAGAGCCATTAAATAATTACTACAAAAATATATTATTAAAATTAAAATATTATTTAAAAACAAGATCTTCTTATCAAATGGTTAAAATTTTTTGGTTTTATTTATAATTATCAACATTTCGATACTCCTTGAGCATCATGTTCATGGAAACATGGCTCTCTTTCTCTTATAACAAAATGGCAGCAAATAGTTACATTAATTTTGGCACCTTGTACAAACATTTAAAGAAATGAAAGTAATAAAAAATTTTGAATTTTTCAACATACCGTATACGTTGAATGATTAACCCATTCTTAAATTATATTAAGTCCTTAGCATTATATTTGGAGTCCTCTGTAACCTTCCTCAAAATTATTGTAATATATTTACATACACTATGGGAAGCAGAATTTCAAAAGGAAGGGAGTTCTTACTTACGAATTTTCGCAAGTCCTTGTAAAACATAAAGTTAAACTGTTTAGCCTTTTAATAAGAATATCTTACGCTTAAATATTATTTCAATTAAAACTATTAAAAAAGGTCCACAAATATGAAGCTGTACTTAAAAAATTATGTACTATACTATATATAAAGAATTTCTGGATTTCTGGAAAATAAAATTAATTTTGCAAATTTCACAAAATTTTTGCATTACAACTACGAGTTTCCTAGATTTCGAGAAATAGCAAAACATATTGAAGACAAAAATTTAAATCCAAAGTCCAAATCTATTAATTATCATATTATCCTGCCAGACCTACTCTCGTATAAATAACAACTGAATGAAAAAATGATAAAACGTGTAAATTGTAAGAAGCAATTCACTCACTCACTTCAATTATTTTTATATATATTTTGAGATCTTTTGAACACTAGAGACTCATTTATTGTATTGTACTTAAACTTAATGCTCTTGACGTCCTTAGCTGCATGCAAACATAGAAAGTAAATATAAGCAGGATGTAAAATAAGACGAGGAAGAAGGCGAAGAAAGTAAACAATTATTTTTATCAAAGAAATCTTCTTTGAACATCATGCATACATATACAAGTTCTGTGTTTATGTGAATGAACAGTAGTGTGTGCATGTGCATGTGTTTGGGAAGCTGTTGATGGTCCCTTCTGCTTGCTGTCAAATTGACTAAGATTTAAATAAGTGTGAACAGGATGTGTATTAATGTCTTTTTAACAGATAAGGGTAATCCACCGTCTTTAAATAAAATAACACATATTCTAAATGTGAATGTAAAAATACGTACAAGAATTAAGACATAAATTACTGATCGGAAATTCTCGGAAAATACCTATTAAATCCTTCTGTACAGATTTCAAGAAACTGTTTCTTTGATTAAAAATTATTTATAATTTTGGCAGAATGAAAATATTTTCGAAATCAATTGTATGGCTTGATGGCAAAAAAAGGATATGAGCTCAAGTGTATACGATTTTAAATAAGAACGTGTGAGGTTTTTACTTTTATTGTACCTAATAAATTATATTTTTACTTCAAGACCATTTTTGAAATATTCAGGTTCTTCTTTATGGAATTGAAAATTATTGAGTTTTTAATACTTTTACAAAAATGTTTAGAAATTTCTAGCAAATTTTTAAAATATGTGTAGTTCAAAATGTTTTCTTTACTCAGCAATATTTAAAGATGTGTGAAAATTATATGATCCCTTATAACTTTAAAAAATAATAGTTGTAAATTTAAGAATTGGAAAATTGCTACACACCTTATTACTCTAAAAATCACCTCCTATAAGAAGGAAACTTCCTTAGAAGATAAATATTTTTTATTTATCTAAAAATCATTTTAAAAAATTGCCCTCAGACACCATCGGGTTGGGACCATATAAAATAAGCAAAAATTAAATAAATAAACTTAAAGTAAAAATGATAGTGATACCTTAAAAAATTTAATTCCAATTATATGCTCGTAGTTTTAAGTCAGTGATGCCTAGATTTTTAATTTTAATGGCAGAGATACGAGTACATACAGGATATAAAAAGTTATGCTGCTAAAACGTTGACACTATAAAGCTTCTATAATTACATAGTTGCGATGAGGGATATTTGCCATTAAAATTTTCTTCGTTTAGGATCATCCTCTACAACTTTTAAAAATTTCTTATATTTATATACGATAAATATCATGTAAACAAATAATTAAGTAAATAATAACTATTTCCTATGGCAAAATATTGAATAAAGGATGAGAAAATATTTTAAATAGCATAGATAATTGAGAGCAATAGGTGATTTGATAATGATTGCTATCAATTTAATTATTTATTTGTTTGGTATAAGTATTTCAATTAAACTTGTTTGAAGAGAACCTAATCTACTGGAAAATCTTATGCATATTTTTTCAACAGATGTGCGAATAGTAAACATTTATATGATTAAAATTGTAATAGTATACGTTTGGGCATCCTTAACAATCTATTAAAATAGAAATAACATATTCATAGTTTGAAAACGCTTTATACTATTGCTCAAACTGCAGATTTATCTTAATTGTACAGATTTTATCACCCGCTTATCACTTAAGCACTTGTTGTATAGAAACTTGCACTACTTGGAATCTGATTTGGTTACTACTGTGATCCCTTGAGTTGATTTTTGACTTCAATTTTCATTCGGTAGATAGATTTCTAAGACCACTTTTAGATTGTTATACACATATTAATGCCGATGATTTTGGATTATGTAGCTTAATTACTATCGAAATATTTAAAATAGCCATCGTCCATTTACTTTTATATATATTTATGTATCACATGTTAGTAATACCTTTGTCTGATTTTATAACAACATAACAAATAGTCGAAAAAGTCACAATCAGCGTAAGAAAATAATTAAATTAATTTTATATTCATCCCTATGTGCCCCCCAGCAAGTAGTAAAATTTACTCGTCTGTCTTTTCTAATTATTGGAAAGATTAAGAACTATAAATCTCTAATGAAGGCCGACGAAGTCTGAATTTGCATACACCAAAAACAAATAAATACTAAGCGAACATTTTCTTTCATTCAGAATTTTTCTTTTTACCGAACAACCACGATAAACAATGAGAACGTAGAATCTTTGCTTTATTTCGCAATTTGAAAGCTTGTTTTACTTATTCAAAAATATGCGCAAAATATAATATTTTTGGAAATGAACTGTTAAACAAAATATATGAATACAAAAAAATCAACTTCAGAGATTTTGTGTTGAAGATCTTTTAATGTGAAATGCACATTTTTCGAATTTTAGGTAACATTACTTTTATTTTATTTTAACTTCCATGAGGAAACCAATAATACGTGTGCCATTATGCAAGTACTCGTATTAGTACTGTTAGTAATTCTTCGGTGGAGTATGATTAATGAAGTTAAAATCATGATGTGTATACGCTTACGATCAACAATTTATGTGCAAATAAAAAAAAAATATAGTGAATGATTTTTACAGTTGCTTCATTAAATTATGTCTAAAAAATGTACATTAAAAAAACACTAAAATTTTTCTTTCCTGTCATTTCGGATTTTAGCGATCATAAAATTATTATAAAGTAACAAAATTGTTTTTAAATATTTTCTTTTATTCAATTATAGAGAGTTGTCTGCTTTTGGCTGTCCTCAAAATACTTCTTTCGTCTTGGTGACCTGTCCATTCTTGTATGTTTTTCAGCCATTTTATTTCTTTTCTTCCTCTAGGGCGTCTTCATTAAATTTTACCCTGTTAAATGGTTTGGAGAATTCTATGCTTTTCATTGTGACCCAAATATGATGTTTTTCGTTCGATATTCACACGTCTCAGCACTTAACAACAAGGATAAATGGAGCATTCATTTTAAACCATGTTTAATTATCGCTAAATTATCATGAGCACTGAAGAAGGGGTGTAGCGGCTTCCGAAAACACTGTTGTTATGTTCTGCTCTTGACTTTGGAACATCTCTACATATATAAAAATTATGTGTATGTTCGTGATCGCTAAACTCAAAGACTACCGGACCGATTTGGACCAAATTTTATACGCATGCTCTATGGGCCGTGAGTAGTGTTTCTGTGTAGTTTGAAGTTCGTCCGACAGATGACCCAATATTTAGTTTTTTTGTGTTTTGCCCGATAGAGATTAGGGCGATAAGCCTATGCTGTGTTTCGCTGAAGGCGTTGGGTCCTTAATCAGCGTGTAGTGGAGTTAATTAGCCCTATACCGGTATTTGAACAATAATTGCTATGTCTATTTAGTGCACCTTTCATTCTTCTTCGAAATATCAATCCGCCAAGACTTTGATATGAAACTAGACTTGCAGTGAAAATAAAATTTGAAGGCAGAACAACGTTTGCCCGGATCAGCTAGTTGTATATAATTAATACTTTTTTTTAATTACGTGGCGAATATTAGCCTATTAATCTAAACTAGCAAAACCAAAGAGTATTGAAATAAAATCAATTAAGCACAATATTAATTTTATAAATTGTAATACAAAAGAATTAAAAATTTGTTTTTAAGAATTTTTCCAAGATATTTTATGGTGAGATTGCAGATTTTTGGTAAAATAATATACGTCGTAGCTGCTTGTGGTCATGCAATAAAATTTCAAAACTTTATTACAAGTAAAATTTACCTAAAATAAATTCAATCTAACAGAATTTACATAATTTCAAATAATAAGAAAAATAAAAATATATTCCACATTTTTAAGTCCACTCAACCAATTATTGTTGGACATCTAGATATCTTGCTAATGCGATGGCTAAAAATGTAAATGACACACTTTTACTTGTTGTCTCTTTGTTACACTCCTATATAGTAATTTATATCAAACGTCTCTAATTCTGTTTCCTTTTGCACCTGTCTGGCCATTAATTATGCATGGAACAGTTTGGTATAGGTAGTACTTATCACAAGTTCTTTTTGTTATCAGTCTTTAAATGTACTTAAAATCTTTATTTAAATAAATTAAAAGCCTTTTGTCACCAATTTTTCAAAAGGTTTCACTGCATTGAAAAATGTTTTATAATTTTGCTCATTGTAGGTTCTCTGGCTGCTATGGTGTTGGCTTCTTAGCCGACTTGTTGTGTACTGCTGTATTTGCGCTTTCTTTGGTTGTGGAATGTTGCACGTTGGGTGCTTTCCTCCAGTTCTGTGTATGTTCCTAATTAGAAATTGTGGTTTTGTTTTGTTTACAACAGCTCAACACCAGCAAAAAATAAATGCTTTTTAAAATATCATGCAAATCTAGACACGCATACAAAATTAATAAAATTAAAATTATGTTTAACTAAAGAAGAAAGAACGAAAAACTCATTATTTATTGTTTGTATTCCAAGCGCCATTTTTTGTGAGCGAAAAGGGTTGTTTCGAGTGTTTTTCTTGTGAGTCTATTATGATATTCATAACGATGAAAATTTATGAGAAAAATTTTGGAATACAAATTTTTAATTAAAAATGATGCTAGGGGATGCTTTAAGAATGTTAATTTTTTAACTAATAAGTTGAATTTGCTCAAATTAAATTGCATTGCAAGTGGATTGTAAACAGTATGAAGGCGGAGATTTGTTTGCTAAAAGTAACTGCGTCAGAATAATTTCCAATAAATAAATTTATTTTCGAAAAGGGAATGAAATTTATGTAATAATGTAATTATTTCATAATTTATTGTTGATAAAATGATAAGTAATATATGAGGATATATATATATATATATATATATATATATATATATATATATATATATATATATATATATATATATATATATATATACACATATATATATATATATATATATATATATATATATATATATATATATATATATATATATATATATATATATATATATATATATCTAATCATTGTATTAAGGGTGTTTTAAAAATTTAATCAAGTGCGTGAGTTTAAAATAAAGCTTCATTTTATTTAGAAAATGATATACTTATTGCATTAAATTATTCAATTAGAAACCGTGGTATTATTATTATTATTAAACATTAGGAAATAATTACAAATTATAAACTAATGTATTATATATAGGCCATGACTACTGGGTCTTAGGCTCGGCAGAAACTGTAGTAGAATTATCGCTTTTAGATGATAGCGCCACTTGGTGGCCAACGTGATATTTTGTTGTTGTTGTTTATTACTTAATGAGTTATTATGGAAAGTTATTCGTTTCTCATCCACACGTGCAAATTATAAAGCCTCATTATCAGAAAACCATTCGGAAAAAGACCAAATTTTATTGGAACAGCTATTTTTCAGCGGCGAAGTGATTTTTTTATGATTGATAATAATCATAATTGCCGTACATGGGATGTTTTCAAACCATTCAAGGTCGGTGCATATGTTTTCGCAAAAAAATCTTACTATTTGGAGCAAATTTTTGGCCAGAGAAAGAGAAGTCAATTGTCTGTGATTTTGTTTGAAAATGATGACTCCACCAAGCCATCACGGTATGGATGTGGACAATATATAAGTGCAGCAAGGACCTCCATAGACTACTTGTTGTGCGATTTCTTAAAGTCAAAGGCCGTAAATGACCGATGTTCTTGAAATCTACATAGCTGAAGTGATTGCTAAATTTCAGGTGGATCTATGTGACAGGATCATCAAAAGTAGACTAATAGAATCCGTGCAAGCTTGAAAAGTCACGGCAAACATCATATATATATATATATATATATATATATATATATATATATATATATATATATATATATATATATATATATATATATATAAATATTAATTAACGAGTAGAAAGAAATATAAACTTCTACATTTATACGAAGCTAAAAATAGTTGACAAGAGGCTTAAATAAAAAGTTAATATAATTTTTTTTAATTTTCGTATATAATTTGCTATCAGCGGAAATGTTTTTTTGCGAAAGGAAAAACTTGAAGAAGAGAATCATTTTTCAAAAATTAAAGGACAAATTACTTTGACGTTTCCGACTACCAAAATTTTTTCTACTTATCAAATGAAAAATAATTTTAACGAGATACATATATTTTAAACCTTAAATATAAAAAAAATCTATGAGAAAAATTTTCTCGCTAAGGAACGAACTTTTCATTGCTTTTAAAATATTGATATAAATACAATATGAACTTCTTAACCAGATTTTATGTTAATATATTGCCAAGCCGGTGCAGTTCTAATGTAATTAATGCTTTGTTTAGATAGATCAAATTATTTCTTTAAATTACATAAAGACATACCCAAAATATTTCGGTACTTTTAAGTAAATATAAAATGGTTGAATATTTTTAAAAATATATACAAAACAATAGAGTAATAAATGCCAAATAAAAAACACTAAGAAAATATACTGACCTTGTGCCACAATAAACATGAAGCTTATGACACAAAAATTATATGGAAATTTATTTGATAAGTTTTTATAAGCCTTTGATAAGTTATTAAAAATAAGGCAGTGAACAAATAAATAAATAATAGTACATAAAATATGCTAATGCAAAAGGATTTTAGAGCACTAAAACAAGAAAAATATGATCAACTGCTGTTTCTAAAGATTTTGCATTCATTACCCAACACAATTCAACGCAGATTTTAGTAAGAAATATTTAAAATCTTTCACTTCATAATACCTGCTCCATTTGAATAAGAGCGGGTTAACTTTGTCAAATATTCAAAATGCGAATAGAGCACTTTAAGCGGACTCTTATGAATAATTCATGTAAAAGGAATATGAAATATGCAAAACAGTTAAAAAAATTTTCTTGGTATCTGTTTAATATTTCCATTAAGTTTTTATTTAGAAGGGTCTGATAAATATTTTAAAAGTGCCGACACAAGAAATGAATGTTATTTTTTTAAGTGCAGCAGCCAGTGATGCAAATGAACTTTGAAAGATTGTGTTAACAATCTATACTTAACTCAGTTTTCCGTTTAATACGGCATACACTATGCCTTTTAGCACATACGTTATGATAAGGACGCATTAATATGTGCTGTAATATATTCTCTATTTAAGACAGTGCATATGAGGTCTCTCACGTGAAACGAACCACCCATGAGTCATGCGTGTAGAATTATTTATATATCTTTTAAACTAATGCATTTCCCAATTGAAAACTTTTTTTACAGTATTTTTATATTACAGGCTAGATTTGAATAAAAAATCATTAATAATTGGGGTTAGCTTCCGGTTTTGCAATACGACATGGATGTACATAAATTTATGTGTCTTTTAATGTATAATCCACTTCACAACTTTTACAGAATACGCGTACAGATTAATTTCAAATTAAAAAATAAAATAATAAAAAAAAATTAGGCTAAGCTAGAAAAATTAGAAATTTTAAGTGGTGACTTAGGGCTTTGCAGTGCGACGTACATGTATATAAATTTACATGACCCTTGAACCCACACAATTTCCACTTCTATACTTTGACATCGTTATGAGGACACCCTAGGCTTATTTTGGTCCAAAATTAATAAAAAATTGTATCAAAGTTAAAGAAATTTTAATTTGAAATGCTGTCATCTGGCTATGCACGTGGTCTTTTTCCTCAATTTTATTAACGATCAAACAAAATTTCCTATAAAAAACCTCATATTTTTTTTATTATTTATATCTAAATCGAAAAAATAACTTTCAAGAACAGTAACACTTTAGCAACTTATAACTCGACAAATAAGAATCATATAAATAAGATATTTTATTATAAAATGAAATATTTTATAAATTGATGATATTATTCCACCGTTTTATTTTTATAAATTAATTGAATTATTTTCTAAAGTTTGAGGTCTTCTTTTTTTATAAAAAACAATATATTAATTTGTTATGATTTTGTAATATTTCTTCTTCAGGAAATTAAAAATATTTTATAAAATTTGAAACAAAATCACGAGAAAAAATTTTAAATATTTTCAATAAAAAAATATTGACAATTGAGGAAATGAACAAACATTTTTAAATTTCATACATAATAAATTATAATATTTTATTAAGTAACAGAAATTAATAAAATATTTTTCTTTTTAGTGTCCCAAATTATCTGTATCTGTTCTAAAATTCATTCTCTGTGTTAATGGTATATTAATTATTTCTAACAGATACAAATAATTTTGCTCAAAATCATAAAAATAAGTATATTGTTTTTTATAAAAAAAGAAGACCTCAAACCTAAAAAAAATAATTGAATTCATTTATGAAATATTTTATCATAAAATAGTTCCGTTGTATTAGAAGTATAGTTGGTTTTTGCCTCATTTAAGAATAATTTTTTGCGTTGCCCGCTTCACATGAAAGGTCCTGATACCTTTTGCACAACAAAGTTGTAGCGAAAATAGCAAAAGTCAATTTTAAGGGATGAAATTTGTCTCGAAATCATCAATTAGTGTATATTTGCATTCTTAAGAAGTTGATAAAAATTGTAACTCGAAGTTTAAGAAATCTACTAAAAGTCATTTCAATACTGTTCTATAACTAGAAAATATTTCTTCTTATTAAAATATATTCTACGCTATTCCATCAATTATTCATTAATACACGAAGGAAAAAGCAATGGCTCCCTTTTGTGCCAAAACTACCACAAAGACATGATTTCAAATGTGTTTCTTAATAGAGGTGGACAATGTATGTTCAATTTTAATTTGCTCAGTGTCTTAGGTGTTATAAGTATTTGAAATTTTTAACCACAAAAACATAAATCACATATACAATATACCACGTGGTCCACATTCAAGTATACTTTTAAAAATTAAATGAGCTGAGATTACATGGTGATAAGCAGTGTGACATGGGTATACCATTCTATTGAAACCAAAGACTGTCCGATCTTTTATCTTTCATATGAGGCCAGGCTTTTGAAATGAACCAGATAAACGTTAGACGACAATGACTTGCGGATATTCCAATCCCGAGATGTAGAAATTTTTTTTATTGTAATGTCCTCTGATATGGAAATGCGTCTCGTCAGAAAAGATGATTTCTTCAATATTTCCCATGTTCAGGCTTAAAGCGACTCATTTTGGTCTGTGATGGTATGATACTGCCTGATGGTCAAAATAAAATATGTTTTAAAAAGATTCTTGAATTTGGACCATCCATTGCATGAATAGCCAGAAAATATGTGGCGCTATAACAATTTGAAATTAAGTATTGATTGCTTGAAAATGTTTGTTAAGATTCTTAAGAATTTTTATTCGGTATATTGTTACAATAATCTTTATTTTGTTTAGCTTAATATATGCAATCATTGTCACCAAAAGGACGATTAATTCTATACGAGTACAGGTAGTTAATGATACAAATATGGAAACCGAAAATAAATTTTTTTATGTTATTTATATAAAAAAAGTTTTAGTGTTTATAAATCACATGTAGAAAAATATAACTGAATTTTTAAAATTCTCATGTTGTGTATGTGGACTTTTATTTTATTTTATGATTTTCAATACTCGTAAGTAAACAAATTTTTTAGTATAAAAAATTAAGTCCAAGACAAACCTCGTACAAGACTATGCATTGAAGATTTTGCTTAATCTCGAACGGCTGAAAAATATAATTTATTTTATGGCTTTTTTTAATTGAAGTGTTTTTCTTCCAATGAGATAATTTTGTTCACAGTAAAAAGATCCTTTTAAGACCATAAATTCGAAAGGTTAGTATAGATGGTTCAATCTATTCTATCCACTGTGACAAAATTTTTTTTTAACTACGTACGTATTTATTGATTATATTTATTTTTGTAATTCCTATTACTATCATAAAAGTGGTACATTGTGTATATGACTGTTCGTTTTCCGAGGGTTCCATTGTGCAGTGGGAGTGTTAAAAGATACAGCAAATAAACAAACAAACAAACACACAGTTAACAAATCGTGATTGTCTCAATAATTTCTTATTGTCAATTTTGAATAAATTATCCCGCTTAAGGTGAATATGAATAAGTTTTATTATTTATTTATTTGTAAAACATTTCTTCACAATATAAAGTCAAAGAGAATGAAAAAAAAACCAACCAAAAAGACATCCTTGTCATATATATTTTTACTCAATGTATATATTAAAGGACAATTTTTCATTCATTCTCACCTGATGCACTTAACCCAATTATGTCCATTAAATTTAGCACGAAAGAAAATTTTTATTGAAATGGAAAACTTGACATAATTCAATTGGAAAATTTACTATAAAAATTTTTTTAGCTTTCGTGGTCTTTGTTTTGTTTTTGCGATTTCTCTGCAAGTACATAGACCCAACCAAGTACATACAAATTTATTTAAATAAGCATAAAAAATGAATTTTCTTTTTGTATGGATTTTCTTATCTCTTCGAATTTCTTATGTACTCTACAGGAAGCATATTGAGCTCGTATGATTTTTATGGTTAAAGTTTTTAGAGAGAACTTTTCCTGCTCAGAGTGGGTAATGAAATATATTTACTTCTTTAATAAAACAAAACCATAAAAAAGCTTTCTTTCTTTTCAGGGTTTCGGTATTTAATGACGTTTGTTTTATGCCTATTTTTTTGTATCCGGTGTTCAAGGCTATTAAATAGGTTAAGTGTAGGACACGTGTATATTTTTATGAAGTTGCAAATATTTTTTTTGGAATAAGACTTTCTTATTAATTTTCCTTTTTGTATTCAATTGAAAGAAGTGTAAGTAATTTTTATATTAACTATTACTTCACTATTTCTAAATTTGTATTCTTTAGAAATTTGATTTATTTTATTTAAATTTTTTTTTGAATCCCGTTTTAGTTCTAGCAATTGCTTTTCTTGAAAAAATTATAAAATTTTTTATACGGCTTCGGCTGGTGCTGAAGTCAGCTCATCATTAGAATTTTAGAAATGGTATTTTTACAAGAAATTCATGATAAATGAGATATTTCATAAAAATGTTTTACAATAATAAAAGCAATTAAATAAACCAATATTCTTTGGTTTGATTTCATTTTTCTATATTTATGAAAGTTGGTTTATTCGTGATATATTTTCCAAACCACAAAAAAATCAAAAAAATTTAAATGAACTTAACAATTTAAGAGTTTATCTTTCAGGCGAAGATAAAAATATATTACTATACTTAAATTTAAGAAAAGGGCTCGAAATAGCTTTTATTTATTTCAAAAATTTTCAACTGATTGCACGTAATATAAATATTAATGATTCGACGCTGCAATAAAACGCATTGGAAAAATTTATTGCATATTAATTTTATTTTAAAAGTCTTTCATAAACATTACAATAAATAATTATTTGATAATCATTGAATAGATTTTTATTTTTTCGGCCTTTCATGGAAAATATAATTAGTTCGGCTATTTTACTTAGTTGTCATATGTTTTGATGATTAGTGTCTAATTTGGTTACTAATAGAAGGATTTTTTTGTTGAATTCAAATCAAAATCATTGTTTAATATAATTTGTTATCGCAAAAGAGTTTTTAAGGTTTTTTTGTTCTATTTATTTAATTGAATTAGTGAGACTATCAGCTGTTTATTACTTTTAACTGACGTCTAAAAATATGTGTATGTAACTGATGTCACGAAAAAGTATGCAATACAAAATATTTAAACACCGGACATGTATGATTGAAGGTAAATTGAAGCTATAAATTTATAAACAGGTCATTAAAGAGCTTAAGATTACATACTTTACGAAAATGAAGAGCTTGTAGATGAAACATTTGGTGAGCAATATGATCATCTTTATCATCTGTTAATATGATACAGAGGTGTACAATGTAATGTCCCAAGGTCCATTCTCTGCAGCAAGAATATTGCAACTACAAATAATGAAAATCGTTTCCGTAAAATGATGATACACAATTTTATTATTTGCTTATAAATTGTGACCAAATAAGCTGCCAAACAATTTATATAAGAATCATGAGCCATCATTCTTTTCTAAAAGTGTATATATGACTAATCTAATGTGATAAAATATACCTACTTTTTTAGTTTTTATTCTATTAAAATAAAAACTTTACATTCTCGTTATATCGTTATATGAAAGATTATGTTAATAGTATTATAAAAACAATATACATGAATAATTTAATTAATTTAAGGGGTCAACAATTACCAAATGCAGTGAGAACTTAACAAATCCTTTTTATTGGTTATCAAAGAAAAAAAGACTAAAAATCTGGCTATGGAATACCAAAAAATATTTCAGTCGTTAATGGTATCTGACACCAAAACTATAAGAAAAATAATTTTTTTTTGATATTCTTATGGAAGTTTAAAAAATAAATAACACAATTGAAATGCATATCAAGGACCAAAAATATATTGCCCATTTATAATTTTTATTCTGAGATAATTTTGAAAAATTTTGATTGACTAGTATTTGAGAACCTTGCCACGTATTGGTTGTAATATTTATGGCCGCTAAAAACAAACGCTGATCTTGAATCCAGGTCTATATACAAAGTAAGATTTTATCAGTTGCATGTTATAATAATAAAATGCGCCAAAGCGCTTTGTTGGCGCGAATGAATAATTTTTTCTCTTAAGCGAAACTTGTTTGATTTGATATTTTAATTTAATAAAGAAGCTTTTACTAAATCGGGATTTCTTTTAAATAAAGTAAAGTGCTTTAAAATTATACTTACAGTATTGCTATAAGTTTCTTAAAAATCGTATTATTGGAGACTTGGAGGTGACCTACTTAAAGCCAAAAAATAACTCTTTATTATACATTGAGCAATATTTTCTCCAAGTGTAGTAAATTTTTGTTTTAGTTACAAAAGATTGTGTTTCGTGTGTTTCCAAAATATTATTGTGTGGCGGGCCTTGTACATACAAAATTTGATGTTACTTTTCGTGTGACAAAACAATTTAAAATATTGTTAACCAGTGTAATTTTAACAAGGGATTATCACTGTAGGATATTGTTATTTTAATTTCGTTTACATCTAATTTGAAAATCTTTTTAATACCGGCAAGCTGGCCAACAACCATAATATTTATGTAAAAATTGATTTCCCAACTAATAATTTAAGTCAAATAATGTTTTCATATAAACTTAAGTAAATATTTTATTTCCCTTTCTAATCAGAATAGTATTTTTAGGAATGAGAACAGGATTTTTTAGAAGAAATCTAAATTAAACTAATTTTTTTCAGCTTCACTTCCTAAGAAATTAAAAAATGCTAGGAATGATTTCCTTCCACTCATGACGAATTATAATTATAATTTGCAAGTATTAAATTTCACGATCAGCTTAGCTTTCTTTATATTCGATCTGATAAACTTATTTTCCACATAAAATAAAAAAATGAGAAAAAGCAATAAAATCTATTTCCAGTTAAGTAGAAGCATTTTTCTCACATCCTGGCGGTACGAATTCTTGCACACAAATATTTAGTATATAAAGATAGGATACGTAGCATAAAAACGATAAGATGATGTTCTTGGTCTTGAATGTTTTCTTTCAATTTGATTTGTTTGTAATGCACACATTCACACAAAACGCAGATGAGCCATTGAATGCCGCTGGTTGATGGCTGGAACTTTTTTCTTATAAAAAATAAGGATGAAAGAAGGTTTCTTTCAAGGATGATTATTTTTGTTTGAACAGCGGCAGTAGCAGAAGCATACTGTGAAATTGTGCATAAATAAAAAATAAAAAAAAAAATCAAGATTGCAATTGTAGTTTCAGGAGTAGAAAAGTTTGCTAAAGCAAACAAATTCTTTTATTAACCTGAAAAGGAAGCGTAACAATTTTCGTAGTCGTAACGAAAACTAATAAAAATAACGTCTTTAGAAATATGTAACATAAAAAATTATACAAAAATATGTTATGCTTCACAGCATCGGTTTTTCTTTTGGTTTATGTTTCCTTCCTATATATTTTTGTTGTTGCTTTTGTTGCTTTTGTGTAAAATCGTTGGTCAAGTTGTTGCCAAAATTAAGTATGAAATTATAAAAAAGCAGAAGTAACGCGTTTCAGTTGTTTCCATAACATAAGAAAACCATTAATTTCAAACATTCAAAGATGAAAAATTCTTTCATCTGGAAACATTCTGATATCCAATTCAATGGAAATAGGCTTATAAAAATGTCATCAATTTCAGTTATTCACACAGAGATTACAAAAAATGGAATGACAGAAAAGAAAAATAAATAAAATGAGCACAACCTTGAATACGAGTACTCTATATAATTTAATTTTTTTTACTTGGTTTAATCTTTAATTAGTGAAGTAGAAATATAATTTATATACCAAATCTTATTCAGCAGAAAACAGTTTTGTTTGATTTATATGTTTTTCAAATATTTATACTAGTTTTAGCGTAAAACAATTTTCTGGGTAGTAAATTTAACGTTCCTGATAAGGTCGATACTTAAATTTTTTTCTAAAGCTAAACAAATTATATTGCAAATGCAACAAAAGTTAAATAAGTTTCTAACACGCATCAGCAGTTTCTATTTTTGAAGTTATTTTCACGTTCAATAAATCCATGTTTATTATAAGTTTAATCAATATCAATCGAATTTTGGGAAGACAACGCCAATTGTTTCACGCTTGGAAGCTTATAATAAATTTTTGGAAAAAAAAAATCAGTCATATAAAGGAAACTCTTTCAGAGTGTTTTGGAGGATATGATCCATCTATTTTAATTGTAAAAATATTATTTATCTAGTTGTGGTCTACCAAATACTTCAGCTGCTAAATATTTTGAATGGTCTATTGCGATCACTACAAACCAAAATAACATAATAACTTACGATTTGATATTGTTTCATTAGAGTCTTAAAGAGAGTATAGCTGTGTAATATGACTTAGAGATTTAAATTAAAAATTATCATTTTGGGCCCTAAAAATCTATCCTATAAATGTATGCCACCTCTATCCAGGAGTAAGTAGACAGCTAACTTTTTGAATAACACTGTATAATATAAACAAAATTTTTTTCATAATAATGAATGATCCTAGTTGAGGAGACCAAAGCATATATACTTCCACCGGCATTTTGATAATTTACATCTGACCTTTATTTTATGGGAAGCTAGTGCTCCCTTCTTTCAAATCGTTAAAGTGAATTGGCATAGGAAATCTTTTAACCCTTAAGGTTTCTATACCAACTTTGTATGAAATTCTATGAAGAACATATTGAAAGCTTCTAACACTAGAACTTAATCCTCTAGATCTTGGACGTATATGTCCACTCGTGACTCCTTACGTTAAAAAGGGCGAAAACTTACCTTAATTACTGATATGACGGGTTAAAGTGTCCTGATTATGCCGCCCGATATTCTGGCAAAATATTAAAGAGAGCTAAGCTCCAATGAACATTTATTTAACTAATAAAATTAATAAATTAAAAGTTGTTAAACAATATTGGAATATACTTCTTATTTCTTTATTTGTTACAGCAATAATAAAGAAATTCTTCTTGGGATCATATAAATTATAGACATCATTTTTCAAGTTTATAATTGATAAATATTAATGAACAATTTGTATAAAATTAAAATAATGCAACATGCAACAAAAATATAAAAAATAGAGAGAATAAGAAACTTAAAACAGATGTTTTCCCATAAGGTACTCCCTCCATAAGGACCTTTTTAAAACCATGTTTTTTAAAGGCAAGTAATTACTACTTTAATATATGCTGTAATGAATTTCAAAAATCTATGGCTTTAATGAAAACAAATCTGTTTATATTCAAGTAGTTGTGACTTTTGTTAAAGAAAAGTTGAGAACAAATTTGGCAATATTTTCAATAGCAACAAACTTTATCAATTTATATTTGTAGTACACACTACATAAAAATTCAGGAAAAACATTTTGATATAGAAATTTAAAAAGCTCGAAATAAAGTTGTTAAATTTTTCAAATTCTCTGACTCATGTTTAACAAATCAAAAAGTAAGAAAAATGAATAGTACCTTTGAACTTTTGGAACAAGTTGTATTTAACAAAATAAAATATATAAAAATGGACGTTGGCTTTTGTAAAAATACACATTTATAAAAAAGTGCTAAAAAGAATATAAGAGTGTCGTAACCAGCCATGCACTTAAAAAGTGTGTAGCTCGTCACTTTTGTAGTGCACGGTAAAGGGGAAGAATTATTTGTATAGCCTCTGGGAAAAAAATCCGTTTGTGAATATTTAATATGTGAAGGGGGGTATGATGAGAGTTAAAAATAACACGGAAATTTTAATTTTTAGTTCCTACCAATGCAAGTAGTTGCGCACGCATCAGTAATACATTTGAATATGCCAAAATATGTGCATTCGAAACCGTCAACATGCATAAGAGAAAGAGCAATTTGCTGTGTCACATTTTTGTGCCGCTCATAAAATGTACCGGCCTTCAAATGTGCTGCTCTTGAAATGTACGGCACATAAATGTGCGAGCATGTTTAGGTAAGCTCATGAGCAAGGACATACGAGCAGGCGTATGACTAGGTGATTTGAGAAAGGTTTGTAATTCTAGGGACAATGCAATAATAAACCTGGTTCGAATCGCTTGTATGGCATTGCTCATGCGCTTACCCGAAATGACTCTAGTCGACCGAATCGATCAATTTATTTCTTCCATTATTTGTTTTACGATTTATTTTTATTACAATTAATTGCACCTTAATCTAAAATCATAATTATTACAGAAAAGGTTTTTGTCTGGCTCGTGTGGAAGTTCAGTTTATTGAACTTGCACACGATGCAAAAATATTAATACAAATATTAAATTTTATTTTTCTTAAAAAAATGCAAACTAAATAATATGAACATTTTAATAGCAACGTGTTGTCTGAGGTATTGGCCTTTGTGCTGCTTTAATAGTTCTTGTCGATAACGTGTATATAAATCCGCTCAGGTGTAATTTATGTGCCGAAAATTAAAAAAAGCGGCACATTTGAAAAGCAGCATATTTTGCAGCAATTGGTTCATAGTCTTGCGCATATACACAAATTGCGACACATGTGTTGTATACTCATGAACAACTCTGAAGTGTTTTTAACCATCAATGGTTTTTATGTCTGTCCAAGACATTTTGCTTATACTTGTCTATCATTTAAATGAACCAATAAGAAATAAATGCAGAAGCAAAAACAAGAAAGTGAATATAAACACTAAGCTTTTGTTCGGAACCTTTTGAGCATTACAGAGTTTTTTATTTTCAATATTTCGTTATTTTAAAAGCAAATTTTTAATTAAACACTACATTGGCTATGAGTGTAAAATTTTCGATGATCCCAAATTATAAAATTCTTATGTGAAGACTTATATATACGAGTATATAAGTGTATGCACAAAAATAATTATGGTGTCAAAGTTCACTATTTATTTGTCACCCCTTATTTTTGCTAATTGTTTGTGCTTAAGTACCTTCATATATGCAAACGCATTTATTTGTATATGTACTAGTAAGTTGAGTATGAAAATTTTCATTCTAAAGACCGTGTATACAAAGTTTGCAGATAAACACTTCGCCACCAATAATTAAAAATTAATTAGAAAGGACAAATGGGATTCATCATGAAAAACACATGGCAATTTCGTTTCTGTCCAATATTTTGCTGTCCAATTCATAATTTGCTTATCGCAATTTCCTTATAAGTAAGCGCTTATTAAGAAACACTAAATTCGCTTTTTTCATTTTGAAAGGGTGAAAAATGTTACACTTTCATTTGTTACTGTGTGGCTATGGGCAAAAAATGCCTGTTAACCGTAGATTGCTCCTAAAAAAAAATTAAGAATTCCACCCTTTGGAACATTTTTGTTCCATATATAAAATTCAAGACAAACAAGTGTTTATTTCTTTATTTTATTAATTAATTAATTAATTAATTAATTTATACAAACAAAAAACCTTTTTTTTTAATTCAATGGATCAAAAGCAAATACTTAGTAAATTCAGTGGAATTCAATCTTCACCGAGAAAAAAACTAAGAGTAAAACAAAATTTATATGGAACATTTTTGTTCCAAGGATCGATTAACGGTTAAGAAACAGCTGGTTTATATGCGCAATCAAAAAAGTTCTTTTAATATGCGTAATTTTTTATTAGAAATCACTGTTACACACATTTACATTATAAATTTTTTCATAAGAGTGTATTATATGACTGCAACCCGTAAATTTGCAACATTTGGCACTGAAAAAATACACACTCAAATTAAAGGCAAAAGAAACAAGGAAAATGTCCATAAATTTCTTATTTGCTCTATCGTTACCAGCTGTATTCTGACATCGTATACAAAGAAAAAACATAAGCGTGTCAATACACCGAAATACGTATAAACATTTTAACTCCAAAGAGAGCAAAAAACCTAGTATCTCTAATTATTAGGCGTTCCCTGGTGTTGACTTCCATGAAAAAACATTAATACCTTAATGGAAACTAAGCATTTCACAGAAAATGGTGGTAAAATATACTAAATGACATGAAAAGGAAACATCGTTCCCGCTGTTTGGACATTGCAAACAACAAAAGCTGCTGTTTGTTGCATCGACAGGGGAAAAAGCATGTACGTCTGTGACTTGCTTTTTCGTAAATTTTACCAAAGATTGTGTAATACATAAGACTTGGGAAAATAAGCCAACACTTCTTAGTTGCTTCAAAAAGGGTTTCTAATAAGTGCAAATCAATGTTAATTTTTTGAAATTATTGCCAAGTCAGCATGGTAGGTAAAAAATCAGTACCGGCATAGGGGTGCCCCAGCCTCCCAGAAGATATTTATCTCCTCAAGAATATTTCCCTCTTACAAAATTTGTAATGTTATGTTAAAGAATTCCAGGTCTCTTCCCTGACTATGACCGTGATGATTGAATACCTTGTCTACTTAATAAAACTTTCTTTTAAAGATTTGTTTTCATTGTTAAAAAAATGCAGCTAAACTGGATAATTTTTGAGCATATAATGAGAAATTTTAGCAAATTCCAGTAAAAGGAATTTGAAAAGAAGTCAATAATATCCAGATCTTGTGATTCAGAATCAGAGAACATTCGTATTATTTCTGCTGTTAAATCATTGTGATCTGCTCTCTTCCTTGACAATACTCATATAAATGAAAAAACGATGTCTGGGAAGTATTTTGCTGAGTATGTTTTACATTGCAATGTATATGAAATTCTTCCTTAAAACTTATAATTTTTTTTTGCGTAATATAATTTTTTATTGATATTTTTGTTGGCTGGTGTGAGTAGGGCGCAAACAAGGAAAGTTTTCCATCATTAGATTTTTGAAAATCAATGCGTTTAATACCTCAGCAACACCATCATTTGAAGAAGTAATGGCACTTATACATGAAATAATGTAAGAGCTTATTAAAAAAGATCTTTCAAAAATAGAACTCAAATTAAAATCACTTCAAATGGTTTTAGGAAAGTCGTATCAGCAAAAGTTCTTTTTCCTCTTCCTATTAATTGACATGAAATTTATCTTCAACATGTTTAAACAAGAAAATTTCTTATACTTTTGTTTAAAGAAAAAAATGTTATGCTAAACTCTGATCACCATGATTAAAATGGACCTCTAAGCTAATTTTTCGATTAAATTTATATTGAAAATCAACGTTTGTAAATTACCGTCGCGTGACCAAGGAACAAAATTTTCAAAATTTAAAATTTAAAAAATAAATGTTCCATTTGATAATAATTTCTATTTTACCTGTACTTGTGTTGGATCTAATAACACAACTTTTGCACAAAAAGCACACATTCTTCTTATATACAATACAATTTTTTTTTATTCTCACGATCTTTATACAACTAGTTACCCTATGGGATATTTTGTTTAATTTCATTTTAAATTGTTAATTTTCTTTTAAATGTAATATGTGCAAATTGTTTTGTTTTACAAGAACTCGACTTCATCGAAACATAAAGAATATGAATATTAATATTTTTGAAATTAAAATAGTTGTATTTAAAATGCAACTGCATGAAAATGTTATTAAATTTCAAATATTAATGTTAAATTCTTACAATAACAGTAATTTAAAAAAATTAAAAAAATAACAAATTAAAGCTTTTGTACATCACGGAAATATTTAATGCTATTAGTATATTAACTTATCTTGCGAAATGAAATTAAGGCAAGAAAATTGTTGTTCTGCGTATTAAATATTTTCTGAAAAGTTTTTACACTCAAATGCAATTAATCGAGAATGGCCTAATTACTACGAAATCAATTTATAATTATTACATGTTTCAGAAAAAAAGATTTATTTAAATATATTATTCGTATGCATGGGTAATAATAAATCTTCTGGGCATTTTAAATACCTTTAATATTTGTAGGAATATCTCCAGTTTGCTTTACTGGTGTGCTAATCCTTTAATATATTTTTATCATAATTAAAACAGAAAGTTTTAATATGATTGTTAACAACACATAAAATTTTTATAAGTTGTAAATAATTATACAGTGGCCAACAAAATATTTTGTAGCAAAAGGATAATATTACAATTTTGAAATTTTTTGGTTGCAAAGTACCTGTGGATTTCTTCGACTTCCTGGGAAAAATCTTGAATAAATTTAAATGATGTACTTATTTCTTTAGATTTACATAAAGAATTATTTCATGCTTGAATTTTTAAATTCAATTATCGCCCTTAAATTTCTAACAGCTAATAGCATATTCGTTTTTAATATTAAATTATGTTGAAAAAAGCTTATGATTCAGCTCATGACACTTTAGACACATCTTAATTTTTTCTGCATCAAAATCTCTCAATTTCAATGATTTCTCAAGAATCCCACATATATATTCAGTCTCTCTCAAAGACTTTTGCTTTCACAGTTGCTTGTGCAGAAAGCCATGCTAAAGCCATTACTGTATTGTCGGCTTACGTGGCGGATGTAATAAATGGGTTAATTGTTAAACATATTATGATGAAATAATATTACCGATCGAAAAATATCAGTAAATAAATAAAATTTTGTAAATAATAGTTATATGTATAATAAGGATGATTTCCATATACAGTATAAAATATGCTGTGGGTTGAATGAAATTTAAAGTTTTTCAATAAAATCATTTTTTCACAACGGCTTGAACTTGACATCAGATTAGATCCAAAGAATAGGATCCGAAAAAGTTAGAATCTTGCAATGTGAAAATCGTAATAATAGATTCGAGTTTGCTCTGTGTCCGAACCATAAATTGTGGTTGTTTTTTACATCTTTTCTGAATTCATTATTTACTGGGTATAAAAAAATAATCATAAGGGATTAAGAAGCAAACACTATTAAATTTTGTTATCTTATTTGTTATACCAGTAAACTATCAGACGGTTATAGCAGGCTAATGAAGCAATTGTGCATATATCTTTCATAAGTGTTTTACAAACTCTTTTAAGAAAAAAAGCTGAAAGTTTAAGCTCGTTATAAGTAATAAAACTTTTAGTGTAGGATCACACTATTCTAGTTAGATCCTAGCTGGATGTCCACAAGGATAATCTTAATTTCCTATTCTATATAACATATACATAGTAATTTTTATAAATTTAGTTTTCTATACGGTGTCTAGTTTTGCCGATGATACTTTGTAAATATCTGTTCCGGAAATCTTGCCAATTATGTGAGCCGTAAAATACAAAAGGAAGTAACTTATTATATCAACAGATGGAAAATTAAATTATAATAGTTGCAATTCCAAGCCAATATACCTAATTGGAAAGCATATAGTCTTTCGATATCTCCCAAAAATAATATAGGATACTTAGTTGTAATGGGACAGAAACATTAAGTATATATATAGGTGTATTTCTATGTACCTTAATTAAATTGAAACTAAAGAGTCCCAAAATAAATATAGTGATTTATATCATATATCATTTTTAAGTTAAAATTTATAGTTTAACATGTCCAACAAAAAACTAATTTTCTAAGTGTTAGCATCGATTAACATCGTAGATTGTCCAGTAAAAAGGCCTTCCCAGGAAGTCATGAAAATATTGACGTTAAGAGCTCGAAGTAGTGGAATTTTGTTTCATTTTCAATGATCCTGCCATCTTTGCAGGATGCTCTTTTTTTCGATTCTTATTACCGATTTGGAAACTATATTCATTATGCTGAGACAAGAAAACTTTTAATAATTTTATTCTTTAGGAACTAGTTTTATATTAAATTAAAATTTTGTTTCTCTTGCCATTGGCATTAATCTCTACATTTGTAAGACGTACGATTTCTTTTTTCTCACGTAAAAGTAATTTTATAATTATTGATTCAAAAAATATTGTTATCATATAGATTTAAGGAAACAATATTTTTCTATAAAAAGGAAATACTTTTAAAATGATTTTCCTAAATTTATAGAAGTAATCACGACTTTAAATAAAGTTTTTATAAATTGCATTATAGGAAGTAGAAAAATCTGCCAACGGATCGTTAGGAAGCAATGAAAACATTATTCCTTGAGTACAACTGCAGTTTCCTTTCACTGAAAAGAAACTTTAGATTTCTCAAAGTAAACCTTTAAAGTTAAACTCAAATTTCCTTCATTGTTCTAAACTAGCAGATATTAAATTATTAGAATGTAAAGTTAATAGGCCATTACTTTTCGAATTTTATTCCTATTAATACACTTGCATCATTTTAATCAGTTTTAGTCGCGCAAGTATTTTTTTTATATTTATACACACATATATAAAATCAATATTGAGTGCTGATAAATTTTTCTACATATATGTCATCCAGTTTCGATTTTATTGTCAAATAGAACGGACGTTTTTTGAAATTTTTATAAAAACTGAAAATTTAAAAGAATTCAAATTGAAAAGAAAAATTAAATTGAATATTTTTCGCGATTCACAACGTTCGATTGCAATACGGCAAAGCTCTGTTATATAAAAAAAAATAAAAACAATTCAATTGTAATAGAAAAAAAAAACAGGAATAGAACAACTATAAAGAATATACAGGAAGTGTAGAAAGTTTAAAATAATTGTCTTGTAAAAGAACAATTCTAAAATATTTTTAAACTCTAACAAAATACACTGCTTTCGTCATGGATGATAGTGGTGATTCAGGTGAAGATAATGATATTAGCTGGCAGGTAGTTACTTTGCCAATAACAAAAAAACGACGACAAAGTGCATCACCAAAATTATTCAACAACAAAAGACAAAATATCGACAACAACAACTTAACTTCAATAGAAAATGTTAACAATAACAATGCAAGTACATCAATAAAGGCGCATGCACTTTTAAATGTAAACAACATTCCAATCATAAACAACAAAGATGCTGGTACATCAAAACAAACAAAGACAATTATTTCAGGCTCCCAAAATAATAATCGTTTTGCTAGTCTTGATAATGAAGAAATTGATACTGAGGAGGAAGTATATAATGAAAACAGCAATAACAATGAACCAAAGCCACCACCTATATTCATACCATTTGTTGCTGATATTAGCGCAATGACAAAATCTTTTTCTAAAATTATTCCTTCCTCTGAATTTCAATACAAGTCACTTAAAGATGGACAAATAAGATTAGTAATAAAAAATGTAAAATCGTACAGAATTATTGTTACTCATTTGAATGACAAGAAAATTAAGTTCCATACCTACCGATCGTATAGAGTAGTTATAAAAAACTTACATCATTCTACGTCAATTACTAATATTAAATACGAAATGGAAAAAAATGGCCATAAAGTTCGGAACATTATCAATGTTCGCAGTAGAATAACCAGAAACCCCCTTCCAATGTTCTTTGTTGATTTAGAACCTGACCTAAATAACAAAAACGTATACGATATTAGGCACATAGATAACGCAATTGTCACCATTGAACCCCCAAGAAAAACTAAAGACCTTGTGCAATGTCATAGATGTCAAGAATTCGGTCATACCAAAACTTACTGCCGAAAAGAGGAAAGATGTGTTAAATGTGGCTTAGGTCATCTTACAATTGACTGCAATAAAAATATAGAAACTCCTCCACGCTGTGTGAACTGTCTACAAAACCATCCAGCAAACTATAAAGGCTGCATAGTATATAAACAAATACTTAAAGGAAAATTGCAAAATAATAATCTCTACAGAAGAGATAAAACCGACCAATATATATTTAATAGTGAAGATTACCCAAATCAACTTAACCAAAATGTAAACACCAACACTGGTCAAAATAAAAGATTTTCATATTCTGATATCTTACGGAATCCACAGCAACTAAATCCATTAAACAATTCTTTTGAAAAACTCGAAAAATTAATTGAAAACCAAATAGAACAGACCAATAAGTTAATAAATATGATGTCTCTTTTAATATCAAAACTATGCAATTGAACTTAAGAATTGCCATATGGAATGCCAATGGTATTTCCAACCATACTCAAGAGGTGGAAATATTTCTTAGAACTAATTTTATTGATATCCTCCTAGTCTCGGAGACACATTTCACAGACAGATCATTTTTCAAAATAAAAGATTTTGACATAATAAAAGCTAACCACCCGGACAATAGAGCACATGGTGGAGCAGCAATACTAATAAAATCATCAATAACTTACGAATTCACCGACGAAATAAGGCAGCAAAGTCTACAAGCTGCATGTATTAAAATATTTTGTGATTCGACTTCTATTACTATTAGCTCTATTTATTTTCCTCCAAGATATTCTGTAAAGTGTCAGGAATTTCAAGAATTTTTTAGAAAACTTGGGCCCAGATTTATAGTAGGAGGCGACTTCAATGCCAAACATCATTGGTGGGGTTCGAGATTAATAAATCCTAAAGGCAGAGAACTTTTTAGATGTATAAGCAATAACAACTATTCAGTTTTATCTACGGGTAGTCCTACATACTGGCCTACAGATTTGACAAAAACTCCAGATTTATTGGATTTTATTGTATATTATGGCATACCAAACAATTTACTACAAATAGCTGATAATTACGATCTAAACTCTGACCATTCGCCACTTATCCTTGATTTTAATACATTTTTACATTGTCATTTGAAAAGATATAAAATTTTAAATAATAAAACTGATCTATCATCATTTAGCACCTGGTTAGAAAGAACTGTCAGCCTCAATATTTCAGTTAAATCTGCATCGGAATTAGATGATGCGGCTGAAACTTTCAACAATTTAATTCATGAAGCTGGATTTCTATCTACACCATCAACTGATACCCATAATAGTCAAAACCAGTTTTATGTAACTGCTGAAATAAGAACAATGATCCAAAATAAAAGAAGACTAAGAAGAATATGGCAAATGAGTAGAAACCCGAATGACAAACGCATCCTTAATACGGCCACAAAGAATCTTAAACTTCGGCTGACTGAAATAAAGAACAAACAGATTGAAAATTTTGTTAGTAATCTTAACGTTATAAGATATGATGAACATTACCTGTGGAATGCCACCAAATATTTAAAGCGTCCAATCAAGAAAAATACACCTATAAGAGACGAAAATGGTTTATGGTGCAGAACAGATCGAAGCAAAGCTGAAGCATATGCATTACATTTATCAAAAACATTTCAGCCACATGAAATAAATGATTGTACTTCTACAAAAGAAATCTACGAATTTCTTGATAGTCCATGTCCAGTAGATTGGCCAATAAAACACATTTCACCAAATGAAGTACGGGAGGAGATTGCTAAGATAAATTGTAAAAAATCACCAGGATACGACTGTGTTGATGGAAAAGTAGTCCAAGCCTTGCCTAAGAAAGCTGTTATTTTTCTTACGCTTATATTTAATTCAATTTTGAGGTTAAATCATTTTCCTTCGCAATGGAAATGTGCGGAAGTGGTAATGGTCCCTAAACCTGGAAAGCCAGAAGATATTGTAACATCATATCGCCCGATAAGTTTGCTAGTCATATTCTCCAAAATATTTGAAAGGATATTTCTGAGACGAATGTTACCTATACTAGCAAAAGAAAATATAATACCAGAGTACCAATTCGGGTTTAGACATAAGCATGGCACACCTGAACAATGCCATCGTATAGTAAATTTTATACGGGATTCCTTGGAGAACAAAAGATATTGCTCAGGTGTATTTTTGGATGTGCAACAAGCATTTGATAGGGTCTGGCATGCAGGCCTACTATATAAGCTTAAAAAACTACTTCCAACACATTTTTACCTAGTACTAAAATCTTATATCAGCGAAAGGTATTACTATGTTAAGGTCAACAGAGATTTCTCTGAAATTTACAGTATCAAGGCTGGAGTCCCTCAGGGTAGTGTGTTAGGCCCAATTTTATATACAATTTTTACATCGGATATGCCCTTAATAAATAATGTACTAGTTGCAACCTACGCTGATGATACGGCGGTGTTAGCTGCTGACGCAGACTCGGATGTTGCATCACAATATCTTCAAAGAGAGCTTGATGAAATAGGAATTTGGTTAAATAAATGGAAGTTAAAAGTCAACACCGAAAAATCTTTACACGTGACGTTTACTTTGCGTCGTGGAAACTGCTCACGTGTCTCAATTAACAACAGTGATATTCCGCAATCTGACACAGTCAAATATTTAGGTCTGCACATCGATCGCAGGCTTACATGGAAAAACCACATTAAAGCTAAGAAGCAACATCTTAACTTGAAATTCAAGCGCCTATTTTGGTTACTAGGTACCAAATCCAAACTAAGTCTCGAGAATAAGATAATTTTATACAAAGTAATGCTAAAACCAGTGTGGACATATTGTATACAGTTGTGGGGAACGGCCAGCAATTCTAACATTGAAATTCTACAGAGGTTTCAGTCGAAAACATTGAGGTCCTTAGTCAACGCTCCATGGTTTGTATCAAACAAAACAATTCATGATGACTTATCAATTCCGATGGTTAAAGAAGAAGTTAAAAAATATAGCGAAAATTACTTGGAGAGGCTGAGTAACCATTGTAACCCATTGGCAATAATGCTATTAGATGACACAAACGAAGTAAGAAGACTGAAAAGGAACCACGTATTAGACTTGCCATTTAGAACATAATCAATTATACATAAAAAAAAAAAAGAAAATTCTGTGTACATATATGTAAATATTAATATAGATTAAACTTTAAGATTTTTTTATATAATGTATTATAAATTTTTGAAATAACTATAACTTTAACATATATGTCATCCAAAATTTCCATATATATAATTGTTTATTCTAGGATATATTTTCGATTTAATCTATATATATAAAATTGGATGTGTGTATGTATGTATGTATGTATGTATGTATGTATGTATGTAACGTAATGGCTCCAAAACGGTTGGGCCGATTTTGACGAAATTTTCAGGGAACCTTCAGAATACTCGGGCGGGTGACACTGTGAAGTCCGATTTTTTATTTTCGGTCTGTGGGCGGAGGGGCGTGGCAAAATCCAATTTTCATATTGCACCACCAATGACATATACATATATTTATTTTTTGTGGTTTTTTATTTTATTTTACTTTTTTTTTGGAAAGCCGTTGTCATGTTCTTCAAAACGAGATATCAAACTCTTAAATCGGTTATGTAGTTCCAAAGATATTTTGAGCTGACGGTGTCAGCTATATGTACATAAAAATTACGTGTATGTTCGTGATCGCTAAACTCAAAAACTACTGGACCGATTTTGACCAGACTTTATATACATGTTCTATGGGACGTGAGGAGTATTTCTGTGTAGTTTGAAGTTCGTCCAACAGATGGCGCAATACTTAGTTTTGTGTGTGTGTTTTTGCACCGTAACTCAAGAACTAATGCACCGATTTTGACCAAAGTTTATATACATGTTCTATGCGACGTGAGGAGTGTTTCTCTGTAGTTTGAAGTTCGTCCGACAGATGGCGCAATACCTACCAAACTTTATATACATGTTCTATGGGACGTGAGGAGTGTTTCTCTGTAGTTTGAAGTTCGTCCGACAGATGGCGCAATACTAAGTTTTGTGTGTGTGTTTTTGCACCGTAACTCAAGAACTACTGCACCGATTTTGGCCAAACTTTATATACATGTTCTATGGGACGTGCGGAGTGTTTCTGTGTAGTTTGAAGTTTGTCCGACAGATGGCGCAATACTTAGTTTTGTGTGTGTGTTTTTGCACCGTAACTCAAGAACTACTGCACCGATTTTGACCAAACTTTATATACATGTTCTATGGGACGTGAGGAGTGTTTCTCTGCAGTTTGAAGTTCGTCCGACAGATGGCGCAATACTTAGTTTTGTGTGTGTTTTTTTGCACCGTAACTCAAGAACTACTGCACCGATTTTGGCCAAACTTTATATACATGTTCTATGGGACGTGCGGAGTGTTTCTGTGTAGTTTGAGGTTCGTCCGACAGATGGCCCAATATTTCGTTTTTTGTGTTTTGCCCAATAGAGATTAGCGCGTTAAGCCTATGCTGCATTTTGCTGAAGGCGTTGGGTCCTTAACCAACGTGTAGTGGGGTTAATTAGCCCGATACCTTTATTCGAACAATAATTGCTATGTCGATTTAGTGCAAATTTGAAGGCAAAACAAGGTTTGCCCGGGTCAGCTAGTAAATATATAAATATTATTGTTATTGGCTTTGCCTTTGAAAAATTACCAATTCTGCAAGGATTATAAATTTTATTATGTCTGCTTAAATATCCTGTAACTCAGTATGTATGCCAATACATATCGTCATCTCTAGGACTTCGGTATTTAGGAATGCGAGCTTCCCCACTGTACAACGTAGAGAACTTGATTCATTCTAAAGCTCTAATGTATACACACCGTTAACCATATCTTATTGTAATACATTAAACATAATTTAAATTGTTTATGCTAGACACTGTCGCAACTAATTGAAATCTTATCAACTGCAAACAAGGCCATGTTAATGTTTTTTATATAAATTGTCGGTATACATGAATTTATGGACTTTGATGTTATTGTGAATCATTACAAACCTAGGTACGGGTACGTACTTAGATAAATAAAATCATTGTTCAAGTATCTCTTTATTTGTTTAAATATGTAAAGGGTGATTTTTTAGCAACTATATTTTTTTTTATAAACACTGTTTTTGGCTTCTCAGCTGTTTTCGTGTTCAGTTTGAACATGATCAGTTTGATCATTTAGGAACGAACAGCGCAGATTATTGATATTTATTATCAAAAATCATGCTCGGTTAAGAAAATTTATCCTCCACGTTTTTTGTTGGAAAATTGTGTTCAGCGAACAAGCTTTTTGTGGTTAAATGGATACGTGAACAAGCAAAATTCCGTATTTGGTACGAAGAGCATTCAGAAGCATTGCATCCCGAAAAATGCACTGTCGTGTATGGATTATGGGCCGGTGGCGTCATTGGACCGCAATTTTTTCAAAGACGACGAAGGCAGAAACATTACTGTGAATGGCGAGTGCTGCCGTGCAACGATTACAAATTTTTTTTGCCCAAAATCAAAGAGCTGGTTTTGGCTGACAAATATCGTCTGCTCAATAACCGGCATATAAGTGAACAATTTCTTAGGGATTATTAACACTGAAGGTAATCCCAAAAAAAGATATATAAATTTTTTTTCAAAATCGACTGTTAAATGTCAGCGTAAAAGAGAGGACAAAAAATCCTCGTATTGCCCATTAATAACATAGATGAAATATGCTTTCAATATATTATGATAATGTGGCATTATAGTTACATTTTAATAAATAATCTATAGCGTGGCCTTAAGTTTGTTAAAATTATTTTGATTTGATTACAACCATTGGGGTCTGTCCAGGTTGCTGCTCTAAGATTATGTTTAACCTTTTACTATGCCTTTGTCAAGCGTCCGTCCGATAATACATAAGATTTATTCACTTGATTTGTAAGAATTGTTATTTCTGAATATCATCGCAAAGTTACGAAATGAAATTTCTGTATACTTTTTTATATTGGCACTAGATATATCACTGCCACTCACATACTACCTAAATGAATGAAATATTTGAATTAATGAATTGTTTTTATTCAAAAATTTAAATATAATTTTTCTCCCCTGGATTCTACAAGCTTATTCGCATTTAGTACGAGTATTTACTACACATAATATTTAGGTTTAATTAAAAATGGAAAGCACGAAAAAATAGAAAATGTATAATTGTAGCTTTTGTAGCTGCAACTTTTGCCAGCAGAATGATACTTATTTCAATGCTGTACTTAATGAATGGCGAATGAATAAATGAGTGTCCTTCGTAAAAATTGCAAACAACGCATTCTAGGTCTAATTTCGTGAGTTTGGAAAACCACATTAAATAAAGTTGGTGGTTAATGGCAGGCATCACAGAGTTAACATCACATTTAATGTTATTTTGTATTATTTCCAATATTTGTTCATTACACACTCAGTTAAAAGTTATGTTTGTCGTTAACAGATTTTTAAGGGGTAGAGGTGGAGACAATATTTTAGTCTACGTGCAAAATGTATGAACATTATAAGATGTATTTTCTGCAAAAAAATAATACTAAAAAGACAAATTTGTGATATATGAGTCTCAGAGTAGATGCTTACAGAGCATCGACATATACAGCTCTTCATCAACTTGTAAGAATGAGAAATAAAAAAGTTAATTGTGGTTCAGACAAGTGTAAGTGTGAATTATTATATCACGGCTTCCAACAGCTGCAATATTGGTGGCTTATGAGACTGCCTAAAAAACAAACAAGTAGAAACAATCGTTTTGATAATCTTCCTCAACTTGACCATTTATAATACAGGCAGCAATAAGCATGGCTTCTAAAGAAGGCTATTAATAAACTGGACTTATCTGTCTTTAAAAACAGAAAATTTGCCAAGTGAAATGGCAGTGGTTGACGGTCATGTAATTACCAAGAGCTTGTGAGTGAATAGAAGTCCGCCGTTAGTCACCAGGGCTGGTTCTTTAAAAAACAGTTTTAACCGTAATTTGAGTTCAAATAGGTGGTGTTTAATATGATTGCAGAAGGTTTCTCATCAAAAACTACTCCAGGACATGTCATGTCATCAACTTGGTACAGTCGTGCTGTTTGGGTCTACAAAGTAAGGACACGAAAACTTTGTGGAATCTCCAAGAGAGAAACCTATAATGTTATTAGAAACTGAGAACTGAACTGCAAAATATTTTTGTGAAAATTATAAAATTTTCTGGATGTAATTATAAAAAAATATTTATCGCTCTAATTGGAAAAATTTATCTTCCTTACGGAAAATCAGGTTAGGTTAGGTTAGGTTGATTGGAGTGGTGTGATAGCCCGACATACACTTAAGCCAGTGAAGGCTTGTTGTGCGCTCCCTTTTAATTATCAGACACAAACTGCCAGAGTTCTGCGGCAGTATTCGAACTTGGGACCTTCGCACTACGAGTCTAGTACACTACCTACTAGTCTACGAAGGTCAGTCTACAGAAACTTAACTTCCTTTGAAAGTTTAAGAAATGCTAGACACAAAAATGGCATTAGGGGTGGAATGTACCTTATACAACAATATGTGATGTTAGACAGGCCAGTTTTGGCTTATATCGGACTGAAAGCCACTGGTAGTTATAATTTATTTTCAGCAATTATTATCTATCCAAGACTTACCTGATATGATGAACAATTCAAGTCATCCCTGTTTTGCTTTTTTTTATAGGCAGCGATCATCATACGATCTGACATTCGTTTGAGCTTCAAATTAGTCATGAAAAGGGTGATACTAGGATCCGGAAAAATGTAAACTATTATTAGATTTTTTATTAAAAGAAATTTTATATTAAATTATGATTGTTTATTTGAAATTGGAAATATTCTTAGTTTTTGGAAGTCCAACAAAGTCAAAGTTTTCCTTCTGCAAATGTAATTTTGTCAATTATTGATTGAAGAAAAATTATGTTTTTATATAGAGAAAAGAGAATAGAATTTTTCATATAAAAAATGTATTTTAAAATTGCAGTTTATATTTTTAAAAAAGATTTTGGATAGGAAGGGGGAAAAATATACGATAGATCTTTTTCAAGCAAATAATATGTAGTTGCTTCAGTATGACTTTCATTTCTTTTATTTCACTGGGTAACGAATGACGCTTGCTATTTTATGGACTAAAAGAGTTGTAGCATGACTACCGCATCTATTTGTTCTTATTAATTATACAATTTTATCAAATTGAATTTGAGCTATTTAACCCTCTTTCCTATAATGTTGAATTGGCATCAGTTCTTAAAGATTAAATAAGAGAATTTACAGCAGCTCCCGATAATTTACTGTATTTTTCGATGTGAATGACATTCAATTAAAAAAAAGAATTTAGAAGCTAAAAAATTGTTCGAATGCAGTAGAATTCCAAAAAAAGTTATAAGTACGAATTGTACACTTCTTCTGAGCTGACCCTTTTCTGTTACTACTGTTGAAGCTGTTGTTGTTACTATCTTTTGCATCGTAATTTTGTAGTAGAATTTGAATGTAGTTTGTTGAAAATTTAGTTTGTCATTTTAGTTCCCTATTAAAAGTTTTTTCTTTTCATTATATACATAGATGCGTGTGTATAATATTTCTTTTTCTCTTTTAGAATTCAAAGTGTTGTTGTAATTGTAACTGTAGTAAAAGTTTTGTTTTATGTGAAAAGGCGTTAAAGTGGGTGTGGAAGATGTGGAATTAGGTTCGTGTTGATACCATATGCCTCACATTCATCCAAATTTCTGCAAGTTTTTAAAAAATAAGTTAAGTTATATAGCTCTACTGTTTTTGCTGCTATTTTGCTTAAAACATAAGAATGAGAAAAAAATATATAAATCTAATTTAAATGCGCTCTAATGCTGTTTTTTTGCTTATTTATATATTCGTCTCCTTCGAGTGTTTTTTTTTTTGTTGCAAATTAAGCCTACAAGCAAATGCGTGCCAGGGCTGTAAGTAAAATAATAAAGTCGCTTTAAGCAACTAATGAACTTTGTTTGGCCAACTCGACCATTTCGTTTTTAAAAATGTCCAAAAAATAAATAAAAATGTTGCTGCTTACAATTTCTTTTAACAGCATCCACTTCCGAAACATTTTAATTTCATTCACTATACTGTGGTTGGGGCGAAGAGGGTGTTGCCTCAAAGTGGTTTGTTTTTCATCTGATGAGGAAACCGAATAGTTTAAGTTGACTAAATGGTATTTGATTGTCGGTCTTGGCTTTATCTATTATAGTATGTACGAGAGGTTAAATAAAATGTTGAAATTTGGTGCAATTTATTTGGTGTTTCGAGTTGATTCAGAAACGAAACCAGGTTATGTTAATTATTCATGAAAATACTCAAATTAGATTGTTTCATATGTTAAATTCGGTTATGCAGAATACAGGCCAGGCAACACATTTTATATTAACATTTCATTATTCTTTACATGTTTTCAAAATTAGCTGAAGGCATTGTGTGATATGAAAGAAAACTTACTTCACTTATTTTTGTTTTTACAAAATTCGCTTCCCTCTATGAAATCATTCATTAATTAATGCTTATGAAATCATTCATTAATTAATGTATTTGACATAAATTTTATCAGTTACAAGGATATTTTACTTATTCATGAATATATTCAAATTTTTTTGAATTATTGTTATTGAATTCAATTTTAATGAATAACATTCTAATTGTAAATCTTCATATGTCAGAAGGTACACAAACCAAAACCTATAATACTTGGAAGTTCATGTTTCTCAAATACCCATATTCTAATTGTAAAAAGCTTCCACAAAGAAAAATTATAATATGTATTTTATAGACGAGAAAAATCAGAATTTCCTTTTTTTCGTGTAGGACTGTGCAATTTTAATACAATTTATAATTTTAAAAATTATTAGATGTTTCTTTCACTATTATATCTCGAAGTTTTCAACTGTCAACTGGACTAATAACTTTCAATCTTGGTGTTATCGACTTCAAAGATCTCAGTTTATAATGTGTACATGTACGAGTGTCTATTAATAGTTCAATTATTTGAAACTTTCTGGAGCCTATTTTTAATGTAGGTTACATTTTTTTGCTAAAAGTTTTTTGTACACAACTTCTTAAACTATTTTTAAAATCATCATGAGAGATAATATTCCTCCTATCCCTTTTGTATATTGGCACAAATGTGACCATCTCTGGGTTTTAGAATCATTTTACAAATGACGAAAAATCATTGCACATAAGAAAACATATTGTTGAATATATTGTCTTCTCCTCTTTTCTAAGATTGAATTCATTGATTTGATGAAACTAATTCCCACTTTTTCATGCTTCTCCTAAATATAAACAGATACACACAGTAACATTTGATTACAGGCAAACAATTTTTTGATGTTCATTTATGAGAATGAAAGAGATATAAAAAATTCTAGGAAACTCATTTAAGAAAAATGTCAAAAATTGATGTTTTAGCTCCCACAAATTATAATTTCTGAATATGCAATGCTTTTAAATGTCATACGTAACAAGTAGAACTGTTCAAAATCTATAGCATACTTTTAAGAGATTCTTATGAACTACTAATTAAATGATGCGTATGAGTAATGAAAATAACTGATATTGCACATACTGCTGCTCATTTATAGCGAGGATGTCGTAACTAAAAAAAAAAATAATTATGCAGAGAATTGTTTGTTGCAATTGACACACATTTACTAATTAAACGGAAATTAAAATAATAATATGTTCTAAAAAGGAGAGTATATAATAAATTTGTATACAATATGAGGCATTTTTATTTTATTTATTTTATTTGTTTATTTATTTATTTATTTATATGTAGCCTGCACAACAAGGTTGAATCTTATAATCTACAGTACAGGCACTAAAATTTTTAACTCCAAAATAGGATGTTTTGGGGCTGTTGATGTTTTCTCAAGAAATTAGCGATGTAAGAAACAATTTAAATCGTTTGAAAACATTAAGTTTCTTTTTATTTTATGATTAAAATATGGCAAGCATAAATTGCCTATTTCGGTGGAGCATTACTAAGTAATCAAAGGCAGTTCTCTTCTCACAAAATATTACTATTTTTGATTCTTGTAAAATTTATGAGTAGTATTATGATGGATATTCTTAAAAAGTTGATTTTTTTTGTCATGGTTCAGGAAAAAAAAGATTTTTAGTTAAAAAAGCAGCGCTGTTTTGCTCTCATGTGTGGGTTTTTATTAAAGGTGAATTGTTATTGACTATGGAACTTTGAATCAGGATCAAATTTCTCTTAATTCAAAAAAAGTTACAAACATTTACCACCTTTATTCCAAAGTAAGGGCTCAAAGCTACATTCGATTTAATTTAGTTAAACAATAACGAATTAATCCCTGGCCTGGGTTTTCCAAATATACTTTAGAAATCAAAAATCAATCTAAACAAGTTTGATTTGGCGGAAGAAAGAGCAAACGTTTGCCAAAGGATGAGTTAACGATAGATAAAAGGGTGTAAAATAAATTCTTGCAAAGAAAGACATAATGATAATTTGGTATAAAATATACTAATATTCTACTTTCTCTTACATATAACGATTACCATAAAAAACTGAAGGCAAATGTGAAATATACATGGGCACTGAGGAGGGAGAATTGCGGGTTAATATATAAAAAATATAACTTTTTGTCCATTTTAAGGCGCCATACCAATGATAATAATTGTATGACCTTATGAATAAAAACTAATTTGTTTGTTTGCCTTACATTTATTTTATTATACCTATAAGTAGGATGATAAAATACCATTGCATTTTAGATTAAAATTTGTGATGTTTGTTGTTTAATAAAGACATTTTTGTTCACGTTTTTGGTTTAAAAGTTTTTCGGTCTGAGTCAGGATGTTTGCCTTTTGTCTTCAATATTTTTGTTACTTTTCTTTTCGTATAAGATATTTTGTAAGTAGAGAAAAAAATATCATACATATTACATACTGCTAATCTAAGTTGATGTGTTTTTCTTCATAATTGAGAAATATTTGATCGATTAAAGCGAAACCGTTTTTTTTCAAATTATTTTAAGAAAAAAAAATGAATGTCACTTGCTAAATTTTATAATCTTATGACAAAGAAGGCTGTAAGTGATTTGAACGTTGATTTTTAGTCGGCTACTGGCTTTGAATTAATAGAAAAAAATAATAATTATTATATACATACGTTTATGGTATGTGTGTCTTATATGGAAGCATACATTATATATTTTCCAGCAATTTGACTATTATAAAAAAATTCAAAATTTGTATGAAGTGTTTTATATGTGCGTTATTTAATCATTGAAATTTTATTTAAACTTAGACATAGAGTGTCTGTTAAATATTTGATAAATTTAATTTTGTTTTATATTTTAGCATCCAATTTGTTCATGTACTCATCACTATATTAAAACGAAATTGCTCAAGCTTGCATAAATTTTAAATAAGTTGGCAGAGATGTGCAACTTAGCGCGCAAGTTTTCAATGGACTTTTGAAAAGTACAAAGAGCTTTATTATTTGTTCAGTATGCTAGTCACTGAGCGAGTAAAATTATCATTTTATAGTTGTAAATATGTATGTATGTATGTTGGAGAACATTTATATAAAGTATACATATGTGTACTCTACATGCATATTTATATATACATGTTTCTAAATAATTATTTTTATTATTTATATATATATGTTTAAAAAAATACTTATTATTATGTACATGTGTGTATATATTTTTTGTTCATATATGTATGACACAAAAAAAAATTTCTTTTCCTTTAATTTTTTTGAAATGTTAATTTATTAATTTTATTATTTAAAAATTAGAATTGTCCTCGATGAGTATCGAAATATCAATTATTTTTTAATAAAATTTGTTAAACGATAAAAGACCTCAAGCTTGACTATTATATTAACCAAATTATTATTTTGTGAGTCGAAATTTTTGTGATGTACATGAACGAGTATTTAAAATTAAATTTGTTTTTATACCAAAAATTTTATAGGCTTCAATTTTTTTTTCTATTTTTTGTGGCAATGTATGAATAGATCTTGTTCACTTTATTTGATAGATTGTTTTTAGTGCGGAGTTACTAATGGCCTTTGAAAATTTTATTTCTTCCTGGGAAGTAACAAACATATAACACATCTACTCCATCTGGAGTTAAGTGATACAATAGCTCTTAGTGGATATTTTTGGCCTTCTTAAATCTTTACTTATTTTTTTATTTTTTTGCCGCCTTTCTTCTTCTATTTCTGATAGCGCACCTAGCGAGCAACATTTAATAAAATAAAACTTAAACACACCAACCCGTCCAACCCGACGCACGATTCGTATGAATGTTAGAAGGATTACAATAAACCATAGAGTCTTTTAAATGCAAGTAAATTATTAATATATAAATATATTAAAAATTTCAAGTTACAAAATTTAGTTCAAATTCTCTTTTTGCTGCTGTGCCAAAAAGTTGAGCTTCTCCGCTCTATAATGACGCTTATGTATGGTCAAGTGACTCAACACTTGAAATTTTAATTAGAAGAGATTGTTGTTTGTTTTTAAACAACAAATTCTTTGTATAGTGTATTTTGTTTTTTAAGAAAACACTAAGGGAAATATTTTTTACTATACCAAATTTGTTTGTGATAATATTAAATTTTTAAAAAATTTTTAAGATTTTTATTTAACAAAGTTCAAAATTCGTTGTTATAAGAAACAATTCTTAGTGCGTTTTGAAGTATGAATGATAATCATCTTTTCAGCATAATTCAAGTCACACAGTTTTTTTGTGAATTAGAATTGTGATAGATCATGAATTTCTACGATGAACCATTTCTTTGAATTTCGAAACAGATTGAAATTGTTGGCAGCGCCGGGTCTAAAGAATAAATTGGATGCGGCAACAATTTTTACATAAACATATTAATTTTTGCAATAGAAATATATGGAAAAAATTAAGTTTTAAAAATATACAATGTTTTTGTTTCCTTGGCCTTGTGAATTTTACATAATATTTTGCTAATCCTTGATTAGCATATTTAGGGAATTACTAGTTTTAGATAATGTTTATTTTGCCAAGGAGATTTTGTAAAAATGGAGCCCACTATGATTATGTATTTTATTATGATTCATATACAATATTGAATTCTCATTTTGCATTTGAACATTTAACATGGCCAAAGTCCTATCTGCGTTGGTTATTTGTTAGTCGGTTCAACTGTCAAAGTCAATTGCCTTGACTGAACTGCTGTTATACAAGGCTGTCCCTTTCTTTAATTTCAAAAGTAAAGTTAAATAAAATACGTATTCAGTTGTGATTTTAAATTAACTTTTATAAAAATATATTGCCTAAACCTTGCCATTACGTACAAAATACAATGTCATTTAAATTACCGCCTCTAGATTGGATGCAGGAATGGATCCTTTTGAGTTAATTTTCGACCAGTTTTTCCTACATTTAGGACGGTATTTTAGCGACAGCTGACCGAATGTTGACTTTTAAATGCTTTTAAATTAGGAAACTATCCGCGCAAACTTCGACTTTGACTTTGTCTTACAAAAAAAGCTTAACGAAGTCAAATCTTGGTAGTCAATTGACGTCGCCAAAATGTGAAATTACAAGTTCTGAAAACTTCTCGTGCAATGAAGCCAAAATAGGTCATGCGTTGTGGCTCATAGCATGGTGTTGTTGAAATCGCATATTGTTCAGCTTATAATTTTGATTGCAGACCATACGGCTATAACGCTCCGAACTGACGGTAACGGTTCTTTCGGCTTTGTTTTCGGATAAATATGAGCCAATGACACCTGCAAACCATAGTGCACATTTTTTCCGTATGCAATCATTTCTGGGTTCTCCAAGCTCGATATGCGACAATTTGCTTGTTGACGTAACCACCGAGTTTAAATGAGCTTCATCTCTGAAAAAAATATTGTTTGAAATCCCAGCGTTGGCGTTGTGATTAATCAGCCGGCCTTAATTGCTGCGTAAATTAGACTTTATATGGATGCAAGTGTAAATCTCAATGCAAAATATGGCATAATTAGCCATAAGATAGGCCCAATTGCAGAGACCGCCTTGGAATCGACAAATACGAATTATCCGCCACACTTTCACTAACAGAAAACCCATCCTTATTGGTACAAACTTGTTTTACTAGATAAATTACAGATATATAACAGTTGAAAGCCTTGTTAGGCCGTCGGTTTTGAAGCCATTAATTGGCTTAAAAAGACTGCTTTTGTCAACAGTTATTTGTTGAAAAAATTATTGAAGGCGGCATTAGTTTTACGATTTTCAATCTTCTGCAAACTCATTGGGTGATAATATTTCATTATAAATTTTTTTTGTGTAATATTTATAACACTCAACAAAGCAACTATGTATGTATATATTGTATATAGGATTTGTGGTATATATGCTTTCACTGAAAATTTTAAGTTTGGTTCATCGCTTATGAATGTTCATGCTCCACTTTAAATTAAGGGCATTTTTGTTTCAGAAAAAATTGCAAATATTTTTAAAAATCAACTTATAGAAACAGTCTATATATCGCTCTTATTTTGAAAAATTTTATTGCTTATAGCATTGCATGCTGTTGGTTGAAAAATTTTCCTTATTTAAGAATAATAAATTTAATTTTTTTAATTTTAAAAATGCCATAAAAATTTTATGCTGTTTCAGAAACCAAAACGTTATGACTTCCATAATAATAATTTGTTTTTTTAAGTTTTTAAGCATAAAAAATACAACTTTTTAGTGCTGCTTAAATAAAATTTATTTAGTTTAATACGTTATTTGTTATTTTAGACCTTAAACCTTTATAAAGATTAAAAAAAAATCACCAATCACCAAAATGTTTAAATATTGTAGTGCATAATATATCTTCAAGGCAAAAAGTAATGCTGAAACGATAACAAATAAATAAACTTATCTCTCGTTCATATTTAATTTAACTTACCACAGGATCAGTTTCTTTGAAACAGACATGCCATGACCAGGCCCTCTCACACTGAGTACCGCCCTTGGGTATGTGTGACTCGCAAGCATCAATAATATGTTGAACAAATGCTTTCAAATTATCCGGCAATAGACGTTTCAGCTTCTCGTAATGCACCTCACCATCATCATCGACAACATTAACTTCATGAAAAAGACAATTCATGTAACATTTCAATGCTGGATCCTCATGTATCTCCCCATCACTAAATTCCTTTATGGCAGCTTCATGCAAGAAATTAGAGTAGCAAAATTATATACATTTTAGCAAAATTAATTCATATATCTTAGGAAATTTCTAGAAAGAAAAACTTAATTTAACCAACCTTCTGATACTTGTGTTTTCTCAACGCAAACGTCATGTATGATGGTGAACTTTTTCAAAAAATCTGGGGGTGGATACTGAAATTAAAAACAAAACTTCTAAGAGATATAAAATACAGACACAAACCATTCACTTAATTAATACAACAAATGAGAAACTAATAAATGAAGACACAAAGTATTTGTATTGAAAGTCTTGTATGTTTTTCTATTTTTATTTATTTTGTTTAACACAAACCACAAAAAAGTGGCCAGTACACAGAGGTAACACCTCCTACAAAGTATACAAAATCATATTGTGTCTATCAAGTTTTCAAAGTGAAATGCAAAACGTACAAACAACACTTACAAATGCGTAAAAGTTAATTAAGATTCGAATCAATATTGGCTACTGGCTACATTCCTTTTTTAAATAGAAGCAATAAAAAAGAAATAATAAAATATGTTCAAGTGTTTGGCTGAGATTTGCTTTAAGCAAAATTACTTTACGACTTTATAGTAGAGAGGGGAGCAGCGAAGACAAGCAACTTGATTTTCCATCCTCTTCTGTGAATTAAGATTTCAAACTTAATTTATGGAAAGAAAGGTTTAAAGTGCACATATTAAAATTGGGAAACAAGTTGTTTTTTTTTTTCTAATTGAAGATCAGGCTTGTTCATGGTTTGTTTCCGTCATGAATTTGATAAACTTTTTTAATACCAACCCAATAAATAATACCAACCCAATTAAGTCTTTACAAATGATTTAAATATATGCTTGTCATTGGAAAATGTACCCTTTACCGGAGGATGGTTATCGAATCTAATGTTATCTTAAAGCTGTGAAAAAACCAATCTTTGGCAGTGCTTTAAATGTTATTCATCCCATGGTATATTTAAAATTATCCTTGTTACACATTGAATTTTTGGTCGTATAATTTTGTTTAATTTTTTTTTGTCGGCTGGATTTGAATTTGAACTTGGAAATAAAATTTCATCATGTCATGTTTGACAATCAACTCGATTACCACTTCATCTATATCAACATATAAAACAGTAACGGCACTAGGATAATACGTGTATATGGCTGGGAGAGTAAAAGTTTTTGGGAGAGATTTAGGAATAAAGGGCTTCTAAAAAGTAATAAAATGCATATAGTTTAATAAAAAAAATTTTAATTTACAAATAATTTTGGCAAAGTATTGCCATTATTTTCAATAATAAGGCTTCGTTTTTTTTTAAAGAAAATAATTTCATGTAAAGTATTAAATAAGCTACTCGTAGTGATTATTAGACATAGTCTTAAAAGTATAAAAAATTGGTATTACTCAAAATTTGACTTTTCCTATGTGAAAGTTCTAAACTCCTTTTAAAACTCTTAAGCTCTGCGTGCATGAAGGCCTAGACTTCAAGGCAATATTTTTATTCAAGATTTGGATTGTCTCGGAGGGGTGCTTTGGCTTTTTTTTTACTTTCTAAAATTTCATAGGGATGCGTAAGGAGTATCACTTTTCTCGTTACGGGTAGCTTGTCAACCTTGCCTAATTTTTTTCATTTCATATTAGATTTAGGAGACCATGTAATCTAGGAAAGAAAAGAATGTGGGTAACACCCACTTGATGGGATGGGAAAGGAAAAAATGGGTATAAAGAGTGAACGGCAGCGTGATGAAACGGGGACACAGGTAGGAGGGGACAGAGACAGATAAACGATCAAGGAGGAGAGAGTGATACGAAGTAGATAGGGAAGCATACAGAGACACACAAGCAAACATATACAACTGAATGAACTATATAAGGACAACGAACAACAGAAAAACGTTTTAGTAGGAAAACGAACTCGCATAGCAGAAAACTGTGACTTTACAAAACAAAATTGAAGTGGGATGTCAAAAAATTGTTCCAAATATTAATATACAATGCCTTGGTTGTCTAGATGGCGTTCTAAAAGTCTCGAGGAAATCAGTGTTGTTTTCTGTGATTGACTCCTATTTAAAACTAGGCGAGGGCCAATTAATTTTTGCACCACCAAGAGTCTTATGTTACACCTCTGGAAATATATTTGTGTAGGCAAATCTTGTCACTAACTTGTGTTTTAAATAAACATTTTTATTAATGTTTATCTCATATCATAATATTATTATGTAATGTGAAAAGTTAAGAGTGAAATTCATTATTAAAAATTTTTTCTTTCGTGCAATTACTTATTGTTCAGACACTGGCTACAAATATTTTTTTTGTTTATATTTTTGAACACTTTCAATTATTTTTTTTTTTTAACATTTTGCATTAAAGTGTTTTCAAAGTGATAAAAAGTTATCGGGTAAAATTTACATTTTCGTCACGTCGTGGTTTTTCTGCTGATATTAGAATTGGCATCAATATCGTGATGAGAACCACTGATACTGTAACTTCAATTAAAATTTCTTTTTTCATGTTGCGTTTGAAAATCTCAGAAAACTTTTCCTTTTGAAATTTTTTTCACTTTCTCGTTTCGCTTTATCCTTTTTTCTCACTACAGCTTTAATCTTTCTACTCTTCGTTTGTAGACAATGTAAATTTACAATTCTGATGATTACTTTATTTGAAGTTTCAAGTATTTTATAGCTTTTCTTCTCACTACAGTTTCAGCACAATAAATCAAGTTTCATATTTTGCCATTTTTCATGACCAATACAAATGTCTCACAAACCAATTTATTTGATTCTAGTATTTTTTTCTGCACTATTATTAGATTTTGTTGTAGTAGTAACTCTAACTAAAATTTACATATTGCAGTATTCGTAATAGTAAATTTTATTTTAATAAATATTCATTAAATAATGTATTTGATAATTTTTCTATTGTTTTAGTGTAGACTTAATTTGTTGCAATACTCGCAATTTCATAGAATTTTATTGCTGAGGCGGAGTTTTAATCAATAGTTCAATCAATAAGTGTTTTATAAATGAGTTGCTTATTTATTAAATGAAAGGTAATTTGTCAATTTAATTGGCATAACAACGAATTGCAACAGTTTTAAGTGATGCTTGTGGAGACGTATCTTATTTCAGTAGTTAAGGAAAATAATTATATTGGTTTTATACTACAATGGCTTGGAATCAAATGAATATTGAAATCATGGAAATACTTAAAAAAGTAAAATAATAATGACACTATAAAAATATGGTCACAATAGCTTTTAATGTGATTTGGCCATTAGAAAAAGAGAATTTTGTAATGGAAGGTCTATTTCAAAATTATTTGGATTTGAGCTAAATTGGATTTTTTTCTTCATCAAAATCTCTGTGTTTTCACAACTTCTTAGGAAGTCTTTTTTAACTTGTTTCTTCCTAAACTTTTACTCTCATAGCTATTCCTAGATATGGCAAACACATTGATTGTTAAATATTTCTTGATAAAATACGTTCTAGTTTATGGACAGTAGTTTCAAAAAATTGCTTTTTCATAAACTCCTTAATATGACTTTAGATCCAATGAGTGGGAAAAATCGGAATTTTTACTACTTCCGCATCACAGGATAGTGACACTTGCCACACAGCTAACAAAACAATGGCTGTTTTGCGCAAGAAATTCAATGAACGTGTTATATAACGTTCCAGCGATGTTAATTTGATGTCACGATTATGTGATTTGACACCGTTGGACTCCTTTCTTTGGGGATATTCAAAAGAAAAAGTGTACGTCAATAAGCCAAGACTAATTCAAGAGCTAAAGATGAAATAATTTATCATGTTAACGACATTCAACCTCAATTATGTCTTAGTGTCATTGAAAATTTGCACCAACGGAAAGAGGTATGCCACCGATGCCGAGGCGAGCATTTGAGCGTTATTTTATTTTACGCATAATTGTCATAGATTCCTCTATCATAATAAAAATATCAAAATAATTCTCTGAAAACTTTTGTTTTATTTACAATTAATATCAATTAACATCATTTTTTATACTTTTATATCAGGGCTGACCAGAGACCTGTCTGCAGTCGTAGCCGTAGGACTTGTCTTAAACTGGTTGTTGGTGGGGTAACTTCAGCGGTTATGTACTGGGCGTGATTGAAGCTTGAAAGTGTGATAACCTTAACAAAGCATTAAAAGAAGGTGCTGGATATACTAAAGCTTTCTGTGATGTTTAATATGCCGTCCCATTTGGCATGGAATATCAATAAAATCTCTTATTATTTTTTAGTCTTGTACAGAACAGCATGAAAAGGAAGGTTTTGAAGGCATCAGCTTTACTTGGGTCTGACCTATAATTACATATTTAAATAAATTGCTTAAATGTACATATTTTAAAGTATTTAACAATTATTAAAATTGTTAAATTATTTGCAATTTAAGTAGAGTTATAATACTTTATGTCTCATTAATAAGAAAGTAATATTTTTTTATATTTGCCAAATGCCTCAGCCGATAAATAAAAAGCCCGATAAAGTTCTTGTGAATTAATTTTTTGTTGTGTAATATTAATTCCTTTTTTCCATTATTTTTCCGACACAACTTTACAAATTCCCAACAAAGTATTCCAAATAAACAGATGCTGTTTTATCACCCAACCTTCACTTAGTCAAAGGCAGTTCGGAGGCAATATTTTACCAATAAGTAAAAAAAAAAACAAAGCAAAGAAAGAAAATATAAATTGAAAAACTTAACAATCTCACACAAATGTAATTGTAAAATAACATTTTTACTTAACGCGCAAACACAATAATTCAAATTATCCATAAATAGAAAAAAAAGGAAAATTATAATAAAAATGTATGGGAAAATTATGAAGCATATTGTGACTCCATAATAATATTGCCCTCATTGAGCAAATTATTGTATTGGTGCAAAGAAAAACGAAAAATAGAAATACACAGACTTTTTCAACAAGTTTAAAAATATTTTACAATGAAAAACTTTTACCATTTCTTGCCATTTAAAATCAATAAGACGGCGGTAAAATTATTGAGTCATATGAAATTAAGTGAAAATGTTTGTAATTTTGTGAATTTAAATACACATCAAATGAAAATTATATTTTAATGACATCGTTCGAATAGCAAATATTATGAATAAATTCCATTTACACATTTTTTCCTTCTTCGCTTGAAATGTACAGAAGCGAAGCAAGTTATGAATATAAAATTACGACAAAAGGACAGTTTTATGTATTTCGATATTTATTATTTTTAAATTTTTCCTCCCATTTTGTGCGGCTTATTTCCATATTTCAATTTGACGATGCATAATATATAAACAAATCTACCAAAAGTTAAATGGCATGAATAAGAAGTTTAGTAATTTAATAATATTCATACTTAAAGCACAAATTTGTACATTATACATATTTATTTTTTCTTTAAATTCTATATCGGAATATTTTAAAACAAGAGACAACAATATTTTTTATGGTCCAGTAAAAATTGTTCAGTTTAGAATGTAAAGAATGTAAAAAAAAAACATTTTTAAAACAATTTTATATACAATATTTGTTACAAATATTTATTAAATTAAATATTTGATATACTCTTTGAAGTAAATATTTAAATAAAAAAAATTGTGTTTGTTGTCGCTGATGATTTGGTTAATTAAGCAAACAACAAACAGTAAAAATTTTTTCAAATATTTGAAAGTGGAAAAAAACAAAATCAAATACAAAAATCATTATTATCTTGTTTATTAGTATTTTTATAAAAGCGGCCACTTATACATTTTGAGAATTTCTTATATGCTTACACCGCTTAAAACTTTTCAAAATATGGTTGAAAGCAGGGCTCGGAAATTTTCATGTGTGAGCGTTTGAATTTTAAAATTTTTTAATTTCATATTAATGAGAATTCAAGAATTCTCAAAAGGTTCCCGTCCAACCTTAAAAAGTCGGAGAACAATGCTTAATATTTCTTTTATGGTCAATCTTATAAATGGTAACATAAATTCAGAATTCTTGCTGAGTAATGTAAGTTTTAATATTCCTCAACGCTCATGACGTGCTTTTATCCCACTACATATCAGAACATGTCGTTCTAACTTTGCTACGTCCGGTCCGTTTAGGAAATTTTGCAGTTGTTTCAATGAAATGTATAATTTTATAGACTTTTCAGCGAACATCAATGTTATTAAACGCAATGTAATTTTATTTTTAAATCAGAAATCATTATGTGTACATTTGGCATTATAAAATATATTATTGTGTTAATAGCCTGTAAGGCTTTTGTCCATAGACTTAATTTGAATGAAATAAAATAAAATAAAATGATCAAAATTAATGTGTGTATCTGCTTGTTTATTCCAAGGGTATACATGCAAGCGTAGGATAGAAGAAATTTGTTTTATGGTAATATAAAAAAGGATAAATTAGCTTGATTCTGTTAACGATTTTAAGCCGACTTCAAAAAAAGGAGGAATTTTAATTTTCGTAAATAATAAGAGTGACTTTTCGGTCATTTTTGAACCGATTTCAAGTTTTTTTATTGGAAAGGTTGTATTCCGAAGTTGGTCACATTTTTATTTTTTTAACAAGAAGTTTTTTAACAAGAAATTGAACTGACTTCAGAAAGAATCTTTAAAAAAATTTAAATAATTAAAATATTAATATATGCCTCACCTACTGGCACCTTTGAAGAGATCTTGAAAAACCTTTGATGTGCTGGTATAAAAGACACAAAAATTCAGACATAATGCTTTGATTTAAGGTGCACAACAACATAAAAAACCAAAAGTAAATGCCTTGGTTATTCAATGAAAAAAATTTTAAATATTTATGTAAATTTCTTTCAGTTTAAATTTGTAACCTGCTTCGTTCTTAGATTATTAATTTTCATCTTTGTATTCTGGCATTTAATTTACTAACAGGTGCCAATGGCCCTGGTAGTTAGTGTTCTAACTCAAGAATAATTAACTTAAGAACAATTAATGATAAATTATTTAATAATAAATTAAGAATAATTAATTTGTTATTATGATATAAAATAAAAAATATATGTATGATAAAAATATGTTTTTTTTTGTTATTGCTGAAAAAGCTGTGAATATGTTTTACTACAATATCTGTCATGAGTTAAAAAATTAAATAAAAATTTTCTATTTTAAAATATAATTAAGTCAATTGCATTAAATTTCTTTTGATTTATTTAAAATGTGTGTTTAAAAAATAGTTTCGCATTGCATATAATAAAGAAATTGATTAATTATTTATACAAATTTACTCATTAAGTTTTGATTAATCATCAAATACATTCACAGTATTTTTTCAGCTAGTCAATTAAACGCAACATTAACCGCACAACAATAAATTTAGTTTGTTTTCCATAAAAATAACAAAATAAATGGTTTATCTTTTAAGAAACCAGATGCGTATGAGCCGTACACAGTTCCTATACTCAGCTGAAGGCCGGTAGTAATGAACCGCCCTTCTTGCAAAAAAGGTAATTTCGAATACACCCTGTAAAACGAAGTAAGTGAGAAGTAAATTATCCTTAATGCATTGCACTCATTCAGAAATTTCTTTGGGCGGCATAGTATCTTTTAATTTAGAAAAATTTTAAGAAAAGTTTAAAAGACTACGGATTACTTAAACAGATGACTTGTAATATTTTTCTTCTGCTATTAAATTTTTTTTATATCCACTTAAATTTTTCCACCTATGGTCTATGGACTTTATAAACCCAAGCCGATTAAAAATTTTTTTTGTTGTTGGTTGTTACCGCTCTGAATATTTGTTTAAAAATGAACTGATTTTCATATATATTTTATCTGGGTTATGTAAACTGCGCTTTGGATTTTTTAAGTTACTTTCATAAAGATTATATTTTCTGTAATTTTAAAGATTAACAACTGGGTTATTAAAGCATTCTTAATATAAATACAGATATAAAATAACAAATTATAGGTCTTGCCCCCTTATCACGAGCCGTTAGATATTTCGTTGCCACACAATTTCACCAATAATAAATTGAATAGCTGATGCGTAAAATTAAATATTATTTACAAGCTATTAACTACATTTATACATATAAATGTACATATAAAGATATAATTAAAAAAGAGCAAAGTAAATGCAACAATTTTTGCGGACATTAAATGAAATGGTCATCGTTATTGCGTATGCAAACAGTGCATGACAGGCATGGAAAGTGTCATTTAATTGGTTTTGGATAATATGGTAAAATCGAATAAGATTTATTAAACTATTTTCCAATTATATTAAACGTAGATTATTGAAAAAAAGTTTATGTGAAATGAGCACTAGATAATAGAATTTACGTTCCTTTTCAAACAATTGTTTTTTTTTTATAAAATCATCTTGCAGTTCTAACAGAAATATGAAATTCCACTTTTAGGTTGATTTATATTATTAATTGTATTTCAATAAAAAATAGTCCCTAATTCTGTTATGTAGTAATGCTTATTAAAAATTTATTTCTGAATTTCAAATTGGAAATTTTTTTCTATCCCCGTAAATGAATGTAAAATTCATTTTAAAGAAATAACTTTTCATTGCTTCTTAAAGATTATTTAAGACATGTTCTAAATTTCAAGAAGGTCGATTGATAAATATCATAATGCTTGATTAAAAATTTTTTTAAACATATTTTCATATAGCTCTTTAGCTGTGCTAAATTCTTTTTCAAAAAATGTCCTTATGTATGTGCATACTTTTCCTGTCGGGAATAACATACGAGTAGTTCCCAGTCAGCATTTTATTAAATTGTTGATCATACGTGTATTCATTTTTATATGCGCTCATACTCGAGTCATAAGTGGTGGGGTTTTTTTTTTATTTGGGAGAAAATAGTACTTTATGCGTGTCTTTTCTTAAAAATTCTTTTATGACCTTTTTTTGATAATTTTTGAGCTATTTTAGAGTCGTATTCAGTTTCTTCAAATTCAAGTTTAAAATTTTTTTATTATTATTTTTGTGTAAGCCTTTATGATTTATATATGTACATATACTTGAATTTAGTAAATTCTTAAGAGAATACATCAAAGGAATAATATTTTTATTTATTTTTTATATACACAATACGATAAGGAATTATAAGAAATTTATGTTATAATATTTTCTTAACCATTTTATTTGTAGTAATCAATTTTAATTTGTTTTTTATGCTTAAGGTTTTTTTAAACTTTATTTCACATATCGATATTTCGGTACTCTTCGAGTACTATTTTCAGGATGAAACTTTTTTCAACTTACTCCGTGGTGATGGGCTTGAAACTGCAACCTCCTGTTTAGTAGTCTAACATTCGACTCACTTAACTATCGGGGCATTTTACATGAGCAATGAAATTATTTATTGAAAACATTTTTAAAACAGTCATATATCGACCGTTTGATTGCTCAATATACACGTATACATGATTGCACACATTATGTATATTTTTTTGGTGAAGGACACTTTTTTGTTATTTATGAGAAATATTTTTGATGATTTTTTAATCGCGTAAGATATCAAAAGTATTCAAAAAAGACTCATCTAGTTGATTTTTAACAATATGATTGCAGATAGGGAGTGCTGACATAGAGTTTATAAAATTTGGGGCATATTTGAATATTTTTTGACTCACATATGTGATTTTAAATGCCCTAATTTTTTTTTCATAAAATATACTTCGTTAAGATAATCTACTATTACCCCTATTTCTGATCACTTTCGAGTCATTTGAAACTCGTATTTGTGATTACAAATAAGATAGAACCAACCTACTTCAAGCGCGGCAGTAGTTCTTATTAGTAATATACTTCAATGTAGTAGCTTTTTCTTAAGAATTGATCACGGAAATAATATTTTTTTATTAATTTTTTAAATTCACGATGAGAATTTAAAAATTTATTACTATAACGAACCAGCAATCTGCTCTTTAATTATGCGGCACTCTATTTACTTGTTATCGGGGCATTCTACATAAGCAATGGAATTATTTGTTTTAAATAAAACTTACCAAGACTGCTTTACTTTTTTGACACTTTACGGATCATTGCTACATTTATTTTTGAATATATTAAATTTGACCTTAGTTTTAAACACTACTTATTTTAAACAATACTCAAAAATTTATAATAATACTGAATTTTCCATCTCTGGCCTACATTAAGAGTAGGCTAACCATTATTTTAAATAAATATTGGTTATAAACATACACAAAATATACACTTGCATACTTATGATTAATTTTATTTAATTGATAAATAGCCTTATACAAATTGTAATTGTTTTAAAATATTATTATAATGGAATTCAAAGTAAATAAATTAAAACATTGAGTTCTAAATTAAATAATAATAAAAATTATAATACGCTATCACTGTTAATTTAAATTTGTAATTAATATATAAAAGTATATTGAAATTTCATAGTAGAGTTTCCGTAAGCCATTGCCATGTTGTGGTTAGTATCGGTACTAGAGGTAAAAATCTATTGAAATAGTTCACTCTTAAACAAGAAAATAGTGCTGCAAAAAAAAGTAAATAAATAAATGTAATTTGTATACATTTTTCAAATGAGCATTTGATTTTAAAACTCACAACTGGATCAGCTTTTTTCCAACAGCTGTGTAACCAAAAAGCTCTTTCACAATTCGTGTCACCCTTTGGATATAAACACTTTTTACCCATATGAACTGCTATATCATGCATAGATTCTGGCAATAAATCTAACACTTTCTCCAAATGAACCTCACCATCATCATGCAATACATCCATTTCATCAAATATACAATACATATAACATTTCAGTAACTCGTCCTCATGTATTTCCTCATCACTGAATTTCCTAATTGCCTCTTTGAATGGGTGGAAAAGTGGGAAAAGCAGAATATAGCAAAATACAATTGAAGAACGAGAAAAAAAATATTAATTGACATGTACAAATTGCGTTTAATTAAAATAGAAAGTTAAAAATAAAATAAAAAAAGGTTGAATAGTGATTAATATTTCCTGAAGAAAATTGATGTCAAAAACATCACTAGATATATGTATATTTTTTTTAATTTGGCGATAGGAACTTGAAAGATTCACTTGAAAATAAACTCGAATAGATAAACAATAAATGCAATTACAATAGATTGATGAATAAAACAAGTGATTAAAAAAATAAAATACAACAAGTTTCGCGTCATACCCAGTAATCAGAAAAAAAGCTCAAAGTGTAACAATACGAGTGTCGCAAATACGGCCTTTTATATTGAAAATCACAAGAAAATTTCTAAACTTGACCTTCTAAGAATGAACATCTTTTTCCTTAGGATTCAATTCCATTTTCTTTTCATTTGGATAACTGCGATTATTCCATCAATGAATTTTTAATAAACAGTCATACGATGGGTCCTTAGTTGATTAGTATTTATCGCAAGTTTCGTTTTGTTTCTGACCAACATATCATTGTTTTGGGGAGTTTTTGGTCCATTTTCACATGAAGTGTCAAAGTAGACCCGCTTACCGAAGATTTTGAATGCTAGCGTATATAATTACAGGGTTATCAGTTAAATGTTCCACAATTGTCTTCCTCATAGTGTTTTACTTCAAATTGCTGAGTACACCTCTTTTCTAAAATTTTTGCTACAATTTCGATAAGCAATAAGTACGACATCAATCCTTTATTACATTTTGAGTTTTGATTTACTTCTGGCTCTCAAATTAAAAATCGAACCTTGGCGTAACCGATGACCCATAGCCAAACTTTATGAGGAGAGATTTTTTCTTCTATTTAAGAAAGGAAGAAAAAGAGTCATAACCTGCAGAGTAAAATGTTCAACCCATTTTTCCTTTCTAGTATTTCACATGCTGAGCTTATTTTTACCTAAATTACAAAAAGGACGCAAGTTAAACTCCCCTTAATACGAAGAACATATTTAAATTTTCAAAGCGCTGATGCACGTAAAAACTTACTTTTGCCCTCTCTACCAGGATCAGTCATTAGAATTTTGTTGACGTTTGATTTTATTATACAATTTTATTTGTGATCTCTTTGTCAGATAATCGTCAGTAATTTCTTAATATTTTTTTTTATAAATTTGACGGTTTTGCTTGTTGTAAAAGCATATTTTTGTCTTGAGCACTTTGAAAACAGTTCGTTAGAACAAAAATTTAATTACAATCAAAGTTCCTTACAACTGTAATAATTACTCGGAAATATTTGTAAAAAATTCTTGGAACCCGAAAAGTTGTTCATTGTTAGCGACATGTTCTATGACTAGTGTATATTATAGCCGGACCCCATGGTAGTTTGAGTGTCAAAAAGTAACTATTAAGTTGTAAGTCAAACCAAACTTGTATAATTAGTAATTAAATTGAGTTACAGGTAAAAGCCATTACGCTCTTTTAATACAACAACATCGCAAAAAATCTATATATTTTTACGAATTAACGAAAAAGCGTCTTTCAATATTTTTTCTATCATCGAAAAAAAGCTAAACTATATCTCCAGCTAAGCCAAGTCCCAATTGTGGCAAACATTTAGAAAACTTTACACGTCATTTGTTAAGTCCGATATTTATTGCAATATCACTACGTCGCATTAAGGGAACGATATTACCTTAATAGTGGATCACCCGTTGCTCAATTGCTGTAGTAAAAAACAGCTTTTTAGCTAAAAATGTAGAACAAATTGTTTACAAATTTCATGCTAATATCACCTGTACATAATTTTTGAAATTATAATTTTATTTTATTTCTCCATTAAGTTGTATATAAATTGAAAACTTAAAAGCGCGTGTTCTTTAAAATATTTCTTTTCAGTTATGATGTTATTGCATAAAATGAATTACATATATGTACATATGTAATGGAATATGTGTATAGTTGCTCATTTTACACACACCCTTTTCCTTTCTTTCTTACCATCTGTTACGCCGGTCTTTCCCACACATACATCATGAACAGGTCTCAATTTTTCCAGAAGTTCAGGTGGAGGATACTTAAAATAGAAATAAAGTTAACAATAACATTTTATTAGAGCATTTTGATGTGGTTTCTTCCATACTAAAATTAAATACATTTTGAATAACGTAATAATGAGAAGAGTTGGGTCAAGCTGCCTGCCATTTATGGTGCCACAAAAATTATAAAATATAACTCAAAAATGGATGAAGACAAAATTGACATATATATATATATATATATATATATATATATATATATATATATATATATATATATATATATATATATATGTATATATATGTACCTTTGACTGCGAAAGTGAAAATTTGTCATAGCGACGTAATCGATATTTATAATGATGTGTCATGAAAATAGCTGCGGTCGTTTTGTATGGTATGAAATAAAAATTTTCACTACCACAAATAAAGTGATTTTAAAGGGTAATCAAATAAAAGTATTTATTTTAAACGATTTGATTTAGAAAGAACCAGGTACCAACAATTATTTATATATTACTATATATACTACGCAAGCTTTATATCGGGTTATACATTTAATATTTTAAAAGCCATGGTCTAGTAAGGCTGTCAGCTGTCTAAACTGTCATTTAGTTAGCAAGAGATTTACGAATATGGGTCGCATTTCAATAAAAGAGCGCGCAAATATAGTTAAAACTTTTTACACAAGTGGTGGTTTAAAAGTGGAAACTTTTCGGGCATTACGGGCTGTTTATGGTAGTCATATTCGATCTACTGTGCAAATAATTGGCAATATTATAAAGATATTTGAATAAATTGGAAACGTTAAAAATGTGGTTAGGACTGTATATCGTAGCAAAGTGCGCACTACCAAAAATAACAGTGGAAGAATGGCCGATAATATGAATTTGTCGATTCCACGGTGTTCTCTAAAATGTGGCCTTTCTTCGGCTTATTATGACGTATTTTATATTTGAACTTGCACGTACATTTATATATAGTACGATTCATGCAAAAAGTTAGAACGGGCTGATCATTTGCCACGCCGTATATATGATGATTGGCTGCTAAAGCAACAGGCTTTCAAGACTGACTTTTTAAACTAAATTTTCTTCAGCGATGAAACTCATTTCTGACTCTGTGGTTACGTCAACAAGCAAAATTTTTGAATATGGGGCTCGAAGACAACAGATTGTTGAAAAGCTATTGCATTTGGATAAAGTAACTTTTTTATACGTATTAGGGTCTGGAGGGGACACTGAGCCGTATTTGTTCAAAAACGATGCCAGTTCGAAGCGCTCCTGCCGCATGGTAGCCGACTTTTTTTGAGCTGCAATTGAAGAACTTGAGCTGGATGATATTTAGTGTCAACAAGATGGTACTACAAAGCACACAACATGGTTGATTTTGGCTTTATTGCAAAAACGAACGCATAATTTCACATCAATTGGCCACCAAGATCATGCGATTTAATGCTGTTCGACTTTTTTGTAGAGCTTCGTCAAATACTGCGTCTACGTGGATAAGTTCGTAACGTTGGAGAGTTTGAAAACTAACATTCGTGAACTAATCCCCGAGATACCATGACGAATATTTCAAAAGTATAAAAACGTGGTCGAAAATTACCCCAAAAGGATCCACTGTTGCAACCCATCTGGAGGCGCTCAATTAAATAACATTGTACTTGGACGTAATACCATTATTAAATAATAATAATGAAAGACAAGTTTAATCCAAATTAAAGCTTAATGTATATGTCTAATTTAACTTTATCTTTGAAAGTGGCTCTGCCAATCTGACCTAATCTACTGGAATGTCGTAACTAATGTCCAGTCCATTATATGATATCGTACTTTTTGTGCTTCTAGTTTTTTTCCCGGGTTAGTAATTAAAAAAATAATGAATGTGACTTTATCCAAATAAATGGCTTCACATTATCATAAAACATAATGGAAACATCAATTCGAAATTTTAGGAAAAGCGCCATAATAGGAATTTTTTCTAAATATGTCTGAGTTTTCTTGTATGTAAAAGTATATTTTTGTAATTAAAAAATAATTTTTTAATAAAAACCCAGTGCTGTTTATTAATAAGATCAGCATTAAATATCAATTGGGATTTTTATACACTTTAGTAGCATAAGGTTCTTAGGTAATTTTGCTGTTTTTTGTCGCAAATATTAATTGCTTGCAACACTTTATTAAATGGTCGCTGTCTAAAAAATAACACCTCAAGTTAAAACACCTCAATGCGAATTTCACTGGTGTTAAGAATACATATAAATGCATATACGTATGTATGTATTAAAAAATTATTATTATTAGTATTTACTTACAGTATCATCACGACGTATCTCCACTTTTTGACTTCTTGCTGTTTGAGCCATAATATAGACAGTGCCTGCTAGCAAAATGCTATAAGCCAAAGTTATCGTTCTCATTGTACCACTATGTCCTTGAAATGTAGCAACAACAAAATAGGATATACATGAAAATGGATATAAAAATAAAAATGTTGATAATATTCACAATATCGTTTTATGCTCATAAATATCAACCAGTCAATTGCTGGTTTCAATCTTATATTATTGAAAATGACTTTAATTATAATTTTTTCGTGGACAATGTTGCTTTTGTGATAGTAATTTTGCACTTCTTTGCACTTCAATGACATTTTTTATGTTGATTAAATGACATTTTGAAATATAATTAAATGGCATTTTTTATATCTTCTTTCAACAGTCGTGGAAATGATTAAACTTTTCAAAGCAGATACGAATACTCGTAATATTTGAAAAATATAATTAATATACCATTGAAAATTATAGCATAAAATAGGCAAAGCAAACTGTGATTAATTATAACACGAGTATGTAAAGAAAATTTCCTATTACTTGCAATCAATTTAGTTAATGGTTTTGCTATGAGTTGTATTAATTAGAAGTTTAATATAGTGGACTCTTTAAAAATTTTCATTAACTTTTTTCAATTTTTTAATACTTTTATACATTATTTATTTATTTTGATTTCTTTGTTATTTTTAGAAAGTTTTCGCTAGTATATCACATTTAAATTACTGCAAACATCACATACTTTTACTTTGGTTATTTAAATTATTTTAACAGGATAATGGTTGTTCACTATATATTTTTTTCATATGAAATATATTTTAAGAATTAAATGTTGCACTAGTATTGAAAATATTTTAAGCGTTAACTTATATTTATATGTTCTGGTTATTAATAACAGATATAAGGTGATGTTACAATATATATATATATTTTTTAGTTAATTAGTTGCATAGATGAAAATGCATTCAACAAGTGACAGTTCAAAACCTTTACCATCTAATTAAGTTGTCACAAGAGCAGAATTATTACAACAGATGTTTCAATAATTCGAAATGTTATAATTAAAAATTTTTATATATTATTTTTTTCGAAAAGAGAGTTTAAATGTATACCCTCTACAGTGGGATGCCGATAAGTAGGTCCTAGATAAAATGACCAAACAACAGAGAGATGTCTAATAGTATGAATTAAGTTAAACAAATGGAGTCAAAAACAAATTTTTATAAGTAAGACCTATGAAAGATATCGTTTCAAACGACAACCGATTAAGGAAAAATAGGAAGTTGCAACACGATATTCATACGATGCATTTTTTACTAAACTATAAAAGAATGACTGGTGATTGAAAAAGGCAGGAATTAAAAATTTACGAGAATATTTGAAAGCTTTTCTTTGTTTTTTCATATTGTCAGTAATATTTTTCACCAGGAATGGTAATTTTAGCAGTATCGTTTTCGGTGCTCCACAAATATCATTAGTTCAATGCTACAATAATCAAACTTTGTGCTATTTATAAATATTCCCAGTTTTAGTAATTTGACGTATTAAGTTCGTGATGGCTGTTTGCTTTTTCATCTAGTTCTTCGACCCTCTTCAGGTGATTTGATTCATATTTTTTGGAGTATTTAGATTTTAAAAATAAAACTTCGAATTCTCTAAGCGTTTTTTAAGAGCTTTTAAATGGTCTATACTTCTGTTAATAAGAAATTAAAAAAAACCTTACCGGAATGTATAGCGGTGTTCCAATGTGATCTGTCTGCTTTTGGTTTATATATTGTTTATAATTATTGTAATGAATGCTAATGTACGTGTTGTGGTGTAATCAAATTTCAAAACGTACAGTTTTACGAATCTATTGGTACAAAAATTCAATTTTCCAAAACAACTCACCACAAATGTTATTAGAATTGAAGAAATAATGCCACAAAAGGAATCAGAAAATATTGTTAATATAAATGGGTGTAACTTTTTGTAGTAAGTCTAAAGGAAAATTTTGAGAAAAATCAAGCAAAATAGACATTTTCCTTATAAGACTATAGAAAGGGAGTAAGCAAAGCAATTTCATAATAATATTTAATAGTGTAAGTATAAGCTCATATTGCAGCTTGCTTTCACCATAATCTTAAGTGAAGTCACCGTATTTTTATGCATGGTAGTCTTGAAAAAACGGGTGTCTGCCGAATCCAGCCCCAGTTTTTGCTAAGAATTTATTTCTTAGCGAGTTTTAAAGGAATGCGGATATTTTTGGCGATATATCCTAATGATTTTTTTTCCGACGAATAGTACTCGTAAATTGGTTTTAACCATATTAACGGCAATATTATTACACATTATTAGAACGTTGTAAGTAGAGAGCTCTGGCAGGTTTACAAAAATATGTATTTCTATGTTCATTTGCTTATTGCACTGGAAGGACAATAGCAGAAACGTATACTTATTTAGAAGCGGATTATCTATTCCTATGACCAGTAGTGTGACCCCAAAAATATCTCTTGTGTCTTAGAAAAGTATAGCAATTATTGAAAGAAATTTTTTATAAATAATTAAAAAGCAAATATTAAATAAAAAAGGAGTCAAAACTGGAGCCCCGGACAAAGATATTTTTTTTCAAAATTTTGAACCACTAACTTAATTCTTTTTTGTATAAAGCTGATCTAAAAGAGATAATGTCATATTAATAATATGCGTGTTTTTTTACCAAAAGAAAATAGATAATTATGAAAACGTATTCTTATATAATCGCACTTTAATGCTTTTGTCCTTAAGTCCCAGTATCTTTCCACTTCAGTAGCTCCCAGCGGCTATTTAATTTTGTTATGGATAGATTTAGTTTTTGTTTGTTTGTTATAAACTGTATTGCTTTTAATACGAGAATACGAAATAATACGAAAACACTACACACATTAGACATTCTTTTAAAACCCTTTCAAATAAATTTAAATATATTGTTTAGGTTAGTTTGAACAGGTCGCCAATCAGTCCCAAGACAAGAAATGACTCACTTGGGTCCTAGGTGTATTGCTTGAAGATAGAGAAAGTAACTGAAGTAAGAAATAGCGATGCACATATAAAATAAAATAATTTTAAGTCCTGATATAGTAAAACATTATCACTGCTAGAATCGACAGCAGCCATCTGCCCATGTGGGTGAATCTCTCTTAAGAGATATCAAGAGATAACCAGAGAAGGTGTTTAAAATATATTAAATCTACATTTATTTAGTGTTAAATCCTTTTTAGTAATCTGACTTTTATTTATGAATAAATTTTTGAGTTGTAAAAATTTTGGGTTATACATCAAAAACTAAGAACAAAAAAATTAATGTTAAGAAAAAAAAAACAATAATACGTATGAAACTATTAAATACAAATTACTCGTTTGTATTACATAATAGGAAATAAAATCTAACATTAATATGCAGTGGCTTTCAGTTAACACCCTCTAGAATACAACAATAAATTAAATGGAATCGTAACACAACCACAAATTTCAGAAACATCTAATCACCAAAAATATTATTTTTCAAGTGTCAAATTAATTCTTTTTCACAATATATCTAATTAACACAAAACCTGTCAATTTGTCAATCTAAAACAATTTTGCATACCATAAAATGCAAATGCTACAACATTATAATTAAATATTGTTAACTATATATGTAAATATATTTGGGCTTATTTGGCATATTTTCAAATAAAAATAGTACATTTCGTGTGGAAATCCATAAATATGCTAATAGTAATCAACATTTATTATTAATAAATATTTGTTTTCGTTCTAATAGCAGCAATACGGCTTCATTATGCAAATATTTGGGGGAAAGGCTGTGATTTTAGAAAAATTTTATTAAATGTTAGCAAGCAAATGCGTATTCGCTTTTTCTCAAATTCAAAGAAATTTGTTGTAACCGCTAATATTTATTTTATTTTTTTTATTTTATTTATTTATTTATTTATTTATTGGTTTACTTCCTGTACAACAAGAATTGATCTTATATTTATAGTACAGGAACGGAATGCGTTATACATAAAAGCGTTTGCAATAATTAAAAAGGTACTAAAAAATATACTTATATGTATAGTACATAGAAAATTGCACATAATGTAAAAGAATTAACTACAAAATTTTATTTAAAAGAGTTGACTACAAATTTTTTGAAATTATTAGCATTGCTGTTTAGTTGCTGACATAGTGGAAGATTATTCCAAAGTCTAGCAGAATGTACATAAAATTGCCATTCAGAGACTAGGCATTGATGTCGAGGTATAATAATGTTTCGGTTTCGTGGCGATTGGAAAAAACGTATATTTTCAAATATGTATTTGGGAGTTTGAGTATGTATTATTTTATGCAAAAAAATCAGAGTGCGGATTTTTAATAGATTATCGAAACTGACTCCATAAAGTTTTTTAGATACGGAGGAAACATGATCGGAACTTCTCAATCCGTACACATACCGTACAATATTGTTAAATAAAACATTTAGTTTATTTCGACTAACAGAATCACAGTTAGAAAATAATTCACACCCATACAATAAGGAAGGAACCAAGTAAGTCTTCGCAAGTAGGATTCTAATTCTGTAGGGTGTGAAGTATTGTGTATACCAAAGCGCTCGTAATTTAAAATACATTTGGCCAACCAGTGAGTTTACATGATCTGTCCAAGTCAAATGATTATTAAAAATTATGCCTAGATTTTTCGCTCTATTAACGATTTCAATTTTCTCCCCATTTAAAACGATATCCGTAGAAATAAAAGGAGTCATACTTTTTTTGCAGATTACAATACATTTTGATTTTTTAGGGTTCAAACAGAGTCCATTTGCACTAGCCCAGAGATAAATTTGTTTTAATTCATTATTTAACTGTGAGACACCTGTGGCAATGTTTTCAACTGCGGTATTTAAAGTAAGTTGTATGTCATCTGCATAAAGATGGATGTTACACTTTGAAAGCATTCTTGGCAAGTCATTTGCATATATTGAAAATAGAAGCGGGCCTAATATGGAGCCCTGAGGCACTCCTCTTTTAAGGGTCAGTTTATCAGACCAAACATTGTTTATAAAAACCGATTGTGTTCTATTTGAAAGGTATGATGAAATAAGGTTAATTGATGTACTCGAGAATCTGAAAAAATATTTTAATTTGTTAATTAATGTAACATGGTCTACCGTGTCAAATGCTTTGGAGTGGTCAAGAAGTACTAAGAAATTTATGTTCCCATTCTCCAATCCCTGCCGTATGTGTTCACTTACTTCCACAAGAGCCGTAACGCAGCTATGATTCTCGCGAAAACCAGATTGTTTGCTATAAAGCATGTTGTTAATATTTATATGTGAAATCATTTGCTTATACAATATTTTTTCCAATATTTTCGAAAGAAAACACAATATGGCTATTGGTCTATATTCATCATTACCTTTGGGTAATGGAACGATTTTTGCATGTTTCCAATTCGAAGGAAACGTAGAAGACATAATAATATTGTTTAAAAGGTAAGTGACGTATGGGAGAATTAGAGGCATAAGTATTCTAATAAATTTGGGATGTAAGTTATCAGTTCCAACTGCGTTTGATTTTATTATTGAGCATGTAGACATTACATCAAATTGTGATATGCATGAGAAGCGAAAATAATTACCGTTGAATTCATTATCTGTATTTATTGCGGATGAGGAAAAATTATAAAAAGACGGATTTGTTTGGATCACAGGAGCATTAGTGAACGTTTTATTAAGCATATTTGCATCTACATTTAAGTCAATGTTGTTCAACTGCCTGCCAATACCTATTTCACGAATAGTATTCCAGGTTTGTCTAGAATCAATTGCAGTGCTGAAACGTGTGGAATAGTATTCAGTTTTAGCAAGTCTTATGCGTTTATTAACATTTTTCCTAGCAGTTGTGTATTGCAGTTTCAGGTCAAAAGTTTTATACCTTTTCCACCTGGCATATGCTAAGTCCCTTTGATATATAGCTTGTTTTATAGTGTTTGAAAACCATGGTTTATGTTTATGTGCTATTTTTTTATGTTTGATTGGTACTGTTAAATCAAAAAGACATTGAATGTTGTGTTCTAAGAAGTAAGACTGTTCATCAATGGTTGGCATAAAGTAGATATTATTCCAGGCAATGTTTGATGAATATTCAGATAAACGGGTGAAATCAAGGCTGTTAAAATCACGGTAAGTGAAACTCTGCTCAAAATCATGAATGACAAAGTTGTAATTTAAAAATATAAGGTCATGTTTGGAAAAACACGACGCAGATATCTGGTCATATAAATTAATGTTCGTAATACTAGACACGAAGTAAAGGTCAATGAGGGTACTAGTTGTAGATGTATGATGTGTCGGATTTTCAGTATTAGCGGGAAAAAATCCAAATGACAACATGTTGTCAGCAAGATTCGTCTCCATTAATATATTGGAATTAAAATCGCCAGTAATGATAATATCATCGTATTGTGGGGCAAGAGTTTCAAGTATAGAATACAGAGGCGAAAATTGTATTCTTTTATTAGGCCGATATACACAACCCACTAAGAGTTTTTTGCCAAATGACAAAATTTCAATGATGACAAACTCAATTCCCAGTTCATTTGAATTAGGTGCAAAAGATGATTTGCAGCATATTTTGCAGGAAATACTGCTTTTCACGAATATAGCCACACCACCACCATGGCTTGCTCTATCACACCTAAAAACTTTAAAGCCATATGGACATATCAAGCTATCAGGTGTTGATTCTGTGAGCCATGTTTCCGAAACACAAACTACATCAATGCCAGAGTTCTCAAAAATAAATTTAAATTCGTCAGTTTTATTATTAATGCTTTGCGCATTTATATGCACAACTTTAAAACCTTTTTTATATTTAGCAAAAATCCTGACCATATTCATTGTTATGTCTTTGGAACTTCCACGTTCATTACCATTAAATGTCATTAAATCGAATTTTAAGAAGTGCAATGCTAATAGAAGCAAAAATTGTAGTACACAACGAGTAATTAAAATTTAAAATTTTTAACAATGAAGTATTAAAAGAAGAAAGGAAATATAGTAGTGTAGTCAAACAAATAAAAAAATTTAAGACAATTAAAAATATTAGTATAAAAAATAGATTTAAACTTTTAAAAGAGGAAATTAATTTAAAAATAGTATAAAAAACACAATGGTGAGGGAAACTAGAATTTACTGCGACAATAAAAAAAGGAGAGATATAATAAATGTTGATTGTGAAAAATGTTATATTATTGTTGAAAAATATGTTGTAGCTGATCAATAAGTTCAACTTGTGTTACATCCTGAGATCCATACATTTGTATATACACTAACCCACGCGAAGTGTATGCTGTTTTAATTTTTTTAGCTTTTTTCATCGTGAGTGCTTCTCTAAAAATTTTATAATTATACGGCGTTAAGTCTTCATTTATATAAATAGGTTGTGCGCTGTCAAAACCGGCATGCCTAAGACATAAGTTAGATTTGTTATCACGCCTATATCTTGATATTGACTTCAAGAAAAAGTTTTTCTCATACGGAGAGTGAAATTTTACGATAATAACGTCATCGTTTGGTCTGTACGTTGTATTATTTTTGTAAATTTTATTAAGTCTATATATTTTTTCAACTTGTGGTGGTGAGTGGTTAATATTAGCACATATTGATTTAAATATATTTGACAGATTTTCATTTTGATTACACGGTACACCACGTATTTAATACTTAGAAATCCCTGTAAAGAATTATTATGCGAAATACTACTTTAACATCTCTGCATTCGGTTTGTAAGCAAACCGATTCCGGCAATGCCATCTTGAGTGTTCCATCCGTTGTAAATTATTTTCCTGTTTAATGTATCCCCTCCTATACCACACGATTTACTTAACGTCACTCTCTAATCGTTGCTTGTTAGCCTGTGGCTTTCCTCGCTCCTGTGTGTCACGCTATTTTAACCATCTCTTTCTCTCTTAAGATCTATGATCGTAAATCCTTATTTATTGGGTGAGCGTGTATTTGGTTTGTGTTTATTCTCTATATGCGTAGTTTTTGTTCGTTTCCGGCTTCCCCTCTTGTTCTGGTCATGTGTTGTTGTTTTTGGTGGCTCCCATGTGTTGTTGTTTTTGGTGGCTCCCATGTGTTGTTGTTTTTGGTTTCTCCCATTGTGCTATTTTTTTGATTCTGTAAAAATGTTTAAAATGGTTCGAATTTAATGTCTGATGCGATATTTATCTGTTCATTTATTATTATTCCATCAAATATTTTCTGGTTCAATATTTCAATGTTTTTCAATAAGTTCAGTCGATATCCTTTATGTTGTAAATTTGCAGCAGTTGAACCGCTTTTTTAATGCTTGCGTCAAATATGTGGCTCGCAAAATTCAATTCCGGTGTTGATCTTGATTCCCTTAGTTTTCTATTGTAGTCGCTTATGTGTTCTCGAAATCTTGTTTTGATTTTCCTTCCCGTTTCTCGGATGTAACTGTATTTTGATATGAACAAGTTTATTTGTATACCCCCTGTTTCTTTAGTTTGTCTGTTTAGAAACCAAATTTCATGTGGAATGAGGGAAAATCATTCAAAAGTCATTGTTATATGTTTTAAACTTAACTTAGTATAGGTTAGACTGGCCTTCGTAGACTAGTAGGTAGTGTACTAGACTCGTAGTGCGAAGGTCGCAGGTTCGAATCCTGCCACAGAACTCTGGCAGTTTGTGTTTGATAATTAAAGGGAGCACACAACAAGCCTTCACTGGCTTAAGTGTATGTCGTATGATATGGGCTATCGCACCCCTTCAATCAATCAAACCTAACCCCTAGTATAGGTCTGTGTTCAATTAAAGCTCACCAAATCATCAGTATACTTTAACCAAAAATCATATTTGAAAAGTGTTGAAATGGTAATTGAATGAATATTGTTACTATTTTCACAATATTTATGAAGATTATACCTCAGTGCACGAAGGCCTCCAAGATGATGGTGTCATTTTATATTATATATTTTTTAATAGAGAATTAATAATAATATAATATCCGGGAAAGTTAGCAAGTGGCTTTACTGATATATACAAACTCTTTTGTCGAAAGTTTCCAAAGCGGTTTTCTATAGATATGACTGAATTCTGAGCAACTCATGTCTACCATGCGATCTCGGTATTCGTCGGTACTATCAGCCAAGGATGCAAGTATCAGCACCATTAATAAGAACCAATGAGAAATGCAAATATCACATGCAAACTTACAAATTTTTACTACATTAAAATAGCAGAGTGTTGACCGTGAAATATCATGGAGTAAGAGTTTTTGAAGTCATATGACTAATAACACGCATCCAAACGAAGAAACTTACAAGTCCACGTCTTTGTACGAAGATTGTTCAACATATAATACTAATAAAATAAAATATGTATATAAATAAGCCAAGTTAGTTGAATTTTTTTCTACCTTTGAGACATACAAGCTGTTAATAATAGTGTATTTAAATTTTACAATTTACAACCGCTTTTAAGATCTTACACATATCGCCTCAAAGAATGTGCATGAAAGTTCCAATTACTGCAAACAATTATTTTAAATGTGCGCTAATTTAAAAAGAAATTTTTCAAAAAGCCAACTCGTTATATCAAAGGCATAATTTTTTGCTTGAGATAATTTGCTACAAACTCCTACAAAGTTTAATTTAATTATTCATTTAAAATATTTAATACAGAAGACAAGACGCATTTATCTCAAAATTAATTCATTTATATGAAAATTATTCCCCATTTATTTTCGCATTATATATTTTGCCGCTTAGGAATTATAATTGACGTCTAAACAAAACATCTCTCATTAATTTTTTTTAATAATTAAGGCAGTACAAATTGACGTTTATGACAACAAGGTTAATGTTGCAAAATAATGGAATTAAATGAGTACCTTAAGGGCGCAAATCTATAATTAAATAAGTGTTCATGACATGGGATGCGTGCAATTTAACTTGCCCTCCCAACCAGCAACTCAGCATTCTAAGCCTTTGTTGTTACAATGTATTGTATGTATGCTGTTTATACTATACATATATATGTATGTATGTATATAATATTTGCAAACTAACGCACATGTTCATACATATGCAAAGGTAGTCATATTACTCGTACATATATACACACATATAAGAAAACAATTTAAACGCCGTCTACGGGCGCACAATTGCACGGTAAATTGTTTTCATTCGTACAATTTAAATTGCTTTAGGCACATTTTCATAAAATTATGGAAAATATTTAATGAATTTCCATGTAAGGGGAAAAATCAATTACATTAAGAAAACAGTTAAACAACGGCTACTGTTCGGTAAAAACGAAAAGATTTTTGCAAAAATCTTTGATTCAAACTGCTAAATTTTTTTAACTTGAAGTCGTTTCATTTATTTCCACTATTAATTACGAGTAGATGTGAAATCTTAAGGAATTTTAAGCGTGCACTCACGATTATATTCCTTCAAGTTCATTTTACAGTACTGTTGTTATTTTTGATTAATATTATAATATTTAATTAAGATAATGATAAATTATATAAAACAAACATCATTATATGTATAATGATAAAAAAGTTATTTGGATACTGTATCCGATTTTTCAAACCCTTGGTATGATTTGTATTAATAAATAGAATCATATTTATGTGAAGACATATGTACGATTTAATTTTGAAAATAATTTCTAATTTTGAAAATAATTTCTAATATAATTTTAATATTTTTTTGTTAAAATAAATAATATTAAGTATATATTTAATAATTATGTTTCTCAATGTTTTTAATTTTTTAATTTTTAAAATTATAATTCCTGATAAAGGAAACCGATGGTGCTCGAAATATTGAATAAGAAATAAAAAATGAAGAATAAAATTTAATAAAACAAAGGAGTTTTACTTAAATTAATATATGACCTAGAGCCTGAATAAAAATAAACATAAATTAATAAATAATATTCTTAAAATAGGCTTCGAAATTTTGTTTTTATTATTGAACTTAACGAAAAAACACGTTTATATATTGTAGAATTTGAGTTAATTGTTTATAGTTCCAAATAAAGTTGATTTAATTTTTTAGATCTTCTAGAAAAGTCATCTAAATAATCAAAGTTATTTTTTACTTATTATGGATTATTGGTGACATATAAAAAGTATATTCAAAATAACTTTAAATTTCAAAAATCCGTTCTAAAAAATTTTTGTTTTTAAATCGGTTCATAAATGAGGGAGTTAAGCTATAATGAATATCCCGTGGGGATATTCATTATTCCGATTTTCGAAAAAAAAATTATGTGACCACATTACAAGCAAGCGCTTTAAAACAAGCTATGGGATAATCAATATTTTGGGTGGACAGATCGACAGTCCGAATCTCCAAAAAAACAATTATGGAACCAACCTGTAAGCAACGCCTTTCTAACAAAAAAAAAAAAAAAATTTTAAATCGGTTCACAGATGACAGCTCCCTTTTTGAAGTCGGTTAAAAATAGATAAAACCATGTTTTTCGAATTAATTAAAAGCCGTTTTTACCAACTGTAGCCATCTGTGATCGCGAACAAAATAATTTAATTTTTTTTGGAATAAAATGGCTTATAGATTATTTATTTTATAAGCTTGTTATAATTCGATTCTTTACTTTTAATGCATTATTTAAGGTTCTTTTAAAGCACTGCTGGGAACAATCGGTTTTTGGGTGGGACACCTATGGGAACATTTTGATGCAGGTATGGTTTTAAATTAAAGAAAAGGTCCGGACTAAGATTCGTTGTAGAAGAACCAGAGGTCGGAAATCACTTTCGAATGCCTTGCTATAACATGGTCTTCCAGGCGGTAGTCCAAACAATTATTCTTCGGCAAATATATTTTGGATTTTGCGATCATCGAATGTTATAATCTTGCTTGTTTTCAAATCTATTGTCATAATTTGCTGCATAGTGGAATACGAAATTCCAAGTTGCTGCGCTTAACGATGAATCGATGTTCTTGGCTAAACCAACAGCAAACAATAAATTATAAATAATTATTTTGAAGAATATCACGACTAATGGACTTAATAAAAAAAATTATTAAAGCTTAATGCATTTTTTAATTAATATGAATTATACTAACATAATGTAAACTAAGATTATTAGTTAATTTGACTAATTTTTGTTTTAATTAATATTTCAAGTCAATACGAGTACGGAACGAATTAGATTGAATACATTTTTTCAATGTAATAAATTTTCTAATATCATGTGTTTTAACGAACAATAGCTGCTGAACTGAATACAGATCTATTTAATTGTATAATAAGCTATTTTTTAAATACTATTTTGCATAATTTAATTAAATTTTTGGTTCAGTATCAATTGAAACCATACGTATGTCAGTAAATAAATAAAATATTTGCGCAAGGATTTTGCTCATCCACTTATTATTTGGCCCAATTACGTAAATGATAACTATATTTAAACATAATAAGGTATTAATTGAATGGTGTATATTGGAAACAGGTACATATACGAGTATGTATATTTAAAGGTGCTTATGGGGGATGGTAATAAATTAAATGATTGATGTGAACAGCATATTGTCATTGAAATGAATGTTTCGAGGGAGGAAAATAATATTTTGAAATTTTCTTGGTGGTATGAGTAGATATTATATGAGACATTGTATAGTTGGCAAAAACTATGATCGCCTTGTGAAGGACCTAGGTAAGTGGAAAATGCCCACTCACTCCTCTATAGTCTAGCATACATGTTGTGGCATTTTGCGCCATAAAGTATTCAGAGCCGGAGCCATCTGCTGCTGTTAATGAATGATCTAATGCTCTTCAACTTCTTTCCTGGTATCTTAGAATTATCTATTGGTAAACACTCAAAGGAGGTGTTTCTTCAATGCAGGGCAGAAGTATAGAACGTATGTTGCCGCCCTTTTGTTCTCTTCATTAAAGCTTTAACAAAAACTATTGTAGGCGAGTTCTAGTATATTGGCTAAGGTACCGAATCTTCAGTGCTTCGTAACCATTGTTATCATTGTGAGGCCAAGGGATACTTGTTGTTGGCGTAATCGAAAGAGGACCGTATGGATTGTAATTTCCCCATCTTGAAGCCCTCTGCGAACATATTATTCTAAGTAGTCTTAAGTTCACGTAACCATATTAAATTTATATTCGAATGACACGCCATAGTATTTAAGAATGTCTGGGTATTATTGGTCGAGGTCTGATATTAGTGTAAATCAGGGACTTCATTTCATCTTTGTAATTGGTTGTGATATGGATATTCCTGCCTGCTATTCGATAATAATGTAGCCTATTCGTTACTCGTTTGATGGCAGGATGTGCATGCATTTATAAAAGATCTATAGATCTTGAATGCATTCATCTTTTTACGAAAATGAATTGAATTAATATTTGAATAAATTAATGGTAAATTAAAATTTTTTTATTATTAGTTTTGCAAAAAATAGTTTTGAATTAAACTTTAATTAATACATACATCATAAACTTTTGAATGGGATCACAAAATAAATTTTTTTTCCTGCTGCCATATAATCGTATGGGAATCCAGGAGTTTTTTCACAGCATTGATAAAAATTACATATTACATCCGATTATGAGAGATGTCTGCTTACGACAGGGACATACGTTCTTAAAATTAATTATTTTTAGTTTAGAAGTTACGGTGTTTGACTTCATTGTGGCATTGTGTTCGTTATGGTTGTCACTTAAGCTGTGATGAAGGCAATAAAACTGTTCACTGAACGCCAACTCACAAGCAATACCAACAGAACGGTGGTCCGCGGTGGAACTGTTACACAAGATGGCTTCTTTACAATGAGTTTTTGAGTAAAACTTTTTTTTCATTTATCTTGTTTATAGTTTCTGTCCGCTTTTAATTAAATTAAAAAAAATATATTATTATTATTATATCCGTTCAGTTACTGAGACATCTGGTTAAGAGAATGCATTTTTTATAGAAAAAGTAATGAAAAGGTTATGTCGACAATACTTGTCAGACTAAAAGAGATGCATGGTAATGGGTGCTGTCGATTATGGAAGTTTTAATATGATTAGCAAATAATCTATGGAAGTTTTAGAAAATAAATTTTGAAAATTCAACTTTTTTCTTTAGTATATAAAATTTAGTCACAATACCATCTCTACTATTTACCTCTACCGTTCAACAATAGTTATGTTCTTAGAAGGTTTCACACATTAGTCTCAAAAGGATACTTTTGGTATTAGTGTTTGACCAAACAAAGACACATATACATAAGTAAATATGCAAACAATTTGCCAGCAAGGCTTTTGTCATCCCACTTTTTTGTGTATTTCAGGACGTATGGGACCCCTGCGTTAGGTTGAAGAACAAGTGTCATAAAATAAAATTCTAATTGCAGCTATAATTAGAATACGTATAAACGGAAACGGAAGAAGGTAAAGATATGAAAACAGGACAGATGTAGATGTGTCTGTATTAAGAGAAGAAGATGCTGCAGCTTTCTGTAGGTTTGTAGTCCGAATTTATTTATTTTACCATAAAAAACTAGATTTAGTGATTTTTTGGAAAAAAAACTTTCAAGACCGATAAGCTGATTCATAAAATTAATTTTTCTATTTTTAAAAGTTTTGCACTCGAACGGCTTCCATGGTGTACTATTACCTAGGACTATAAATTTTGGCCTTATTCGGTATGTACTTGAATTTTTGGAGAATTCATATTATTTTCTTGCTACAACAATAATATTTGTAAGATAAAATTAAATCTGTATTAGCAGATCTTTTATTTTTTAATGGATACTGGAACATACACTCGATAATAATTTAGTTAAAAATTAACAACAATATATTCTACTTTTGTTGATATTATAGAAGCTTCTGCGGAGCTGATTAGACAATTTATATAAAACAAAAGCAATTCGGAAAAATGATCTTATCTATTTTTGCAAATATATTATCCAATAAATAAATTGTTGTTTTGTTTTGAAGAGGTTGTTTTGTACAGAAGTTTTTACAGAAGTAAACAATTCCTCAAATGAAAAACGAGTCAAATTTTAGCAATATTTTTTAAATTTTTATTATATAAATAAATATAAAATTTTTATATTATTTACGCAGCTGTGGAATATATGTCTTGCTATAATTCTTTGGACTATACATTTTTAATTGAAAGAACTTTAATAGAAACTTTTTTGATTTTACATTGACTTGTTTGAAGAAAATTATTATTAGAAACTTAATAAAAATATTTATTAAAAAACATATAAAAAATAATATGATGATAAATCTTTGATATGATGTTAATAATTCCCACAGTATTTAGAATGAAATTTTTGCAAAAAAATTATTAATGGTACGCTTCTTTTATATCATGCATATGTTTTTAACCCTTGGCCTTTGTCTCAAAAATTTTCTAATATTTAATTAGATACTCCCACAAGAGCCAAACCAAAAAAAAAAAATTTTGAAAGGAGATCAGAACCAGAAATGTCTTTTCAGTATGTCTAAAGTAATCTAAAGTTTTCTCTAAATTACAATAAGCAACAACTTTTGCAATTTATGAAAGCCAGGTTTAATTATACTAGTTTTGGCTTTTTTGTGAAATCAGGATAATTATAAATTTTTCATTGAACTACAAAATTCATACAAATGGTAAGCCGTTTATTCAAAAGCGAGCCCATGACTTCCAATGGCACTTTAAAGTTGAAATCATATTTTTTTGGCTAAATGTGAACTAGTTCATAAGTAGCTGAATTTACACGTACATATAACTACTTTATATATAAATGTCTTTTTTATACTGAGAGGCTTAAGAAATGCATTATTATACCTTAATAACAATTTTTTATTATTTTATTATTGAATATTTACAAAAATTTAGATTAGTCCTTGTTTTCGAAAAGTTAAAGTATCAGAATGTACCACTTCTGTAATGCAACATAGTCACATGTAAATTTTCAAGGTACTGAGGATTCCTCATTATCATTCTCATAAGTTTAAAAATATTTTTGAGTGTCTGTTTTTGATAAAAATGATTTGAAGCCACCCTTTAAACTCGAAGAAGGTTTATTTTTCCTGAAATTCTCAATTACCTGGTATATAAAATCTATGATCTTTCACCGTATAAATTTCTTTGTATATATATTGTTCTTGTCCATTTACATATTGGAATACGTACGAAGTACACGTAATTATTTACATAAATATGCATGTTGGTCAATATAAGTATGTATTTAAATTTATTTGTCTTATGATATATTTATACTTGTATTTATGTCAGCTTCAGGCATTACATAGTTGGGCTTTGCTCTAGCATTGAGTTTGTATTAAGAGTGACATTTGACAGGTTGTACAATAGTTACAAAGAAAGTTAAATACATTCAATGCCTGACAGTTGCAAAGTTGTGATATATTTTGATTAAATTCGGAAGGTATCAATGCATGTTCTAACACAAAATACAAATGCATGTTTATGTAAATATGATTTTTGGCCTTTATGGGATTGTTGTTAAATTAATTTTCATGCGAGTGTATGCGTTAAATGCAGAAACACGGAAAACCACAAAGACATTAAATTAATGGAAAATTTGTTTATATAAATACAGAGTGATAATTTATGTTTTTGATACTTTTTTTTATTGCTTATAATAGATTTTTCTTATAATAATAAATAAAAATTAGAGGACCCCATGAGCAAAAACTAATATCTTTTAATGGTGGAATTTGGCTAGATCAAAGCCGAATTATTATGAGTAAGAATGTCAAAAGTTAGAAAGAATTCATTGATAAGGGAGCGTAAAAAATTATTTTTAATGTTATAGAACAAATTTTAAAAGTATATTATTTCAAAGAAACAAAGGTTTCCATACCTGTCAAACAATGATAAGAAATCGTTGTGACTAGTAATTAAATTATTTCTGTTTCAAGGGTGAAGTAATTGATTACATTACGATTATTTAAATTTTTGCGTGATTTACTATTAATTGATTATGATTGCTTAGAATTACCATAATATAATTAAGAGGAATAAAAATGTGATTATTTTTGATCATATCAGAAATTTCTTTTGCATTTACTGCATATTGTTTTAGGCAATTGTCCTTGTAACTTAATTATCGTAAAAATATTTTTCCGCTTGGGAAAATTCAATTGGGATAATTTTCGAACTATAAATCTTACTAGAAATTAGCATATTATTCTTTAAAACAATGAAATTTTTTGACTGGTATTAGATAAAACGTTTTGAACTGAGTCCAAAAAAACCATTTGTCATGCCTTACGACAAAAATTTCTGAGTTAAAAATTAGCAAATTTTTATAAACTTTATTTAATTATTTTTTGGATAGTATGATAATCGTGTTTCTCAGCCCAGGTTATGAAAAGATCACTATAAAACTAGACAAAAAGCACTTGGACAGCTTCCTTTTTGTTTTTTTAAAACATAATATAATTATGTAAATACAATCTATTTTATCTTCCAGGAGCAGATTATTGAACATCATAATTTAATAAGATCTTTTTCCGACTACCTGCGTTACTTTTGAATTAATCAGGTAGCAAGAAGGCTTTGGAAAGGAGTAAGCATTTATTGTACCTTAGGATAGTTTTAAACTTAAGAATTAAAAAAAAAATGTTTTCAGGATAAAAAACTATCTGAAAAATCTTTTCAATATTTTCATTGACTCAAACCATTAAAAAAGAAACGATTTTGTATGCAAGGAACAGATTGTTTTAGAACAAAATAAGTTTTATGTTTTATCTGATTAGTATCATTTATAGTGGGCTAATTCTCGTAACATTTTGAAAAATAAAGAATCAATTATATCCCAAAGCAGTATTTTAAAGTCATCCAAAATCTTGTTGACTTTCATCTAATTGTTCAGAAGTAAAAATCCCAAAACTTGTGGTAGCAAGGACAAAAGCAAAAATAAATTTAATCAATATTTATACAGAACCTAACAAAACAAATAGGAAGATACATACATACATACGTTCTATTTATAGCACCTCTCTTATATATTGGGGCTTCGAAATAGAATCCTTGCATTCCCATAGATTTCTTGCCACAAAATTTCTATGGTTTAAATTATAATTACGGTTACATATGAATTGTTTTCGCATTTCCTTAAATATATTCTTATCACAAAGTATTTTACGATAAATTTTCCAGAAAATCACAAACTACAAAGATCACGAAAAGTCTTTCCTCAGTTGTAAAATCTTTATTTCGATACAACTTGAACAAAAAAAAAAAAAAAAATTGTTTTACAAATTCATTACTATTCAGTTGTGGAAAAAGTAACAATAATTTTTTTATATTTTTTTGTAAAGAAAAGTTTTAAATTATGTATAACAAACAATAATAACATACAACAATTACGATATGAGGACAATGATACTAAATACATACACACACACAGATATACAGCCCTTTGAATAGACAAACCGAAAAAGCTGCATTTTAAAATTTCTCCTCTCTATCATTAGATGTACAAGAGCATATAAACACTTGTAGCCATACTTGACACACTTGTGGAATAATCAAATGTCCATATTAGAATGCATGGGCCTTTTTTTATAACATTTTCTAATTTTCTAACAATCTAAGCAAATGATACTACAACATTTCATTGCATCTCGTTGATTTAGCAAAAAAAAAAAAAAAAAAAAAAAAACATTAAGAGTAAAAACTAAAAAGTTAAACATAGAAATCTGCATAATTGTTGTTTGTCTAAAGTTGTGTTTTTATGGGCCATGTTGTTTGTTTTGTAAATAGGTATATGTGTATGTAGTTTTTCTCTTCTTGTTTACTTTTTTATGTTTCATGCTGGCTTGTTTCGGGTTCTTGCAACAAACATTGTTTTTATCAATGCAAGAAATTATCATTCAATGTGTCGATATGTTGCTTAATGTTACAAACCAGCAGCAACTGGACAGTGCTATGCTTTGCATTTCACATAGACAAACACACAAACATACAAATCTATAGAAAAGGATTGTATATCCAGGACCAAAACATATACCAGTTTATGCTTCTGTTTGTGATGTTATTGGAATATACACACAATATGTATTTTTATTTTAGTTTGATTTCAATAAAGGGTTTCCACGCTTACAAAAATAAATGTGTATGTATTGAATGAATGTGAGTTAATGTGTGATATGCAAAGTGTTCATTGCAGCGTTGTCAAAGCCAAAAATTACATATGTAAATTGGCAATAGTAAAATGCTATTGTTACCAGAAAATGAATTCTATTTATGACAATGAAATGCTTGAAAATGTTACAGAACGAAAAGTATCAAAAGAAAAAACGTAAATGTAATTGACTTAATTTTTCTGTACTACAAACCTCTCCAGCCCAATGAAAACCATTTTTTTTTATTTCAAAAACCATATTTGCCACAAAAATCGATTTTTATGTAAAATAATACTGAGCAACCACATACCAATAAATTTCTTTTTACCAATTTTTATTTTAGTTTTTTTTTAGTCCTGTAAAAATTTATATATAACTAAAGGGCCATACTCGCTTTATAAGGCCGAACAATCCTGCTTTTAGCCTTGTACTAAAAACTTAAAGACATTGCAAAAAGCAGTTATAATAGTATGTAGTTTTAACTAAATATTTAATAATATGACAGTAGTGTAACCAATTCTATTGACTCACTGAAATATTGACGCAACGTAGGGTGTGTTTCACCGATAAAAATCGGTGCTACAATGGAATCTGTTCTAACAAAATAAAAAAGAGAATAAAACACCTGGTATTTTTCATTAACAATACGTTGTTTATTGAAAACATTTGTGGTTTATATATCAGTGAATTACACTATGACTTTATGATAAACTAAAAAGTGTCATAAATGTGTTATAATATCAACATCGGAAATCTATATTAAGCCGGTGTTCTCAACTCCATGGAAGAAAAATAGCTTCTTACACAGCCGGGGGCCGTAAATCTTTAAGTGAAACCCCTTTTCGAAATAACATAGAAAATAAAACGTTTGCGCACGGCCACAGGACGCCTGTGGACGAAATATTTAAAAGTCTTATCCAATGTTAGAAACACAATAGTGAAACTCCTGCAAAACAAACACTTTATCCTCTGTAGTATTTCAAACATTGGCTTAACTTTATAAGAATTTTCTGCATAAATGGCCTTCATATATTTTTAAAAATTAAATAAAATTAACTAAACTAAACTTCTTTTGGTATATTATGGCTTTATTAGAAATAAGAATTGTTCCCATTATTTATGTAAAAACACAATTTTATTTATGTGACTGCCACAATTAGTCTCACAGTAGATTATCCTGTCAGTCCAATTCTTCAAGTCTTTATTGATGAACTCTGGTTCTATCTCAGGAATGACTTGAATTATATTAGCCTTTAGAGTGTGGATAATTACTGTATTATTTGCGTAGCATTGGTTTTTAGAGTTTAAATAAGTCAAATCGTAGCCCCGAAGCGGATAATTGGCCTAGTCAATATGTTTCAGCCATCAAGGATTACCAATCTTAGTGCGCATAAGTTCGATTGTTTAATGAGCTGTGTAATATGGTGCAATATCCTGCTGAAGCCAGAGATTATCCAGCTGTTTTATTTTCTATTTCAGACCATAATAATTTTAAGATTATTCTAAAAAAAGTCTTAATATTTTAAGATTTTTACAACTCATAGATACTCATACATATGTTTCTTTGTGTTAACCGATGAAACTAATAATATAATAGTATATAAGTAAATATATATGTACATATCTCTACTTTGATACAATATAGTCACATCTCAAATAACATAAATTCTCCTCAATATCATCCTTTTATGGTATTAGAAGAAGTTTGATTATAAAGCAGATCTGGTGCACCACTACAAGCATGACGAAGACTAAAGCACCCATAAAACGTTTTTCATACTGACGAGTCCTGAAATACAATAGGAATGTCCTGCGATCGAATTTTTGGTTTTCTCTTCGGCCATTTGGGACTTAACTATATTATGTAGAAAAGTAACAACTGTATTAACTTTCATTAGAAGCATCATACAGAGCTGATACTAATTAAAAATCTAAGCAGCGTGGTTATGGTCCTTGCAAGGCATTTTTGAATTACACATGTGACATAAAAACTAATGATTGTCAATTTTCAAAAAGTTAAATATGCCAGTTACGTTTGTGTTGTTAATAGTTGCATTCCAGGATCTGTTATGAATCATTAATAATGTAATATAATTTCAGGTTTTTGTCTAATTAATTATTTTTAAATAAAAAACTCAAACTGCGAAGCAACCTGACTTGTCTGGAGAGATACTCGCAGTTTGCGTCAGGAGTCGAACCTGCGACGTTTGGACTACTATTCTAGTACACTAGGTGCTGGCTGGCGAAGGCACTGTACTAAAACTTACTGTATTTTAAGTTGTAATTGAATAAAATGTATATTTTAATATTTTCTTTGTTGCTTTAATAAAATGAAAACAAAAACTATACAATCAAGGACTAATAACTAAAAGAGAAAAAGAAAAAACGATAATCATTAAAGGTGACAGCATTGCCTTTGACCTTAGACCAGGAAGTAGTGCTGCAAGTTTTTAGAAATTTAAAGTTAAAATTCCTTATTGTGAGTAAAAATGATTTTTATTTACCACTGGATCTGCTTTCTTCCAGCACTGGTGGAACCACCAAGCTTTGTGACACAATGTATCGCCTTCTGGATGCACACAGTTTTCAGAAGCCTTCACTAACAGATCTTTGATGGAGCCCGGCATAGCTTTGAATAATGTCTCCAAGTGAACATCACCATTTTCATCAACAACGTCAAATTCATGGAACAAGCAATTCATATAACATTTAAGAGCTTCATCTTCATGAATTTCACCGTCACTGAACTCCTTAATGGCTTCTAAAGAAATTAAGAAATTATATGAAAATATATAACGCCTATTTCGAAAATTAATGAAAGTAAGTTATGCTTCTTTAGCACAAACCGTTTGTGACACCGGTCTTTTCTGCACAAATATCATGGAATGGCTTCGCCATCTTTAAAATCGCTGGTGGCGGCCACTAAAATAGAAAATAAAACACATAAATTGAAATTGTTGAAACATAAAATTATAAAAAAAGTCTGTAGCTTAAAATACAAGGACTATTAAGTGAATGTAACAATTGATTTTCTACGTAAATTTGTGTGCTTTTTTTTATTTCATATGCATGTAAGCTTGTGTTGATGTGAGTTTAAAAGAATACTTATATCATTCATGTATGTGTGCATGAGTACTTACATCAGCATCACGCCTTGGTTGCTGTGCACGTGTCCATGTAGTCATCAACGACAGGACAATTAAAATTGTATACAACAATTGAATACGACAAAAAGCTCTAAAAGACATTTCTATTTCCGTCAGAAGTGTAGGCTTTTGTGTCCTTTAATTTTGTTTTAGATTTTCCTTCTTCTTTTCTGTAAATTGTTGGCAGAGACCTGTAACCGAAAATGTAAATTGTATTAGAAATTGGTTTTAAAAATTGCAAAGATAATTGATGGGAAAAAATTAACAAACTTCTTTAGCGAATGGTGCTTATCTTTCATGATTCTCATAATTACAAAATGCAGAATATATGTATGTACTTGATTTGTGGTTTTTTTGAATTTTAAAAGTTGATAAATATTTCCGACTCAAAAATACAAAATCGTAAGCCTTTTAAAATTGGCAACAGAAGCAGGTCTTTAAAAATCGTATCTTTGCAAATGTTCGTATTGTCTCTTACACAATTAATGCTAAAAATGTACTTGCAATAAATGCGTACTAAGTACTTGTAATCCCCAGATTTGCCTGAAGTGAAACTGATTACGGCGAATATTATGTTTTATGGACCTTAATCCAGCAGCAGGCAAGAGTTAAGGCCCACTTAGCCGAACGTAAATGTAGAAATGTAAATGTAGCCGAATCAGCTGATCGTTTCTGTTATATGAGAATGTATGCAAACGCTTAGCCGACTGGAGGTGTCACGTTGCCGTAACGTCTGAACCTGTTGAAAATAGAATTTCACGTAACCTCGTACGTGACAGATGTAGCCAGTGTTGGTAAATACAAAAGTAAACGAAAATGTGGCACAAAAACCCTTTTTTAGTAATTTTTTGGGTTTTTGATATTTTAAGCTTTTAAACTGTGAATCTTCTTTGAATATAAAAAATATTTTATAAATTTAGTTGTTTGAGTCAATAATTCTTTAATGAAAAGTAAGAAGATATTTTTATAATAGTTCGTGTGCATTTGATGCAAAACTTTTTTATACAGCCAACAATCTAGTGAGTTAGAATGGCAGGTAGATAACATGGCTTCGAAGAAAATAATATTAGAAATAAGAAGATCAGACCCAAAGCGAAACAAAAATATGTAAACAAAATAATTAAAATAAGGATATGATTGTTTGAAGGTCAGACCCAAAGCAAAATAATCAAAATATGTAAACAATATATACAGAACGAGGGTATAAATAGAAATGTAAATACTTTCGTTCCTCACCACAGAATATACACAGAATACCCAACTTTGACGTATAAAAAGGGCCCGAATCATATTTTGCATAAACTTTGTATAACGTGCATAAAGATTGTGTGAAGAGATATCTATATAAAAACAAATAGCTTTGCTATCTCTTTTACACAAACTTTATGCACGTTTTCAAAGTTGTCGGGTCTAGGTAGTTTATGTTCCTCAGTTCATAAGTAAATAAGTAAAGTATATACGTTCAACCTATAGCACGTTCACAATAAAAAAAAAGTATAACAGTTAAAACAAAGGTTGTAATATAAATAATTATGATATAAATAACTTTATGTAAATATAAAAAATAAAGATGTTCAAAATTATATCATACTTTGAATTATTGATGTGTTAACATCTATACGCGCGCCTCTAGGGCAGTAAACTATCAGTTTCAATACATACGCAAGTGTTAGGTGTAAGGTATGTAAGAGTAAATCATCGTTTGTTTGTTCGTTGCTTGGCAGTCGGTATTGAAAGTGATTATTGGGCGATTTTCATATAATTTTCCCACGCGATTTTCTCCGGAAATTCATAGCCGATTTTATTAATTTTTGGATTAAAACGCTACTGCGGGTTTCGACGAAGAGTTTAGGCCAAAAATTAAGGCGATCCGATATCGGCGAGCGGATATTTAAGTGTTTTAATTCGGAGTAATATTAAAAAAGTGTTTTATGTTGATCTTCGGTTTTGTCTTATGCACAGCAAAGAGAATAGGGACGTGGTTATACGTACATATATAAAAATGAGATAGCAAGACAGCAACGTATGTAGCTTATGTATGTACAAACATAACAATGTATGTATGTACATTTGTCTGTTGCTTTGTTTTTTGTGGGTTTAATATAAAATAAATAAAAAAAGTTAAATTAAATTCAATAAACTGTTCTTTTTCATTAAATACTTTATATTAACTCTACCTCCGGGTTTGTGGGTCTGTGTTCATAGAAATCGAACAGGTATCGTGTAAAAAAAGGTGTTAACACATCGCCCGTGAGTTCGAACACTCATTGATTTATATATATGAGTATGTAAATGCATGTACAAAACTTATTTTTTAAACTTTATTGATAGAAATATCAAAGTTATAACAATTTAATACTTAACAAAAATGTTTGGTACCATTCATATAATTTGGGTACTTTTTCTACAAACCCATAAATCATGCAAACACACTAAACTATCATCACTAATTCGAAACACATGACACGGTTTCTAGCGTTCTATAAGCACATCAACATTTACATTTACGATACATTTACGATACATTTACATCTACGATTTCTACGGTCGGCTAAATGGGCCTTTAGAAAGTAAATAGAACAATGTAAATAAATAACGTACTAAAATTGAAAAAAAACAACAACAAAGCTGCTAAAAAAACTTTAATCTCTTTAATCTTTAAAGTACAACCTGGCGTGTGGCAACTAATGATAATAAAATCGATTTGGCAGCAGAGCTAAAAATTTAAAAAAAAAGATAAGGTTCATGGGAAATGTAAATATAGAAATTGGAAAGTAGTCTATATTAATAACTTATTTTCCCTTAAGTCTTAAGTAAATCTGCCGAGATATATTATATGATACTGTAATAAGAGCAAACGCTAAATACATCTAAATTAATAATCAGTAAAGCCATTTTTGTCCTCCCTTTTACGCTCACAATATATCCAATTTTGATGAAAAATTACAAATTTTAATTGCAATTTGCTGCAGATGTCCATAAACGTTTCAGTATTATGGGAGGTATAAGCGTATAAAATTGCTACAAATACATACACACGTATTATTCATATAATAAACATATATGTGTGTGTTTATGCTTTGCAGTACAGAGGGAAGTGATAGTTTTGTCATCAAGCTCTAGCGCATAAGTTTAATAATATTTCTTTAATTTAAAACTTCTTAGAGCCTATTTTTTAAGCCAGTTCATTTTTATGCTAAATTTTTTATTAGTATTTTCAATTGCACACGCTTCAAAAAAAATTAATTCATTGAAAATATTATTGGTCATATTGCATAAGAGAAGAAGGCTTGAGATATAGTGGAGAAGGCTTAAAAATTCGCTTAAAAGTACAATTATTTTCGAAAATTATTTGAGAATATTAGAGGTCATAATAAAGAAAAGATGAAAAAAATAGTAAGAACTGTGCAAAACCGAATCACTGCAAAGGACTTCTAGCCATGTTTGTATGAATGCACATCTCTTATTTTTAAGAAAGCTGCAACATTTTTATTATAGCTTCTAAAAAACATGCTACAAAAACTTTCGATAATTTAATATTCCTCCAAAAATGACAAAAATCCTCTCCGATGTTAAGTTTTTGCATACAAGAGGTTATGCGGGTTCGCCAGGGGCACTTTTTCTGTATTTTAACAGCACAGAATTCTCATAATGGCCAATAATCAAAACATTTTCAAAAAATACGACACATCTTTCCCATATATTGCTCAATAGGGATTTTGACATGACATAAAAACATTTTATTGTTCATCAGTATTCCTTGGATGGATCATATTTAGAAACCATTAAAATTCATACATCGTACATGTAAGCAGTAAAAAAGAACGCATCTCAAAAAAAAAATTATAAATAGAAAATGAAGCGATAATTTTTGTTAAATAAAATTTTGATTTTTTTTTACATTAATTTCGTGCAATTTTTTTTTCTAACATTTTATTTTCATAGACGTTAAAAATAATGCCTTTAAATTTCCTTCACGACTTCCCGGAAACGGAAATGTCGTACACATTTATAAAAGAAAAGAATAGGAAAACAAAAGTATTTTTGTTTTCGCATTAATCTGAAAATGTTGCAACCATTTGCTATTGTTGTTATTTGAAGAGCACAATTTATATTTTTGCTTTTCCTTTGTTGCAGGCCGACGTTTCTGCTAAATGGTTGTTGTTTTGTTCTCAAAATCCTATTGTTTGATGTAGTCACTGTTGTTTCATTTCTCAAGTTAAATATGAAAAAGATGTATCCGAAGAATAATAATAAACTTTTGACCAGATGTCACTTTTGCTTCAACAAAATGTCATCGTTTGACAAAATAACATATTAAAAAAAGTAGCACACAATGAAGGTGATATACGACTTACTTTGATAAAAAGTAATTTAAAAATACGAGCATATGGTGCAGTACGTTAAAGCTAAAGTTTGGTAAATATTTAAAGTTGAAAAATTTAAATACGTATATATGTACGTATGCATAAATATATTGGATCCAGTTTTCTAATACTTCAAAATATTCCATTTGGCAAAAAAGATTTTCTTTCTCTTTTATCAAGAAGAATGAGCATAATGGAAATCTACGTTTTGGAACTAAAAAAAAAAATAAAATTATAGTTTTTTCCGTGAATACTATATATGTTATAGCCCACCACAAAGACGAAGAATCTTAAATTTAGTAAAGTTTGGTTATATCGTATACCGTTTAATAAATTACCATGTGTATCGAACGACTCCTTCGGTCTCCTACAGTTTTAAATGAATATTTCATAAAAATTATTAGGGTATGACGAGCCATGATTGAAAAAAACTTTCGTTTATAACGAACTGTTTTTTTATGTTCATGACAAAAGAAAAAAGGAAAGGAGATCGCTAAATGAATCAATTATTTTTTGGACTGTACATCCTGTACAATGAACAAAATTCCCCATTTCATTATAAACGAACTTTGCAAATAAATTTTTTTAAAAAGGAGAAGGGTACCACCCATACGAAGTAATATATGATAATCGTATATCTTGCTGACACTATTAAAATAGTTTGAGCTACACTATAGCTAATGGATAAAGTCTCAAAAAAACCTTTACTTGGTAAGAACAAAGGGTGTGGCACTTCTCTATATAATATATAGCTAATTATAAAAGTGAGAGTCCTAAACTTTTGACATCCTTGAGGGTGATGCCAAGAAATTGGTTCAACCTTCCGTATGAAAGAATATTTTGATCAAAATACAAGTATATCGACAGCCCAAAGTCAATGCACACATTAAATATGTTGTCAAGCTTCATCGTAGACTGGATGAAGCTTAAGCACTAGTCTGAAACTATAAGCCAACCTATGTAATATGCTGGTAAATTTCTTGTATGACAAAAGGTTGCTAATTTAATAGTCATTCCTAAAAAGGGAGAGTTACAACGCCCTTGGAATTATCGCCCAATTGCAATATATTGTCCACTGTCCAAAGTGTTGGAAGCCAGTATGATTTCCGTATACCCAAATAGAACAGAAAATTAAGTCATCCGTACTCAAATCAAGGTAAAGAAGTTGCAAAAGTATTGTAACTTGGATTTTTTCATACCCATAGCAGACAATTTGATTCAAAAATGGATTTAGGGTGGGTTTTAAGCAACAAAAAAAAATTAGTTCAAGAAATGAAGCACTAATTTAAAAGCGGAATAATTTTGGATTGGAAATTTTTGGTTCACAATCCAACCTCACTGGCACCAGACAGTGTTGTTTCTATTAAAAACAAGGAACCTTGTTTAATATTTTTTAAAACTAAAATTTTTATATTCTTTGTATGTAAACTTTTAAAATAATATTTTTTTCAGCGTGTTCATACATAAAATTCTTTACTCTCTCGACCACAAAAAAACATTTGAAATATGGACAGCATGAAGTTATTATACACATAAGATAATTAAAACTTTCTGTGCTTTATTTAAGAACTCCCAAATAGACTTAAACTTTAAGTATATTTTACTAAAATTTTATGCGCGATTTCGAGTTTTTTTCTTCTGTATAATTAATTTCTTTAATATGAAATTTTTAATATATAGTATATTATTGCCTCCAGAGGAGAATAAAATATTACTTTAATTATTTGTTCAACTAAAAAAGCGGATCCCATTAAAATGTGCTTCCAAAGAAGCCATGAAAATGTTAAGGTTATAGTCCGCCGTTGTGTTAAATAAAGTTTTATTTATATTTATTTAAGTGCAATGATATTCTAATATTGTTGCGGGACATTTTTAAGCCCCTTCGCCAACTTTTTTAGTATGTAATGCTTGAGTATCTGGGAATAGATTTTGCGTATAAGATGCACATATGGATTTTTGGAGGCAATGAAAATGTTGTCCTCAATATATGACTATAATTTTTTCATTAAATTATTGCCTTGGGAAAATTTATTTGTCTACTTACAGGGAATCAACAATAGCATACAAAGTAAAATCGATTGTCCCGAATGTAATTTTTTCCACCTAGCAGAGGGAATAAATAATTAAATTTCCATACAGCCATGTGAACATTTAAACCAAAAAAAGCGAATAAGATATAATCAGATTTCGAAAGTACTAAATTATTTGAATATGTATGAGGAAAAAAAAGCAAATTTTTAAAATTATAGGTTTTGTTTTTCATCTTTATATAAATTTAATTTTGGTGCTGTACTTTGGACAATTATAACTAAAATTATTGCTTTGGAATTGTCTTGGCTAATGAGTCTCTGATTTTATATACATATATTATATAGAGAATTAAGGTAATGATATTGAAGAAGCATTTATTTAATCAACTGTAGTTCAGAGCCGTCAAGAGCATATTTTTTAACTGCTGATGGCATTGAAAGTTTGCTTAGATTTATATAAATGAATTTCATAATTTTTATGTAGAAATTGCTAACAATGTTTCACTTTAGTTTAATTATATTTTAGTAAAAAAAGTCTTATATGCATTACACTTCTTTCCCTTAGACGTATGAGTTATAAAGATTAATTTTTTGTTAAAACCTGCACATTCATCAATATTGAACGAGTATGGGGCTAGAAAGTTTATTCGCTTTATTGATTTCATATACTCTTTCCTTTTTCAAGTCAATCTCATCTTTACAATACACAAATGCACAAAACACCAAAGCCCGAAACCGTAAAATATTTGGACTTTTATCCTTTTCCGTAGCACACAAGTACACAATTATATACGCTGACTGCGAAATTACTTAAACTTACTCGTTTAACTGGTTAAAACGTGTGTTGATAGTTTGTAAAGTGTTTTTCAATTTTTATAGATTTTTATTTTCTTTTTTTTTTGTTGTCTTTTACGTAATACTGACACTTTTTCTCTGTTTCGTTGTGCGGTATTGAGTGTAATTTTCGAGAGTATGTATTTTTTTTTTGCATTCTATAAACAATAGAGCTGCAATTAAAAAATTACACTCTTTATTATATTCAATTTCTTTGTTTTTTTAGTAGTAATAGTTAGGTTAACACATACACACACACACAAATTTACAGGAAAGCATGTGTGCGTGCATGTGGCTATTTTTTGCTTGAATATTTTTTCTACTGCTGCCGCGTTAGCAGTGTTCAATTAAAAAGTATTACAATTAACACATGCATACATGTGCAAGTGTTTGAAAAAAATAATAATATAATTACCACTTGTTGTTTTAGCACTTTACTAATGAAGTCTTTTTTCGAAACAATTTTTGGTTTAACTCAGTTTTGATTTATTTTTTTTTTTGCTGACTCACAATGAACATGTAATGGGGCGTTTGCAGTTTCCCTGTACATTATACACATCTAAATAGTAAATTCGAATCATCATCGAATGCAAAGATTCATTGTTTTAACAATAACATTTTTAATCGCTGTAAAACCGCTTTTGCTTTTTGTATTATTTCTGTACCACTCAACAGCAAAAGCAGTTTGTAAGTAATGACTATATTAAAAAGAATAATTATCGTACAGAGCTTAAACCTTGCATATATTTTATATACAATTCTAGTAATTAATGTATAAAACGTGAAGTTATAATTATTTTAATTATTTCTAATATAAACCGCACGTTCTGGTGGTCTTTATTTAAGATACTATGTCCACAGTCTGCAAATATTTACTGGATGGCCTGAGAAATAGAATACAACCTAGGGGCATCACAAAGGATGATGGCCCGAGAAACAGCAGCTTGCCCCTGTCGAGATTATAAAGTTCATCTGTGGAACGAGGGGATTAAAAACTGTGTCTTCAACTAACCACTCCAAAAATTTGCTATACCAACTCAGGCCAATTTTCTTCGATGGGCTTAATTGGGATCAAAGAAGAAGTTTTGAATCATATTAAAAATTATTGAGAAATATCTTATGAATTAGAGATGCCCTAAAATTATGTAAACTTTCCCAATTTTAATATATTTTTAGATGCTGAAAGTACTCAAGGCTAAAGATGTTATTGAGAAAATCAATATAAAAGCTTTAAGATCACTTTTGTTAATAAAAGTGCATCGTACGCTTAATAAAAATGTTCTTTTCATCAACAACTTTTATTTATTATGTTTCTCTAAATATTGTTCAACCGGTATAAACTATATTCAACACATTTAATATATCCTCATGCTAAAAGTTTTTTGCTTTGCAACTCTCATGGGATCGAGTGTAACTACACATATTAATTAAGTAATTATAAGCAGGTCAATCAGTTTCTGTTAATAAAAATAACATCCAATTATTTATTAAAACAAAATACAATTTGCATATTCATACCATATCATATTTAATAGTAAGTACTTATATATTTATTTCGTGTTATAAATCAATTGTTTTTTCGAAAAGCTTGCATGTATTTGTATGCATATAAGTGCATTTTCGTACAGATATAGATGTATAAACACAATTTTAAGCCTATTAATTTTACTGACAGTTTATATTTAAAGACATTATCATTTCAAATTCAGACCAACTTTTTTAATATGTTTATATTAAAATTTTTTTACGTTTTTGCCATACTGTACAATTTATTGAATACGTATAATTTTTTCTTCAACTTTTTCATATTTCCGCTTATTTTTTTTTAGCTGCAACATCAAAGAATATTTATGAAATAAAAATAATACTTGTTTTTCAATCGACACATCACAATAAATAAAGGGATTTAAGGCTCTTACTTGGAGATTGGAAGACATGCACATACAGACTCATAAATAAGGCCATATTTTTAAAAATTTATAATCAGACACAGTCAGTCATTGAATGAAAATGAACGCTAGCTATTGTATAATAAATTTAATATAAATGCAAATTTCAATACAACCACATCATCATAATGAAAGCGTAAAATAAAAACTAAATGTTTTATTATGAAATATGATACAGAGTATTCCAAGTTATTTATTGTTTGTCCTATATACTTTTGAAGGCAGAACAGGCTGATGAAAGGAATGGGATAAAATACGAGTATTTTTTAGCGTTTAGGAATTTATTAGGAGCATTTGCAACGACCAAGATATATCCTCCATTTAATTTTCAAGTTTGTTTCAATGCAAAAAAGATTCGTAAAATAGGTTAGGTTAGGTTAGGTTGATTGGAGGGGTGTGATAGCCCATGTCATACGACATACACTTAAGCCAGTGAAGGGTTGTTGTGCGCTCCCTTTAATTATCAGAAACAAACTGCTAGAGTTCTGCGGCAGGATTCGAACCTGGGACCTTCGCACTACGAGTCTAGTACACTACCTACTAGTCTACCAAGGTCGTAAAATAAGTGACTTTGTACAAATAATTATATATATTTTTATATATACATAAGGAGAATATGAAAAATATAAATATATATGAATATTTACATATTTATTCATTTAGTAATATAATTTTTAATTTCTTCAAATTACAAGCGAAGTGAGAAACTGAATACTATGATCAAAAGCTTAAAATGAAAACAAAAAAAAAAAAAAAAAAACATAATGGAGCACAAAAACATCAAATAGGAGTCTTTGTTATTTTTAATACAAGAGCAGCATGAAAAACTTTTTACATAAATTTAAGTATAAATGTTATTTAAACTTAATTTATTGAAAAAATGAACGGTTGGTTTGGTAAGCATAAATGGATGATGTCTTAAATAAGCAACAAGTTTTTAATATTGAATAAAGTCCCCTACGTACACACAATTATTCAGCATAAACATCTTGCAATCATAAGCATTCAATGGCTAAAAAAAGCACAAAAGGGAAGAAACCGCGGAAGGAACGAAAATTTAATGTGTCGTCATATTGCGCTTACCAACACATACATACCACATAAATAAACTAATGGGAGAAATCATCTTGGTGAAAACAAAAGCCGAACAAATGCCACAAAAAATGTGGTGGTGGGTTAAGCATCTTTTAATGGCCGTAAGATGCCAACACACACTTTTTGGTTTGCGAAAGAGAATTTGAGACAATTCCTTTATTAGAATTAATGGAAAGCTAAGAAAATATATGTGCAACAGTTTATATTTATTTCTCATTTGTGTTTGTTTGTCTTATACCATGTTGCTTGTAGTGGCAACAGTCACAAAATGTTGTTGATTTTTTACATTATTATTTTTGCATTATTGTGTTGTGAGCTGTTTCATTTACTGTCTGAAGTATAAAATCTGTGCTATTATTTATGATCATCGAAACTTTAAAAAAAGGGTCACTAAATTTCCTTTTTTGTAAAAATTTGAATAGAGGATTTAATAAAAGAAGTCGTAAAATTTATTAAATATGATTTGTATTAAAAACTGTAGGCTTTAACTAAAGCTTACTTAAAAATATAAAAAGATATCGCAGCGTTTCAGCATCCTATTTATATGCCCCGGATTTTGCTGCGCCTTTGTGATGCAGAATTGCTTAAATTGGAGCGCCCCATCAAGATACCAATCAATAGCAAATTCTCCTTATTACCTTTACTTTGAAGGAGTTTTCTCAACGAATATAATTGGAAACAGGAAGCAAAGAATGAGGCGTTTCAGTTAAAATTAATATATAAAAAATTTCTCTAAAATGTATGCACGTTTCGATAGGAATAAAATGTGCTGTTTTAGGAGGTGTGCAACGAATACCTCGTATATAAAGTATTTATCAATACAATGCTATAATAATGACTCCATTGTGCTATTGAATATTCTATATGTTGGGTATTACTAAGTTAGATCATAAAATTTTGTGAGCATTACTTTGAAGATAAGGTTTACAATCAGATAAAAACTGCTTGGGTAGAAACCACAAGAAGGTCGCTCTCCTACAAGAACATCATTTATTTTCTTTTATAAATAGAGCACCAATAATCAGAGGAGATATCGAGTTAGTTTCTTTGAGAAAAAAGTGTAATGCACGTGTATGTACCCTACTTATATAAATTATTATTTTATATTATGACGATGATAACATTGAAGCGTAATGGGTGTTGTTAATATATATTATAATTACTTCCGCTGTTATATATTTGGGATCTTAGCTTGGTTGTGTTCCCAATTAAATAAAAAAACAATCGTATACTTATAAAGTTAAAAAAAGAAAGAATTCAATTTATTTGTTAAAACTTTTTTTACTTTTTAAATTAGAATTTAATTCAATACGCGCTTAGCGTGCGTATAGGCAAGAGACAAAATTAGTAGTGCAAAAATGGTGGTGGTTTTTTATTGCTGTCGAATTACTTGGTACTGGGTACCAGAACAGTGATGCCACATATATTTAAATTTTTGAATGAAGAATGCTTTTTTGTATTTAACGTATGATTGATTTTCTTCATAAGTATTACTCATACGTCCACTATCATTGAACGAAGAAATGCGTTGTAAAAAATATTTTCAAAAACAGTGTAAAGACAGTATTTGTAACTTACTTTTTTATACTGCAGTATTTATTATTACCGAAGTGCAATTGTCAATGAAGTGCAAATGTCTACAAAAAACTTAGGAAGATAATAGAAGGGACATGTAAACATATATGTATCTGCTTCGACAAGCTTGTTATAATTTGTTTTTATTTGATATTGATCACGAAATTATAAATAGTGTTGTAGTGGTATTGCGTTTTAACTTTCAAAGTTATCATAAAAATTGCAATATTGGGAAAATATTTAATAGTGTTTCATATATTTCCATGAATTTTTTATTAAAAATTTTTTGTGGACTAAAGTTTTTTTTGATGAATTTTTTATATGGCTTTTATACTTCAAAAATAATATTTTTAATAAGACCATAGGCATGTTTTTATATCAGCAATAGCTGTTTGTATTACGTACGTAATCATATTCATCGGCTAGGAACGCCAAAGAAAAATCAGGATAGATACGAATTGAGAAGCATTTTAAACTTTCCATATTTTTTATCCTTATTTTTTTTTTAAATAAGAAATATTTTATAAGGGATCTTAATTGCAACTCATAAAATTTAAAACTGGTACAGATATAAAAGAAGAAAACAATTTAAGAATAAATAAATCATCATAAAGTTAAACTTAAATATACCACAAAAAGTATTTAAATATTACCTTGCATAACTTTTTGTTTAAATATTTAAAAGAATTCATAATTTATTTCATAAAATTATTTGTAAGGCTTTTCTGAAAGTTTACCTTTGTTTTTAAGTTTTGTTTCAAGGTATCCGTTATATGAGAAGTTTTTTTATTGCTTATATTAGAAGTTTTTAATAAATTAACTTCTAAAATCTTTAAATATTTAAACCATCATGCGAATGAATGAGCAGATTTTTCACAAAATGCCGCAACAGAGAAAATAGATGCTTATCATCCGTCGTCTCTTCTAAATTAAAAAAAACTAAATTTAATGTTTTCTTTAGATAAAATATGAAAAGTTGATATTATTTAAAGTCTCCATTTCAAATATGATAACCTTCATGTTCAAATCTAAAGTTTTCTTTAGGTGAAAGGTCTGGAAAGTGGTTTTTTTAAAAGTCACCGTTTTTAGTATAACTCAATTAAGTTTATGGGACACAAATCTAAATGAAAAATTAAAGCGTCTGTTGCTTAAGTTCTTGCAACAATGATGTATCATATATGTACTTGGAAAGAATTTATTTAATGACTTTTTGCAGAACTTATACTAGAACATAAGATTAGATTGGCATTCTAATCAATGTTTATGTAAATATTAAAAAGGGGGCTTTGTATAATTTTTGTAATATGCAATGGAACGTATTTATTTTTAAGTCCTTGATGCAGGCTTATTCAATGATCCTTGATGAAATTCGATTTGGTTTTTCTAAAAAAAATATTGTTTTGTATAATACAGATTTTTATATAAAACAATTACTTTTGGACCTTAGGACTGCATTTTCTTATAAAGATAGTTAAAAAAGGTGATCATTTAATAATATATAAGTAAATATTTATATGTGCATTTCTTAAATATTTATATACGAGTATGAATACCATTAAGATTGTTAAATTTTTTATTAGTGTTAATATTTAATGTTTCTAATAAATTAATTAACTATTTTGTTCCTCTGATTTAGAACTTAAAAAATTTAAGAATAAATACTTGATAAAACCCAAAAATATCTCTGAGTGAAAAGGAAAAAAATAATTTTTCGTTTATTTATTTTTTTATATTTGGTCAGTATTACTTAATGCCATAGCTTTGTGGATTTATTTAATAAAAATTAAGTAAATTTCTTCACATTCCATTCAACAACATGAATTTGGAGCTTTTTTCTCACTTTAGCATATTCAAGCGCTAGAAGAGCTACAAGCTTGACTTGAGACTTAAGGGCTATATTCGTAGGATTCCTGTTGTTGTTTAAGTTAAACTTTTGCTTCACTCTTTTAACAATTTATTTGTTCACAACTATATTTTGAAGTCGTTGCTGGCAGTAAATTCGACAGAACTCTTGCGTGCTGAGCATGTCAAGCTATAAGTTATAAGAGTAAGGAAACAGGAAACAGTTTCACATACAATTTAAATAATTTGAATTACGTCGGGAATATTTTATTTGAACTGTATTGTTAAATGTATCACCACATTTTATTTTTTTTAGGCTCGAGCTCAAATTTCATCAGACTCCATTACAGAATGATTTAAATTTTTTATGTTTATATTTTTTTTTATTGAAATAGACAGGAAAAGTACATTTAAGAAATATGATTTCAGTGTTCTTAATTCAAATACAGTGTATGATTTTAAAATTTTTTTTTATCACACAAGCATATGATAAGTTCTGCCTTATCAGTTCTGCTTTTGAAGTAGCAGCAGTTTTCTACGCAATCAAAGAGCTTGTTCAGAATATGGAAATCAATGCTATTTGATGAGATATATGTTTCTTTCACTCCACGAGGGAGCACAAGATGTACTGTATAGAAGTTGTATATGCATAAAATGTCAGTTACCTAGACAAGTTGCAGCAGGTTATGCTATACATACATATATATATATATATATATATATATATATATATATATATATATATATATATATATATATATATATATATATAATCACAGCTTATTTCATCTAATTCTTCATAGGGCTTCTAGATTCTCTTCTGTTGATTGACCATGTTTTGATTCTGCAGCTTGTGAAAATTAATCTTATTAAGCCTTTGAGCACTTGTTTAGTTTGAAGAGTACAATGAATGTGTCGGGCATTCTCTTAAGCATAGATTTGTCCATTTTAGTGCCTTAAATTTTCAAATGCATATTTAATTAACCGATTTCTTGACAACCGATTTATATTCTGAAATTTTTATAATTTTGTATATGAATCTATAAAAAAATTATTTATCGCTCTATTTTAAGAAACCAACTCTGTGCTCTTTCCAAATAAATTTGCTAAAACCACTGAGCTTCACTTTCCTCTTCGATAGAGCAAAACATGCTAAACCTTTTTTAGGAAATAAAATGTCATTAGGTGTGAATCAAGGCATGATAAATAAATTGGTTTAAATTTGATATTTTAGTTTAGATCAACGTTAGTTTTAAAAAAATCTTAATTCTTATTTCTCGCATTAATTCTTTATATTACGAAAGCGACTTATGTTTTTAATGGTCTCCATTATATCAACAGCGTTTTGGATTTGCAAAGTTTAGTTGAACTCAGCATATTAAAATCAACTTAACAAATAAAAAAACCACACAGGCTGCAAATTATTTATACCTAAATATTAAGCAATACATAAGAAAAACGGGAGGCAAATAAATATATATAGAAATTTCATATGAAATGAATTTATTTTTATTGACAAAATAAGTTGGGAATCACGGAATCATTATGTTTCTTGCGCATTTTTACATATAATTAGATTGAATGTTCTTAAATTTGAAAAACAGTAGTTTTATTCTCCTGGTGTTAATATTAGAAATATTTGAAATATTATTAGCTTGAACTGAAAAATTCAAATCTCTATTTTAAACAATAATAATATAAATAACGAAATTTAGCTTCAATTTTTTTCAGTCTTTATATCATTTAAATTATTTTTATCAATTTTTTATTGTTATTTGTTCGAAATATTATGTCGAGTATATGTCGTTGTTGAAAAACATTAGCAAAGTTTCATAAGTCCTAGAAAAATTTTTAGACAATACCATAAATATCTTCTCAGGTTAATGTTTTATTATATATAATATTTAAAGCATTTTATTATATATAATATTCAGAGCTTTTTAGTCATTTTACTCAATATTTTCAATTTATTAGAGATAGAAATTGGCAAATGTATATGTCCTTTTAGCAGATTTCCAAGATATCTATATAATATAACTTTTTGCCGTCCTAGATGTTGTAATCGAAAGTGCTAAGCCATGAAGGCGTAAATAAAAGTTGAATTAATGTCGGTGTAAAATAAACCATATCTACCTATTTTTACACTCCAGGTTTTGATACTAAAAGTATTATAGCCCACCTTTGAAAATGAGTTTACACATTTTCAGAGATTCTTTTATATGTTGGCTGTTATCCAGCTTGTATTATGAAAGTTCATATACGCTGTAAAAAACCTATTTACTCATTGCTTTCTCGCTTATCTCTAGCAAGCAATAATGCCAGTTATAACGACATCACACACCCAAAAAATAAACAAACAAAAAAAAAACATTAGAAAATAGCAAAATATTAAATGTAACCATCTATTATTTTGGCTGTGTTACAGTTTGCCTTGTAGTTACACTGGTTACCAGTTGGCTGATTGTCGCAGATGTGTTAAGAGCAGCACTAACATCATGATATCAATGGATGGAGGCAATGCGGGTAATGTTAACACATACAATATTTCGTATTTTATACAACTCATACTTTGAACTCTTGCCTCCCCACTAATGATTTATGAATTCTACAGACGCGATAATATAATGCTTGCCACAATTTGTAACATTTTTGCTTGGCTTAGAAAAATTCTTAAATACATAGATGTTAGTATGTATGTTATTTTTTTAAATATAACTTTATTGGCAATTAAATCAGCCTACACAAAGTTTTACTTGTATACTTTTTCTCCGCTTAAAAAGTGAAACAGTTCACTAAACAACCTTTAAATGAAGAAAATTTGGCATTAGTCACTGCAGTTTTTTCCTTTCGTATAATGAATGTAACTCTTTAAATAAGCACAATTTTAACAAAGAATTTAAGCTACCAATTTTTTGCTAATATTGGTTAAAAATTTCTTTAACTTTATTGTTATATTGATGAGCCCGCGCTGTAGAATATTCAGTGGGATCTCTCAAAGAGTTTTTATGCTACTGACTGGTACTGCAAGAAGCTAAAAGTATACATCAATGGGTAATCCTGGGATAAATGCAATTACCAGGATGTTGCTTTGTATATAAGGACTATTTTATCCTGTTATATTTTGTTTTATTAATTGCAGTTACTTTGGTATTTTTGCATTCTGATATTGATTATTGTCACGGTACTGCTTCCAGCAGTGTTTGAGCAGTGTTTGCTGTTGTTTATAAAAGTTGCAGGCAGAGCTTAGTTTGTTGACCAAAGTTGTAAGCCATTTCGACCATATTGTTTTATTTTTTCGTTCAACTTTTGATATATAAGTACTGTTTCCGAGAAATCGGTGTATACTTCATAATGATATGAAAAATGCTTTACTTACAATTTAACGACCGATCTTCAAATCCATCTTTAATATGAGTACATTATAAAAATGAACTCAATTTATATACTCATATATCGTATGTTGACCATCAAAACATCTCAAGTTGAAACCACTAAATCTTACGAAGGAAAAGTTTTTATTAGTTGAATTTGTACTGCCACTACAAACAGTTATAAATTTTTTAGATTTAGTTTAAATAACAATATGTTATCGATTGCGTTGAAAGACCTAAAGTAGTCTTAAATAGTGCCTGCAAGAACACGATATATATGAACTGTTTTTATAAAAAAATTATATGTAACAGCGCATAGAGAAAGGGACCTAAGGGAAAAAAAATCAATTTTCACTTTTTTTGATGTGGGCAACGTCTGAGCATCGAATGAGACCGATCCCATGCCCCAGAAGTGTTCCCTTCCAGAGATGTGCGCGTTTTATGAAAGTGATGGTACACCAAAGATACACACATTTAAATCTTTAAAATGGCTCTCCTGAACAAAACCGGTTTTTACCCTTAGATCCCTTTCTATTTTGCGCGTCACACAATATAATATAATAGTAAAACTTCTAAATGCGTATACGTAATAAATAAATTCTGTATATAAAGTATACGTAATACATATGACGTATACGTATACATATGAAGAGAAATTGCACCTGTCCTGGAGCCATTTTATTATTGTCGGGCGTACTAAAAAGAGTTTACCTTAAGTTTAATATTCAAACTAGTTGGCAAACATTTTAATGAATTTTATTGGTCATGCAGTCATATTCACCAACAATGGTGAACAAAAATAATTACAATTTCATCCCTTGTGTGTTTCATCCCTTCTTGTGTTTGGCATTTCTTATGAAATTTATTGTGTAGTTTGATTGAGTAAAAATTAAAACCTCAGTGATATGTTTTATTATTTAGAAATAAATACACTCCTACTAATAGCAAAGCCTTTTAGTTTTACAATTCATCATAAGTTCCCGTGTACTTCACTAATATATATAATTGAGGAAGAAAAATATTTCTTGATTATATAAACATAAAGACGGTTTAAAGTATTTGTGTATTTATTACAGATTTGCATAACTAAATTAAGAGTTTTGAATGCAATTTTACTAAAAAGGCTTTATAAAGCTGTTGTAAGTTTTTTTAAATTCGAGAATAGAATTATGCTTTTCAAGAATAATATCAAAGAGAAAGTTTCCTTTTAATTATTCTTCAAAATGTATCATTACCTTTTCATTAGCGTTATATTTAAGGACATATTGAAAATCTGTTTAAAAATTTCTAGTTTACAAGTGATTCGGTTGCACGTGTATCATAATAAAGCATAAATAATAGATCGGTTTTAAAAAATTTATTTTTATATTAAAGGGAATGCTCCAAATAATGTCCAATTGTGACCAGCATGTGGAAGAAGGAATAAGAGGGTACCTCTAGTCTTGTTACCTATACTACTAAAAGTGTTAGAAATATATGTTGAGACTCAATTCAAAAATGATTTCCGAAAGGATTAAATATTAATATTAAATTTCACCAGTGGCATTGATTAATTTGGCTTTGAGGGTAACTGCAGTTTGTGGCTTATTTGTACAAGTCAGATACGTAAGAAAACCCTCAAATAAAGTCTAATGGGTTCAAATTTTTTGATCTCGCTGATTAGTTTACATCGCTTTTAAGTGAGATGCCAATGCTTCCATATCGGTCGGGTAGAATGTTCCAGAATCCTCCTGTTCAAGTTACATGCTGTTGGTGTTTATATTATCTAATTCCAGCCAAAAGGAGTTGGTTATCTTTAAAATATAGCGGTTACCGTTGACTATGATGGCCTGGCCAACGTAGTTCAAAAGGAAACAGGGAACCTTGATGCCGTCTGCCCGATATCTATATTTTTTTGCGATACATTTGACTTTTTTAGATGTCATGTGGGCTATTATTTCCCAAATTCAACATTCTTTTCTGTTCTGCCCACGCGAAAGGAATGTTTCTGAAGGAGCACCCATTTTGATAAAATATGCATCGTTAAACACTTTACGCATTTGGGCAAAAAAAGATTGAATAAATTAAGGCCAATTTGACAGATGTAGCATCATAAATAGGGCCACTATAAGTTGTGATATACTTTCAGTTTTCAGTTTCAGTAGTTCCTTGAACTATAGTGGTTATATTTAAAATAATTAGTCTGGCTCGATTCAAAAAATAAGGAAACGCCAATTGCACTAATAGAACAAAACAAATGTTTTAACAAGTAGTGTAAAAAAAGGCGACACATGAATGCAGATGATGACGGTGTAGCGTATAACTTTTTCCTACAAATATTCTTTACCATTATTTTGGTTTATATACATATTCTAATCGATCCTATAAGGAGCATAGGGCGCCATTATTGTGGATTATGAAGTAAGAAATCATGAGGCAATACTCAATTGTCCAGTACGAAGTCGCGTAATAAGGAAATGAAATTACAAAATGAAGTATTAGTTAATGCATTAAACTTCTTTTATATTAAATAAGATTTAAATTGGATTCTTACAACAGTCCGTCAATTTCACTTTGCTCTAAACTTTGAAGTTGATGGGTACTCGTACTTTCAAATTCAATTAAAATATAAAAAATAAAACTTCTTGGGAGATTCGCTCCTTTACTTAGCAGAAATAATGGGCAGCAAAGGACAGCGGTACATATTTGGAGATTGAAAAGAAAACAAAGAAATTAGAGAAAAATTAAATTTTTCGTATTAAGCAAAATGTATTAAAGTTGGAAAAGTTTTCTTATTCAGGAAATTGTGTTAGAATTTCTTAAATATTTACGTGCCGACTGTAACTTAGTTTAATGAAAGATACACTTTAGGTTCTTAAAATAAATAAAATAATTGAATTCGATAACTTATTAAATGTAGAGGAGAAAACGGAATAGAAAAACTACCCTTATTTAAATAACGTAAGCAGCCAAGTTAAGAAATTGTGCGCACAAAATTTGATAATTTTAAGAAACGCTTTAGAGGCAATATTATTATTCTACAAAAAAATCTCTTCTGCCACTTATGTATAGATCACACATCGCATACATTTTTAGGTATCTTGAAGTTTATGTAAAACCTGGCCCATCGTATAGAGAAGTCAGGAGTCACAGTAGGGGATTTAGTTCAGCTGATCCACTGTTTCATCTTATATGTAGTATAAATTTCTCACAGAAGACTTTTGTATAACTTTTAATGTGATAAAATTTACATCCATTGTCTTCCATCACTGTCCCTTTATCGTTGTCATTTATTTCTTTTTTATGCGTCATTACGGGCGGCTGCTTAATGGGTGTAGGTCCGATATATATAGTTTGTTCTATTTGGCATCACGAGGTCTGTTTTCATACCAAAAATTTAAGTTACTGGCATTGTGAAGTTGGTTTCTTAGATCAAGAATATATTTTGTATTGCTTTAAGTCATTTTCTTCTAGTAGAGTTTATGTGATTTTTATTTCAATTTTATTTTGTGTCAGAAAATATAAATGTTGATTTGTGTTATTGAATTTGATGACAGGTAATATATTACATATTTTACGAAAATATAAACTCAATTCAAAAACTTTTTGAAAGTTGTTGGCACAACAAATAAAATTAATGTCTTATTTTGAGCATTCACTTTAAGCGGATTCTCTTGTTTTGTTGGAGGTGGTTTTTGAATTATTTGCGCAAACCCCGTTGTACTAAAGTTTTTAAATTTAATCAGCTGTTAATGATTTTTTTTAATTGATGTCTATTAACTAAATCGAAAGTTATATGAAGTTTATTGGAAAAATTATTTTGTTGCAAAGGATATGCAATTTTTCATAATAATTTCTACCTAGAATTCACCCACTACGAGGGTTTGCAGAAATAATATAAAATTTGCAAATTAAAAATTTTTAGTAATCAAAAGAGAGAACATTTGATTATTCATATTTAACCTGCACTGTAAAATGAAGTTTGTAATACTTCTATCAGCTAAATTGTTATTGAATGTTTGTATAAAAAATTGTGTTCTAATTTCATGTTAAAAAAAGTATGTGCGATAAAATAAAACACAAATCTATATCGTCAGTAATTATTGAAATACTTCGATACATGTAACCAAACTTCATAAAAAATATGCTGATGCTATTTTTCGAATGCTCCTATCTATCTTTAATGAACCATTAAATTGCTCCACATGCTGATTTTTTTAAAATCAATTTCGTATACTGCGAACTATTGTCCATTTTTTGTTTGTTTATTTCAATAGTAAATAAACTGTTTCTTTTACGAAATTTATTTAACAAATGCCATTGAAAGGAAAAGAGGATAAAAAGTTCCAGCACTTATTTTACGCTCTTTTGTCCGTTGTTGGTCATGTTCATTGCACTTCGTGAATTACACAAATTTTGTATTTTTTTTTTTTTTTGGAGGAAGTTTTCAAGCAAAAGTAATTGAAATGAAATTACTGGTTCTCCCTTCCAGTGATTTTTCTTTTGTAGAACAAAGCTGAAATATTTCTTCATTGAGTGCGAGTTTTTTTATACAAAAGTATTTAATGTATTTTATAAAAAATTTCAGTTAAAGCGTAGTGGCACTATTAAGATATAAAAGGGTTTTCGCCAATTAATGTTTGGCTTACGAGACTTACGCCAACTCCAGTTATTAAGGGATAAAAAGTTGTGTGACTCTGTACAGACGGTTTTTAAAGTTAGTTCGAATAAAGAAATTTTTGACATCGGATGATCATTTACGTCTGTTTTTAAAACATTAAATTTTATAATAGTCAGCAAAACTTTAGAAATTTTCGATACTATTACCGAAATTAATGAAAAGTGCATTTAAAATATATTGGGTCTTTTTAGATAATGCGAATTGACCTGCACTCTATAGAGAAAACTTTTAATGAAAATATGTAATTACAATTGCTAAACTTAATTGATTCATGTTTAATTTATTTTTATTGTATTATTTTCTTTCTAACTTGATAACGAGCTTAGAAGTTAAATGCATTAAGTATTTCTAATGTATGTTAGTAAATATATTAGTAGATAAACTTTTAATGTTTTCTTGTTTCTATTAAAATATACAAACAAAAACATAAAAATAGTAAAAATTATCAAATTTGTATTGAACCCTTTTTGACTATAGGCGTTTTAGGATTTTTCATTTTTCTGCATTTTAATGGTCCAAGCAACACTTGTCAACAACAATTGAATTAACATCAACTCCGTCAATTGCACCATGTACCATGAATAAGACATACGTACATTTGTTTTCAAATATTTATGTAAGTATATACAACATATAAACTTAAAAAAGGCAACGAACACATGGGTGTGAGCATCGATTTTGTATGTGTGTACACGTACATATAGTACATATGCAAATTTCGAAAACTTTACTTTTTGCTTATTTTACTTTCTTTTTTTGGAACGTACAGTAGAGGGGACGAACTTAGCACAAGATTGTGTTTTTTACAAGGATTATGTGCATACAAACTATGGAATTGGGTTATTAAAAAGTTTCCGTAGCAACTTTATGCTTCATAATATTTTGAATCCGGAGCCATGTTTAATTTTTTTAAGAAAACTAGGCTAGATTATGTTAGGTTGATTGAAGGGGTGTGATAGCCCATGTCATACGACGTACACTTAAGCCAATGAAGGCTTGTTGTGCGCTCCCTTTTAATTATCAGACACAAACTGCCAGCGTTCTGCGGCAGGATTCGAACCTGGGACCTTCGCACTACGAGTCTAGTACACTACCTATTAGCCTACGAAGGTCAGTCTAAGAAAACTAATTCAGGTCAACAAACTAAAAAAAATTTGCCAACAAGTCTTATTGCAATTCTTTCAGAAGTTTGCATGTACTATATATAAGTTTCTTGCAATGATCTAATGTCCACCGAACGGATGTGTCTGAGATAAACGTCGTTACCTGTATATGGGCTCAGCTCTAAAGTGCTTTGAACAATAGGTATAATCAATAGATCGGGAGAAACATATTTTTGTAGTGATGGAAGTTGAAAACACAGAAAGTGGCGTTAACAGCAACTACTTCAAGTTTTATGGTATCAGTTCAGTTCTTATAGTAACAGATAAGTCTACAATAATCAGGAAGTAAAAGCTCCTCTTATGGTATAGTTTTCATACAGGGGAGGCTAAAAGACTATTGCTAACTGGATTTTAAAAAAGCCTAACCTGCCTATGAAATCAATGAGAGGAAGTGGATGTTGCCACTCAGTATAACAAGAAACAAAATTTTTTGGTAAAGAAATAAATTTTAAATTCATTTATATGCACTCGATCTTGTAGAATGGAAGTTTTATCTAATTGCAGTGATATCTATTCCCTTAAGAATAAATTAGAAATATTTAATCAAGCAATTCGTATCTGTTTGTGAAATCTATTTGAGCTGAACCACGTACTATGTAAACGACAATCAATTTTTTGTAAGTAAAAACATCGATTAATTGTAGAAACACATATTTTTGAATGAAGTTTCAAGTTTAAAAGACAATTCATAGTCAGAAATGCATTGCATGTTAATTTTGAACTAAATTTTAGAGACAAAACACGCTGCTAAGCCTTCAGGCTTGTAAGTTTTTGAAAAAGAACCTGGAAGTAATCGAGCAAACTGACAAATATCTTAGTGCTTTATAGACTGCAACTATCAAGAATCGCTATATGACATCCCTCGCACTTTTTTCGTTCACTCATTTACCACAGCGTAAATTTTTAAACAAAAGATTCATTGTAGGAGAACATTTTTTTAAATTTTAATTACAAGAACTTTCGCGTATTTTGCAATAGGTAGTGATCTCCTCTACAACACAACTTTCACCACTTTTTTCCCCTCAGGTTTTGCACAAAGGAATCATTTAGCTTTCGTCATTTTTCTCTTTTTATCAGAAGCATGTCGACACAAGCCAACTTTATTTCTATAGGAGCATACAATTTGCCTTAAATTAAGTTTCTTATACACAAAAATATCAAGATATGAGATTGAAAAATTACGTGTACCATTATTTAGCAAAAACATGCCACAAAGCGATTAGGAAAATTATACAGGGTTATCTATTTGTCGGTTTCAAAAGTAAAGTTAATTTTTTATCTCGTTATATTGCTTGGACTCTATGAAGCACGTGTGAGTCCTTTTAAGGTAGTTTTCGTCCACTTTTTGACATAGTTCGGGCGGAGTCCCATCGATAACTTGACAAATGTTGGTTTTCAAACATTCCAACGGTAGGTGATCATCCACGTAGATGCAGTTTTTGACATATCCCCACAAAAAAGTCGAACGGCATCAAAATGCATAATTCTGGTAACCAATTAACGTGGAATTATGTGTTCAAGAAACTTCTCATGAACTAAAGCAAAAATCGGTTGTGTTTTGTGGCTTGTGATACCGTCTTGTTAATATCACATATTGCTCACCTTATAATCTTGCAGGCCAAAAAATTCGGTTATCATACGGCCATAGCGTTCTGAATTGACGGTAACGGCCCTTTCAGCGGAGTTTTCGAGCAAATACGCACTAAACAGTCACTTTTTCTAGATGCAATGGCTTTTTTACAGTCACTTCTGCAACAATTTTGCTTCTTGAAGTAACCATCTAGTGAGAAATGAACTTCATCGCTGAATAAAATTTTGTTTGAAAAATCAACATTGAAAACCTGTTGCTCTAGTATCCAATCAGCGTATCTACGCCGTTGTGAATAGTCAGCCGCCCTCAATTGATGAGTGATTTGGATTTCATATCATATAATCGGAGGTGCAAATCTAAATGTTAAATATGACATAATGAGCCGCAATATAGGCCCAATTACAGAGAATACCGTGGAATGGACTAATTCGAATTATCCGGCAGTGCGTTCACTGCAATGATGCACAGACCTGGCCACATCTGTAACGCTTCCAGTCTTCTTAAATTTCATTATAATCTTGCCAATTTCTTGCACACCGTACTGCTCGACATGTGACCACATTTGAACCACTAATTTGTAGTAAATTTTAACTATTTTTAACCGTTTTTTCGGTTGCCAACTGATCCATATTTGTAAATGACAAATTTCTATTAAACAAAAACCAATATTACTGACAGATATTTAACAACTGACTGTTTTGTTAGACCGGCGCTTTGAAACCACTAAATGAATAGTCCGATATATATCTCCATACTCCGTGGAGCACGACAAGCACTAACTGCTTTATGAGAGCTTTTGTATATTTTTCGTATAGAAAATAAGCACGAATTATTTACCTTATTTTAATGAAACTTTTTGAATACAAAATATGTTTTTCTGATGAACATACATTCATTGTTATGTGACTAAACATATATTGCTATATATTTCCCCAAAATTGTTTAGATATTTTTTTGATAGTAACATTTTTTGTGGCACATAAATCAATTGTATGGACTTTTTTGTTTTTATATTTCCTCTCGCCATCACAATTCACATTCCTGTTTTATTTACATATAAATTTATTTTTTCAATTTCTATACAAAATATCAAATGACATGAATTTTAGCTTAGCTAAGCATTCAATTTTTTATAAGAGCGCTTTATTAAAGAAAAATGTGTATTTAGTTCAACATGTTATTTGGCAATATTTCTTATATTAAAGAAAAGGGAGATTTGTTCTATAGACCTTAAAATCTCTCGAGAGAACTCGAGTGGCCACCAAGTGAAGATTTTTTTAACGCCCTTTTGCAGAAAACTAAAACAGATTTACAAATCATTGTTAAGTAATAACGTATTAAACAAATTGTTTTATGAAAATTTCGCAGCAAGTACAAGACCATTTTATATAAGAAGCATAGGTCCTCGTAATGGCGGACAATAATTCGGACACTACAACTTGTGTTGGTGCCCGATTTATTACCTGCCTGTGGGAAGCATAGCTGAATGCTACCGAACGCGACACAGGTTGTGGATATTGGTACGTCGGTATATATACGGAGGCTGTTTATGCAGTCGCGGACAATCAGCAGTTTCGACAGTAAAGTCTCAGATCGATATCGATCTTCACTTAAATTCTGAGTGTCTTTGATACTCTAAATGACATGACGAATCCTTGTTCTCCGTAGCAGAATGTTCGGCTTAGCTGGAAGCCTTAGCATGAGACTAGCCTACTTTAGCCCAATGAAACAATTTTTATAAATAGAAAAGCAAGTGTATAAAATTAACAATATTCTTCTGATTCGAATAATGATAGAAAGAATAAATAGAAATTATTAACATAATTTTCTGTATTTATATCTTTTCCTTAACATTTCTTTTGAGTTTCATTGCGTATTTAATTCAATCACATTATTCACTCATACTTTTTTTATGTGAAAACAAATTACAGCTTAAATTAAGCTTTAATTTAAGATGCAACATGAATCCTTGTGTTTTTTTTAACGGATATTAAAAAATTATTTGATTTCGAACTTTAAGCTTAAGAATGTTATGCCGATTTTGAAATTTTCTGGTAACAGTTGGTTCTGAATGAAATCTATGGTTTCAAATCAGTTTATGGTTTTCATGAATACCTCCCAAAGTGCTTGCTAACTAATGTAAAACTTAGTCCAAAATAAAACACAAGTTTGCATGCGACCATCAATATATGAAATAACACATAAAGTTAGTGCTTATTATTTTTTAAGCAGCTACGCCTAAATAATTCTAATAAAACGGACTATTTTGAAAGAAATTACAAATCAATTTCTTTTCCATTAATTTTTTATATTTATAACTATTCAAATGCCATATTTCCTAATTGCTTTTTGTATGTATAATAAATTTTTTTTTACCAAATAATTAATTCTATATAATAAAGTTTCTATTCTAATAGTATGAGTGGCAGATTTGATATCATTTTAAATAATATGTGGGACCAATATGACGTACACTTGAAATATATCGGCGGCGCGAAGGTTATCGTTAATCGGTTCAGAGTTTTATTCACTATATTAGGAAATGAGACTATATTTTTTTTTGTAAAGAAAATCAATTTATTATGGATTCTCTTGAAAGATGTCAGTTTTTTTTTGTATTCGAACGTTTAGGACCAAAACGTAAATCTTATTGACTTTTTATCTTTTATCATTTATCAGTATACGAGCAGTCTTAAATTTATTTTCAAATTGTAGAATGTTCCAAGTGGAATGTTTGCCGTAGACTTTTAACTTTGCCACTGATTCTCCAGAGTTTTGAACTTTCGAAGGGTTAAAATGGTTGCAACAATTCCTAAAATTTTATATTATTTTTATTCGATTTAAGATAAAATAATTTTTTTCTAATTCATCTGACTTAAAAAAAACGGTTTTGAATTGAATTTCTGGCAGCAATTTATAGTGAGCAAATTCCAAATGTTGCAAACTATACATCGAAAAAGTTCAATATTTTTGTCATTTAGGAAAAAGGCACAATAGCATGACTATAAACTCATGGCTTTTTCCGTTTTTGAAAATTAAATATCTTATAACGTAGTAATATTCAAATTTATGTATTTGAGAAATTCATAAAAATTACATCTCTAGTTCACAAATGCTATTTATTTCATTAAAATTACAATAACGTTAGAGAAGGGAATATTAAAACAACTTAAGACGAAAATATCAAATTATTAGTTTCATATCGAATTCGTCATCGCCTACTCTAAAAATCTGAGTTGTTTTATCACAACCATGTCCAATAACCACAACAACTATTCAATACTTTGAAATACATTTAACAACAAATATATGCAATTTACGTACAAACACATGTATAATACATTTTTTTTAATGTATTTAACTGACAAAAATACAAAGAATAAAAAATAACATTCAAAATAGATTTCCTAAATAAAAAGTCGAACACACTTTAGGGCGTTCAAAAAAATAAACAGTGTTGAAATACAAAAATGTTGGATGAAATACAAAAAAGACAAAAATATCCAAACTCAAGGGTGATTTGCATAAATTGATATTATATGTAAATTTTCTACGAAATTATTAGTTGAAAAAATGCACAGTTAAATTTAGAAGTCTGTAATAATATTCTATTCCAAATAGTTAAAATTCAGAGAATATTTGCAAATTATACTCAAATGTTTTGGTAAAAACATAAATTTGTTATTTAATTATTAGCACTGTTACATATTTCATTATGTTCAAAAAATTATTATTGCTTTTTTTTATTCATAATGATGACTTTGAAACAAAATGGGAAATTTGTACAGCTCTTGTAACAAAAAATATATTGCATAATTCGTAATATTTGCTAGATTCTGTATTACATAACAATAGTACCCTTTTAATAATGCCGTAGCATCTTAGCAATTGTAAACTTATTTCGGAAGTTTGTCTATTAAAGACAATACAGGTCTTGTAAACTTAATTTAGCGTTTCGCATCAGTTTTCTAATTTTAAAATTGAAGAGCGATTATAATACGTCATGAGAGCCTCATAAAGCTCTGTCTGGGGATGCTAAGCACCCCTTACAAATAATTTAGCAATTTGAGAATTTTCTTCTTTTTGTGGAATTTCTAATAATTGACTTAATTTCCTTCTTCGTTTAAAGGTTATAGCCTCCCTACAAAAATTCTCGAGAGTATTAGACCCCTTAATAATTTACAAGCAACTTCCATACAAAAATTCTTTCTTAATATGCTTACAGATCAATATCTTTGCATGTGAAGTAAAAATTCCTGACGTACAATTCTAGAATATTTAATGACCTTTAGCAGTATTTATATATATATATATATATATATATATATATATATATATATATATATATATATATATATATATATATATATATATATATATATATATATATATATATACATATATATATATATATATATATATATATATATATATATATATATATATATATATATATATATATATATGATAGAAACCTATAAAGATGGTCGGAATAAATGATCATCTGATGATGTCCATCGCAATGCTAAAGTTGCGAATATAAAAAGACGTGAACAAGTCTGATCACATCTGGGAAATACATGGTTACGACTTTGTAAGAGCTGTTCTCCAGCGTGGAGAACGTGGAGCTATTTAAGACACGTAGCAAATTAATTTAAAAAAAATTTAAATATACTCTATATCTAATTTTACATAATATAATTTTACAAAATTAATTAGTCTAAATGGAGTTTTTTTCACAGAATTTTTTTAATTCCGATTAATAAGTTTTCCAAATTATTTTTATTTTTTTTGTTCCAGAAAACGCAAAGTATATATAGTTCCGATTCTATTGAGTAGATTTAGATTTACAGTAGTTGCTACCAACACACTTGTGACAAAATAAATTGATCACTAAAGATTATATAATAGTAAAAATAGTTCGATTGAAAGGTCATTTAGACGGCACTTCTATTGGAAAACTATTAGAAAACATTGATGGTATTAAGAGCAGCCAGCAGCATTGTATCCCGAAAAATGCAATGTTTGGTGTGGATTATGGGTCTGTGGCATTATTTGAACGTCATTTTTCAAAGACGGTGGAAGCAGGAACGCTACTATGAATGCCAACCACTACTGTTTGATGATAAAGATTTTTTTGTTAAAAATTAAAGAGCTGGAGTAGACTACCACATTGCATACAGCACGCGAAACAATGGCCCAATTGAGAGGCGAGTTCAGAGAACAGTTTATATCACGTTTAGTGCCGGTCGATAGGTCCCCTAGATCGTGCTAATTAACACTTTTAGACTATCTTTTGTGCGGCTATGCTAGAGCTCGGGTCTATAAGGACCATTTGCACAATTTGAGGTATAGTCCTGGTCTTTTTTAACATGAAATCATCCTTAAACATTGAATTTTGGAGATACTTCTACGGACTAAAATAAAAATTTAATAAGTTGTTCTAAATTTTATGTGTTTTCTTCAAACCAAATCTAAATCGCCCTTTAACATGCAGATGAACATTGACACTTTTGTTGCACCCTTATGAAAAATGTCAGACCACTCTTATGACTTAAAGTCAGGTTGCATGACAGCTTAATATCAGATTCCTTCCTGCTGGGTTAATTGAGTAACATAAACAACTTGTGTATTGTGATAAAAAATATATTTTAATAGTGTGTCCAAAATTTTAAAAAATTTTTATTTTGAAAATAATACTCTATGACTTCTATAGCACAATAAGTTCTTTCTGGCAAATAATCAACGTTCTTTTGTATAAGGAAAAATTTTAAAAACGAAATAAAATAAGAACAAGCAATATATTTATGCTGAGATATATTTACATATGTATGTGTATACGTAAAGGGTTTCCCAATAATGTATTAAGAGGTATTAATAACTTTCTTTTTATTTGAAAGAAAGAAATTATACAAATTATAAATTTTAAAGAATTTAATCTAGGAATTTCTATAGTTTTATCTACTAAGAACCAAATATTACCGCCTTCAAATATTAAAATTTCAATCAGTGGCATATTTTTGAGTGATATTTCAGATCATAAAGGAATGTGGCGTACCAGTAGAGCCGGAAAATCGTAAAGAATGTACTGAACAAATTCTTCTTTCTTTTATTTCCCTACACCAACAAATTTCCACCATTGAGATATTGTAGATGTTATATACTACAGTCTATTCTTATGAAGCTAATTAGGCATTTGAGCAACTTTCTGTCAAATTTAAGGTGTTGTTTAGCTTTGCCTCTTTTTACTGAAGGCTGAAAGTTTTGGATATATGTCATAAGTCATAATTATGCATTAGTTACTGCAGTAGTATAATACTATAGACAATACAGCCATATTAACTTATTCGACTTAATATTGATGAAATAAGGTCAGAGAAGCTTAAGGGATAAATGTGAAATTTTACGGATGATGTATTTTTATAAACTGTCTTTGAAAAATTTTTATGGCTATTGAAAAGTTGATTTTGCACAAAATTTGTTATGCCTTTTCTAACGATTGTAAAATATAAGAATTTAATTTAAGTGATCATAAATTATTTAATGTGATGAAAAATTAAATCTCAGATATGATGTTACTTGTTTTTTTCGCAGTAGAGGCACTATATAATAGTTTTACTGTGAAAGAAGTGAAATAAAGTCGAAGCTTAAATCTAACATATGAGAAATAAGGCCATGAGATTCAGTTTCCTTTTTCGATCACCATTCCTCAAGGATTATTTCCTCTATGGTATGTTGAAAGCCGGATTCACTTCAGATGATTACAATAGCTACAATTCGTTGATACTAAATCATCATCCTCGTGCTTACGTTGTAGTCCGAAGCGCTGTCACCTTCGATTTTGCTGTTGTAATATTTGTAGTCACAACTTTGATAGTTTGGCATCAGCAATTTAAAATAAATAAAAATTTATTAAACCATGGAAAAATAACATGCCTGCCACAATATGCGTACATCGACTGTCTATATTGAAAAACTTTTACAAAAACATAAAAAATATTGAATTGTATAAATTTGACACTCTAACATCGAATGCAAGCAATTATAGAGATATGGTTGACGATTCATTTTCCTTTTTTATTGCAAAAATCATTAATTCAGTCCTTTTGTCGTATCAGAAATCCTTTAACTAAAAAGTATTTTTCGTTGCTAACCTACTTTCGTCGATATGTTAGTACTCTACACTAATTGAACTGGTATTGGTCTGTATTGTAAGGATTTGAAGCGATGGAAGAAAGAAGTCAATGTTTTCACATTTCCTATAGACTCGGTTTGATGAAATTTGCGCACAATTCTCCCGATTGTGCACACATTTGGTCGATTATGCTGACCAAAAAAAATCTCGAACTACACGAAATGCATTTTGATTTGAATGCCCGTTTTCGTAAAAGGCTTCAACAATCTTAATGAGCTGCTTAGTTGTGTACCTCTCCATGATCGAATTTGTCTGAATCAAAGAAATGTCAAATTAAGTTGGGCAAAAACTTGACGTTAAGGTGTGACTTACATATAACATCGTGCATTATGGTTGGACCACGCTTTGTAATATGATATACTCAATTTATGGATTCCAGCGTCTATTTAAAGAATTTATTTTTTAGAAACAAAGAATCCAAGAAAAATATACTAAAATTTTTCATAGAAGTCATGAAAATGTTAAGGTCAAGATCCAAAAGTAGCACAAATCTGGATTATTTCTAATGGTTTTATTATAAGCTTCTCATCACAGGATGACATATTTTTTTATTCGTATGCATCGATTTGGAAGCTGCCTTCATTATGTTGAGAAAAGTAAACTTTTTGCGATATTTCTGCACAGAAGCTAGTTTAATATTAAGTTGGGATTGTTTATTTGCCACTGGAAATCACCTCTAAAGATCAGTATTTTCAATTTGTTTTTGTTTTAATGTAAAGGAAAAAAAATAATATTTATGTAGATATAAAGAAATATAATATATCTTTTTTTTATAAAAACGAATCGATTTTCATTAACTGTTGAATCTAGTTGCTATTTGAAATTACAAGTTTTTCAATTGGGTTTAAGAAAGACGAAATGTCGTAAATTAAATTTTTTTTTCAATAGGATATTTTAAATCCAGCTGTTGTATGTTGTTTTCTTAATCTTAAATCTTATAATAATTTGTTGTATAACGATTTATATTTTGAAAATATGTGATAAGATTTAATAAATATATTATATACCATATAAATTAAATAATGAATATTGAATTATTACTTTTACATTTTCTTATCCATTAGGGTATTTCATAATTTATATGCGTTCGCAATAACTTTTAATATTTTCCTGAATGATGCAACACCAACTTTTTTCGTATTAATCAGAATAAAACGCAACAAGCCATGACTTTATAAAGTATAAACAAAAACATAAAAAATCACAAAAAGAAGCAAAAAACTTGCAACTGAACACACTTTGGTTGCCAGAGCTTACGAGTGGGAAACAGAAACACATGTTTGAAATCAATACGTGAGTGCGTAAATACAATGCGTATAATATGGATGACAGTCGTTGCAAAGGTGGATGAAACAACATTTTTTAGGTTAAGAGATACTACAGGCACAAAATCTGAACATCAGAAATACATAAAACTTGTGCAGTTGCGAGATTTTCAGATGTAATACTTTTGCTTCCACTGGTTTTTACAGGTGTCTGCCTAAAATAATGGAATCTATATAATTTGAAGCAATGTGTTATTTAATGATATATGTACAACAAGCACAAACAATTCAAATTGATTTAAGAAACAATTGCAGAGAAATTTTATTTCCGGGGGTATAAGGTGGGCCTGTTTTGTTAAGCGAGCTGTATGCTTTATATTGAGAGGAGAATCATTTATTTATTTAATATATTTTCTAGTTACTAACTATTGAGAAATATAAATATTAGAATTTATTAAAGAAAATTTCAGAAGCTTCTCGCTTTCTTTGCATTAGTACTCACAAAAATGGAGGAATTTAAAATAGTTGATTCAGTGTAGTACGGATTGTTCACTAGTCCTTACACAAATCTAGTTCTTGAAATATTAATATTTTTAATAAATCTCCTTAAAAGATTTTCAAAATGGGTTGTTAAACAGAACAATAACATAATTAAATTTTGTTAACAATTGATCACAAACGCAGTCGTGTGACAATTTTGCGGAAGTGTTTGGCCTATTTCAACCACAATATGGAAGAGCGTTTTGCACTGTTTTATTATTGTGTGCAGTACGTGGATCAATCACAATAGAGCAGATACCAAAAAGCAATCAAAAGAATAAAATTGGTAGGTCAAAGAAGGCCGAGGTGAGTTTTCCAGACAATAAAATCGTGGTGACTGTCTACCTTAAAAAGGGTTAACAAGAATCACTGGCAGATAATATATCAACTTATTGAGTCGATTTAATGAGGATTTGAAAAAAAACGACTGCATTTGGCCAAGGAAACAGTTCATTTTCACCAAGACAGTGCAAGGGTGCGCACATGTGCTGTTTCCATTCCGAAATTCAATGAATTAGGCTACGAATCCCTATTCAAGCCTATTGTCCGTAGTTACCACCGAGTTACTATTTCTTGTTACCAAATCTGAAGAAATGGGTCACTGGGAAGAGATTTGATTGCCACGAAAAAATTATCTCATAATCAAATTCTTTTTTTGATGACCTCGATTTTTTTTTGAAGGCATCACGAAATTGGGGAAACGTTAGACAAAATATATAGAGACTATTTTGAAAAATAAAAGAAAATTAAAAGAATTGACCAGGGGGCAAATTACATTCGATATCGATCGAAATTTCAATACAATTCAAGAAAATTTTGTTTGAAATTTCGTTTGAAAAAATTTTTGTTGTTGCTTTATGTTCTTTATGGAAGCAAAGATTAAAAAAAAACTAGTGGATGAAATTTCAACCAAAAAATAGTTGTATATAACAGCAATAATAAGGTCAGTTCCACTTACTTAGTTGGAGTGGTGTAGAAAGCTTCAATAGTTAAAACAGATGTACGTACGAATAAAAATTGAATTAAAGTTAATTTTATAAAAATTAACTCTCTGTCAAAATTTTTCTTTTTCAGATTTACAAGGATATGTAATGATTGTAGGCATAAAAATTGTAGAGCCGCGTTAACAATATCTGTCGTCTTCTGTCTACTTCAACATCGGATATCAGCCAGACGGCGCTTTTAAGGAACTGGAATGTGTATACGATGCAGACTTGCAAATAAATATTATAAAATAAGCACTTATAAAAATGGCCCTTAGTTGTGTGCATGTGCTTGGTTGTATTTTGCTCGTGTGCATATGCCACTTATGGATGAGCACTTTTGCACCCAGATACAGATTAAACGGAGCACAAGATCCATTCATGAATTCCAGGTCAAGCTAAGTATAAAAAAAGAACTACCAGGAGAATCAACGTATCCTTAATAACTATTGTAAATTAATTTCATTGCTATAATTTAACCGCAATATATGTGTTTGTAGTTAAAAAGAAATAAGGTTGCATAAGGTTGCATTATTGTTACAGATATTGTCAGCCTTTGCACAGGTTGAGTAGCCATTAGAAAAAAAATAATAATAATATTTTTTTCCTAGAACCTTAATGGTAGTGGATTCCTTGGTTGAAAAGAAAATAAATTTTCCGCTTTTATCGCAAAATTCATGTTGTAGAGCGGGATGACAAATTATATTTTGTTGCCACAACAAAACAGAAAAATTTTTTTATATCCTCAAAACAATGCAATAAAAGATATCAAATCCATACAGCGTTCTCGTAACTAAAAGATAGACTGCTGTGCTTCTGCGAATTTATTTGATTTTGCAAATACGTTATGCATACAACAGAGAAGAGGAAAAATTGCAAATGACGCAGGTAACTTAGAGCCAAATCAAGGCTCAAATAAAGTATGATATATAACAAGTTTAAAATATTAAGTATTTTTCTAATTTTTTATTTTAAGCCAAATTAAAAATACAATGAAATAATGGGAAGAAAAAAGAAACGTTTTATTAAAACCGAATGACTCAGTTACAGAAATAAAAAAAAGGATTTTTTAATAAAATAAGAATTATTATGTTTTAAAATACCCCGGCATTACAATAAATCCTCGAACAGGTAACATATTCATACACGTATTTACTTTTGTGTATACAAGTGAGATAAGTTATTGCTTTAAGCCCCAAAGTGATGGCGAAAAAGTCTTTATTAAATTCCACCAAAATGCCAAATATATAAATCATTTAAATTATAAAATCCATATATCATAATATTACTAGCACTAAGCTGTGGGCTTTATTCATGTAAATATAATTTAATGTCACGAAAAATAAAATCCTGCCTCGTTGGATTTCTACCCTCTGTAAAATTATATTCTCAGATGAAAACTTCATTAAAAACCAGGCACTTTGTAATTCTTTGCATTTGTGTTATTCTTTTCCTTAATAAATTATTTCATATGAGGAGTTTTCTACCCACATGAACCGATTACCGAAACTGATATAAGGCAAAAAATAAATAATAACAATGCGAAAACAACTGCAACAAAAACCCGTGTAAAGATGGATATGCTTTGTAGAAGCCCTATGCTCCCTCCGGGAGTGGAAGGAACATATATGTCTACCCTAATGAAACGAGTTTGACGGACTGTGCCACAAAGCCACAACTATTGTAATCAAGAAGACTTGCACCAATAGTCGTATTTATGAATGTGGACTTTGTATAACAGGATCTAACGGGGCATGTCAACAAGTGATAGATTCATAACTTAACTTTCCAAATGAGTAGTTATATACGTTCAAAACCTCTGTCGTTGTTATTATTGAGAATTAACGATAATTAATCAAATTTAAAATCTAAAATTATTGATTATTTACGACCGAATTAATAGTAACCAGTTTTTGGGACTTCTTCTGTGGTTGTCTTGATATGTTCTGTGTCCATCCAAGAAAGAAACTGTCCCTCCATCTAAGTTGAGTATGGCCTCTATAAAATACAATATTGCAGGTTAGTGTGCCACTAACTTAAGCTTTTTTATGTATAATTATTTGCATGTTAGAAGCATGCACTTCACCACTTCGAGGTTCAAAGCTTTCATAATTCGCGAGTTTTTACATACTAGAGGATGGCTGTGATCTTGCGGAGGAATTTGTTTTATCGCATTTTAATTTTTTTTATTACATGATGGGATTGTGCCCCCTAACTGAGTTCCACATCATAATATTAGTCTTAGAATCAAATTGTATAGCAGGACTTTGTTGTCTAGATTTAGTGTTTCCATAAAGGTTACATACTACATATTATTTGCCGTGCCAGTAATATTTTTATGGAGGGGAAGTGGTAAGATAGAAGCAGATTTTTGTTTGGTTTCATTTATAAAAAACTAAATAAAATAAATCACTTTTGCGTTACTGCTAAAGAGGCAATTAGTCTAGCGTAATAGCGCTTCTAGCCCTATATATTCACATATATATATATATATATATATATATATATATATATATATATATATATATATATATATATATATATATATATTCTCCGTTTTACCTATTTGAATCTTCCTAAAGTTTTGAATTATCCTTTTAAGGTAACAGAATAATAAGCATAACAGTCTTAAGTGAAAAACGATGAAAAATAAATAATAAATGATCACAGCTGACATGATTAATTGAGACAATAAAACCGAGTTTGAAAATTTATTGTTTACCATGATCATTTTAATGTAACTGTTTATAAATAACTAATGAACACAATCTTAATCTATATATATAAAATAGGATGTGTGTATGTATGTATGTATGTATGTAACGTAATGGCTGCAAAACGGCTGGGCCGATTTTGGCGAAATTTTCAGGAAACCTTCAGAATACTCGGGCGGGTGACACTGTGAAGTCCGATTTTTTATTTTCGGTCTGTGGGCGGAGGGGCGTGGCAAAATAGAAAGCCCAAAAAATATCTAAATTTGTTTGCATTTTTTTGTTCTCAGGAACATAATATTATGTTTCATACAATATTTTTATACAGTTTTGGTGTATATAATAAAATTTTTGATTTAATCATTACGACAGACATTAATTTTGGTTTTATTTAAATTTCTTCCATTTTTAGCCTTAATAATTTATAACCACTTGTCATGCGACAACAGAATGTGCACTATTATTCACACATTAACAGTAAGAAGGAACACCAATCAAGCAAATCCTTAAGCAATTACGCACACACATTATTACATACATGAGTATGAATGTGCGTTAATATATTTATACGGACTGTGACAGTTTATGAGACACGATTTCAACTCAGAACAATTGCTTATTTAGTTACGTAGAACATACAAAGCAGGTGTGTGTGATAAATATTGCAGCATGGAGCAGCATGTTCGTTCAGACGTTTATGCAGCAGCACACAGAACTAAGTCTTATGAAAATTAAAATCGCCCCTGTTTGCGTGACACCACTCAGACAATTTTACAAGATCATAACTAAATGTATCAATTAGCCTTGGCCCCAATACGTTCGTTAGATCAAGTCATATAATTTAAATCAGTTCAATAATAGGTTTGTGTCTAATCGGAGCTAATGATCGTGTTAAATCCAAGTTTTATATCAATTATATTGTGCCTTATTACGCTAATATCCGACTTGCTTAGCCCGCTGCCATAGTAATATGAACTCCAAGTGCTGCTGTCATCCCCAAAGGAGTAGATAGCAGTCGAATTTAGATATAGAAGGTCATTAGAAAAATAAGAAAGAGGGAAGGGGCAGAGGTATTATGTTAATTAAATGCTTACTTTAGTTACGAGATCTTTTTCTATGTACCAAATTACCAAAAGTTAATAAGAAAAATATTTTGACATTTCAATAAAAATTTATTCTTTTATTACTCTACACACATAAATTATTAATATCAAATGTAAACATCTGATTTACGTTCGCCTTGCCTTATATTTTCAAAAATAAAACATATAAAATTAAGAGGTTTTGATTTTCAGAAAATCAAAAAATTTTATTTAGTTTTTTAAACGAAAAACTTATTCGAATAAAGTTTACGGACCAGCGGTGATTAATTTAGTTTTCACTTGATATCAATTTTTATTTCAAATATCTTTTAAAGTCTAGTGTTACTTTCAGTTTTTTTATAATTTTTTTTACACGGGATGTTTGCTTGCCACCACACCAAATTTCAATGAAGACGGTCCTTAAAATTTTTTAGTTCCTTTTTATATATTTATGCTTTTATTTAATATTTAGATAAGATCTCATCTTGAAATTTTTTTCTTGCAAAGGACAATGAGAATTAAATATATAAAAAATCACTTTGCCTATGAAATTCTTATTCATATTTATATAAGAGAAGATGTCCTGTTCCTAAATTTTAATTTTGTAATCTCAGAGCTTTTCTTAATTTCATTAAGTAAATTACTTTTTTTTTTTTTTATAAATATAGGACATACAGCCATATAAATACACATATTCATTTATTTATTTTGCAAAAAACTACGTTTATTTTAAATATTGTTAAGTTCAGCACGAGTAATGACATAAATAATTCTTGTATTGTAGTTGATTTATAGTTCAAAAGATGTTATTATTTTACGAAAATAGTGTTTCTTTATTATTTAGCAAAAATCGCTTAGTTTAGAATATTGAAATTGATAATATATTCTACTACTGGATACTGGCAAATTACTGTATTAAATCCGCAATTAGTCCGGCAAAAGGAATTCGCTGTTTCGATAACTCATGACAATATCTAGGCTGTCATCATATTGGGACTCTGTCTAGGACTATAATCCGTGAAATTGAATGAAATTATTACCAATTACTTAATTGACTTAAATACAAATATTAGCAACTTCGTTGTATTTTAAACTCTAACTATATAACTATTAACTATCGTATAGTACTATCCACTATACCATATATCCATCATTTATTTTTCTGCCAATTGATAAGTAAACTGTTATACCACATATCATATAATTATCTTAAAAATAAAGGAAATACTTTTAAAAATTGCCAATTTGTTTTTTTGAGAAAAATTATTGGGATTGACAACAATTTATTAGCAAAAGCTATTTTGATTGTCAAATAATATCATATCCCAATAAAAAGGGGGATTAAAATAAATCCAAAAAAAATGCTGAACTCATGACCCGTTAATAAGAATAATTTTTTATAATTTCAACATAGTTTTGTCATGGCGGATATTGTATTTTTTATTCCTATTCAGCTACTTGGAAGCTGTCTGCAATATAATGATAAGATTTTAATTTTTATGGTATTTGTAACGGAAATAATTTTGTTGTAAGTCAAGCCGTACATATGACTACATCTTGCTGGAGGTAAGCTCAAAATCATCATATTATTACAACATCGTAAGATTAAAGAAAATTTTTCAAAGAAAATACGAGAATTTGAACAATTTTAATCATATTAGAAAATTGAGAAAATAGGCCTAGAAAAACAACAAATAACCTGCACTCGGCTATCAACTTTTTTCATTTCTTATAGGTTGCTTGTTGTTTTCTTTTTCTAAAAATCTTCTTGGTCTTGTGTAGTATTATTATAAAATTTATAAAATTTATAATCAAATATTTTGCTATTGAACAAAGGCATAAATTACTTCTTGAATTTGTATTTATATAAAATCTTTTTAGGGGAAAAATTATGGAACATTTTAAATCACTGCATAAGAGCCATGAAGTTATTTTATAAAAATTACAGTGCTTCTGGAGTAAATATTTAAAAAAATATATTATGGAATTATGGTAAACTAGATCCAAATTTTATTAGGCCTTCAGTTATAATATAAATAGCAGAAAGCAATACGAGTTGCAATATTAAAATAAATCGAGGCTTTTTCTTTGATGGATCGTCGATCGCTCATAAAGAGCTCCGTGGGACCAATAAAAATTATTTTTTTAAACCAAATTTCTAGAAGACCTGGTCATTAAACTAGAAAAATTTTTAATGTATCAAATAACAAATATTTTTTGACGTCTGTGTAATTATTAAAAACATATAATCAAAATCACATTTTAAATTAAATCTATTTAGGTTCCAACTTAGATTTAACTACAAGCTTATAATTTAATTCTATTCATAGTTGTTTTCTTGACTATGCTTAAGGAGTTGTGACTGAGTTCCACAATAAGTAAAAACCAAATCTATTGTTGTGAACAAAAGAAAATGTTTACAAATATAATAAAAAAATTAAAACACATTTCTACTCATGGCTGGTTGTTAATTTATTTGTAACTGACAAATGTATTAGAGTTTTTACGTAACGTAAGTTGGAGACTAGTAAAAATAAGTTTAATGAATTACCTTAAATATATCTTAAACACAACCGACTAAGCTCCTTACATCAGGTAGAGCGGCAGCAAATTTGTCACAGGAAGAGGGAGATATTACTAGTATTCTCTAGGTAATTTCAAAACACGAAAGCATAATGGACGACAAGCGATTTTTTTAGTTAATGCGAAGTACAAAGTACGATGCAAAATTGAGACCATAAAAATTGCACTAAAGGATGTATATAAAAGATTACACAGAAATAATACAACAGCTGTATACAATGCTCTAAACGCAAGGGTATATTATGTTGCATTTCCAGACCTCGATAAAAATGATGAAAAAAATATTAAAGGACACTGTCTTAGTTGACAATAACTTACACTCTTATCTCTTCCCAGCCTTAGAGTGTTAAGCCCTCCCCCAGCCATGTAGTCAAGAAAAAATAGCTCAGTCGAACCAATGAGCTGATAACAAGCTGCAGCTTTACAAAAATTAGTACCAGGCAGCGATATAAGTCAATTAAAATATACTTCATTTCATGTAAAAAAATAACCGAAATAAATGAGGAACAAATTAAACATATTCTTTTTAAATGTCCATTATCACCATTCTCGTGTTATTCTATTTAATCAGTTTTATTATTTCCATTTACAGAAAGATGATGTTAGTTTTAATTTGAATTAAACTGTATTTGTTATTACATTTTTAGTTAAAACCAATTTCTCAATTGCTTTAGCAACAAATTAAAATGTACTTGTATAAGACTTAATTTGGAATTTAGTATTATTATGAAAATCAGCTCATATTTTTAATGTGTAAGTGATTTTTTCGTTACTTGCGATTGATTCTTAGAGGATAATATTTCTCCTATTACACTGAGATTTTTGTTTGATTTGGCAAAATATAAATCAACCCGTTTATTTTTACGCCTACAACTAATACTTGTGCATATATGTGTTTATATAGACTATGACAAGCTTTTGGTATATTATGAACTTATAATTTATCAGTTCTCCGAATCGGAAAATGCATTACAGCACAAACAAAGATCTAAAGTGTATTTAAAAATCACAACAACAACAACAACAAACATGCGGTACAGCTAGGGATGGCTACGAGGGTTTTTATGCATAAACTTAAAGTAATGAATTCATGCTTGGTTGCATTGACTATTAAAGACAGTAATCATACCATATTTGCCTTGCATTTATTTCTAAATTAATTTACTGTTTAGTCCCAAATCTTATTATCTAGTAAAAGGCGTAACATTGATATTTTCAAGGATATTTTAAGTATTTATTATAAAAAAGAAAACATTTCAAAATTAAGTTCACAAGATCATAAAATTAAATTCATTACAAATGGGGAGTTATTAGAAACGAGTTCGCTATAGTGAATATTTTTCTATGAAAATAGAGCCGAAGAAGCTTGGAACTTGAAGATAGATTGTTTTAATCGAGAATTCGCTATATTTGAACTTGTTATAAACAAACACATTAATTTCTATTTGAATACATTCAAAAATAGTCAATAATTTCCACAAAGTGCTTACAATCGTTTTTCCGAAAGCAAATTCAAATCCACAAATATTGTTTTTTTATTAATAAAAACCCTGCCAACTGCACTCCATTACTCCATTACTGGGTACTTCTTTCTAAACGAATACGAAAATAATGGTATAATTTTTTTTAATAAAATTGGCGTGTTAGTTCTAGTCAAGACGGTCAATTACACTAAGTGTCTGCGGCAGATCGAATTATTTGTTTCGTTCTCCTAATTACTGTAATTTATTACCGCATTTTTACAGCTTAATCGAAATTCTTTTCAATAGTTGTATAATTAGTAGTAATTGGTTACATTTTACTTTATTATTTGCAATCGGATAAATGTTGTATTGTTAATTGTAACCCCATTATGAGTATAATACCTTCAAACTAAATAAATATTCTATAGAATTATTTGATTTATTATTTTAATATGGTTAATTAAGTTATTCAGATATGAATTTCAGTGTAAATTACGATAAAGTAACAACTTTATTTATTAACCCTACAATAAACACAAATTATTGATGCATGTAATATAAATTTTTAGATTTTTGAAAATACGAATTCGTATATATGCAGCAATATTTAAATAAATTATATATTATCGCTATGTTAAAAAATATACATTTTTCTTCAATTTTGTATTATATATCATTTATGCTTTAAGAAGTTCAGAGTCTGATAATTTCCAAAGTACATCATATATTTGGCACTACCGCTGACTGCACCTGATTTTGCTAATACAAGAATATTATTCTAAGTTCAAAACAATGTTTTTTTAGTTAAGACTTTAACAAATTAAATTTTAAATTAATTAAATGTGGCATTTACTTAATTTCATATATTTTCTGAGAAACAAAATATTCGACAGATATTCTCTTGAATTTTGCGAATGTAAATACAAATGTTATGAAAAATCGAATATTCACATACGACTTTTCTTTGCATCAACACCTCATAACCCTGAAATTTATGTTATTATTTGAGTCTAGTTTTAACGCAGTATAAAATATCGTTGTCTTTTAACTCGCCGTCGTGTGTTATGCGCATGAGCAGTTGAGAATTTGGCTTAGCGCCTGGTCAACTGCAGATGGGCGACTTCGTATTGCTCGTTCGAACGAGACGTCCTCAGTGAGAATCGAGAAAAATCAACGAGACGATATAATGCGGCATCAGCAGGCATTGCGTTGTAAATTTTGGTGCAAGATTTAAATATGTTCAGCTACATAGTGAAGAATTGCTGCCAGCTGACCATTGGAGAAGGTTATCATACTGCCATACTCTGTTAAACTTAGTGCAAGAAGAGAATGATTTCGTATCAAAAATCATAGGAAGCGAAGAACCCCTATTCAACTTAACAGGTTATGTTAATAAACTAAATTCGCATTTCTGGTGCACAGAAAATCCACAAAAAGTGCACGAGAGGCCATTGTAAGCTCTACAAGTGACTGTTTGATTCGGCATTTGCGGTAAAGTGTTTATAAGCCCTTACTTTTGTGAATACGCCAATGGAACCATCGTAACCATAAATGATAAACGTTAGAAGTAGATGGTAAACGAGTTTTTTTTAATCAAAAGTTGGTGCATTAGGTATCAATCATTGTCAGCTTTAACATTACGATCTCACAAGTCGGGAACGAAGGAGGTTTCGGGATGTCTAGATTGCCAGATCTATTAGCACCTGAGTTCTTAATTTGGGGCTTTTTAAAATTTTGCATTTACTACAACAAACCACTAACCTTGCAAATCTTGAAAGCTAATACTGAAGAAGAATTTGTAAATTTAGAGCCAGATGTCTTGCCAACAACTGAAAAAGCCGTAAGACTAGTGGGATTATACATAAATTCGAGAGGTGGCCATTTGAGTAATAAAATTTTTCCCAATTCAAAGTCATCAACTCCGCACTCTCAAATAAACTTTTTATGAAAACAAAGCTCTGGTTTTCATTTACGGTAAAAAGGCAGCCGATTTTAATCATGACATTAATTTTGCGTCAACTTGGGTATATAAAAGGGCGCTTGGCGATCAGTGTAAGTGAACAAATTTAAAAACCTTTTAAGGTTATGACATTTTTACTGCAATATTGTCTACTGTCATAAAGTCAAATTTATAACGTCTTTGTTAAATATTTGTACTACTTGAAATCGTTTTCTAATACATTTTTTCGTGTTAAAAAAACTTACTACCTTTAATTTACATGACAACTTTTAATTATATATGTCCCCATTACTTTGATTTTATTATTGAGACTTTTACAATAAAAAATGAGAATAAAATTTTTCATTTCACTTAAATTTTTTAATGTAAAATTATTCTCTTAGATTTAAATTTACTGATAGACATAAAAAGTATTCTTGTGATAAGGAGTCCGCATTAAAATGGCTTAAGATCATATAAATTCTTTAAACTTCGGAACATATTTTTTTATACTATAACATTGCGCTTTTTGGAATAGTCCCAATTACACTCAATGTTGCAGTTTTTCATCAAACAATTTATTTCCACCAAAGTTGTAATGAAACAGCGAGATGTGCAATTAATGAATTATAATGTTTTAAATGCATCAATAATTTAATTAAAATGTTAATATATTCATATATAATTATGATTATAATGTGAATGAATTCATGATAATAAAAAATAGTTCTGAATTCATTTATCATATACCAAAAATGTTTTAGTGCAAGAGCAAAATTAAAAAATATGTACAATTTGTTTTTGCTTCTCATGTAATTTTTTCACCAAAAAAAAAAAAAATAAATAAAATAAAATAAAGAAACTAAAGCGATATTATATATTAATAAGTTTTCTTTTATGAGACACAAAAACCAATTTTTATAACTCAAAATTAATGTTTTCTTCAAAAAATTTTGCTTTAAATTGTAATAAAGAATTTTTTCCCAGGATAAAGTGAATGATACAAGATGTTTTCATACATCATGAATTCATTCAAATTTTAATTCAATACATTTTCTCCATAAGACAAATGCGTTCAAGAATTGCCAATTTATTATGAATGCTTTAATATTTTGATTTAAGTTCTTATATTAAAAAAATGCATTTTGACGGTGAATGGTATTAAAAATTAATATATACTAACCACTCTTTTAGAGCTTCCCCTTCCAACTATTTAATTCAGTTTCTGAAGCAGCAATACTATCAAAAGGTTTTTCTTCTTAAAAACTTTTTCGGCTCCTGTTCCTTGAAAATGGTGTTATTAGAAATGTTATTCATACCAAGACATCTTAAATATAAGAATCAATCAAATATCCGCTATTAGATTGGCAAGGAGACGAACTAACATACATTAGGATGACTTTTGTTATTAACTTTGAAAATCTCGTGAAATAAGGTAAATGGGCCATAGGATTTTTAACTGGTAAAACTTTAATGTAAGTACATATGTATATACGAGTGTGTATTTAGAAAAATGTCATAATACCATGAGTGACACAAATAAATATCCCCCTATCAAATTAAAATAAAAAAATATATCCTTGCTGAACAAAGAGAATTTAAAATTTCATAAAGAGAATATGTTTTGAAAACTCTTATACAAAATGAAAATACCCATTAAAGATTTACTGCGCAGGATTTTTTATTTAACCTAACAAATGCCTTATAATTCGGAAAACGAAAGAGAGAATAGAGGAAATGTAAATGGAATCAATTATAAGTTCTAACCACTAAAAGAGTTTTATTTTTTTTCTTAATGTGAGATAAAAATTAAAAATAAATAAAACTTTTACTACATACACGTACACATTTAAATAGATTTGAAAAAAAATCAGCCATATCTTATGATTTATAAATATACTGTAAGATAGTTATTAACAATTGATTTAAGATTATGAAGTGGTGATAAGGATACAAATTTTATATATTTAATAACATGATAATGTAAATTTTTTACTAAGCACTCCTAATTTTTGGTCCTTAATTTTACGTAATATTTATAATTATTTTAACTGTATGGTATTCCTTTATTCATTTAAGTCATTCAGTTGTTTGCATATATTTTTTTTTCATTAAAGTGTAACTTTTAACCAATTCACTGCTTCGTTGTTCAAAAATATTTTTAAGGTAATAGATATTCTTTGCTTTCGAAATAAAAATACTTATCAGATTTTGTCTTCTTAAAATGTTAATTGCCTATATAAATATATTTCATTTATTCATTTGAAATACGCTTTGATTCTTCAGACTTCTGTAATATAATTTAGCGAGTAGTTTCTTTTTTAATATAAATGTTTAAATACTACACCAATATTTTCTTATTTTAAATTTATAAATCAAATATAAGTAAAAAACTACTGTTGAAAATCTAAAAATTTTTGTACATAGAATATTTTCAAATAGAAATAATTTACTACTTTTATACGTGTATAGGAGCAATATAACATAATTTTAGTTTAAAATTTTATTTTTGACACCGATACGATAATGCACTGGATTAATTAAAGAAAAAATGAGTCAGTATTTTAGATACGGCAAATGTTTGGATTTTCATAGTTTAATATTTAATTTTTTTAATCTGTATTATTAATATCAAAATCCTTTCTATGTTTATTTTGAACCTTTTCTAATTGTTTTTTTTTTTTTAAATTCGCTGAATATGAATTTTTTTATGAACTTTTAATAATATCCATCATAAATGATCAACTGCAAAAAATTCGCCTCTTGAAATCTTCATAATAAATATCAATTGTTTTTGCTTCAAGATCATTTACAAAATTATTGTAAATGTTAACATTTATGTATGTGCTAAGCCTACTTAAGATTTCCTTGCTAAATCTTAGTGAATTTTTTTTAAATTCATATGAATACTTTATAAGACAATATATAAAACATTTATAAGCATTAATCGAATTTGGTTTAAATATTTTTAAGAGCTATTGCAATATTTTGTGTAACAGGTGGGGATCCTAATTGCTAATTTAGTACTTGGTAATTATTCACTACATAGTCCGTAACGAATCAATGAAATTTATTGTCCACATTCTGAGTATCTTTGTCAATTTTAATGTGTATGAGGTAATAAAAAAAATTTATAGTTAATTAAAAGTTTACTACTCTGGAATTTCGTATTCAAAAATTCTTATCCTTAATATATTCAAAAGCTTCACGCAAAGCAACAACTATGTTGGTTGAATTGTGCTAGTTAAAAAAATTTAGCGACATACATACAAAACTCATACGCTTAAAGTATGTATTTACTCTCCAACGAGTAAATGGAAAAATAATGATATTATTCTACTATACCTAAGGATATTTGTATTTGTATGCCTAAAATCATATTCATAAGCGGTGTCAAAATCAAATATGTATGTACTTATATGTGAAGGTTTTATTACTATTTATTTCCTTCAAATCAACAACAAGCAATGTTGGTTGAAAAACAAATGAATGCGAAAAAATAACCCACAACAAATGCTGCTATCGCTCTTTATATGAATTTTCTCTCTCTCTCTCTCTCTCTCTCTCTCTCGTTGCGGAAGAGTTTCTGTTATTCCAGAAAAAAGTATGTTAAAGAGATGCATTTTGTGGGATATTTATTTTTTTTAAGTAACGGTATATTGAAAATTTTTCACAAGTATCCTTTTCATGCTCTTCTGCTCTCTTTTCACAAAGTGTTTGTTTTAAGAGCTTAATTTTATTAAAGGAGTATAAGGGAATTTTTATTTTTTTATATTTATGCTTTAGAATATTCAATAGTGTTTTGTTGGTAATTTTTGTGCTTTCTCTGATTTGTTGGAGAATAAACAAGGATATTTTCTATTTTACTTTCGCTTTAGTAAATATATCTCAAAACAATATTAAAATTTCTGGCTCGTATTTGTTACAGATGTGCGACGATAAAATTTTCGCACATAACTAGTACTCAGTTTAATATTCGTGTCTGAACGCAACGTTTCGGTCCGGAGTAAGGATACGTGATTTTTTTATTAATAAAAAATGAACGGTGCGTTTTAATCCCAAATTCAAAAGAAAAGCAGAGTCAATTTAATGAAAAGAGATTTTCGTAAATAAGAAAAAAAATTAATTGAATTAAGTAATACAGGAAGGTGTAAAGTTTTGAAATAATTAAAAGATAAAAGTGTTTATTGAATAGGGTAATTATTAAGATCAATAGAGTTTATTAAATTTAAACATGTAAATTACCAAATTTGAGCAAAGAATATCTTGGTACCTATTTGCCATTTTGCTTAAACATTATTTATATATTACCTAATATAAAATTCCTTACACGTCGTTAGTTGCGGGTTGCACGCGTTACGGTCTCTTCGTTCTAGTCATCATCTTTTTTGTTTTCGATGCTTAACATCATTTTCGTCATGAACATGTTATGAAATTCGGTCATTCCTACTCCGTTTCTGTAAAATTTAAACAAATATATAAAAACATATCAACAGACTACAGTAATAGCAATTACTACAAAATTATACAAATTTTAAGCTCTATGCCGCGTAACATTACAAAGCAGTAGCAAAATCTTTTGCTAAGGAATGCTCCATAAAGTGCGTTGATAGGAGATTTACATTTGAAATAATGCTAGGTTTTTGTTTATATAAAATAATAAATAATTGTTTGTGAATATACGCAGGTATGATTGTGCTAAAAAGAAAATTATTTTAATCGAATTCATAAATTGTTTTCTAGCAACAAGAAACATCACATCAAGGAAAGCAGATGAAAGAAAATACGAATAGGAAAATTTATGCTTAAAACGTGTTTGAAAATTTGTAAAAGAAAATGTGTCAGTAATGCTGAAAAAATAAAACAATCAATATTTACACAAAGATAAGTGAGATAAAAGGAAAGAAAAGAGTTTCTTCACAAGCAAAAGTGATGAATTTATAATGAAAATGTCAAGTCAAAGTGTTTATTTTAGATTAAGCAAATTGAAAAAATAAATTGTTTAAGAAAAATTCATAAATTTAACGGCAAAAAACAGCCAATGCAAGCACTCGTATATCCTTTAATAAAAAGGAGTTATATTCCTTATAGTATTAAAATTAATAAAAAATAAAAAGTGAACAAAATTATAGAAATAATAATAAAAATATTTAGGTTTAGAAATAAATATTTCAAGAAATGTATGTATAATACATTTAAGTGCAGTGTTAAAATTTTACTTCAACTAACTCTTTGAATCTATACAAGAAACCCCAAAAACATGTAAGTCTACTTTAGCAGTTTTTGATTTAATAAATTTCTTATCACATTTTCTTTGGATAATCAGCAAAATTGAAATTCTTTTATTAATATGATTTACTACAGTGATTGATTATTAAATATTAATTAGCACTTGAACTAAAAATAACATGCGCTTAAATCTCTTGTACGATTTATTAAAGAAGTTAATAGAATTTAAGCAATTGGCAATAAAATATGAAAAATTTAAAATGTTACTCCTACTGTGACTTGAGTATTATTTTTTGCTATTAATTTTATTTTACTTTAGTTCATTTGTTGCAAATATCTCTCTAAATCGGAGCAATCAATAAACAATTTTTTATTGTTCTCAATGATAGTTACGTTTTCACAGCGTATATTGAAGCTAAAATGCTATATATTGCATTTTTCTTGAAAAATACTTGTACAGAAAAAATTTACAATCTGGGCTTAAATCGATTAGATCCTTTAAAGTACTCATATCTATATTGATACTACCTGATATAACTTCATTGTAGCTCCAGATATAATTGTAATTTTGTTACTACGTATAACGATCATATGGGGAATGCTTTTAGAAATTTTGATATTTTAAAATATGTTGCATTTAAACAGAAACATTAAAAAGCTCTAGGATATGTTTATTTCGTGAATCGTTAATGGATACCCTTGATGAAATTGTATAATATTCCTACGTATTTTTTAATTCTCTTGAGTTTAATTCTTCTTGTTATAATATATTATATCAAATTTTTTAAATAATTCACATACACTTTTATTGATCCAAATCATATTGAGAAACGTTAGAGCAAACACAGCACTACATCAAATCAAGTCCTCCGTCGGAGTTTGCTTTATAGGAAATTGTTTTATAACTAAATCGCAATTTTCTAAGTTTTATGTAATACATATATTTGCTTGGATGTATATACTGCACTTATAAATTTATTGTAACTAATCAAAAGAAGATCAAAGAATATAGAACGAATTTTTTGATGGTCCGATCGAATTCTTTTTTGAGTTGAAAGTGTGTACAATTCTTTTAAATTATTAAATATTTGTAGAAAAAAAAATATAACTATCGTAGGAAATACTAAGATCTATAACTTATGATTTGAAAGTAGTGAAAAGCCAGATGACTTTAATGAATCCTTGCTATTGTAAAATGTTCTAATTTTGGACCTTGTTGATAAAATTTGAAGGCTTGTTTAATATGTAAAAATGTAAAAATGATAATGTGAAATTGATTTAAAATATTTAGATACTGTTTTTTATATATTGGCTGGACTTAAATAAATAATAATATTCGATTTGAGATTTGAATTGTTACTGTTAGATCAATTAAATTGAAAATATATAAAAATATATTTATTTTATTTTATTGTATTTCATTGAATCATTTTAATAACAAATTAAATTTTTCTCAGCATATTTTAATTTTTGTTAGCATTTTTGTCGACTGAACTGGACTTGAACTCGGATTTGGAAATATTATTTCATCCTAAAATGCTCAAGTAAGGATTTTCTCAATTTAACTTCCTATTGATTAGAAAAAAATACTTTAGCTTATATTTTGGAAGCAATAAAAGTATCATTCCTTGAAAACAACTTCCATTTTTTCGCTCACATAGTAATAAGATTTATATTTATAGAGAAATAGGTTATTCAAACAAAGTTTATCTAATTATGACTCAAGCTGTGTCCACTTTCTAAATATGTAACAGATTCCTTTTAAGTCCAATCAGTGTTTTACAAATTCTTAGCATTTGCAATAGTTTTTACAGTCTCCTTGACAATTTTGCTACTGGAGCGAAGACGTATGAGCAATATATAGTATAATAAATATTAAGTATACGTTATTGGTAACATGCCGATTATGTATCGTACATGGGGGTAGTGCACTAAAATTTTGATGAAATAAGCATTGCACTAGCACTAGAATTGTAAAAAATTATTTTACATTGTATGTCCACCAGCTTAGTGATAAAAGTAGTTCCTTCACTAACACGGAAAAAATGATTATTTTTTCTGCTACTTTACAAAAATTTGTGGTAATGAGAATATTGAAGCCACATTCGAATAATATATTTATATATATTAAATTGTGCACAAATGTACCGATTTTTGTTGGCTTAAGTTTGTATATGACTGGATTTTACTGGCGCTAAACGAATAATCGTATATTTCAGCTAAATCATGTTTGGAAAGTATAAGTTAAAAAGGGCAATAATAGCAAGAAAAGGAGTAAAAATTCATATCAAACACAAATTGTTCATTGTATTTTTTATATAAAAACATTCTAAGCCAGCTATGACTTTTTTAATATTTATAGGCGATAACGAATTATCATATTTCATTTGATTGTTTTGACATAAATATTTTATATTGAAAGCTTTCAAACTGTTTGGAGTTCACTGATCAATTGCATTAGTGAGCAAAAAAATTTTTTTTATCCCAAAAAAATTTTTATGGGTACAGTACTGATAAAGTTCAATATCGTGTGTTTGAAATAGTAAGAGTTTTAACTCATAAAATGGAACCCTGTAATATATTAAAAATGACAGATGAAAACTTTGTTTTCAGTAAGTTTCACTTCAACATTTTTAGAAATGACGAGAGTTTAAATTTTTATGAAGCCTTATATATATATATATATATATATATATATATATATATATATATATATATATATATATATATTTATATATATATATATATATATATACATTTTAACGAACCGAACACAATAATGTATTTCATCTTAGAATTTTTCACCTATTTTTCCAAAGAATTTCGATTTTGTTTCGCATTCTTTAAAATTGGGATTCAAAACATCCTCCTAGTTCTCCATATTAAAGAATACATAAATATTCGATCAAATATTTTTGGGTAAAAAATATAATGTAAATTAATTTATTATTATAATTATTTTGTATTTATTTTTATGTTGGGGTCAGCAACACGCAGCCATTAAAATTTTAAGTTTAGGACTACAAAGTTTCACAAGTATTATATACTACCACAATTACGTCACTTGGAAAACGTTTTGATGTTTGGCTTCTGTTTGTTTTTAAAACTTTTTTGTTTTCTTGTTCTCAAGCTACTCAATATCATGAAAAATTTTGTTTGCCCGCACATTACTGCTCACGAGTTAGAATCTATTGAAAGATGGTCTGATAGATGCCCATACGGATATCTCAACGGAATTAGTTGAGTTATTTTAATACCACTTGGGTGATTAATCAAAAAATATTTAATATTATATTTTTTTTTTTATCAAAAATAGTTGTTGGCATTATAAACGATGATAAAAGCTTTTACATTGTTTTCATTGTTAAGGGAAGCAAAGTCTAATAAAAAATTTAAATTAATACGAAATGTTGCTGTTTTTATTAAAATAGTAATAATAAAATAATAATAATAATAATAATAATAATAATAATAATAATAATAATAATAATAATACTAATAATAATAATAATAATAATAATAATAATAATAATAATAATAATAATAATAATAATAATAATAATAATAATAATAATAATAATAATAATAATAATAATAATAATAATAATAATATTAATAATAATAATAATAATAATAATAATAATAATTTTTTTTTTTTTTTTTTTTTTTGGCGGGAAGGAGGTAAAAATGCATTACTGCATACACGGAGTCGTCACTGGCCGTGTTATGTCGGGCTCCCCAAGATGGTATACCGACTAAAAAAACCTCCTTATGTCCTCTTCTTGGAAAATGGTTCCACCCCGGAACCGCTGTGATGCATTACTTCGGGGTGGTTTCCTCTTGGCTGTGATTTCAGCTCTCTTCCCCTTTGGACCTGCGTCCAGGTCTCTGCTTGAGTTGATCTGCGCCTAGTCTGCTGCCTCTAGATCAGGTTTCTTCTTCTTTAGTATGTATTCGCAGTACTTTGATACTGCTCGCCAGCTGTTTTCGTTCTGGGTCATGCGATCCACAATAGACTCAGCATTTATTTCTCCTACTAAGACCTCGAGTTCTCTTCTTTTCTCTTCCCATTTGCAGCATCCAAAGAAAGTGTGTTCGGCGTCATCGATTATATTTCTTTCTTCGTACAAGCAGTATGGTGTACTACACTTGCCTATGTTGTTTAGGTATTTCCTGAAGTATCCGTGGCCGGTCATCATCTGTGTCAGGTAGTAGTTTACTTCACCGACTCTCCGTTCTAGCCATCTGCTTATGTTTGGGAGGAGTCTTTTGGTCCATCTTGCCGCTGATTCCTGGTTCCATCTTTCCTGCCATCTTTGGAGGGTCTCTTGTTTTATTATCTCCTTGTCCTCTTGTTCAAGTGTGTTAGACCGTTTCTTCATCCATATTTTCCTTCTTTCCTGTATTTGTAGATCTATTGGGGTCGTTCCCGCTAGCACGAGGATGGCTGCTGTAGAAACAGTACGGTAAGCAGAAGCTATCCGTAGGGCAGATATCCTTTGCACTGCCAACAGAGCGTTTATCCTGCTTTTATTTAGCTTCATGCCCCAAATTTCACTACCATAAAGAATGATGCTATTAGTAGTCTCCATCAGTAGCTTCCTCTTGTGTTGCCGCGGCCCTCCTATATTAGCCATTAATCGGCTTAGTTGTGCCGTCACCTTTGCCGCCTTGCTTGCTGCATGATGGACTTGGTGTGAGAATGTCATCCTCGAGTCAAGTCGTATGCCAAGATAGTTTACGAATCTCTTTGTACGTATTTGTGTTTCTTCGATGTTGATGTTTATTTCCAGCGATATGTTTCTTCTGGTTAGGAGGACCACTTCGGTTTTCTGCACTGCCAGTTGAAGACCATGTGCGTCAAGCCAGCTCTTCGTCCTGATCATTACCTGCTTGAGTTTTCTTGTTGCTTCTTCCGTATCTCTGGCTTTTATTACAGCTGCTATGTCATCAGCGTAGCCCACCAGGAACGTATCTTGCGGCATTTCAATCTTTAGTATGTCGTCGTAGCTAATGTTCCATAAATCTGGGCCCAGAATTGATCCCTGTGCTGCACCGGATGTTATCGGGATCCTTTTCTGTCCCTCCTTCGTGTTGTACACGAGTTCCCTATCCTTGAAATAGCTTCTTATCATTCGCGACAAATATACCGGTATGCTAAATCTCATCTCTAGGGCCTGGAGGACATCGGGCCATCTTAAGCTATTGAAAGCGTTTTTAACATCTAGTGTGGCGAGGAGAATGATTCGCCTGCTAAAATGATTTCCTTGTTGAGCGGCGTTGAATGCATCGACAACATCTTTTAGCGCGCCCACGGTGGATCTTCCAGGTCTGAAGCCGTGTTGCCTTTCTGATAGTCCTCCTCTGTTCGTTATGGCTTCCGTCAGCCTAGGTTTCAGGAGTCTTTCAAAAAGTTTTCCTGCAGTGTCTAGCATACATAGTGGCCGATAAGCTGATGGTGAGTTCGGGTCGCCTTTCCCTTTGTTGATAATAATAATAATAATGATAACGATAACGATAATAAAAATGATTTTTTTTTTGACGGGCGAGGTAGGGTTGAAAATGCCTTCGCACTTACAGTGACCGTCGTCGACTGCGTTGAGTGGTGTTTTCCACTAAAAAACTCCCTCCTCTGTTTCTGGTGGGATGCCTTCCCGGGACTGTTTTCTACATTACTTTAAGAAGGCCCAGAAACTTCATCCTCCTAAGAAGGACTTTGCTCGCAACACCCACGTCTGGGTCCGTCATTTTCATGCTGCTGGCTCATTCTTGCTGAGTCTCCGTTGATGGGGACTCATTTTGCCGTGCATCGAGGTCTCTTTTCTTTCTTCTTAAGACATACTCGATGTATTTACTCACAGCATTCCATGTGTTTTCGCATTCGAGCATTCTGTCAACTATGTTAGCAGGGGTGAAAACGCCAATCTGCTCTCTTAATGCGATTCGCTCAGTATTCCATCTGATGCAGTTGAAAAAAGTGTGTTCTGCATCGTCATTTGTTGCATCGCAGTAGATGCAACTGGAATTACCTGTTTTGCCCATACGATGTAGATACTTCCGGAAGTATCCATGACCTGAAAGGAACTGGGTCAGGAAGTAGTTAATCTCTCCAAATTTCCTTTGAGTCCACTTTTCTATGTTAGGAATGAGCCTCTTCGTCCATCTACGGGACGTTTCTGCGTTCCATCTGTTTTGCCATCGCTGGATGGTTTCAGATCTCCGCTCTGCAGCACTAATAGTAATTTCCGCCCCCCTAGAGTCCCATGCCTCTTTCCGTTCGCGCGCCAGGAGATCAACCGGAATCTCTCCACTTATTACGAAGACCGCCGCACCTGAAACTGTACGGTAGACTGGGGCGATTCTGAGTGCCGCTGTGCGTTGGACTTCTTCTAGAGCCTTACGCTTAGACTTTGCTCTCAGTGCATTTCCCCAAATTTCGCTGCCATATAGCAGTATAGAATTTGTGGTTGCCATAATCAGCCTCCTCTTGCTCTGTGTGGGCCCGCCAATGTTTGCCATTAGCCAGCTCAACATGCCTGAAACTTTTGCTGCCTTTGCAGCCGCATGTTTTATCTGGGCCCAATAAGTGAGCCTACTATCGATTTTTACGCCCAGATATTTTATCGCCCTTATAATAAAAAAAAAAAATAAAAATGATAATAATTAAAATATTCATGATAATAAAAATAATGATCATTATAATTTTTATAATATGCTATTACGAAAAAAATTATAGACGCTGAGCGAATGGAACAATACAGAACCCGGAAGGCAGCAAATTATGAAGAGCTGGCAGGATAGATAGAACACGAATGCAAAGAGTAGGTGGATCGTAAGACTCGTTTCATATATAGAGGAATGGATGCATATAAAATTTGGGCATGTGAATAACTATTTGACTCCGATGTATATTAGGACATGGATATTTTCAAAAATACTTTCATTGAAAGAAGAAACGTGACAGTCCATTTTTTTTTAATGAAAACCACAATATCGTGAAAATATATTTACAAATTAAAGAAATGTGACAGTCGGTTTTGTTTATACGAATACGAAGATGTCGTAGATGGTGCTCTGTATACTTTTTTGAAGTGTTCTTGGCGGTAGCAACATCTTGGACAGTTGGTGACCATTACAGGACCACTCGTGGTCAATATGACGCCTTATGTGACTGATTGGCGAGCAGTTGCAAATTATTACGAAAAATATTACGGACGAAGAAAGCTTTTTTACACGCTGCAGGTTGGCAGATAGCCGGTCACTAGGAAATGGCTCTAATCCTTTACCGAGGGAAGGAAATTTTTCATTCGCTAAAACTATAAGTTGAGCCCGAAATGTTAGAGATGGGTCGTCTCCATTTGTGAATATAGTGAGGCATTTTACCTCCTTCAAAAAATATATATATGTTATTATTTTTTTTTTGTTACTATTATAATTATTATGAATATAATAATTATTATTATTAGAGGTTTTCAACATCGGAAAGGGCAGAACGCGGACGACTTATATGAAGAAGGAGATATTTTTGCTGATGCTGAACGCACATTTTTGAAATGTCATAAAAGGGACGACGAATGCCAGGAGCTTGAGAACCCAATAGGAGAAATTAGTGCTGAGTCCATGAAACAAAATAAGACCGACTTGCAAGCAGTAGCAAAGTACTGCGAACACATTCTTAAAAACAAGAAAGAACTAGAAGTCCAAAATTAAGATGGTGGCTGAAATCCCAGCCAAGAGGAAACCACCCTTAAGTAATGCATCACAGCGGTTCCAGAATGGAATCATTTTCCAAGAAGAGGACATAAGGAGTCTTTTAGTCGGTATACCAGTTTTTGGAGAGCAAGACATAACACGGTCAGTGACGACCACGTGTATGCAGTAATGCATTTTTCCTTCCATTCGGCAAAAAAAAATTATCGTTTTTATTACAAATGTTGTTATTATTATTTATCTATTTTATTTATTTATTTAAATTTCCAAATAAAATGCCGCGTATACCCTCATAGTTTGAATATATTTCAAATGGTGTTTCTGGAAAACAAATAACCTGTAATCTGCCAGTTGTAGGAATGTCGTGTTTAAAACTATTTAATATTAAATATTATAATACTGTAATTAATATTAAACATTGCTTAAGAATAATTAAAATACAAACGAGACTCAGTATGTCATTATTAATAACAATGACATTAAATAATGAATTGGATATGAAATTCATTTAGTATACATGTGCACGAGTATGTAAATATAAACGTACATTTATGCCAAATCGTGATATATACAAAATGCAGTGATGAATTAAAATTTTTAATAATGGAATAGGAATCATTGCTTGATGAAAAATTTTAAGTGATAGTTTCATTATTTAGTATTCAAATATTTTTTTGCTTAGAAATCGTTATTAATTTTCGGATTTATTTCCTGATGCTATGGCCTATGGGCTATATGTTTTACTAATTTTAGTCATTGTTAAAGTCATTATATTGTACAGAGTATTATAAAATATTTTACCAGAAAGAAAACCATTATTTACCTTAATTACCCTTATGTAATTTTGCTTTTATAGGCGAATCATAGCAAAACCTTGCAAATGAATATATTACGAATATAAAGTATTCAAATTCTATTTTACATAAAAGTTACATTCGATTTAGTAGCTAATGAGAATAGATATAATTTCTTGTATGTATTACCAATGAGAAAATACGACTTTGGTTCTGCACTTTAAAGACGATTTCGAATTTATCGTAATGAAGTCTTAAGATCACATTGAGCGTATCGCATATCTAACAATCACGATAAAAATATATCTTTAGAAAAGGAATAAATAAAACTGTTTCATATTTGTATAATTTCTTAATAAAAGGATAAGCGATATTTTAAAAATAGTTTAATAAAATATATTCTGAAAATGCGTTCAATAGCGTTCAATTTATAAAAGATTTATATGTGAGAAATGCTACCAGGAAAGAATTTTGAATAAAGAAATGGCAGTCCTGGTGCTTTTAAAAAGGTGTTTTCTATATAAAAAAAAACTTTTGGAAATGTCGTGTAAGGAGATATTTACAAAATAATTAAAAATATTAAGTAGTTTGTGCATTTTAGCAAGTGATTTAAATCACATAGTCCTGTGTGCTTTCTTTACGACTTTATCTTAGTTGGCTTGTGAACTACTTCTCAAGAAGCTCAGATTGTTTCAAGGTGTAAAACTTTTAGTATTCTTATTATAAAAATGAGTATCAACGCTGTTGAATACCGCCTTTAGAAAGGAATATAATTTTTATAACTGTCTTGAAAGTTTTAAAAGCTTTATTTTTTAAATGAAGCTATTAAATGATAAAGTGTTAAAAATAATATAGTGTTACATAAAATTTAGATTAATAGTCAAACATCCCTAGCCTTACGCTTTACAATAGTATGTGTGTTCGTAAAAAATAAAAATTATAATAAAAAAACAATGTTTTTTTTTTAATTTAATATTAAAAGTTCCAAAAAATTAAATTATTAAAAAAAGTAAATAAAATAGGAAGAAAAAAATTTTACAACCAAAAAAAAAACGTTTATGACAGAGGAAATAATAATGTTTATGTTAAGCTGCATGAGTTCGAATTAAGAATATGCTGAGGTGAGCTCAGTAATATGGCTGTAGTGCAACAGTTGGTATTTTCTGTTAAAATTTTTTGTGAGACTGATACTTGACCGAAATCAGATGAACAGTGAAGCCTGCGTGTGGCAAAATGCAGAGTAATTTGTATACCATCTTCAATAGCTTATTTCGTGAGCCTTGAATTATCTTAGTACAAATGGTATCAGTAGTAGGCCATACAGCTTCACAGTAAAACATTGTAGGCTAGAAAAAATACTTTGGGACACATTTTTTTCTTCAGTGTTTAAGTACGAACTTCTGCTAATAAAAGAGTGACGAATTCTAGTAGTTTTGTAGATTTTTTTTCACAATGTATGATATGTTATCTGTAATATTTACTGGTTTGTCAAGGAGTACACCCAGATATTTAATGGTTTCCTCCCATATAATAATGTGGATTTAAGACGTTAGAAGTCTTATGGGCAAGAAACATGGTTAACGCTTTCTAGTAAAATAAATTGCTTTGGTCTCATCGCGGTTTACTTTAATCTTTCATTTGATGAAGTGTGAATATAAAACCGCTAACGCATTTTCTAAATTGCTTATTATATCGGTAAGTAGAGTCTCAGATGTTAATATCGATGCATCATCAGCAAATATAGATGTTAAATAATTTTTAGTTCAAAGGATATTTTTTATATATTTTATATACGTTGTACTTTTTTTACCGTTTTATTTTAATTAATAAACTTAATTTATTTTTTAAGCTTAAGGTCCCTTTAATTATTAAAAATTTTTATCGAACAATCTGTTCAATGTATTGTTTGTCCTATAAGCCATCTTATACCTTTCTGTGTCATATACTCCTAATCTTTCTAAACGTTCAGATATTCCTGGTACATAAACTATAGCTTTATGAATCTTATGTTCATCTAGGCCTGTTCTATTTCTTGATCTATTCTTACATTGGTCAATTAATCTATTAATCAGATTTCTTGGAAAACTATTCTCTATCAATATTTTTCTAATTTTCTTTTCATTTTTACTTTTGAAAAATCTCTATCTTTTATCGTCAATACTTTTTATTTTATATAAAATAAACAAATATCTATCAAATTCGTTATTCGAGATATTCTCCAAAATAACCATTTTAATATTATATTGTTTGTTGTTGGCTTAGCTAGGTATATGCCTGCATTTCATTGGCGCTAACCAAATCATCAGTACCCTTTTTTTTGAATGCTTTCAATCATGATTTGGCTAAAGGGTACTGATGATTTGGTTAGCGCCAATGAAATGCAGGCATATACCTAGCTAAGCCAACAACAAACAATATAATATTATAAACAAATATCCTGAAGATGGTACTCGATGAGTACCGAAATATCGATAAAAATTTAAATAAAAATTAAAAAGACCTTAAGCTTAAAAAATTAATTAAGTTTATTAATTTTTTTATATATTGTTAGATTAAAAAAAGTTTTTAGTTACTTGCTTTATATGTATTAAAACAACCATGTGCATAAGTGTTATTACTTAAACATACTTATAAATTTTCCGCATAATTACACAATATTTTAATTATTGATGAAGCTGATAGTCTACGAAGCTATTGTTTGTAAATTTTGATAATATTATTGTTATACTTATACTTGAAAATCGAGCCAAATATATATGTAATTTAGCGACAAGCGACATCATAGTACTTAATAAAGTGAAAAAAATCTACTTTCCGTTATTTGAAAACTCTTTATTCATACATGTTTTATTTATATAACTAACCCTACAGCTAAATTTATAACTAGTTACTTTTTGTTATAGTCATATCACTAGTTGTAACGAGACTGTAGCAAAACGAATAGACCTGTAGTTGTCAAAAAAGCAAAAAAAGAAAAATTATGAAATATCGACCACACTAGCTTGTAATAACTAAGATATCAACTCGTATACAACAATATACACGTGAACTAGTTGGGATCCAATGGCAGCCATGTATTAAAGTCTATAGTTCGGTATATTTTTAACACTTGTCTGAAGAGATAATACCTGATATCTGTTGTTATTGCAAAATGTTTCATTTATGTATAACAGGGTACATACATATCAAGTATTCAATTATGAAGAAATTTGATTATTTGCAGAAGCGATTATTTGTGAATGTTATGATAATAGTTGTTAGGAAAAAAGTCGCTGATTGTACTAATGAATTACTATTACGCCTCCAAAGATGGAATTTAATTTAGCTAACATCCTTATTAGATTATCAAAAATGCTTTTAAATAAGTATAATTCATATTCTAATTAAATTAATAAGTTTAAAAGGAAGGAAACTAAAAGTGACTGATTTTTAAATGGTGGTGGCCTGGGCTGAAACATCGATGTTGGGAAAAAAATCCTTGAAAATTATCGATGTTTTGGCTTTATCTTTATTACACAGACTAAAATTTGTTCAAAAAATATTTTTTGGTAAACAAAAATAAAATAGACTCACACATTTGTAACAATAATTAAGACTTTACACTCTGCAGTGATTTTACAGCATGCAGTTTTTCACAAAAACTTTTTCTTTTATATGCTGATAGAAGGGATATAGAAGCAAACAGGAAAGCAAAACTGGCAGCGCATGAAATTTTATATGATTTCCTGCAAACTTTTTTTACAGGTATATTGGTCTAATTTATATTGGCAAGTTTTATGCAACAAAAATCTAATGTCTCTTTGTTTGATTATAACTTTTTTTCAAATTTACTCCAGGGAAAGAAACATAGGTAATCCATTTCCCAGAAGATTTTGTCGGATATTAGTGAAGGCTGCGGCAGCTTCCGCAAAAATGATAAAGCATTTCATTGCAATTTTTGAAAGTTATAAAAAAATGTTTTCATGTCCTGCTAAATTTCAATAGCGATTCTTTTCATTCATGTGGAATACACACCAAGTGGGTAACTGCTGTCATGTAATGTAATGTAATGGGGGTTTTGCCAGGATAGCCTTTTGCACTGCGACCATTGTGGATCTATTGTGCTTCCCCTGTCCCTAACAGTCCAATACGTTCGTAAATAGGATCAGCTCCTTCAATGGGAGCATTAGCAGATCCTCTTTACTCAGCGTATATGCATGTACAGTCCTGAACTGCTGTCATAGTTTGACCCCCTTGGATATTTTATTCTTTTTTAGGTGTCAAAATATTTTTGTATGTATCCAAAACTTTTAATAGTTACCAAGAAAACAATTATACATATACAATATTATAAGAGTATATTATTCCTTTGTGGTGTGGTATCGATGTATCGTTAGCATCACTACCTATTCATGCTTTAGTTCGAACTGGCCTCTTGTTTCAACCTATTATATTTAAAATTATTTATCGAATTTATGTCATCATTGCAAAATTTATAAAGAAAAAACATACACAAATTTATGCCGACTGTTTGTTCTTTTTATTAAACTTTTCTTTTGGCTCAAAATTTCAAAACAAGTCTTAATAATTCAAGAGGTTTAGGCTATATAGGTCACAAGAAAAGACAAAATTTTTTTATTTTTACAATTGATCCCATACATGCAAATATGCCTGACTATCAGTGTGTTCTTTTAACATACGTAATACTAACAAATATGCATGTAAAGCCATGCTAATACACAATAACAACAAAAAATAGGTAAATCTAAATTCATGAATACTTTAAAGTGGAAAACTATAGTACATACACACACATTAACAATGAACATTCGGACATAAATATTTGCATATGCATGTATGTATGTGTGAATGCTAGCAAGAACTATTTATTTACCTACACATATGTATGTACATAAATAACAAAAGCATGTTGAAACTTCTCGAAATATCTCTATGTGATTACAAACAACTGTATGTTAATATAAATGTATATATGTATGCATGTTGATATGTGTAGAAAAAGAGCATTTTCGGAAGGAATAAACAAAACAATAGGGATTTGCATATGAAATGTAATTCCGGCGGACATACTTAAAAATTTTAATATAAGTCTCTATGTTAAAGGAAATGCAAATAAAAGAAAAATACTTCGAAATAAATAAATGAATTTTTTGTTTAAAAGAAAAGTTTCACAGACTTAAAAATAAATACATTTGTATGCATAACTTAATATAAATTTATTGGATTAAGGAGAAAAAAATATTACAAATAAGAAAATGGAAATAATAAAGAAATTTAAATTTATGCAGTGGTTAAAGGGAATTTCATTTAAATAGAAAATATTTTCAATTACTTTATCGACAATTATTAAGCTAGGATTCACCATTTTTGCTTTCTGTACAAAATGTTTTTTTTCAGTGGTTTAAAATAATTAAAAAAATTTATCTTACCTTCGATTAAAATTTTAGGCAATATGGAACTATTTCTTTTAATTTTAAGATAGGATTTGAACAATGAATTAGATCACTTCCTTGTTAATGATTTAGTTATGCTTTGGTTGGAAACAAAGTGGAGGGCATTGCTACCACATATAGGACTCTCTTGGGAAGGTAACTTGTCAGCATATTACTTAAACAATTATTTTACACCTTTAAATATGTAATTTCGTATTGGAAAAATATTATGTTCTGCATTTTTGAATAAAATACCAATTGCTTTTAATTTTCATTTGCGATTTGTGCTCTTCACAGTGGCACAAAAATGTCAATAAATACGTTGGAGAGGCAATCGTCCTAACATTAAAGCTGAGAATCAAACACATCTCTCCTACGGCTGTACCAAACAAGGATGTTTGCAAGGTTCAAAACTACTCTCGTGAATCGAATTATTTCTTTGCAAAGACGGCGAGAAATATAGAACATGTTCGCCTCAGTTCAAGGACAATACTGCTTTAAAACTACAGGTCATTTGCTTTTCTCTCCTTTATAGCGATGGGCCATTTGAGGTCAAAAAATAGCTTTGTGGCAGGCTAAAATAGTTTATCTGCCACTTTATTTATATAATGAATACAATGACTGGACATCATGCGAATTTTGACTTTATTTATTTTAATCATTCAAAAAAGAGTTAAACTGAAGTTTCTTGGAGATAATGAATCATAAAGTCGGTTCTTAGCAATATTTGGGGATTCGATTTTGGTATTAAATTCAAAGAATTAGTTACTTATAAACATCGAAATTTTGTGTTCATGATCCCAAGACGCGTAGTTAGGCTCCGTTTTGGGCTATGGAACGATTCATTGCTCACATTAAAACACTTTGCTAAATGGCTTTTTATTTATGTTTCTTAAAAAAAATGTAAAAGTGGCTATAAGAAAAGCAGAGATAAATAATTTTTTACATCCTACTAGTATTTAAGAGTGCAAAAGCTTCTTAATCATATAATTCATTAAAAATTAGCAAAAGCTTACTCTATCCATTGCAATGCTCATTATATTGAGCTTTACGCTATGCTGACGGTGATTTGTGAAAATATTGGCAAGTGCTCCTTTTGATTATATATCACAACAAAAAAAAAAAAAAAAAAAAAAAACCGAGAAATCACATTTAGAATTCAGCTGTGAAATGTTGCCGAAATGTTGTGAAAAATTATTATCTCTTAAAAGGTCTTTAAAAGAAAATTTTTATTTGTATACATGTATATAGTAAATATATTTTTGCATACATATATGTTTAAAAATTTATGCTAAAAATATTTTTATATAAATAACTTCTGTTTTCCGTTTTCTATTTTGTATATTTTCACATTCCTTCATGATCTTGGTTCAGCCTGACTTTTGCTTGAGCCAAAAGAAGCAGTTGTTTTTTTTTTGCAAAGGACCTGCAGTGGCGTAGTAATGTGAGAGATATTATATCAAAAGAGGGATTATGTTTGTGAAAATATGTTGTATAAATTTGCTATAAATATCACAGACTGCATTAAGAATGCTTGCAGTTTTGACATTCACATTTGATTAGCAGGTCATTTCTTATATTATTCAAGAACGTTTTCTGCAGCAAAAAATTTTACAGACTACGTAATATTTTTGTTCATAAATACGAAAAGTCTTAGCCTAAATAAAAGTTTTTAGTATATGCATGTTTTATAGACACAAGTGCCATTTGTAGTCAAGTATCATATCTGTACACAGCATAAACATTGAAAAGTATCAAGTATTTATGTGTGTTGATTTTTATTTTCGTGCACAAACACTTACAAGTTTAAATAACGTGAGAAATATTATTGTTAAAATAATACTTCAACAAATACTTTACCACACTTTGTTGCACGAATAAGTAAAAAAACAAAGGGATGAAATTTAAATATATAAAGAACTTAAAAAAGACAAAAAAATTAAACACATAAAAGTGGTTACATATGAAAATCAGTCCTTTCTTGTTGTTAATACAAAAGCCGTTCAAGATTTTGTTTTTATTGCTGTAACTTGAATTAATAAGACTTCTAAAAGTATTTTCTGCAGAATTATTTAATCAAAATTATTTTATTTCAAAAAGAATAAAAAAATTTCTTGCCAAAGAATCTAATATTTTTTAATTTTCTTTGCGCGATTGTATGCATATGCGTGTTTTGCAAATATGTCTCTTGCTTGTTTACTAACTTCCTCTTTTTATTAATATTTTAATACTTCAAATTGCTTTTCAAAAATTTTTGCGAGGTTGTTTAATATAATTTCCAAAATTTTTAGTAAGTATTCTTCCCTAAGAAGACTTACTTCCTGCTGGAAAAATTTTCCCAAATGATAAATGAATTGCTCTTAAGTAAAAATGTCAAATTTGCGCAGACATAAACAAAGGATTGTTCAGAAACATTTACACCAAGTAGAAAGAAGTATCGTGTCTCTCAGCTCACCAGTCGGTATCAATATTTAGACCTAGAAAATTAAACACCGGAAATTGTTGCTTGCTACTACGTAAAACTGCTTTGAATATTTTTTGCCCGTCATATAGTGCATTGTGTTTCCATATGGTTGTAAAAATAACGCAAAAACTAACAACGCAAAAATTTAAAATGAAATGGTTCCCATAAATTTTTATTAATTTTTGGGGTATAATTAAATTGTGAAAGGACTTAAAATTTTTAGAAATCTGTTTGATAAATTTTTAGAAGAATTTTAATATTTGTTTGATGTTATTCTTTTGATGAAAATAATTAAAATGAGAAAAAAAATATAATTCTTTTGTTGAGTGTTTTTGTGTGCATTATTATTTCTACTTACTTAGCATTGCTTAGAACTTAAGCAATGCTTTGGACCTTTTTCCTCGGATATGCGTCTTAATTTTTATTTCATATTTTTTGAGTTTTATTTTATTGCGATTCATTTAATTTGTTTGCATGTAAAATATTTTATTATAAAAAAAGTCTCAAGTTTTGGCTCTTATTCTATTTCTAGATTTAGCTATAACTTCTGTTGGTACTAAAGGAAGATGCACCCGGTTTTTTCTTTGGGAGAAATCTTAATTTTAATTATATAAAATTTATTTTAACTAAAAACAAAGTTTGTCCTCAAATACACGCCATTCTTATTTTTTTATTTTTGGGAAAATGCTATCATGCTTCTTTTGTATTACGTAGAATTCCATAATGCGAATTCTACGTACTGTATTTAAGAAATTATTTATTTATTTAATTATTTATTTGTATATTCAATTCCTGTACAACAACAATTATTATTATATTCAAAGTACAGGAAAGTGGTATCGAAAAGTTAAGCTGAGATATACAAACATTTTTAAACAAAATTAAGTATAATAATATTAATAATTTCCTATTGTAAAAAATAATTAAATAAAAAGTGCTTAAATAAATTATTATCGAGAATGAAGGGAAAGATGCTGACTTACTCCTAAATGAAATTTTATTTTAGTCTTATAAAATAGATTTCATATCTGATTGGGCCCCTTAATTGGTTGTAAATTAACTTTTTCCTTCTATTTTACATACTCAATTCATTTATAGTTTTGGGTTCATCTAAAATGAATTTAGCAGCATTGATTCGAAGAGTAAATGATTTCTGTTATTTCCCGATTTGAATTAATTAATGCCTTCGAAGTTTTGGAATTGTTTTGGTACTGGCATATTTTTAATACCGATTAGATATATAGTAAAAGTGTCAGATATAATGATAATATCGGTAAAATACGAAACTAGCAGTCCTCTTTTGGAAAAAAAAAATATTTTTCTCACTAACATAAAACAATTTTTTTTTAATTTTTTTCTAAACAACATAAAAGTAAATATCTTTATACATATATTTTCGTAGGCGTAAAACATAAAGAATATATTAAATATTTAATTAGCAATAATCTTAGCCCCAATTTTTATGAGTGTATAATTGCAAACTTTGTTTAAAATAAATGAATATATTTAAAAAATTGATGCATTAAATTTTCGCTACAGTACGTGTACTTGTGTTAATTTCCTACATCTATGAGACCATAAATACGTATAAAATAAAAATATGTAAAACTATATACGATTTAATAAAAATAAGTATTTGTGTAGTATTTTAAAAATAAATGTTATACGGTTTTGAAATAATTCTGAACATTCAGATGACGTGCTGTGCAATAATCGTCAAAGTCCCAGCTACGAATACATCACACGCAGCCAGAATTCTATATACATGCACGAATAAGTATATGGGCTACATAAAGCTGTGCTAAAGAAGCTGTGCACTGCAATTAAAGGAACGTATAAATTCGAAGTAGAAAAAGTGGCGGTTTAATTACGTTTCCTTAAAGTAGGTATTTTTGATAAATTTTACTAAAAGAATTCATATTTTAATTAAGCGTAAATAATCTTATATATTGATTATTTCGTTAAAATTTGACTTAGTAGATGGGCTTATCAGAAGGGAGTTTGTGAGTTCGATTCCTTAAAACTCTGGTATGGTTCACTACAAGGCTTTTATTTTATTCTTCCGTTTAATAATTTGCATATCATGGCAACACATTATAATTTTTTATAATACAAAATTATTAATTTAAATTAAAAAATGCGGTGGTTCCACACACTAGTCTAAATTCTAAGTACAAGAATAAGTATGTCATTGTTTTTTTTCATTTATTATTTATTTTATAAAAAATAATCTCTTAAATTGACAAAAAGTTGATAGATTTTTGAAGGCTAGTTCAATGGATTGTAAACAAAATTTCTCATGATTTTCAACGCTATTTAATTTCATTGATTGCTCTTCGTAGAAACATTTTGAACTTTTTTTTAATATAATATAATTTATATAAAAACAATAAGAAATAAAAAAAGCCTACGATTTTCAACGTATAACTACTTAATTAAGATTACATAATTTTTAGTAACTTAAAGAATAATTATGCCTTTACATATAAAAGTTGCCATGGTAACGCATTGGTTTTTTTCTGTTTCCTGAAGTTAGTAAATAGGGGAAAAGGAGCAGTGAAAGGAAATGTAACAATAATTGACGTATATTCATATAGCGGTTAAGTAAGCATTCCTTTTGTATTCCTATACAGTATAATCATATAATAATATTCAATTAGCCGAAAAATAAAAAAAATATTTATTTTTCATTAACGAAAACTTAATTGAAAATTCCAAACAGTAAAATGTCTCAAAAGAAGGATAAATAAGTGTGTATGGTATGTGTTTGTAACAGCATTATCCAATAATATTCTTACATAAACATTCATATAATAAAAGCCACTATCAAACCAAACCGATACCAATGCCACACAAGTAACAATACATGGACAATTCAATAAACAAGACTTTTACTTAAACGCACACATACAGTCTTGTTCATTGTTCACACGCTTCCACATGCCTTTATCCATGAATTTAAGTAAACAATGAATGAAATCATTTATTTACGGTCAATGATCTGTAAACCAAATACAACAAAAAAATTAAAGGAGTATTTTTCCATACCCCCCACACAAATGAAAACGTAGCGATGGGGAGAGAGCGAGGATACGGAAAAAATATAATAATTTACAAGGAAATTTTATAAAACTTCAGAAGGATAATAGACATAGAATATTCTACTAATAGATAAACATCTATATAGAAAATAGCTTATTGTGCTTGTACATTAGGGCCGTAACCAATTTTTCGGCGTAGAAGAGCAATAATTTTGGTTTAGTTAAAAAATGGCTTTTCGAATTAAAAGATTCTTTGTAAATGAAAAAGATACTTGTGACGTAGATAATTAATAATTTAATTTTGAAATTAATTTTTTGCGGATGATCAGGCTAACTTAGAGAATATAGAATATTTATCATGACAAATCAGCCAAAATATTTCTTAGCAATTTTGTAAGGCTAACGAAATAGTTTCGAAATTTATTCATTTATTTTAAAACTTTTACTTTAAAAGTTTAAAATGCATCCGCGACATCAAATTTAAAATGGGCAAAATACGAATATTTAGTTTCGGGTATGCCTGAATATTCATTTATTTATTTTAATGTCATCTAAAAATACAGGCCCTAGTTTCCTGGGCCGAACGCTATATATAGAATTTTTTTAAATATAAATAACAACTTCTTTAGTACTTTTTCTAAAAAATTTAGCAAGAGATGATTTATCACTAAATAGAGAATAGTTTTGAAAAAAAAGGTTAGGTTAGGTTAGGCTGATTGGAGGGGTGTGATAAGCCCATGTCATACGACATACACTTAAGCCAGTGAAGGCTTGTTGTGCGCTCCATTTAATTATCAGACACAAACTGCCAAAGTTCCGCGGCAGGATTCGAACCTGGGACCTTCGCACTACGAGTCTAGTACACTACCTACTAGTATACGAAGGCCAGTTTTTGAAAAAAAAAAATTTTTAAAGAAATGAAATAATTACAAAATCGTCTCTACTCCTAATTTTGTATCATGCATCTTCTATACCAAGTTGAAGCAAAATAAGACAGTGATATTTTATAAAAGATTATTTTAATTTTTTTCTTTTCTCTGTGTGGCGATTTATCACCCTAATATTCCTTTTATAAATATATCTGCAGTTTGTACTTCATTGATAAGATACAAATACACATATTTGTTACTGTAAGTCTATACATCTCTTTGACAAGAGGAAGAAACCCTTGTTGAAAAATAATTTTTTTTTATCAACTTTCAACCGTATAAACATTATATACGCTGCTTAATACACCTACAATGGACGTATTGTCTTTGTTGCCTACTGCTGCTATTAAATACACCTTAACGAATTACGGTTTGATATTGATTAATTGGTTGATATTCGACCCTTTTAATAGCAGTCGTAGTTTTTGTACACGTACATATGTACACTTATGTAACTGGATGTATTAAGAAAATAAATAAGTATTAAAATTCTTAAACAAAGTTACTGCAAAAGGCTTAATTTGTTTTCCGATTTTAGTTTAGACTTCTTTCAAATCTTTCTTGAGTATCGTATGACTTGCCTCAAAGCCAAATTTGTTTACAATAAGTAGACTCTTCTATATTCAAAGGCTTTTATTTAACCAACTTTTCAAAATAAAGTGAGTCTTATCTTTCAAAATTGTTTCAAAATTCATTTCATCATTTTCCAGTGAATAAAATGGAAGTTGTTCTTAGGAAATCATATTTCCATTGTTTTCAAAGGATCCGTGTGTGCATTTTTCCAACTTCCTTGGAAGTTACGTTAAAAAAATTCTGCTTAAATTGAAATATTAAGCTAAAACTATTCCTATTTTTTCTAATTCTTATATTCAGTAGTTCATTTTTTGTTTTGAAAAACAGAAGATACCTAATCTTTTTAATCTGTTGAATATTGCCTACAATATATTCAAATGCATTTCATTATGTGAAGTTTATGTAAAAATCATTTCTGAATGAACGTAATTTTAATTTTCATGACTTCTTTGGAAGCTGTATTTAATTGTTTTTCTCTCAAGACTATTACCTTCACAGCTAATCTCTATGTATTTTAATTTAATGCTGTTACTGTTCTATGGTGGCGATGTGGTAAAATTATCGAGTAGAAATCGGGGTCTATAAAAATATTGATATAAAAAAGTATTGTTATTATACAATACAAATGTAAATATACTGTGAAGCAAATATCAGTTGAAGTTCTTTCAAACAATAGTTTCTTCATAATATCCTTAACATGACCTTAGATCCGATGCTGGACTCAAAATGAGAACATCTTACACTGACAAGCCTGCGTTGGAAACATTCAAAGAGACTCAAATTTTTACTACTTTCGAATCGAAATTTTTGGATCGTATTTTTTTGTTGTTATTGCTGTTAAAGTTTTTGGATTGTTGAGCTTCCGTTTGTACCAGCATTGAAGGACATTTTGAAAAGTAGAAATATAAATTTCTTTTATTAAAAAAAAAAAAGAATTATTTTTTGTAAATAAATAATTCCTGGATTTTATTACATTTTTATTGTATTTTTTAAAATTGTCTTTTAAAATTTCGTTATTTATATTTTATATTTGGTTGCCGCTATGGAAAAGGATATTGAATTTTTAAATTTTCTTCAAATTATAACTAAAACTTATTTTTATAGATCTTAAAATTATAAATTTTGGGAACGATATTAATAATTATGTATAATTAATATCATAGTCAGTTCGGCTATGGACCACAGTGTAACGAAAAACTTATCCGGTGTCCTTAGAACAAATTTTTTATTTGTTAGTATAAGTATATAACGAAAGGAATGCATAAGTAAACACAAGAGAATGACTATTTAAAATATTCTGCCATTATTTTTTTGTACTATAAACGAACACATACATATATTGAATAGCTCTTAAGCTTTTCGGTTAGTTAGTTCCTAGCGATTAACTGATATATAAATCTTTTTCGAAAATCTATGGCTTGAGCAGTAATCACATGTTGAATTTCCCTTTTTTCATTATGAAATAAATTTTTTGGAATTTATTTGTATTTTTTTCACAAATTAATTTTTTTTTTGAATTCGAAAAAAAATTTTTTTGGGTGTTATTTAGGTCTTTTCTCATTTCACTCGGAACTAATTGCCTTTTTTAAGAATTTTATTCTTCACACAGAAAAATGTATATATGTATTGAATTAAATAATACTTTTTTTGTTGAGGTCATATAAATTCCTGTATTATTTTTTCTCCACATGACTCGAATAGTCAGATTTAATTTAAATGCAACCATTGCCACTTCAAAAGTGATCATATAAATAAAATAAACATGAACACTGATAAAATGTTGCAGCGGTCTCCGAAAAAATGCTTGTTAGGAAGTTAGAATTTAAAGTAGAATTTTTCTGCCTGTTTTTTGATTATGTCAGGATTGAAATATTATTTAAAATTGGTTACTGTTTGATTCCATTCCCCGTCAGAAGCTAAATTAAAGAAATTTAAAAATTAACATTTAGAGATTTAATATTTAGAGATTGAAGAATTAATATTTGAGAGACCACATGTATGAGAACACACACATTAAATCGGGCTGCTACCGAACTAGACTAGGGTCGAAATTGCTCAATAGTTTAAGATAGACTTAAACTTTCCTACTATAATATAAATAGTATTCAACATAGTTCGGTTCTTTATTTGAACTAGAGAACTAATACAAATCACTAGTCGAATGTTGCCAACAGTGTAATTAATTCTCTGATATTTTTTAAGTGACTATAAATTCTAGATTATCTTTCCATTATAGTTGAAATTTCGTGATGGTGCTCCCTTTATCGCATTGTGCTTTGAAGAAACTAAGTTTTTATATTGTAATAAGAGCAATACTACCACTTTAAAGATATACTTACATATAAGAATTGTAGATAAGTACATATTAAATTTTCTCTTAACATGCCACTAAAGTTTAAAATAGATTTGTTTACAGCAAAAAGAGAAGAACGCAAAACGTACCATTCCAATATGAAAATTCCTGCTAAATAAATAAACATTGCACACATTAAAAGTGTAACACATACCATCACATATGTGTATTTGTACTGTGTGTATATATGTACTACATAATGTGTATACATATACAGCTATTGTTGATTAGTATTGTATTATTTCTGCTTGTTTTGTTTTGTTCTATATTTTTTCAAATGGCTGCTAAGCACACGACGTGCATTGTATATGGTGCCAATAGGCTATCGATTTTCTCATGTTTAAAAAAAAAATTGCAGAAAAAAATTCTCAGTATTGGTAATTTGAAACGCAAGAAATTATTGCATATATTTAATATGTATAAATAATTTGATAGGACGATTAAGACTAACATTTGCGTATATTTATTGGAGCAATTATATTTGCACTTACTTAGATGGAAATTTATATAATGGGCATTATATGTTGTTATTTAATATTTTATATATATATATATATATATATATATATATATATATATATATATATATATATATATATATATATATATATATATACTTATATATAATTTAATTCTTAAGAAAACTTACGTACACTAAATGATAAAAATAAACACCCCTTAAATTTGCATTTTTTGAGGGAACTCTAAGAAAAATTCTATATTAGATATTTCCTAAGCAATAATATTCATTTCATTTGTTATTAGTATTACTATTGCATTGTTATTTGGTAAAAATTATGTTGTGAATGACATCAGCTGCATAATGCACTCATTAATTAAAATATCAGTCCAGTTTTATCTGACATCAAAAAAAAAAAAAAAAAAAAATATATATATATATATATATATATATATATATATATATATATATATATATATATATATATATATATATATATATATATATATATATATATATATATATATATATATATATATATATATATATGTATAATAGTAATAACAATAAAATAACGATATTCTAGGTTCCATGTACAGTAACTTTGAAGTAAAAATTAATATTTATGTTATATATATATATATATATATATATATATATATATATATATATATATATATATATATATATATATATTTATATATATATATATATATATATATATATATATATATATATATATATAAATATATATATATATATATATATATATATATATATATATATATATATATATATATATATATATATATATATATATATATTTATATATATATATATATATATATATATATATATATACATTTATATATATATATATATATATATATATATATATATATATATATATATATATATATATATTTATATATATATATATATATATATATATTTATATATATATATATATATATATATATATATATATATATATATATATATATATATATATATATATATACTGGTCTATCCTTGGCATATCACACAAGACTTGTTCTGTTCATTTTAAGGTTGGCCTGCTTCTCTTATAAAATCTTGAAGAATATTTGCTCTTGTATTTATTTCAAAAGAACTGTTGAAAAAGTTTCATCATAAATAAATCATTTTAAAATTGAGCACAAAGAATTTATTGCTGATCACTTCACGCGATTGAGGTCAGATATCTCTTCCTAAAGGGAAAACTTTAAAGAAATGTAAGAAATCGTTATTTGAGTCGATAGAACGATAAGTGTTGGAAGATTATTTCATGAAAATTTTGAGCGAGGCTACGCATCAAATGGTTTATACTCTGGGTCCTATTTTGGCATACTATCTCCAACATATCGGTCGGTATCTTACGAAATAATCCTGCAATATTGGCTTGTAGTGCGTAAGTCATTGCGGTGTTATCCTTATAGACATGAGCCTTAACATAGCCCTACAAAAATATTTTAAAGGTTTTAAATTGTACGATTTAACAGCAGCTAATTGACCGTCCCTAAACGTAAATTAAATCGTTCACCGATCTTGCCTCTCAGTTGGGCCATTGTTTTGCGTGCTGTGTTGCATGTTAAAACCACATTTCAGACAAGTCAAACTCTTCTATTTTAGGAAAATCGTTGCTGCCTTCGTCGTCCTTTGTGAAAGTACGGTCCACTGATGCCACCGGCCCATAATCCACAATAAGAAATGCATTTTGCGGGATACATTGCTTCTGCCTGCTCGTCACACAAAATACGGGAATTTTTTTTATGTATCCATTCAACCAGAAAAAAACTACGTTATAAACACAATTTTCGTTTAAAAAAAATGTTGAAAATGCACTTTCTTAACTGAGAATGAATTTTGATAATAAAATTCAATAACCTGCAAGCGTTGTTCGTTTGTAAGTCGATTCATATTTAAATTACAGACCAAACAGAACATGTTTGCCAGTAACGTGTTACACGAAAACAGCTGAGCTGCCAAAAACAGTGTTGCTAAAAAGGAAATTGCTAAAAAATTACCCTCTACATAAACAAACGTAAGCTGAGAAGACATTCAGGGATTGTCTATAAAAGCAGCCATAGTTTACGCCAGCTTTCGACTACTGTTCTGGTGCACTACCTACAAACTTATAAGGATATCTGGAAGTTGATAGGGTAAAAACTAATTCTTTGAAAAAGCTTTGACAATTTTCTTAAAATTTGTAGATGCCTGGAATGAACGCCATTCATATTAGTTTTTGTCTCCAGCTGATAGCTGTACAACAATTAAAATATAATGAATAAACATTTGACTGCATGTTGTGTTTTTCTCTTATTTTTAAATGTTTTCGTCTGATTTCTGCAACAGAAATATTTTACACAGTTTTGTTTATGGTACTGCATATAAATATTTTTAATTTTTGTTTTTAAATTTGCTTTCAATGTTTTTTCCTTTGACACAGCATTTTTGTTATTTGTATTTATTTTATTAAAATTTGACCTGGTTGTGGTATTGCAATAATTGTTTTCTTTTTACATACAATTAAAAAAGATCTTATGTGTATACAGAATATACCGCCTATGAATTCCCTCACACTCACTGTGTACCATATATGTCTATAAGCCCATGGGTGGATGTATGTGCAGCGACAAAAAAGAATAGAAATCTTATATACAATATAAACATTATTAAAAAAAAAAAAACAAACAAAAGTGAATCTGCATGCGGTTGTCCCATGTTTATTTTTTTACCGCCACATTTTTAAATTTATTATTACAACAATATATATGCTACACTCAGTGGACATGTGGTAAATAATATATCGATATGTAACATTTAAGTAATACAAAACAATATTTAAGAGCCCGAGCAAAGTAGTTACTAACGAAAAACGCAGCATATCAATAACTTCTTTCAAATCGTCATGTACAGTATTAGATATCATAAGGGAGATCTTCGGAAAAATATATTTTTTCTAAATTGTATGATCAGTCAATGCTGATACTGAAAATATGAATAAAATATATTACAATCAAATTAAAATAATTTCATTCAACTTATATGAAACGTTAGCAATGATTGGTTTAGAAAATCTTGCATATTTAAGAATGATCTTTTTGGAAACATCTTACAAATTATGAATTTACTTGGGACAAAATATTACCAATTTATTTAGCGCAAAATACTATTATACTATATATAACGTACATGTACCCTGAATTGCCTTTGCTAAAATAAAAATCATTTTATGAGAAACTCAAATGGTTTTCCAAATATTTCGCAATCGATATCGGATATCAGTTCAACAAATTTTGCGAATCTTCTTTGAATTTAATGGAAAATGTTTACTGGGTTGATTTGCATAAATCTATGTACATAAATATGCTCATGTATTTATTTTCATATATGCATCTATACATATATACATATTTGAAAATAGAACAATTTATATGTATGTGTGTAAAGTTTTTATTTTTATATTATGAATTTTATTTATTTGCATGTGAACAATTTTTATGCAAAATAATTTTTATTATTTGGCCATAAAATATATTCTTATGGGGGAATACATTAGAATTTTTACCCCAAAAATAACAAGTTTGTTTATTCTTTTTTGTTGTTGTTGGAATATTACCCCAATTTTAAAGTGTTATTGTAATACTTGCTAAAAATGTCATTTTTGGTTTATTTTAGTATCCTTTTGCATTGGTTCACTTGTTTGTATAAATTTGTTACAAACTGCTGAAGAAATTGGAAATAAATTTAAATTATGGAAAGTTTAAGATCAAAGTTTTTTTTATACTTCTGTTACTTGTTATTACAGAATTAATAAGTCTTTTAGTTTTAATGATTAAGCCTAAGGGCAATATTTAATAAAATTAAACGTTTCTGCATGATTTAGATTTTGGTAGAAATACTGGAAAATTGTTTAATAACGATATTATTGTCTTAGAAATATCATAATATTTATAGATTTTCTTGTATAAGTCTTGGACATAAAGATTAAGCATTTCAGGTGTATTGGCAGCATTTAAAATTTAACTGAATAGTCTCTCGTTGGAGCACTAAATTTGTCATTGTGGGTCAGTAATGCTTTTGATTGTCACTATTTAATTTGGCATTATTTAATTAATTAAAAGTGTTATTATTTTATTTATTTATTTACATAAAATATGGTAAAGAAGACCCAGGAATGTTATGGTCTAAGCTGGATGGTGTTTTGCACAATACTAACCTTAGAATAGTTTCTAAAGTCAAAGAAGATGAGTTCCTCATAAAAATTTTGAATACAAAATAAAGTTACATAAAAGCTTCTTTAGGATTGTGTCGTGAAAAATATATTTCTGTTAAATTTTGAAAGTGCCACATAAGACACATTTATTTATTTGCTAGCATCTGGGATAATAACTCATCATAAATGTTTAATATATTTAGCGTATATATGGAAATATTTCTATGTAACAAGCTATTATGCAGAAAATTTAATATTATTTACACGCACGATAAACTCAAGCTACTAATATAAAGTCAAAAATGTGAGAAGCAAGGAGAACCCAAGTGTATTCGTATCAATTTCAGGCAGTGCTAGGCCCTGGGATTAATAGATGATACCTGTACGTGTCAACTTTAGGAAAAACTTTAGAATCTCAATCAAAATATAATTTTTTTCTGGCATGATTGCAACTTATGGGATCAATAACTCCCTATTTTAGATGCATCACTAGCTGCAGTCACATAATTTATATTTCTTTCCACTGTTTTGATACTCATTATTATGAAGTTACCCAATCTGTGTGCGTCAAGATTAGTCATTAACATGATAGACACATAAATTTTCATCTCGAGTTTATGGGAAAAGGTGTTTGTTATTTTTATTACTAAGTAGCAAGTCAGAAAATTTTGTCCAAAAAAATCTTCTTCAGTGGGGTTTTATTAGGAATCTATTAATTTCTTAACAATTTTTGTATCGTTCGAAAATGTATTAAATCATATTTGTTACTGAGATTAGAAATATTATATTCACAAAATTTTTTTCAAGCCTTTTGATCTTCATTTTAATATTTTAATGATCATAACGTCCATAAGATAAGAAAACAAATTATAATGAGATCGAGTCCCAAAGGCAATAAAAAAATTTCGGTGTTTTTGGAGGCTGCCACAAACCTTTCCATAGCTCTCGTGTAGGAGGACAGTATACCTGATTCCATTATAAAATAAAACTTACTTGTTTTGATTTTAAATATTTAACTATGGCATATTTGTTAAATCCAGGCTAGTAAATGATTTATATTTTTTACAATCTGGGGTTCTAAGTGGTAATCGAACTAAATTATTTAAGTCTGTCCTAGTAGATAACATCCAAATATGAGGATTGTGATACTTATAGATAAGAAATTAAACCATATCACTTGTCATGGTAGAAAGTTTCCCATTCACTTTTTCAAACTCTTTGTTTGTCAAGCTTTTTTTAAAAAAAGGCGAGCATTGCAAGGTATCAGCGCTATAACATAAGATATCAACTCAATTTAAATTTTAGTTTTCATATCTAATTTTGAATCTTAAACGGTCTTTTTACAGATTATTCTTTCTCAAAGTGATCTCTTCCTTCTTATCAAAAAGCTGCAGCTACAATTATACATATTTACAAGAACAGCAATTGTATTCATAACACCAATGAAGAATATTTAATTGCAAAAACCAATTTCCTAACAGAAAATGCTTGTGTCTGTAAAAAAAATGATAATAAACAAGATATATTTTTCGTATGTATGCAAGATGAAGTAAATTTTTAATAAATACAATGATGAATTTGAAATAAATGACTGAAATCTTCATGAAACTTTTATAAAGTGTTCACATTTATACATCAATTTCATCATGTCTTCCAGTAGATTTTCGAATTTTGCTTAAACTTGCATAAGGAGTGAATGTTAAAAAATTTATAATAGTACTATTTATAATAAAAAAAGTGATCGAAAATACATAAATACGTTAAAGTTTTGTGAGAAAACTTTTCTAACATAAATATTTATGCTAATAAATTCTTTTTTACTTTCAAATGAATATAGAATAAATATTTGATTTAATATTCCTTATTCAAGTTTTTATTTCCTCCTCTCATTTGAATTTTTCATTTTTTTTTATTCTTTATATAGTTTTACCCCATATTTTTGTTATTGTAATATTGGAAAAATAAAACTGTTTTGAAAAAAGTGATTATTTACGTAAGAAGGATAAAATAAATAAAATTCAAATAAAATAAAATTGTCAATCATATATTGGTATTGTTATAAATTAAGCATGTTTAAACAATTGATAGTATTTTATATTTAACTTTTGTATTTGTTGTTAAAAAGCAATAAAAAATACAATACGACTATATTTTGATGGTTCATTAAATATTTCAATAAAATACTGTGTAAAATAAATATATTTTTATATAAAAATGATACATATAAAATATTTATGCACTATTAACTGCTAACAAATAAATATTTCAGGAAATATTTTTCAAATATTTGTTTTAAAGAATTCGTATTGAAAATAAATTAATGATGCACATAAGGGTATATACTACAAAATAAATTTTTTAGTACTTTGATTAGTAGCCAATTTATTAAATATATTAGCAATTAAATTTCGGGATAATTCTAAATTTTCGAAACAAAAATAAATTTTTTTACTAAATTCAATGTATATACAGGTATGCTGATTTTGGCTGCCCACTGTGATACCACACTGGGCACATGGAGAAGTTTTGTAAAAACTTAGTAACATTGCATACTTCTAGGAATTGAAATAATTTTTTGGCTTTAAGTAAAATTACTATCGCTGAAAAACTTTAAACTTCTTTTTAAACTATAATATAAATGAGCAATGCTTTTGTTGTAGGGACCCCTAAGATTGAAAAGGATATTTTATTCTAAAGTGTTCTGAAAAAGGATTTAATTTTTTCATAGAGAATATCATAGTATTAAGCATTGAGGAAATAGTCAATACAATACATGTGAACCCATTGAGAGTCCAGTTTGAAATAATCGGAAAATAATGATATTATAGCAGACTATTTTCTGTAAAAATATATTTGAAGATCCATATTCTGTATATTTGAGAATAAGAGATATTTTTAAGCTTAAAGGTTCTTGCAATGACAAATTGTTCAGCAGAGCTACTTAATTAAAAAATTAAAGTTCAACGCCTTTCAAAGATATCAGTTATTATTAGAAGAAAATTTTGTTTTGGTTTGGTCTTTTATATAATTTTTTTTGTCGCTCTAAAGTAATTAATTGTCCAAAGGTGTAAATAAAATGAAATGGTGTAAAGGTGTAAATAAATGTAAATAAAATAAAATTGTGTGTTGTATTGTTTTGTGTTTGTATAAAAGCTTTCTAAGTCTATTATACTTATAGGTTTCTTAGTATTAAGCTGGAAAAAGATTTGAAAATTTTGAATGCTTTTCTTCTACGATGTACTAATGATTTTGTTAGCCAACAACAAAAAATATCCATTTATTGTTTGTAATTTTATAGAGGACTTTTCACATTTTAATTGAGTGTATACATACCTAAAATCCTTTAAAAGGAAATTTTTAAACAAATACTCCAACTGTTCCTATATTTGTCTCCAGAAGATATTTCGTTGCAAACATTTGGAGCATGGGCTTTGCTGACTACAGAATTTTTCCGTTTTCTTCTGTGTGGTATTACGAGCCCCAGTTTTGTTTGCTAAGTGATTTATACTTAGTCCATATTAGTTGTAAAACCAACCACTAACACATTTGGTTTTTCTCTAAAGGTATTTATTTTCTGTAATAATTAATACATTTAAATAGCAAAAAAATTATGAAATCTTACATGCAATCTTAAAGTATTCTATGAATTTTAATTCGTTAAGTTTTTTTGTGTTCCGGAATTTTCGATATATTGGTTTTCTGACATAAACAGATAGGCTAAAAATTATGACAATGTTGTTTAGCATGCAATTAATTAAAGGATTTGGAAAATTAATATATCAATTTCATGTTATTAAATATGTGACCAATTAGCGGAGAAAACCAAGGATCTTAAAAGTGGACTCTCTTTTGAGGTGCAAAATTCTATATAAAATATATATACTTCTTATTCAGAAAGAGTATTCAAAATATGTTTTATTTGCATATTTTCTATTTTAACTTTGATTTCCAAGAATATAATTTCAATATGTGTGAATCGTGTTAAAGAAAACTTTAAGACAAAATGATTTTGCTAGATACGATTTTTTCAAATCAACTCTAGCATCAACAAACATAATTTAAATTTATTTAAAATATTGCACTCTAAAACTGAACATAGTTTAAAGCAATATTTCTAAAAGGGTACTGATGATTTGGTTAGCGCCAATGAAATGCAGGCATATACTTAGCTAAGCCAACAACAAACAATATAATATTAAAATTGTTATTTTGGAGAATATCTCGAATAACGAATTTGATGAATATTGTTATTGAACACATTTATGAATTAGTATCACTCTTTTTCTGTTATAAATTATAGAAGTTTTCACGAACAACAAATGTTTATATTTGGCCTTAATATATAAATCGGTAAACAAATGTTTTATGGCCAACAAACCTCCGTAAGGAAATCGTGAACAAAGCACAATCTAAAATTTTTTATGATATAAAGAATTTTATTAGCAATGGAATCGTTACAGCGAACCAATTTGTAGTTTGTGATAAAAAAAAAAAATAAACAAATAAAATTTCCCTCGAGTAGTCAAATATACAAGTAGTTATTTATTATTTCATTAATCATTTAAGTATATCACAGAGCTGGTATTGAGCCCCAAAAAAGTATGCTACGGCTTTTGATTCATTTTCATAATACGTAATATTCACAGAATTATTGATATTTCTTTACTCTCATTGGTCATCCAAAAAAGTATGCAATTATTTTTTAAAGAATTATATTACTTACGGTTCTCTGATTGGTTAAACATAGTAGTATCCATTTATTTATAATCAAATGAGGTGCTGGCAACCATATTGAATATCAAAATCTCACAAAATAGTATGCAATGGATTCCGATATCGTTTTTTACACCCAGTACCCAGTATTGCTCATACGCCATTATTTATTTAATACACATTTTTTCGTAGGTTTAAGGATAAATACAATTTTGAATACTTTAGAGATAATAAGAATTTGATTAGAAATGTATTAAAAACACTAAAAATTTTATTGTCAACGCAATCGTGTTTAACATGAACTTTGATATACACGACTTAGAAAAATTAATAAATTTCATTGGATCCATTCCACTTTAACCTTATCAAAGGTACCGATAGCATATATGATTACATTAATTTTACTTTTGAAATGCCAGATACTTGCGTTTTATAAGTATGAATATGGTTAACAAAAACAAAAAAATAATAATAGCAATAATACAGGTTCCGCTGAGATGGAATCTATAAATTCGATTATTTTATTTATATTATGGTTATATCTTGAGAGCGCTGTACTTTAATAGATCTTATTTACAGAACAGAGCGAAAGAAATATATTGGTTTTTTTATATATTATTAAGTTGCTGTATAATAACTCAACACTTTTGTTATTGCTAATAGAAAATCATGAAAATATTCGATGCAATCTCTTTATATTCTTAGCAAAGAGCATATATATTTAGTTCGGGTTGGAGTTTTTTATCTACTTTGTACGTGATTGCAGGAAAAAGTATATTTCGTAAAAGGACATCTAAAAGTAAAAACATCTAAAAATAAAATAGTCAAAGTCTCTGCCATACAATTCCTTCTTAATTAAATTTTTTGCGGACACTTTATGTTCTATGAAGTTAACAACATCAATAATGCAAAATATAGTAGTGTATTGTCTTAAAAATGCATATAAGGAACTAAAAATTATAGATCTCATTGGCTTAACTGTTTTTGATATTAGCCTAAAGCTATATAATATTTTGAATTGGCTTGCATTAACGCCCAACAATCACTCTTTTGCACTGGATATAATTTAAGAGAAAAGTGATTTTAGTTGAATCAAGATGTATAAGATAAATGATATAAGAACACAATGTCAGTATTTTAAAAACTACTAATAGTCTTTCACAGTAGTAGTGTTCATTAACTTTCACAGTAGAAAAAGAAACAAAAAAATTATAGCTTTTGCAAGTTCCTAACAACAGATAAACAATAAGGGTTTTGCTAGCAACAATTTGAATCTAGGAAATATATTACTTTTACGCATTAAAAAGATGTGTCAATAATTTCCTCGTTTAAGGAAAAGCCCACTCTCACTGGCATATTTAAATATACTGGCACAAAGCCGATACTGTCTGCGACATTCTGGTTAGGGGTTATTCTTCCTTTGTTTAAGAAAAAATTAATTTTCTCAGTCTAAAATAATAATATTACAGTAAATTTCATGGCATAACTTTAATGATTATCGATATAGTTTAAAGCATACACAGAATTTCGGGCAAGATTGTGTAATTTGTAGCTTCGTTTTTATATATAGAAATATTTTTATTACTTTAACCATAATTTTTCCAACTTTATCGCTAAATTTAAGTCGGTAAATATAAAAGAAGGCTGAAATTAAAATATTATAAATTGTGACTTCGATAAATGTAATATTTATTACGTTAATTATATAAAAGTCAGTCACCATGTTTTTGAATTTCTCTTCAGCAAACAGTATTTGTTTCAGTTTTAATATTATCTGGTCGATTGAATAGAAGTAACCCAAGCATTTGCAATTGGCTGGCTTCATCTCGGGCAAAATTTAGTTGTACGTATTTCTCAGACCAATAAAAGTCAGATATTGATATCAACACCCAAAATGTCACAAAATTTGCCCCAAGCGCGGTTCTTCATTATTGAGTATTTCGACTATATACAAGGAATTTGTGCTTTTTTGTTACTGTAATAGTTTCAGTATATTTCAACCTTGCAGGACTTAGAAACCGATTACTTTTATATATTCAAGACAGATTTTTCGTTTCTTATCCATCTTTCACTATTGAAATGTCTTCGAACTTCTGCTTCTCTTTCATAAAAGTCATTTTTGTACGAATCATGGAAGTTCGTTGTTAGCACCTATAGATCCGTTTCCTATGAAATTAAGGTCACGGCTATATCAAATCAAATTAATTATGAATATTGCTCATCACGCTGTGTATCATGTAAGAAGACAATAGTAGACAGTGAGGTAGATATTTTCTATAAATCTTGCAATACTAGTTCATTTAAATGCAAAATTAGTTTCAAGGGCCTATATTTTCCTCTCCTTGGCAGCCCAGAGAGTAAGAAATGCACCACAGTGATTGGACTATGCATCTTGTAAGTATTGTACTCCTGTTATTGTTTTTCTCTTTCATATAAGAAATGATAATGATAAAAAACAAATTAAAGATTTCACTCAACTTCCTGCTTCTTTCAAGGTAATAAAAACATTTTAATAGAGGGGAGATATTTGCTTGTGTTACTGGAACTTTTGTCTTTTCGTATGCACAGCACAATATTATCAATTTTAATTAAATGCGTATTTAATTTGAGTTTTATCATTTTAACCGCAACCACTGCCCGATACCAAACAATCTCATACTCTTTCCTGGCAATTACTCTTAATAAAATTTTAATATAAATCTTTTGTTAATTAAGCTATAATCTTAAAAAGAAAACAGCAATAATGTATGTAAAAAAGTGGAAATAAATTTGACATTTTCTGCTATGGCGAAAGTGCATGATACACCATAATAAAGCTTAAAGAACTTTTAAGGTCGTTTTGCAATGACAAAGTATTTAATGTCATATTGATAGGATTCATAAAATTTAAATACATTTTTGCTTTCGTTTTTAAAAAGCTTAATTCATTAAGATGCTTAAGAAAAAGATTTCGGCTTTTTTTATTTCAAATTATTGCAGTTAGTTGGGTTTTCTACTTTTGACCAAATCGTTTTGAAAATAATGTTACGAAAAATCGAAAATGCATTTCCAAATACAATAAATAATCTAGTGAGTTTTTGCTGTACATGTAGACATGAAGCTTAAAGTTTTCAGATATTTTCTCCACAGCATAACATTTCAATTTACAATATTGTGCAAAAAAGTATTGAGTCATAGCACTCGCAAAATGGCACAGTATATCATTTTACTTTTGCTAATGCTACACGTGTGTATATATGCTACACTTCAAACCATTATTTATATTTAAACTTCATATGAAAAAAAGGAAAAAAAATAATCTATAGAAAATAAAGAAATAAGAAACGCAATAAAAATTTTAGTTGGAGAGGATAAGGCAAATAGAAAGTAGATGGAAGAGCACATACCAAAAATCAGAGTACTGAAGTGCTCACGCATGGCTTTGTCAGGTGTATGAGCGTGTATGATGGCGATTTTTTAATTCTACTCATACATATTTGACAAGAAAATGGTTTGATTGAGTTTGTATATATAAAACTCTTGTTTTATTTCTTTCTATTCATGAAAAATGTGAAGAAGGATTTGTTAGAAATAATGATAGTCAAGCAGATAAACGATTAGTACATCTTAATCTGTATAGAATGTAGCCTTGAGTTCAATAGAAGATGATAAGTTATCATTAAATAATTTTAGCTATTCAATAAAAAGAGCTTCCTTGAAAGTTATAAAATTACGAAATTAGGATGTAGAAGTAGTGCACATTCAGATGATATTCAGTGATTTCAGCAAAGTTTTATAATTGCAGGTTGTTCTCTTTTTTGATTTATATTAAGAAGTTTTCTTCATTATTTTAAAAAGAAACTTTCTTTGTTTTGTGGGAATAAAATTTATTTTATATAAAATAAGGATTGACTTTTAACAACTGAGAAATTCATACCTGGAAGGTGTAAAAATATACCAGTACTTACAATTCCTGATTCTTTATGTCAAATAATTTGTATAAATTGTGAAACCAATTGACTGAAGAAAATTAAATTTGTATATAGAGTTAAGGATATAAGTTTTGTTAATAAAGAAACAACTTCGCATAATGGTAGAAATTTTGTTAACTTTACTTCTTAGGAAGTTGAAACAATATACTATTGTATTTTTGGAAACACTGAAAGGTTGTTTCTTAAGAGTTACTTTACTGGGATCATCATCTAATCATTTAAAAACCTAAAGTAAAATGGATAATAATTTTGTATTTAAAATTTAAAATTTAAGGTTAATAATCAAAACTTCACAATAGTAAAAAAAAATTATAAATAAATAGAACAAATAGTGATAATGAAATTAAGAACTATAAATCTAAAGACATTTTTCGGAATATAGTTTTCAATTAATTTTCGATAACGCAGCATAAAAAGAAATTTAAATATTGAATGAGAATTACAAAAGCTTTTAGTTTGACAATTAATTTGAAACAGTAACTCCTGTAATTTCGTAAGCTAATTTGTGGTATGTAGAATAAATTATTTATAAGGCTAAATGTCTATAACAGCCTGCTCCTGAGTTTGAAAATATTTTGCTTCAAAAGGACAAAATACGACTTAAACACGTTTTTCTTATTGTCTCATATATAATTGTTTGAAATTTTCTATAAGCCTTAATAACAAGAAATTTAAAAATAAAGGTACGAACAAAACCCCAAGTTGCATCCCCGTCACCTCTTTCTTTTATCTTAAGTGTAATTTTATCGGAAACAATATTTTTTAAATATATCTCCGTAAAATACTTTGAAATATTTTCAAAACACATTGTTGAAACAGTCTCATACCTAAAGTCATTGTAAATAAATTGAATATACACATTTCCTAACAACCCTTTTTATAAGAATTGTCACGAATACTGAATGGCATCGACTTAGGAATGTAAATACGCAGTAAGCGAACAATGAACAAATTATTGGAAAGTTCAACACAAGCCACAATATATTGAAAATTTTGTAATAAAAAATAAATGCTAAAAGCTCAACGAGAGATTATAAGTTTTGTTTCAGACCAGACAATGTAAATATAAATAGACAAACGAAACCAAACTACAAACATTAATAAATGTAATAATTCAAATTTATATTCAATCTAATCCCTCTTTCATTAGCAACACAACAGTTCTCACATTCCCTGATTTTTTGTGGTGGTTGCTTACAAAATCCCCAACAGAGACTTCCAGTGAACTCGGGGGTTGTGCTTAATTCCGTTTGATCTCATGGTGATTATTTCTTTAATGTTCCCTTTTCATAAAGAATTAATTTTTTTCAACCCAAATTAATATTGGCGAGGAAAAACTAATGTTATACAAATTTTATAAAAAATTTCTTTTAAGGCCTTGTACTTCTGAATAAACGATTGCAATACGGCTTATTTCTGTTCATTGCACAGCTAAAATTACTAAAAATCACGCAATATACTTATAGTTGAATGAACATTATTTCTCCATATTTGATGTTGTGGTTTAAATATCTTGGTAATAAATGGATTTTTTTACACAATAATCATAAAGTTTTATCGAATAACAGGAATAGATTTTTATGGTCGGTTCTTAATATATAATTTTAGGATTTATTTTTACTTTGAGATTATTTTAATGGGTTCGAGTAATTTGATTTGTTCACATTAAAAGTAACCTTGTAAATTAATCGGAAATCAAACATCTGCAAACTTTCTTAGAAGTTTTATACCTAAATAACATTTAAGTAAAATATTTTTAATACGCTTTATCCTAAATAAATTCATTGCCCATCGAATACAATTTATTCTGTTGCGAATTATTGTCTTAAAATTTAAAATATGAACAAGTTTAAGTATTTAATGTAGATCTTAAATTGTTGCGATGTTCATGTCAAATATAGACTTCAATTTAAATAACAACTTCGCGATTTCTGATGAATTAGGCACCGTCTTGCTAATATGCTTTAACTATTCTACTGCATAAATATATTCTATAGCTAAAATTATTGATTGGACATTGTTAATTGTCTTTACGGTTCTCAAGTTTTGAGAATATTTCAAGTACTGCTATTGATTTCTACTCCATAATGTCCGAAACTTTTTGTACTTCCTCATATTTTAATTTAGAAATATTTGTGTTTTAATTTTTATTGACTATATTCTTTGGTAGAATTGAAATGCACAAAAAAAAATACAAAGTTCATAGGTGAACAAATTTAATTTCAGTTAAACAATTTATAATTCTAGACCTTAGCTGGTTATAGGGTTACTCTCGAAAACACATACTTACACGCATTTCCCAACCGATTCGTTTGAAAAAGTAAAAACTTAAATCCATTATATTAAAAAAGTAAACAAAAAAATTGCATACAGTTAAGGCTTTTGACTTGGTTCTATAAGGGTTTTTGACAAAATCCTTTTAGTAGATAGAGAAAATCCATAAAATTTTATAAATAATTTATCAAAAAATGTAAATGAAAATTGTTTTAAGAGCTTGCCTTTTTTGGCTGTAAGAAACATGCATACTTTCAAACTAAAATTTTAGTCAAAAGTTTAAAAATTCACGCTCAAAGTTACGCAGTACGATTCAATATCGTACAAACGTTTTCGAGGTCATATATTTTGTTGCGTTATGGGACCGTCTCTGCTTAGAGTGTATGTATTAGATGCAATATTTTGAAAGCTTCCATTAGTTTCAAGACATCAAGAAGAAGCTATAGAGTTAGTATTATTTTTTTCAAATATTGGGACTTTTAATCCATTCCAACATCCACCTTACGGGGATTGTATATCCCCAACTCCAAAACAACTTAATTGCAACTCAATTTATGTCCTTAATTTTGATTGTTATGGTTTTATAAGTAACTATAGTAAATAATTTATATGTGAAGTAAACTGATTTCTATTTCGTATTTATATAGAAATTCTTGTTTTATATGACGACTTTTATTTCCTAAAAGTATTTCTTTCGAAAGTTACATTTATAATTAAAACTATAACAACAGATGAATTTCGTTTTTAAGTCTTGGTAAGTTTCAATTTATGTGGCTTGAACTTTTGTTTATCAAAAAGTATTGATCACTACTAAATATATTCTCAAGGAAATTGCTAAGGACACCAGATGAAAACGACATTAGAAGGTTAAAAAATAACACAAGTTTAATGAGTGATCATAATCCTCCCGTAAACAGTTTTTGTCTCAAGAAAAGTGATTGGTGGCTTATTATTATTTTTAGTGAGTAATCAGAAATTTAAATTGTTGTCCCTGTTTGGCGGTATAAAAACCAATATCTGTACGGTAATATATATGGAATCCTTATGCGGTGTTCATTTCCCTTCATTTTCAATAACAAATGCAGAGAAAGTAAGAATGAACCATCAAACTCTTAAACTAATTTGTTTTCATATAATAGTTGTATGAAAATATAAAGACTAGTTATAGTTTCAAAAAGTCTTCTAGCTATACAATGGGTAATTAAAAGTTTTGTAGTATACAACGATTTGTAAATTGCTCTAATATAATATGAAATGAAATTCTGTTATTCTTATGGCGTTGATGAGTTACAGCAGAAAATGAAATCGTTACATTTTCATTATTTGTAACCTGTCAGATTTAGTCAGTTGCATGCACTACAATCAAATTAATTTTTATATATCAAACGAACTTGAGACAAATACCTAAATATATCACATCAGCCATTGCAATAAAAAGTTATATTGTGATAAAAATTCAAAATAGTAAAAAAAATAATAAATAAATAAATAATAAATAAATAAAATAATAAAGAAATTAATAATAATTTTCAATCAGTTGTTAAGTTCGCAATTTATTGTATTCATTGCACCAATTGTCACAGTAGTTGTGTACGTGTTATTGGTAATTTCTATGTAAACATTTGCTACAACACTTACAGCTGTTAAATGAACGGAAATGTCATTACAAATTTATTTGGCGTTAAGTATATTAATATATAAGTAAGAAATCATTACACTGGAAGAGTGTCTTATGCAGGGAACCAACTGGAGCTTAGGAAATCTTGCTTCGTATTCCGATTTGTAGAAAACTTCATATTTTTTGGAAATGTAAAAACTTTTTTAGCTATTCATACCGATATCATATAGAAAGAAGTATTCGGGAATATTTAATACATTTGACTTTAAAAAGTTATCCATTATTTTATTAGTTAAATCGCAAAATAAACGGTCGAAATTACTTAGAAAAAAGTAGTGGGAAAAAACAGAAATTTTTTTCTACAAAATTTCGAAGACTTCATCTATTTCATCGCGACACAATGTAATTTAAAATAATATTTAAAACTTTCAATTGCTCATGTCTGTATGTATAAGTGTACTTATCGTGTAAAAGTATCAAATAATTACATTATTTCTATGAACTTTTTTCTAAAAAAAGACATCTAATGCAAATTTTTTGCTAATATATTTAATTTTTTTTTACAATTTATTTATATTTATATTTATTTATAACAGTATTTTTATTACCACAATAACAATATATTTACATATTTTTACATTCTACATATATTTACATTTTACATATATTTACGTATATTTTATGTGTAAACATGTACAGATTTCTCTCACTGATACCGAACTTCATCAAGTGATTAATTATTTTGCACCACTACTTCATTTTAATTATTCCTTTATTAGTCCTACACCTTATAATAACTATTTTATAGCCAACTTGAATTGATTGGTTGCGTGTGATAATATTATAGAAAACTGAATTATAATTGCAATATTAACATATAAAAAGTAACTTTATAGCAAATGAAACAGGGATGTTTTATAAAAACTCAACCCTTAAAGAAATTAATGTTTCTTTTGGCTTTAACTTAATATTAAAATTGCTTAATAAATACCTATATTACGCCCAAGTAACCTTATATAATGTTACAAACTTGAAGCACATAATTTATATTTATATATTTATATTTATTTAAATAGATCTTTATACAGAGTAGCGCAGAAGTAAAGTCATGAAATGGATTGGCTGCCATTATTACATTTGACATTTGTGATGTAGATCTATAGCGAATTAGTTGTCACCAAACCATGGGAAAGTACACACCTCAAAAATAAACTTTTTATGAAGACAGTGCTGTTTTTTTTTTCATTTATAACAAAATGGCAGTCAGTTTAGACTATTACATTAATTTTACATGTTGACATTACTTTTGTGCGACCTGTTATAAATGAAAATAAATAACATGAACTATTTCCAATTGCTAATTATAACGCTATGTGTGACGTTAATCACAATTGTTTCCGTACTGATCAAATACTTGAATAAAAATTAAAATATCATTATTTTTAAAATTGAAAGCCATAACAAAGTTTGTCTACAAGAACCTTAATCTTATTCGTGATAATGGATAATTATTAATTATAAATGATAATTACTATAATTTTTTCATATAAGTCAAAGAACCTTGTTTTTTTTTGCAGAAAAAGTTAAATATGTTTCATATGGAGTATTTCATAAAATATGGAATTGTCTATTGAATGTTTGTAGACTTTTTTTCCAATTTAATAAAGAAAAAAAAAATTCTAAAGTGCTTAGTCTGATAGGCTTTTATAAAACCTAAGTATCTTTATATTAGTACGTGAAGAAAAATCTACAGCTTCCGATTATGCTAAAACTCCATTGCTGCTTTATGTCACAAGCATATGATTTGAAATATACTTCCTTTAAAAGGTGTACAATGAATGTTGAGATGAGTAAGAAGGATTTCAAATTTTTACTAAGAAAAATATAAAACATATACAAAATATACCTATAAATCCAGAACATAAGTGAGTTAAAATAATTTGAGATTTATTTTCCACTATTTGAAAATATTTTAAATGTTTTAATTTTGATGCAATAATTAGTCATATTTCGGTCACAGGATCAAAGCTAGTCTATATAACAATTTAATAAAAATTGAAGACAATTTAGAATTTTGCCTTTTTTATATCTTAATCTTCATATATTTTATTCTAAATAGCCGTATCCTCTAAACTATCACATCCAGTCTTTCTTATTTTTAACCATTATTTTTTGCAACATAACTTGCCGCAACATGAGCTTAACATTTCCAATGACGGTAATACTAAAAAGCGGTACAATAGACCTGGCGAAAAAAGTTCCCCTTCCTTTTTTATGATCAGAACTACAGTTTCAGTTTAATTTAAAAATTTCACAAAAACTTAGTATTATCCCCGACAGGTCCCATGTAAGAATGAAATTCTTAATGTTGTTGGCTGAATGCCCAAAATTTTAGATATTTTTTATCTCTCATTCTTCTCCATTACTATGTATAATTTAACATGCTTAAAATACATAAAGTTCTCTTAACATAGAAAAACCTTTTGGAAACTTAATCCAAAATAGCAGGTGTATATTTTTATATTTAGTATATTCAGAAAACAAAATCTGGTAAGCTTTTTCACATTTGTTGTCCCAAGGGATATACTTTATTCTTGAAGGGCTTAATATTACGTGTATGTATAGGAAAGGCAAATACATAAAAGCCATTCACAGAACAGTTTATCAAGGTACCAGTTATAAAGATAAAAATGAGTTTCCACTTAAAATAAAGATTGAACATCAGAGGTATATGTTAATAATATTAATATCGTTTGCTACTGACCTTCGTAGACTAGTAGTTAGTGTACTAGACTCATAGAGCGAAGGTCCCAGGTTCGAATCCTGCCGCAGGACTCTGGCAGTTTGTGTTTGAGAATTAAAAGGGAGTGCACAGCAAGGCGTCACTGGCTTAACCCTACGGTCAATAACCGGGTACCCGGGTAACTTTTTGAATTTTAAAATGCTCGCATTTCTGTAATAATGAAGATATGGCGATAAAACTCTAAATCGTCGTGATTTAGATGTTTATAAATATTAGACAAAAAGAAAATGTTAATAATATTAACTTGATCTATATTTAAAAGGTACCCAGGTACCCCCATTAAATTTCTACTTGTTTTGCACTACATATTACTTTTCCCACCATAATTTATTATTAAAACCACATTTTTGAATTGTTTTTACTTTTATTCTTAAAGTTTTTATTTTAATTTTTAATTTTTACAAGTTTGTTTCTTCATTATAATTGAAATATTTTTGAATAGTTTTAGTTTGCTGGTCGCATACTGGCTTATCACACACGCTGCATGATTTTCTGGTTTTTCTCCTTCGCTTTTCTCTTAATGCTAGGCATATGTAACATGAACCAGTAATGGGCTTCCTGCCGGTAGTGCGGCTGTAGGTTGGTGGTTTATCACACGTTGTAATTGTGTCTAGCAATTGGCCCAAATAGCATTCAGTAGCAGACTTTGATAATTTGTCTGTTTACTGCGCGTTCTTCAATAAGAGGAATACCAAGCTACTCGCTGAGCCTCTGCAGAAAGCATTTCCTCTGTATTTTTGTATGAAAGGGTGGTGTTATTTTGGAAATATATAAGATATGCTGCAAAAGCTAAAATATCTATTATATTATAAAATAGTGAAAGTGGTCATCTGTTTGTGTGCCGTTGTGTTGTGTATTGAGCTAGCATTTGGTCCATAACATAGACGCCCCTTTTTTGTCTATTGTAGAATCCAACAATTTCTATTTTCAGTACCATCACGAGCAACATACTTTTCATTTCTGCGATTGATATTTACGGCACCTTCTTCATCGTCACTTTCATCTGTAGACTCATCATCAATCTCATTAGCCTGGTCAAAATTCCGATCAGTGACTGGAACATCTTCGGCATTTAATATTTCCACATCTCCTGTATATGATGTTTCTTCGGTTTCTCCTTCAGATAATTGTTCATTGTCCACAATATCATCGACTCTATCAAGTATTTCTTTCTTAAAAATACTACAAACGCATTACATGAACATAAAGAATGAACATAGAACAAAAAAATACCATATGTAACCAACATATGAAAAAGGGAAACGTACCAACTTAAAATACAAAAACTAATTCGAATGTATACAACGAAATTGTTTTTTATATATTTTAAAAAATATTTAACACAAAAATATAATTTTTTTTAGTAAAAAAGTGCAAAAAAGGAATTAGGGGTACCGGGGTACCCATTGTCATTGACTAACGTGTATTTTTTGGTCATTGACCGTAGGGTTAAGTGCATATCGTATGACATGGGCTATCACACCCCTTCAATCAACCTAACCTAACCTAACCTAATATCGTTTGCTAGAAAGAGGTTCATATATGCAGTCTCTTATAAAATAAATGCTTTCTTAGTTTGTTAAATATTACTTTAATATATCTCGGAGGAAATTTTTTATCAATTGTTTCATGATTTTTGTAAATAAAACCATAAAAAATACGGAGATACCATGACCGGACGATATGTCACGTAGGATTTAATTGTTTTAAATGTTTCAAAAATCGATGAGTAATAAAAGAACTTTTTATTTTTATATACTTTATGTTATCCAACCATAACTATGAAATTTGTGACTGGAAATGAGTTTTAGCAAAATACCATGTAAATACAATTGATAGATGTTTCGAAATCTTAGAAATATTTCTAAATGTACTAGAATTTGGGGGAAAGTATTTAATTAAATAACACTTAGAGAGATGTGTAGGAGTCAATAGCATGCAATATTTTAGATTTCGGAACAAAAATCAGATATAATTATTAATTTCAAATCTGAATCATTCCATGTTGATCATTTGTAGAGAACGTCAGCTTTATACATACACACATATTTGCTAGTATTGTTAAAGGCCATTTTATTTCATCCCTTTCTTGTCATTGTTTTTAACTTCTTTCAATAAATAGATCCACGTTATTATACTCGAAGCTCTGTATAATATTTTACAAAAAGTTAAACACAAACCTCTCAGTAGTCTAACTGCTTTCACAAACACCCTTAAGCTTTTTATAACCCAGTTATAACTTTAAAAACCATAACTTGAAAAGTCAAAACAACAAACGACAATTCCTTGACATAAAATTACCCAAGAATATATTTTTGGGCACTCAAAATGTGAACAGCATTAGACAAGTATTTACAAATGCCTAATTTTTATTGAAATTTACATAAAATAACAAAACAACTTTCAATACTCAATACTCAAAATATCTGCTAAACGCTTGAGGAAAATTCGTATATCTCTCATTCAACGTTAGCAGCAACTTTGGCAAATAACATTAATACTTTAGGACTTCATTAAACGATAGACAACTGGAAGTATTGATGCTTAGTGGCAAGTTAACCTCGTAGGTCGTATTCCTTTTGTAGCATTGCCTGAGCAAACAATAGCAATCAAACAGACAAATTGTAAAATAAGATCCGAAATGCTTATTGGAGAATTTTAATGGTTTTGAAGTTTAAAATGGAACGTATACAAAAGCTTATTTGTGATATTGTTTGTACGTGTGCACAATGAATTAGTGCACATACCAACGCATGATTATATATATTGAAGATTGTGGGCACCTTAACGTTTAAGATCTTTACATACATACATCACCACATGCATATTTACATAAATATATACTTGATATTCAATGGAACTGATTAACTAATTTCTGTCCAAACAATAAGAAAGTTAAATGTAGTTTTGAAATGTTGATTTAATTGCATGCAATATATGCATCTATTTAGTAAATTCTATGCATTTACACATGTGTATTTATACATACGACACTGATGTAAAATAAACGGTCAAACATAAACACCCAAATTATGTAAGAGAACGAGGGTCGTTTAATTTAATTAAGCAATGATACACTCAATTAAAAACATATACTTAACTCAAGTAAAAGAATTTATAAAATTTTTTACAAAAATTACCTTAATTTCCACAAAATTTATTCATTTTAAATAATTTTTGACACAACCTTGTCTGTCGGGTCAGATAGTTTAAATAAATATTATCATTGCTTATAACAAAAATGAGAAATTGTTGAGTAATTTACCAGAAAGTAACCAACTTCAGCTCACAAATCGAGGTAATCCTTATCAAATTGTGGGCGTAAAAAATTGGTAAGAATATTATTTCTATGATGCATTACTTCTTCCAATTAAAAAAACAGCTTAGTGGAAAATAAATACAGGAATTTCATGACAAAAATTTAATAAAAACTAGATCATAACATATAATTTAAAGAGACCCTTTTGCAACTCTTCATCGTATTGTGGAGTAAAAGGACTATTTAAAACATATGACCCATGTTTTCCCATCCACTCTGCCAGAGACCAAACGGTATCAAAAAAGGGGTTTTCGGGGTGAATAGACGCCAGATAAGGCAAAGTTATTCCGTTCGTGTATTGGGCTGCATGCACTGTTTTCAAAAGGTTTAAACAATCATTGGCGATTATTATTTTCATCTTATTGAGACGACCACATTTGGCGAAGAAAAAGTTCTTTTCTACCAGGACAATGCAATGTGCACATATGTGCAGTTCGCGAGTACATAGCATAATACCATTAATTAAGCTACGAATCGCTCTCTTATCCTCTTTTTTCTTTAGAGTCATCTCCGAGTCACTGTTTTTTGTTCCCAAACTTGATAAAATGAGTTTGGGAAAAGAGATTTGACTACAACGATGAAATCATCTCACAAGCATTCGTATTTTGATGACATCGACAAATCATATTTTTTTAAAAGAAAATATAACAAAAGGGGAAATATTGGACAAAGTAGATTGCGGTCAAAGGGTTCTATTTTGAAAAATAAAACGATTTTTATCTAAAAACCCAAGTTTCATTCAAAAAGGAAGTATATTCCAAATAATGATGATAAGTTTTAAAAAATATATGATTATTTACTTACTCATAATTTATTTATTACGTCTCTTTTCAGGGTCGTTAAACTTGATTGTAAAACTTTTAAAAGTGGTAAGTAGCTCTAAGCAAATCAAGTTTACATATATATTTGTTTAATTAAGCATAGAAATTTTTTATTTTATTTGAAAATAATAAATTATTTCTTTTACTATTTGGATAAAATTGTAACAATTTTCGACATTATAATTTACAAATTGATGACCCAAGTCATTATAAAGCTAAAAAATTGTTTTGAATATGATTTCTTAGCAGAAGTTTGTTAGTTTCTTCATGGCAATCTACTGATAACCATAGACTTAATGTCTAAGCGTGTTTTCCGAGTCACGGACCAAAATAATTGGTTTCTCCACTTAAAGCCGTGCCTTCGTAAATAATAAAATAATTATATAATAAAATCAAATTAATAAGCAACAATGAAATATTATTCTTTACATGTGAGTTTTTGTTTTCTGTCATGTAAAATTTTAGGGATGATCGATCCCACTTCTTTGATATAAGCCACATGATAAAGAAAATTTATCACCAATTGAACAAATCCTAAATTGGGAAATTTTTCCAACTAACTTCGCGTAAGTAACGCAGTGAAATTCATTATCACCGTATCTAGCTCGATTTTGAAGGAAAATAGGGAAACAAAATAGTTTTTTTTTATAATTTTAAGTGTTTCCTATAAAAAATTACCCAAATATATTAAAGCTCTCTGATGGAATTATGACAAATAAAGGGTCGAGTCTTAAGATAAAGAATGCTGATATATATTTTGATATATTTTTATAATCATAAATATTTTCTTACTACACCAAAGTATCGTAAATGGCGCCAGAGAAACGTAGAAATATAGACTGATATTTATTTGGCCTGCACAAATAAATTTTACTAATAACAAAAAATTTAATTATTAGATAAAAAGTAATTTAAGCTTGGCTTCAAAAGTTTTTATATTTAAAATCGTTATTTTATAATCAAAGGAAACAGTGCAAAAGATAAAGTTTTCAAAGGGTCGTTCAAACCGCATAATAATCCATTTTATTTAAAAGATAACTAGTGTTAGATTAAAATTTGTCTCTTGTGTGCGTTATAATAAGTTAAAATAAATTTCTAACATCTTAATAATCTGCCAATATATTATCTTAAGAACAAAGTACATTTATTAAGAATATTTGCCTACATTTTTATATATTCCATTTACATATTTGTTTTATTTCAAACATATTTTGCTAGTGGCTAGAGAAAAGCTGTTTACAGCTTTCTACGAGGTCAAATGCCATTTTACCAAGAAAATCCTTGACAACAAGTATCTTTTAAGATTATCAACGTCAACAAATAATGAAGTGCTCTTAAGGGGTTTCTGCTCGGCAACAGAGACTAAAACAGAGAAAAGCAGAAGAAAAGAAATGAGTAAACAACGTCACACATAAAACAAACTTCCTTCCGCTACTACACTACCACTATTACAGCTTGTGAATGTAAGCAATGCCCAACACAGCCTTAAAAGTTACAGAGAAATTAAAAAAAAAAACATTTTTTATATCAAAGATTTATTCATCTGTATTTTAGAGCATATTCTTTTTTTGGCATTAAAGTTTATTTGCCGTTGGATGAAATTAAAGTTTCTTAATAAAGATGCGATCTGTTATATCTTTGTTTCCCTCAAAAGCATTAATTAAATACGTTAAATCAAAATATTTCTTTAACTTAATTTGTTATCTAGTGCTTCTATATTAACCAAGCTAAAATAAGTGCAAAAACTATTTTCAAAGTCTTGATAGATATTTATTTTTAGATGGGACGTCATGAAATCCTAATAAAAATATGTAATGGAAATAGACGATTGATAGAAACTTTAGCATAAATCGTTCCGATACTATGCAATTTTATCTCTGAACATTAACAGGTTATCCAAATTACTTTTAAAAACTGTTACATGGATAGATATTAATTCCAAAAATTCTAGATAAAAATTATATATATATTTTTTTTTTAATTTTACGCTATAGAAAATATTTTTTTTTTTTGTTCGATTACTTATTACTTATTTTATAATAACTGACCTTCGTAGACTAGTAGGTAGTGTACTAGACTCGTAGTGCGAAGGTCCCAGGTTCGAATCCTGCCGCAGAACTCTGGCAGTTTGTGTTTGATAATTAAAGGGAGCGCACAACAAGCCTTCACTGGCTTAAGTGTATGTCGTATGACATGGGCTATAACACCCCTCCAATCAACCTAACCTAACCTAACCTATTTTATAATATAAGAAGTGAAGAGCTCAAATAGAACAAGGTATCTCTCATACTATCTTAGAAAACCAAATCACTTGAATGCTTCCTTAGCGACATGAAAAATTTATGGAATTGATCAAAATTATGGAATGTACAGATTTGGACCAAAGCAATTAACTAAGGTGGTATTTAGTAGATGAATTGGCTCTTAGTTGTAATTGTATTAAAATATTCATCTGACCAAATATATAGATAGACAGCTTCGGAGCAATAAGACCGCATCTTGGTGAGATCTTACCTATAACAACGCTTTAGTGTGATTACTGAGAGAGAGTCTTATATACAATGCCCAACAGGTGTCAGTAATCACTGACACCAAATGCATTAGGGTTTGAGAGAAATGCACCATGCCACACTCTAATTAATGCCTATGAAGTATGTACAGCCATTACCTTATTTCAACTAAAATGATGAATGGAATGACATGTTGTTGACTACAGCAGAAGATAAAAATTCATTTCTTTCATTACTTTGCAAGGTGAAAAACGAGTCAAAGTGGGACGACGATATTAAAGGATTCTGACCTCTCCTTTTTTGGGATTTTCTAAAGTTAAAGAGCACTACGGTTCAGAAGACTTATTTTAGTTGAGATCCGCTAGGATAATCTTAACTGCATGCTGTGCAAAAAATATTCTTGGCATGGTTACCGAAAGCTTTTTATGCTCGGGCAGTTGTTGTAGGCTTTCCGGCAAAGTACGATTACATGCAATTAATTCAGCTACAGGTCTATTCTTATCAACCGGACCAGTAAATATTTAATCCTCATTTTCTTGTTTGACGAATAACCAAAAGTTCTTACTGCCCCTCGTTGTATCAGGAGGGCGCTGCTCGCATAACAGTTTCCTTGCCGCAGCTCTCTGGCACACGAAGATTTCATTTCTTTTGCTTAACGAATTGGTAACTGCATTTTTGTTGCTGAAAACTTTCTTTCTAAATGACATGGTATTTCTGCACGTTTGTTTATATCATTATTTTGTTCTGCTCGTTCCCGTTTTCCACAATTTAATTATTTGGCAACATTTAGACTTTTAGAAGAAAAAAGTGGCATATATGCAGTCATATTTTTTCCTTGGAGTCATAAAATAAAAATCAAAACTGAGAGGAAAATAAGACAGTTTAATAAGTGTATAGATACAGTAGCAAAATTTGTTTTGTCAATTTGTTGTGTTGAAAATATTTGCAAACTTTTCTTTTCATTATTTGTGTTTGGAATTTTTTTAATAATTTGAATTTCCTGAAAAACACATCCAAAGGGTGTAGAAATACTGATTAATTACAAATATATATATATTCCATTTAAAAAGACCTCAAACTCTATATAAAATTTAATAAATTAACTTAAAGAAAAGTGAAAACTAAAATTCAATTAATCTAGTTCAAGCTCAAGGTTTAAAATTTTCAGCTCTGTTTCAGCCGATTGATAAATCAGACTGAAAGGATGGTCACTACTCATTTATATTTAGCGTTCAATTTTTTTTCATCTCTTCCTAGATTAATCTAGATATTTGAACAAATTCTAGTTTAGTACAATAAAAATCTTTAGAAGGCAAATGCTTAGAGCATAATGACTGCCACAAATCCTATTCATATAAATTTTCAATAGACGTTTAACAAATTTGTCTTACAGGAGTAACCTTTTTCAGTTTTGTTGCTGTTTCATGCGTTTTGTTATAAAATTTACTACATACGTTACTTGTAGTTATAAGTACGAGGTCTTGCAAATCTATCGTCTATATAATATTAAGAAAAAATTTTAATGTGATATAAATTACCTACTCTAGTAACAAAATCACATACACCACTTTATATAAATCATATATTTATATTTCCTAATTATGAAAGCAGCCATAAAAAGCCAATTAAATAAAGCAAAGATTTTGCATACTTTACGTAAAGCTGTAGAAAAGCCACTTCAAAGGCGGAATTGTTAATCATAAAATGTTTTTTTTACAAAATTGTTGATGAGTTTAATTGGATGTCAATTACTTTAAACAGAAAATTTTTTTTGTTGGCATGTATATAAATATACATGCATAATTATAAAATTTCTAGAAAAGAGGAAATGTCAAAAAATGCTAATGACATCATTGAATTTCAAAGCTTTCTGCTTAAAAGACAGCTAACGAAAAATATGCGTTTAGCATAAAATTTGTGGCATCAAGTTGCTAAGATGGACTAAATATGTATTCGTAGTTGGCAGTTTATTAGGCACCAGTCTATTTTAATAAAACAAATTTTAAAGTATTTTTAGGAAAATTTTTGGATTTTTGTATAAAATAAAATCTTAAAGCTTTAAAGAAGTGTAAGAAATAGATTAAAATTATGAAAATTCTTAAAATTTTGGAAATATCACTTTAAATGAGACAACAATCCATTACGTGGGCTCTTACTTACACGCACATAAATAATATTATATATATATATATATATATATATATATATATATATATATATATATATATATATATATATATATATATATATATATATATATACTATATATATATATATATATATATATATATAATATATATATATATATATATATATATATATATATATATATATATATATATATATATATATATATATATATATATAATGTCTTCAACAAAGCAATTGTTAAATAAAAAGAATTTATATTAATATCATTATTATTTCTTTCATAAATTAAATTTTTTAATTTTTAAACAGAAATCGGAAATATTTTTTTAAATTTTACTAAGAATTAGTCAAGAAAAAGGTTCAAATTTGCGTCCTAGTTCAAGGCTCTCAAAATCCTCACAAAGTTAACACTTTTAGTGTCTGTTTCCGTGAAATTTAAGAATGTTTTATGAAATTGTTGACAGGAAGATAAAAGGATATAGAAATATTTCAAATGAAAAGAAATATATATATATATACATATATATGACACCCTCACTCAGCGAAAAAAAATACCAACAGACAAAAAAAAAATAATAATAAAAAAAATTATTATAAAGAAGAAATAAAGAAACGAAACTAACAATGGCAATAGAATAAAAAAGACTGTTACAGACATGCAAAAAGTTATTAACGTTAATGGGTTTTGACGGTATTAGTGAGTTCATGCACATACTGGCAAGAATATTAATGATGATGATGATGTTGTCCTTATGCTGCTACTGACAATGTTTTCTGTTGTAATAGTGCTACTAGTTCAGTAACAGTTATTGTCTAGAATTACTGGAATTTTTTTGGATTAACAAAAACTGACATTGCTTGTGTTCATAGTTTTAAATTAAAGTTTAGAATGACGTTGATTTTAATAGGAAATTAAGTATCAAATTTGAATTATAAATTTTAAAAGTTTGTTTTACATCCACGAATAAAAAAATTAAAAAATTAACAAACCATGTTTGCTTGAGAAAAACGCTATATATAGATTTTGTTTTTCCCTTCCCTCTCGAACTCATCAGAAAACTGAGTAACAATTATTAATTTATTATTAATTTATAAGTTTAAACCTATTCATAACAGGTTGAACGAATTTCAGACATGATGGTTTCAGCCCACTGAAAACTTACTAAAAAGAAATGAAACAAATACAAACATTTCATTATAATACTTTGGCATTAAGTACGAAATACAATGCCATTTAAATGACCGCCTTTAGATTGCTTGCATTAGTGAATCCTTTTGAGGCAGTTTTCCACTACTTTTTTGCACATTTCGGGCGATATGTCGGCGAAAGCTTGGCGACTGCTGGCTGTAAGATAGTCACGACTGCAGATATTATTTTACTTTTTATAATATTTTTTGTGATCAAGCCAATTGCTTCAATTGCTTCGAGTAGAGAGCACTATTCACTGATGGCCTTTAAGCTTTTTACACAGGACATAAAAACACCTTCATATGACAAATCTACTAAGTCCATGGCTTTAAACGGAAGTTTCAAAATAAGTGCCCATTATTGAATAAAACTTATGGCCAAGAACACTTAACTGGCAATAGTTGGAGCGAGTGTCTAAACAATAAAATCAGCTTATTAAATTTTTCCTTAATTAAAGGCTCAGCAAAATTACTTCTATGTATGCCAATAATCCAATTTATGCATTAGTTATTTAAAATTTTTAAACCTTAAAACTCTTGCAACCTTGTTTTCTGATAATTAAAGCAAAGTTTGTGTGTCAGAAAATGTCTATGTTCAATCGATCTGTGTCATAAATCGATTGTCAAAATAAAATCATGGGCTTGAATCAATAATTATACTTGTATAACAGGTATTTTTAACTTTACGTTATATATATATATATATATATATATATATATATATATATATATATATATATATATATATATATATATATATATATATATATATATATATATATATATATATATATATATGTTGTTAATGGTAAAATAATAACTTAGTTTTGATTGTTCTCTAATTATAATTATAGTTTCGTAACACAAATTTGTACTGTACGATTTGTTGGTTACTAAAACAGTAAATTTTGACATGTCAAAAGGTATTCAATTTCATTAATTTTTTTTTTGTATTTAAGTAAATTATATTACCATCATAATCACTGCCTACGTATAATTTAACAAATAAGTACTAATTAAACTTGTACTACAAGCAAAATGGTAATTACCAATATATTGCCACAAAAAACCAATAGGTCGGCAGCCATCAAATACACATGCCGCTTTCAATCTTTGTCAGTTAATTGTCGGCCAGTTAGTTACTTTGTTAGTTAAGTTTTAAAAGTATGTTTAAACAACATTTAATAAATGTCAGTATATATTAGTGTACAGAATAAAACTGAATTTTCAAATTATGAAAGTTTAAAAAGGAAGTTTTATTTGCGAAAAATGTAGGGATATAAGGCGTAAGAAGATGATAGTCAAAAAAAATGTTATAAAATTATTAAGAGTACAATTTTTGCTGGTAAAAATCATTTGAACCGCTGTTTAGAGTATTTAAAACAAAGATTTGTACCATTTTTTTTATAATATTAATGATACTATAGAAAGGAAATTTAATGGCAAAAGTTAATATATTTTTTGAGAGTATAAGCTTTTTTAAGGGTGAATTTTGGGCTAATGCGTTCCAGTTAAGCTGGGCAGAATATTGTACATTGGGGACAGCGGCCTCGTCATTAAACGATGGCATTGTAAATGGTACATAATTTTTTGTCAAGTTCTAAAAACAAGAGGAGTGTTTTCGAAGAAAGCTAATATTTTTCTAAGTTTAATTAATAATTTTGTCTATTTTTGAGAGTTTGAAAGCATTTGGTTACAATTATTACAAGATATGAAAACAAATAGGCCTCATTTTAAAGAAGAAACAAATCTATTTCACAGTTCTATTGAGAACCTACGGCAATAAATTATATTGGAGCTAAATGCTTAAAAAAGTTATGCCAAGAATTTAGATTAAGTAATTTAACTAAAAAAATATATTATCATTTCATGCTTAAAAGTGATCATATACACAGCTGATGTGATATTTTTACATAAGAATATTTTTTTGAAAATAGTAAAGGGCTCAGGATATACTGAGCAAAACGGCGCATAAACATTTTTGAATAATCTAAATGAATAGAAAGTGCTTTTTTGTTTTCATAGCTAATTAACATAAATATGGAAAAGAAATGTATGAATAAATAAATAAGTAATTATGGTGGCAATGTCGATTATTTGAGACAGAAAAATTATTCATAAACAATAATATGGAATTTTTAAAATAAGCACACACCCACTAATTTTTGATGTTAAATGTATATTTTTTCACCCCAAATATATGTTTCAGTATACCACGTAGTGGCACTCTAAATTAAGGCCAGCAGTCTCGGATCTTAATGGAAGTTTGTGCAATTGAATGCAAAAGCTCAATAAAATAAAGAAAGAATTTATTAGTGGTGTACACACAATCAGAGCAAAAATTGGTATCCTTTATATTTTAATACTCTCATCATTTGAATAGAAAATATCTTCTCTAATCATCCTGTTTTTTTTTTTTTTGTTATTATTGCATACAACATTTATATGATTTCTTTGTCATGAGAATTCGCTACTAAAATAAAAATGCAATTGTTTTTAAAATAAAAATTTACTTGTGAGCGCCAATCAAATTCCTTAAATCATAAAATAGTTAAAGTAGCGTCTTCAATACGACTGCTTAACAAACGTTTATTAGCCTTAAAGTGTTTGTTGGCTAATATGAATCTTAAAGCTGAAGTAAACATAACAATAGCAAACAATAATGTTGCAATAATGATATTCTTAGATGTTAAAAATCAACATAGGGGCGAAATATCTGAATAAAACTATTCTATTTGATTAATCAAATTTTTTATAATTTTGTATAACAGCTTTTCAGTAGTACCTTTTTTGGATGGTTTATTTTTAATCTTGTCACTGCAAATCACAAAACATTCGCAATTGTATTTGTTGGACCATAAACCTCTAACTTAAACCTGACAGTAATATTAGCAAAGCTAATACGACATATAAAAAGTAACACAAAATTACTTGCGCTTAATTATCTTAATAAACAGAAGAATATTCCACCGAATAAATACATACACATAAGTTTACTTATCGTAGAATGTATTTACGCCCAGATATCATTTACGTGCTTCCAAAAATAAACAGTACAAAAATTAATATGTGTGCACATATAGGCACACATACATGTATAACAAAATTTTTTATTAAAAAAAAAAATACAAAATAATATTTTGAAAAGAAAGTTAAAAAAGCTTGAATTTTGCTAATGCAAAAGGATGTATAAATTTTTCCACAGTGAAATTTTCATCTTTATTGACAGTTAATTTATGCCAAACAAGTATAAATATGTTTACACATACACATACATATAACAAATTGTATACAATCAATCCAGCATATAAAACAGTTTCGCATTCGCAAGCTTTTCGACAGAAAAGTAGGCGAAGAATTCATAATATGTAAAAGTTTTATAGCAAATATATGTATATATAAAGTGACTGGAATGAATTCTTCGGGAGCTTTTATTTAAACATGAATAAAAAAAATCTGAGACAACTAGAAAGAAGCACAGACATTACATGGGTCACATGAGTAAGTATCTATAAAATCAGTGAGAAATCTTTCTAAAAATTAATAAATTTTGATCCGAGTTCCGCAATATATAAAAATAAAGCCTGATATTAAAAACAAAAAAAGGACCTTTTTAAAACAATCATAGTTCCTAACCACCATTAATGTTTGCACTATAGAACACCATCACTTTCATTAAAATTATATATTTCGGTATATTTTCACTGGAAATTAATTTATCTGCATATCTATTATCAATATAAATTATAAATATATATAAACATACTCATTTACTTCCCACGCGCATACTTATGTTCTTTTCATAATAATTTCTTATGTGATTTCTTTTTAGTTCTTTTATTTTAGAACACATATTGACATCGTCAATATTTCTTTATGTCTACTAAATATTTGTATATTTTTATTTGATATATATTAATGAAACTATTATTAGAATTATGAAAAGCGGTCATATACTTAATAACTACAGTAAATGAAAACCAAAACAATGATGAACAACTGAAAGATATGAAAGCTCTATGATGTAGAAAAACTTATTTTAGTGACGCCACTTTCAAATATTTCATTTACATGACAATAGAATTACTTACAAAAAATATATTAATGTAATTGATGTAGTTGGTGCAAACTATGTTCGATAGCAGATACAGAAAATTGCTCTAACTAAGATGTGTTTATATAAAAGATGTATCAAATTTTAACCTTTGTCATCGTATTACCTCTAGAAGAGAGGAGAGGTATTTCTAATTTCTATACGAAATACTATAATTATATGGGTATTCGAATACAAGCTCTCTGAGTATTAGGGATTTCCAAAAGCTTTAATAATACGAAAAAATTTAATAGTCAGAAAGCAATACGAGTGTGTTATAAAAATGCAAAACAAAACGTTCAAATATTTGATACCTCATCACACAAAGTGATTTCTAAAAATCTCCTTAAACATTTGGATCTTTCAATCGACCTTTAAAGCAAGTAAAATTAAAAAAAGCAAAAAAATATACGAAAAACTCTATTATTTACTTTAACTCATATTAGTAATTTTCTAAGAAGTGTGATTGTGTAAAAATGTAATACGATCTTACGTTAGACATTTTGACAGTCTTAGAATTTCCATTTCATTTCTCCCCTACAAAATCCAATGGAAACATAAATAACTTTTATTTTACCTTAAAAGAATATAGAGTACTTAATTCAAAATGATGTATAAAAATATGTACATTCATAAACGGATTAATATTCATACACATATTTGCATACACTTAAAAGATTAAATTAATACATCAACAGACTCTTACCGGAGTTATCATAACTTTTTCTATTCATTCTTTTCATCCTAATGATTTAGATAAGTTACCAATGCAGTTCAACGGACAAAGTTTTCAATACAAACATTCTCTATTTGTATATTTTTTTATATTGTGGTTTTTATTACACAAGCTCCTACATGCAATTTTCAGCAAACTCATACATAAATAACTTTGTGGAGAAGGACTTACATACGATACATACACGTATTTGGTATTTTTGGATATTTTTGTAAATATGAGTAAAATTATGAAGTTTACATAGTCTTTAAAAAACTATTCATATGTTTTATATTTTGAGTGATTATCTTGTTTAATTAACAACTAAAGGTAAAAAATTTTTTGATATTAAATGTTTATATAAGTGAGCTAAAATGAAATCTGTACTACTTATAGTAGTCGAAAGTAATAAAGCATATTTTTTAAATAAGAAATTTAAAAAACTCTAGGCAAACTAGATTTGCTTAAACTCAAAATATATCAAGAGCTTAAAAACTAACAATACAAATGCAAAATTTAAGAAAAGATTTTCCAATCTATATAAAACTATTTATATGAAAATTTCTGAGTGATTGCTGTAAAAACTTTTCATCCAATTGAAGCTCTTAATTGTGAAAACCACAGATTATTATATTATATAAAAATATAGACTTTAGAATGGGTTTATTTATATTAGCAGGGAGCAAATACCAATTAAATAAACAAAAGTGAGTTGCGCTCTAAGCAAAGATTTTCATAACATTATTAGTTTGGATTTTACTTTTAAGCCAAGAAACGATATTTAGTGTTTATTAATCCAGCGTAAATTTCTTAAGCAATTAAATTAAGCGATATTTTCTTTATAATATTACTTCTTTTTACTAAAATCTTTTACTCACGATTTTACAAATTTAATAAGACATCTACAGTATGTTTTAGAAGTCGTTTTTGTACCTGACAGAAGTTTAAATAAGGGAATTCATTTTCCTAACATATTTATACTTTTATTTTGAAAATGTCCAAAATTCACATTTTAATATATATATATATATATATATATATATATATATATATATATATATATATATATATATATATATATATATATATATATATATTCATATCACATGTTTTTAGTTGTAATTAATAAAAAATAATGTCCAATTATTATAATCTAATTAATCATTTAAAAAAATTATTTAGAAATTTAATAGTTTTTATAAAAATTTTCTATAAAAACCTTTTTAAAGCAATGTTATGATTTGAAGATGAGCCAAAAAATATCCTTTTTTAAAATTAGAATTGCTTTGATATAGTAAATCGCATAAGTATTCTGACAATTCCTGGAATGTCATATTTAAAAACTTGAGAAGTGTTAACTAAAGAAAAGAATAAAGTTGTATGAATTAAAAAGTTATGACAAGTTATGCCAACCTTAATGGCGTTACAACGGCGGTTGGGAAAGTAACCACTACGGCTCGTCGTGTTTTTGAAATCTATGACTTTTTCAAATCTTTTTCTTTTTAAGTTTACCTATCTATTTCGATTAATAAATAACTACATATTTTCTATAATATAAAAATCTAGACGTTAATGTGGTCAATCCAATAAACTACAAATTCTTTTAAAAATTTTGTTACTAACCGGGTTTTATGACACATGTGGTTATCCCTTTGGAAGCTGAATGGTAAAAATTTTTATATTCCATAAAACTGCAATATTTCTTAACAAGTAAAATAAATAACATATAGTTGTGTTACTAACTTTTAAATAAAATAATAGAGAAAAAGCAATAGATATGTATGTCAAAATAAATTTTGCTGTTTAATGTATTTCTCTTATTAATTAAAGCATGAGTTTGCTGGAAAATAAATGCTGCAAGGCTTTTGGTTTTTCATCAGGCTAAAATACTTTTTACTTTAAATGACTTTAAATTATCTTTATCATTAAATAAAGGAGACGAGAAACGGACATGTGGAAATATATATATATATATATATATATATATATATATATATATATATATATATATATATATATATATATATATATATATATATATATATATATATAGTTTCCTAAGCACCTCTTCTTTAATTTTTTATATAAACATAATTATTTTATGACTTGTGGAAAGGAAGATGCTAAAATTAAGTGCTTATTTTAATTGTCTTGTCTTTCTAAATGACAAAAGTATTAAAAAATTATCAATTTGACTAGCATTATATCCAGGAGCAAGGCAAAGGAAACCTTGATACGACAGCATAGACAATATGTAAGAAGATCAAAATACTTTCAATTGGTTGTGTAGGCTACGTTGTATGCAAAATTTTTTTTCTTAAGCCAAAGCAAATCACTAAAATAACCCGGCTAGTTTTTAATAACTTTTAAATACGTTTTATGCGTATGATTGCTCTGTTGGGATTCATTAAGATTTTCGCCAAATTTTCTATTTAAATAGAACCCAAAGATCAAAAATATTAACATACGAAATAAGAAAATGGATCAAAACAGTGGCTTAATGTTTTACTTAATCCATTATAAAGTTCTATCATGATTGCAATTTTTCCAAAAATAATAAATATCCTTTGAATTACAAAAACTATAATATAAAAGAAATTTTAACATACCCAGCCTAAACAACTTGATCAGAATATCTTTATGGTTTTATTTTAAGGAAATTACTATTACTTTTGTTCATATACGAGTAACTTTTTGGTAAACTAATACTCTAGAGTATGTATTGCTATTAAACTATTTAGCTTCAGCAAAGTTTTGAAAAGCATTTTATAATGAACATTTTTTAGTCTTATGACTAACTTTTTGATGCATTCAATATATGAAATTGATAGTTGGGATATTAAATATGAGTTCTTTTACTTGGCCACAGTACATAATATAAGTAGAAAAATTAGCTAAAAACTACATACTTATAAATTAACATGTTTTTTTGAAACGAAAGAAATAAAAAATAAGACAAATTTATTTGGTAAAGTACCTCTCAATATCATGATTAAAATGTAATAAGTTTGTACAAGTTAGAAAAATATTTTCGTTCTGAAAACTTCATTTAGTTTAACTAAAACGTTATTTTTGTCATGTATTTGCAATGCTTGTGTACCCTTTTATAAAAATACTATAAAAATTTTAATTAAATGTATATAATAATAAGTAAAGACTTAAAAGAAAAACTTTGTTGGTTTCTTCCTAAAGTATTAATTCAGATCTAGTCTGCTGTAGATGAATTAATTTTAAGTTGCTTTTGCAAAATATTATTTCCTCTAATATTCTGCTGTAGGAAGCGCTCGAAGCGGTGTTGCTGTATTTTATGTTTTCTTGAAATAAGCAATTAAAAATGTTTTATTGCGCAGCTTAATTTCTTTTAAAATAGTATACTGAGAACATATGCTCCTTATAGGATCGATGGGAATATATATATTTTCCAATTAACAGTTTGTAAACAAAATATGGTCACTGTAGTTAGATATACTCTAAGCAGGGTGGATGGTGTTTTTTGACGTAAGCCAAACTGGCCGGTTTCTTTTTACTATATGAATATTGTTATTGAAAACTATTTCTTATGTGAAAAGGAAATATTTCCCTATATATTATTTGCTTTAAGTTTTCTTTTATTATTATTTTTGGTTTGTTGTGAAAAACAAAGACTGTGTATGGACTTTCGTAGGGTTAAGGTAGTTTGTCTTCTAGTTAAGTTGAATAGTGGTTTCACCATAAATCTATTGTGATGAAAATCCAGTGAACGGCTGGAAACGTTACTTGACAAGAAATCTTTACTCAGTGGAGTAATATCCATATTAGTTTATATTGTACTCTGAACTTTTTTTGTATTATTCGTGGAGTTTGTTTTGAAATCTTTTAATTTTTTTCCATTGGAAGATGATTCAGTGCCTCACAATTGAGTTCAATAACACTGTTTTGGTTATATAAAAACACTGTATATTGTGAAAATTTATAAAATTTCTATAATAAAAGATTTTTTGTAAAAAAAGTAAAACTCGCATTTATTTAATTATTGGTTTGTAATAAATTTAGTTACAAAACAAAAATAGAATATTCCTCAACTTAAACTTTTTCCCTAATTCATTTTAGTATTTTCGGGTATCTGTTTTGAAAGCCCAGAAGCTATTTTTTACTTTAAAATATAAAATATATACTAAAAGCGTAAATTGTCACATTTCTAATTCAGGCAAATGGAATGATTATTTCGATATGCTGTTTCGGTGTCGTATGAGCAACATTCATTTTCATACGTAAAGTACTCGTGCAAAATTGTAGCATACTTCTTCGGGTTTTTGAAAAAGTATTCTCATTCCGAACTTGTGAGTACTGCAATATGTTTCTTACATAAGACTTTTAAGCTGTACTACGCATACTCATACGCAATTTACTGACGTTTCATAGCTCCAATTTTACCTGAAAAATCCTCTGAGTGTTAATAAAAATAGAATTTGTGCTTGCAATAAACAGTCCAACGACTGTTTATTCCACTATAAAGTTTGTGAAGCCGTCTTTTACTTTTCGATACATTATTATTCGATATATTAGATTTTTCCCTACCAACTTACAATTTTTCTATGCCAATACTGCTGTAAATTGAAATCATCTGATTTCCATTTTTATTTTACAAGAGCAGTATTTCAAAGATTGGATATAGCATGTATAGAATTTTCTGTTGAAAATTCACCAAAGAAACCATGTCATCTATAAGCAGCACAATTAAGAACTTAAATGCGGTGTGCTTAGTTTTTTGAAATGAATATTTTTTTTTTAAATTTGCTTTATTCTTTGAAAACAGCAGAAAATTAAGCAATCTTTGTTGTAAAATATATAATTGCCCTTTAGCTAGTTTTTTGTTATTTTGTGTTGTCCCCTTTTAATTTATGTGGTCTTATCAAACCAAATGGTTTTCAAGTTTGTTTATTGATACAAGTTGGCGTTATTTGTTTGAGTTTCAATCACTGGAGAAGAAAAATTACAGTTTGTTTGAAGAAGCATCAAACAATTATTGAGATGTACAGACAAAAAATACACATTACACAAAAAATTCTATTGAAATTAATTTTTTTCGGACTTGTAAAAATTAATATCTATTATGTTAATAGATTTTTAAATAATATCATAAATTTATAAAACGAACAAAAGATTTTTCAATGGCTTAGTGAAATAAGTAAGCGCTATAAATTAGATGATCAGCATAATCGGTATCGTTTTTGTTTCTTTTCGTAAGCATAAGCATAAAAGCGTTCATTAATTAAAAAAATGCTTCAGATGTGCTGCACCGATTCTCAGCAATCCATGGTTTTTTCTTGTTGAACTAACAATCCATATTAAGCGATCTTAGTTTTAGCTCTGACTTATATATAGTTTTTAGGTACCAAAACGAGACTTAAATAGGCATTTTAAACTGCTTTAGTTTTCAGACAATTGGAACCACAACAAAGGTTCCAAATTTTTAAGCTCAAAATATAAAAAAGTTGTTAGGGACCTCATAAAGAGCAAAAAAAAAAAACCGAAAAAATCATTTCTTGCATCGAGTATAGTATGAATGAAGCAAATAAAATTTGATGCTGAACATCAACAATATAAACCATAAATTTTAATTGTTTTTTCCAAAGCTTTCTCTAAAAAAATTTTTGATCTTGTAACACAGACTTTTTATATTAAGTTTGCTGATCTTTTTAGTTACTTTTTTCTTGTTCTCTGCTGCAAATCTTAAGAGTTTTTTCTCAAAAAAAAAAACCTTTTTTGTTGATATCAGTTTTGCAACTCTCCATGTAAAATTTTAGTGCATATATTTTTAAACATATTTCTTCCATTGACAAGTAATATGCCTTGACAGCAATTGATAAACATTTATTATAGTAAGAAAATATATTTAAAAGTTCTTTAATTAAATATAAAAGAAAAAAGAAGACAAAAACAATATTATTAAATAAGATATGAAAGAATGTTTAAAAGATACCTTTTGCTAAATCGATATCCTTTATAAACTTTAAATTTAATATCGAGCATAATATAATTTATTTGGTAGAAGTTTCATATAAATAATAATATTGCATGAAGTCACACCATATAAAAAATTGATTTTTTTTAGCATTTTCACAACATTTACAGATAAATTTTATTTACTTTTTTAAACTTTTAAAATAAATGGATATTTTTTAAGTTCATATGGAAATTAAAGAAACAATAATTAACGAAACCACAATAACTTTTTATGCATTAAATAGCGTAAAACAATTGGTCATTATACAATTAGCATGTCGATTATATTTCGAATACAAATAATTGCAGATTTTCATCTCTTATTTATTATTTGTATTAGTTTTAATATAAATGTATCCGTCAAATTTGTCGGGCATTTGTATCATTTATCTTTGAAGTTTTGTCCTCCACAGTACACGACCTTGAAAAGAGATGTGACGGGCATTCCAGCGATCTCTCATCTTATTCGTGTTGGCTTATGTAAACATTAAAGTAAAATAAAAATTTGTTGGCAAACTTTTCCGGGTCGTCCTTATATAGAATATCCCAATTTATAATTATTTTTAATATTGCAGATTCCATAACCCGCCCTACTATGAAATAATAAAAATAATATTTCTGAGTACAGATTATTATCTTATTCCATTGAAGAATGATATAAATGTGACCGGAAAAATATTTTTATTAGCATTTGATTAGCATTTTTAAATATTTATGCTTTTATTTATAATATATTTTTTGAAAAAAGGAAACATCTTTTTCAAAAAGTTTGCCTTAAAATTTATATAGTTACAGGTTGAAATGAGAAACAATCATTTATAATTTCGTATCGTCCTGATATTCATTTGTTTGTGTGTAAATAAATACGAATGATGAAATATGTATAAAAGGATATTTTTCTGCAAAACAAAAACATGGCATATACTCGGACATATTGCTTTTAAAGACCAAAATGTGAGTAAACAATTTATTTTCTTGTTCTTTGTTTTTACATATGTTTAGATATTGTTATTTAAAATCTACTTAAAAAATGTTGAAACAAATTAATTGTATAGAGATGCATATGCCTTTATTAGCGAATATGTTTGAAATATAACATTTTAGTTTGGCAGCATAATTCGCTACTCCTAGAATTGAAATTATTCACTATTTTTGCATAAGAGAGCACAAAAATTGTAAATACAATTGAAATATAAGAAAATATATGTATGTGTGTGTTAAAAAAACCACCGAAATGTATATAGTATAGTCTAACTTCCTTATTGGATATGTTATTCATTTATACACGGTATGTAAAATTTTTGATAAAGTATTTTATATAACGTAATTTATGTTAACGTATAAGTTTAATTAAATTATCCATGACATAATTAGAGGTGAAAAATGATAATACAATATTTATATATTTAGAAGACGTTTAAGAAATTACAAATTACCTTTAAAAAAAACATAATTAAATGAGAATTATATAAAAAATTTATTTATTATTATAAAATACATAAAAAATGAAAAAGAAATCAATCTTCAAAATTCATTTCAAAATATTATATATAAATCAGTCTTCCAAGTTCATTTAAAAAAATTATATTTTTTAACCCTTGAAGTTCTCGTGGTAAAAACAATTTGGGTTCAACATTTATTAAAGAGAAAAAAAAACTCCCTTTTAAATAATACTAAAATTATAAAAGCTCGATAATAAAACATATCAAATATCTAAAGGTACCATAATAAGAAGGGTTAAGAACTTACAAAGTTCATAATATGATATAAAGAAAAAAGTAATCCAAATAAAGTTTGAATCAGGAACAAAAATACAAACTGGGTATATAACTTTTGGGAACCCCATTGTGAGACAATTACAAAATATTTCCTTCTTGATTATCCAAATCGAAGTGTTTGTTTGAAATCAAAAGCTGCGTATTTACTCAGGTAAAAATTTATTTAATTAAAAAACATACGACTGTGTACGTTTGTGTGCATATATAATTTGGCCTTGTTAAATAATTTTAGTTGATGTGCAAGTCTGCGTATACTATTCGCATGTGAGTGTATAAAATATATTGATGTATTCTCTTCATTATGGTCTTGTTGCTTGCTTACCTTTTTAAGAGGATTTTAATTCAACAAACATGCGAGCATTGCCTTACAGATGGCAGCTACACACTGGGTTGTCATGACGAAAGAAAAAAATTGCTTGTGTATTTATATATTCATCTTACTTGTATTTTTCCACATTATATTGGTACATTAAATGTAACCTTAATTTCGATGTGGGTTTATTAAAATATAATGAATTTATACATATGTGTATATATACTCGTACTAGAAAAACGCTTCTTTATTTCTATAGTATTTATTTGGTTGCTTATGTGGAACAATGTTGCCAACATGATTAAGAAAACATGAGCGAAAACGATGTTAAAAAGGCCAGCAATTTTTACTTTAATATTTAATTTACTGCAGGCGAGAATGCTATACAATTTTGATCATTAAGTCCAACGTTGCTTTGTATTATAATTTTTATAGTTTATTTGAAAAGAAATAGCTCCGCTATCGAGCAATAGCTTTGTTATCTGTGATACTATGCGAAGAAATTTTTATATTCAAAACTTTTAATTTTGATTTCTATTCTTACAAATTCAAAGTGGTAAAGTTTTGCTGATGCTTGTATTAAATGCATGTGTGTTTGTAATTGAATTTAAAGTTCTAGTTTCATTTAGACAAGAAACGTGCCACTTATAAGCAATTAAAAGCATGCGACTTTAAAGTGTCAAGGTTATATTTATTTCAAGGATGCATTAAAGGTGTACAAACAAATTAGTTTGCATTTTGTTTGTAAACTCTCCTTTGGTGATAAAATTTTATTCTGCGGTCTTAAGACGTTTTCTGTTATAGTATTTTTATTAAGAAAACTTCTGTAAATTAATATTATATTTTCCATTTAAGAATATATTTTTGCTTATTTCACGTATATTGAAATATCTCAATTACTAACTAAACAAAGCCTATCAATATGTGCCATCTGTAGACATATTTAAAGCCAACATTTTTTTCCTTTATATGGCAGGCTATATAATATTAAAGGAGAGGAGTCCATTTTAAGAAAAAATATAATATCTTGGTTTTTTCATTAAGTTCAAGTTATAATAGTTGCTGGGTTGTTGTTAGTAATAGTTTAGTGCGCGTAAACTGCCAAGTCTAAATGCACCCGCTTTGACGTGGCCAAACAATCCGTCACATGTGTTGTGATAGTACCTGTAATAGTCCTTTGATTTCGAGTAAAAGATGGTCCCTGTTGTCATGAGGTATCTTAAAAGATCTTTTTATTGTCAAGTCAACACATTCGCTGGGATGGTGAATTAGAGTATCTTGTTTTACTATATGCTTGCAGCAACTGCAGTTGTCGTTAAACCCTTTAAGTTGAATATAAATTTTAAAAATTTACTTTTAAGTCAATTAATTTTTCGTTGAATAAAAGAAATTCGTTGTGGGAAACTATAAGTAACGTATAGCTTATATTTTGACATATTTTTAGGGAATTTTTATTAAAAATTTTTGAACAAAATTTTATAAATTTTTTACTGGAATTGATTATATTACATGTATACAACGCGAGAATACGATATAAATTTCTATACAATTAAGTGGCAGGAAGCGATTCGTCGCAATTTTTTTTTTAATTAACAAAAGTTTAAATTAATTGGAACTGGGTGATATTTTTCCTTATTTGCAACATAAAAACTAAACAGAAACATTTCTTTTTTTTAATTTTTGTTATTTCATAAATTCCCTGTTTAATATGAAATATTTCTTCATTGTCAAAAAGATGCAAGCCACTGTAATTTGTAAATAAAATGAATATCAAAAAAGTACAAATATAATAGATTTATATATACAAACATAAAGAAATATGAGATTGGTTTTATTTAATTTATTAATATGCAAAATTTTTAAAGATTTACAAATATCAATATAGATTCCCAAATCTGACCAATTACTATCAAGGACTTCTTTGAGAGCTTCGTGAAACTTAAGAGCTGCTCCTCCAGTGTCTTCCTTAAGGTAGACGTATACAATCGCATATTAGTTGCTGTAAAATGGTGATATTCACCTCGTCTTAATACATATATTATATATATATATATATATATATATATATATATATATATATATATATATATATACTTGTATTAATATATTGTATTTTTTTACATCAAACATACAAATACATTTGTTGAAAACACCAGGCGGTTGTTAACATAATAAATGCTAGGTAAATGAATCAATCTACATACGCGTAACTTTATAAACAAATAGGCATGTACTAGTATGCATAATTACCCTGAAGGAAACATGGGGACAAGTGTACCCAAGTCACCAGTTTTGTCGACTATTTTGGTGACTCATATGTAGACATCGTCAACGGATTTGTCAACACTTTTTTGTTTGATGAGCAGAGAAATTTCTGAGAGCACGCTTATGCCTCTTCATTTTTTAATTGCGTTTATTTGTTCTATAGTGAACCTTTAATCATTTATTTTAACTAAAACTGTAGGGATATATGTATATCAAAAATTGTTTACATGGACCCATTAGAACGACCTCTTCAGTAGTGGGTTTTCAATGATAAGTCCATCTTAAATTTCAATAGAAAGAAGTATTGTGTAGAGTATGTCAATAATACTGGTGACAATGTCTACAGGGAAGCACTAGTTCTACGGTCGTCATATGGTCCCATTGGAACTAGTTCGTCACTAGTTCCAACGTCAGTAGTGGATTTTCAATGACAAGTGCATGTTAAATGTCAACAGAAAAAAGCATTGGCTGGGGTATAATTTGTCACTAGTACTGGTGACTTTGTCAATAGTGAATCACTAGTGAATCACTAGTGACATTTCCTTCAGGGTAATAACATTTACAAATACATGTGTGGGTATTTATATGCGTGTTTGTATACGTGTTGGGATTAGATTTCAACAAAAAAATTTTACTTTATGTCAAAAGCCATATATATATATATATATATATATATATATATATATATATATATATATATATATATATATATATATATATGTATATATATATATATATATATATATATATATATATATATGTATATATATATATATATATATATATATATATATATATATATATATATATATATATATATATATATATATATGTGTGTGTGTGTGTGTGTGTGTGTGTGTGTGTGTGTGTGTTATATACCTAAATATTTTGTATATGCATACACATTGTACGTTAAATTTATCTCAAAGCATTTCTAAGCAGTGGAAAATTGAAAAAAATACAGCAAATAATTGCCAAGTGACAATATAATAAATCACTGCCATGTTTTTTTAATTGCTTTAAAAGTTTTTTTTTAATATAATTAGCATATTATACATGAATTCTTAGGAAACTTCCTTCATAAAAGATGTAATTATCATAAGAGGATGTGATTAGAACCACATGTTTTAATTAATTAAGTAATAAATTGTGCCTTTGAGGCGAAATTGTTTTGTAGAAAATCCTATTTTTTAAATTGTGACAAGCAGACAAGGCTTATATCAAACACTCGTAGAATATTTAAGAGTTGTTGGGTTTTTCAGCAGCCGCTTTTGAATGTATTTATTGTATTTGTTAATACTCCAAAACATACATATGCCACAAGATTTTGTATACCCCCTTTTAGCCAACATAATTCTTTGAAGACGTTAATAGAACAAGTATTTATCTTGCTTGAGGTGCTTCAGCACTTTGTTGTTGTGTTTCAGTTTTAATGCTATAAGTATGTATACCAAGCACAAAAAAAGTGACAGAAAATGTGGTACATTATTGAAAGATCTTAAAATTATTTCCTATAGTTGGCATTTCAAATAAGAAATCTGAATCTGACTAATTCAAAATCTGATCTACAGTTTAGATATACTTTTTTAGTTCAAAAATATAAAAGTATATACTTTTACAAACTGTGCATCACATGGACTGCAGCAATTATTTGATAATGAGCGCCAGTTGGCAATGTCAAGCCTTTTTTTCGTTCTCAAAGTTTTGAGGTAAAATAATTTGAGATGAACGGATAATATTATTTATTCGAAAGTTTAACTAAACCAAGAATGAAAATGTAAAAATAAAAACATTTTTGTTCTTAAATATATATTAAAATTTAGCTACGGAAATCATAAATTTGCAACGTGGTCTCCCTTGGCACGTAAATATTACTAGGATCCATATACCAAACGGTATGATAGTATTTATATCATTAATATATTATTTAATCAGCAGTGGTAGTACCTGGTACCAAAATTTTACTGATTATATGTAGACTGTAACTACGTTAAATAAAAGCGCTCTCTAGCCCGATGCGCCACTAACTCTTAACAATTCCATTAAAGAAAAATTTTATCGGTGATTATTACTGATGGCAATAACGATTCACTAACTACTTATTGTAAATACTATAGTTAGTGGATATGAAATGGCACAAGCTGCAAAAGAAGTAGAAATAGGAGGAAATTTGCGTCGGCCATTGTAAATAAATATAGTTTATGAATTTGTTTAATTGTTATCTGTTCACTAAGTAAAAACTTTTACTAAGTGGTTTTTGGAAAAATGGTTACTTGATCAAAATATTTGTAACAAGAGATTAAAAAAAGCATTAGAAATTTAGAGATAAAAAGTTTTATATAATTGATATTAGTAAACTTTTAACGTGTAAGAATTTTTGAGCAATAGTTTTGTGTTTATAAAACTAAAGTTTGTGAAAAAGACTGTGATATCAAAGAGATCACAAGTATTTGTCAATTAAAAGAATGTTTTTTTTTTCAAACAAAAGGACATTCATTCAACGTCCCAGAAAATTAAACTTTGCGCCAGGGTGTTCAAATTAAGCTGTATAGCATTTTGTACTTTTAGGAGAGAGTATGCTTTATGAAGCGAAGGAATTGTAAATTTCACTTCTTTGTAATATTTTTCTATTCCAAGAACAATAACACACTAAAGAGGTGTGGAAAATAGCTGAATAAAGCAGTGCAGCTACTATAGCCATAACTTGTTAGTAGTAAACTTTCACTTAATTTCTCGTATTTTTAAGAATTTGAGAACGTAACTTTGTTAGCCTCTGCATTAAGGGTCAAATACACTACACAAACGTCTTGTCAAACACATGTAAATTTTACGTTGGCACAAGTAACTTTCATGGTTTAGGGGGTTTTCCTTTTAAACCTTGTTTGAATATTGTTACATTGTCCACCATATTACATGATTTTTTAAGTGTATTGCCAAATTGTTATCAAACAACAATATTTTCTTACAGCGCGGACCCGCCGAAAACTAAAATATAAATTTAAAAAATTTTAATGAAATTTATCGATATTTATAGATTTGTGCCATCGCTAATAAAGATAAAGTGCAAATACTTGAAGTAACAGAATTGTAAAAAATTAAGTTAATGATTGTCTACTTAAAAATTTAAAACGGAAGAGCCTATCGAGCGAAATTACTGCAGTCCAATTATGACCTGACCTCACCGCTAGTAAAGGGCATTTGAGAAAGTAATGTTTGTAGTGTTTTTTGAGTGTATTTTAGTTGCAAATGAAAGAAACCGTTTGTATAGAAAGGGTATTGAGTGGTGAATTCCGAGTATATGTATAATATCGAGAATCAAATTTATTTTTAAGTGCTCAACATGTAAAAGCAGTTACTATATATTTTTTTTTTTAGAAAAGTTTTTGTTTTTTTTTTTTTTTCTTTTTTTCACTAATTTTATTTATTGTATCTTCATTAATCTGAACTAACAATAAGTATTCAAATCTTAAATATAGATATAATAATTAGGCCCAACCAGTGTCGGACATAAACTTAGTGATAGTAATTAAAAATACATAAATGTAGTGTTAAGCACAAAAAATATTTTCAAAAAGTCTCATCTGCAGTGTGGCGTATTAAAGCCGTAGTATCCCTCTTTTTTAAGCGGATGTGTCCAGGAAAGTTCAAGATGTTACGAGCAAGCGGATTAGGATGGGACTCTAGTTTTGTTAAATATTTGCCTGCATATTTTGCAATTTCTGCAGTCACAAGTGGCATATTTAAATCACGATGTAAAATTGAATTTTTGATGTACCATGGAGCCGATGTTATTAACCTTAAAATTTTGTTTTGCATTCGTTGGATTCTCTCTACATTGGAAGCTGAAGCAGTGCCCCATAGCTGAATTCCGTAACACCATATGGGTTTCAAAAGCGACTTGTATATTAAAAGTTTACAATCTAGACTGAGGGTAGAATTTCTACCAATCAGCCAATGTATCTGGGTTAATTTAAGTTTCATTTGTGTCAGTTTAAAATCAATGTGGTGTTTCCATGTAAGCCGTCGGTCAAGGTGTATACCAAGGTATTTCACCTGTGAATGTTGCGGAACAACTTGATTGTTGATTCGAATGGGGGAACAAGTGTCTCTTCGTAGAGTAAATGTGACATGAACACACTTTTGTTCATTTACTTTTATTCTCCATAAGTTCAACCACAGCTCCAACAGGTTAATATGTTCCTGAAGATATCGGGATGCCTCGTGAGGGTTTTCATGCATGCTAAGGCAGGCTGTATCATCGGCAAATGTAGAAGTTAGGATATTACTGCTTAAAGGCATATCACAGGTATAAATCAAATACAAAACTGGCCCCAGTATACTCCCCTGTGGCACACCGGATGAGATAGTTTCGGCCACACTCATGAAGTCTCCTTCCACAACAGTGAACTTCCGGGCAAGAATGTAACTTGCTAAAAGATTTACTATGTTTATTGGCAGATATGTCTTCAATTTTAAAATAAGGCCTTCATGCCACACTTTATCAAATGCCTGAGAAACATCAATAAAGAGGGAAGAGCAATACTTCTTTTCTTCAAATGTTCTTCTTATAAAATGTACCAATCTATGACATTGTTCAATGGTGCTATGCTGACTTCTAAAACCAAATTGATGGTCCGGTATGCAACCAATATCATTTAGAATTGGGCACAATTTTGTCATGAGCAGCTTTTCGAAGAGCTTTGAAATTGTTGACAGTAAACTTATTGGCCTATATGACTCAGCCTTGGTAAGATCTTTGCCCGCCTTTGGAATCATTTTGACCATGGCAAGTTTCCAGCTGTGTGGATAATACTCCAGTCGTAAAATGCCATTAAAAATAAACAACAGGATTCTAATAGCAATACGAGGCAACTTCATCAGCATCTTGTTACTAATTCCATCAATACCCGGAGCCTTCTTTGGGTTGGTTTCAGCAATTAGTTTATTTACATCACGCATCTTAAACTTTATGGGTCGAGGGGGTAGAGCAACTACACTCGGCAAATTAACAGCACCAGTACATGTGTTTGGAGTAAATACGTTTTTTAAATGACCAGCAAATATGTTACCTTTTTCAGTATTGGTTCTTGCCCAACCTCCGGTAGAAGTGCGCAGGGGTGGTTTAGACTCAACGGGTGTTTTAAGTTTTTTAGCAGCGCGCCACAAGGAGTAATTAGATGCTGCTGTGACATCAAGACCTTCCAGATAGTTCCTAAGAGAAGCAGATTTTTCAGATGCAAGCAACTCTTGGAGTCGTTTAGTGCATTCTCTAAGTCTGATTATATGTTGGGGCGATCTGTGCTGTTGCCATTCCCTTCTAGCTCTTCTTTTTTCACATACGAGACGTTCAATGTCCGCAGAATAAATTCTATTAAACCCAGTCTGCGGATAGGAGGTAGTGGCATGTTTAGCAGCCTGTTTAATATTCTCGGTAAGATTGGCAATGTTAAGTTCAATATCATCGGGAGTTCTTAGGTTGATGTTCTCCGTACAATGACTGCTGAGATATTTTTTGAACCCCAGCCAATTAACATTATTTATGAATTTATTGAATGAAAAATTTAACAGCTAAAATATAAGTTTGTATAAGAATACAACACCAAATAAAAACAAAGAAATACTTATTTCACTAAAAAGTAAAAATTTTTTAAGATCTATTGTTTTTATATTTTCGTTTAAAAGAGCACCTTCATAATTGCACCTTCAACCATAAATAAAAGATGTGATACAAAATATGAAATAAAATAGACGTCTAGCGACTTTGAACCAAAATTTATTTTATAAACTCAAATTTTATCGGTTACATGTAATGCCGACACTGCAAGTTGTTTTTATCAGCTTTAAAAGAAAAAACTTTTTTTATTTCTTTTCAGCGGTTTTTTTTCATATAAGTGCATTTTTTGCATGTATTTCTAGTTTCATCTATTTAATAAAAAAAATATATAATAGAGGCAACTAATAAATAATATATGTTCCATTGTAATTATAATATAAGTTGAATTGTGTACGCTGAGTGAAGAGGATCTGTTAATGCTCCCATTGAAGGAGCTGATCCTATTTGCGAACGTATTGGACTGCTAGGGACAGGGAAGCACAATACATCAACAATGGTCGCAGTGCAAAGGGCCACCCCATTACAATTCATTGCATTACATGTTGCATTGTGCGACAAAAAATAAGATTTTGCAGAAGCAAAATTAAAATAGATAAGAGTTAATAAGATAAAGGTATGATGAAAGTTTTTCAATTTTTACATTATTTGTGTAAAGTAGAATTAGAAGTGGATGGTGTAACATAGCTACAACACCTAAAAAACAATACTAAATTTTCTTGGCATATGCTGACAAGTTAAAATGAAATACATGTTGTTCTTGTAATTGTTGTGCAAAATAGCAACCACCCTTAATACACACTGAAAATGGTGCATTTTGAAATAGAGCGTTGATGTGATAAGAGAAAGTAATTTTTTTAAATGGTTTAGAAAATTACCACTAACCATCCATTTGTTAGATTTGCATCCATATTTTGTCTTCTAGTGATGCACTTAGTATTTACACCAGACAATTTTTACCATTTCACACGGAATTTTGATAGAACTAAATATTTGTGGTACAACGTAAGACCACCATCTGTAAAGAAGACATGAGTACTTAAACAAAAAGTATTGAGAGATATCGAATAATAGAATCCGTATAAAGCTTGTCAGCAAGTTTTTACTGGGAAAATGAACAAAGATAAGAAAGATGTTACTTATTTGCAAAATTGAAAATTTAGCCTTCAACTTTCCTAAATTGTTTATCAGTTGGTTAAGTCGCTCAGTGATTGCACTACTGGTGAATTAGTCCATCTTTTTAATAACTGATTAAAATCAGAAATTGTTTTTTGGTTGAAAATTATAGTAATAGTCAGGAGATATAATCAATCATATTTCTTTGCTTCCTTTAGCACTTAATTATTGTTATTCACGTTACAGTATATTTAAAATTTTTTTATTTTAACTTTATTCATATATGAGGAATAAAATTTGTCAACCCTTTTTTTAAAGTTTTACTCTTTATCTATGGATTTCGCTTATAACATCTTATGTTTATTTTGCAGATTAAAATAAAACATAAAATATAAAACATTGGCATGATTTTGGCGATCACCTTCATAATAAAGTAACATGGTCATAATAAAACAAGATAATTATCCTGCTTTCAATACACATCAAAAATTATACTATGCCACCGCTCTGAATATGCGAGTATTTTCCTTTCTATGGAATATAGAAAATTACTTTCTTTTTTCCTCAATTGATAAAATAGTTTTGTTGTATTCTGTAGTATTTTATATACATGTGTTCATACAAAGTTGCAAAGCAAAGAAGTGTTCCAAAAGAACTAAGGAAAAAATCTTCTAATAACCAAGAAAAGTGCTAAAAATAGTTTAGTTTCAATTTTGTCAACAAGCTTACTTTTGAAAGTTCATACGCTTATGCCTGATGTAAAAAAAAACATAAGCTGGAAAATTTGCTGAGCTTGACTCTATTATTTGTGTTTGAAATTGATTCTACCAGGATTATAACTTCGAAATCTACTGCAAAGTAGAGGATAAGCAAAGTAAAAGATTTGTATTTGAGTAATATTATAATTTAATTAATCATCCTATATTTTAAAACTTAAAACAAAATGTTTCGAAGATTATATATATCATTATATAATTGTGAAATTTCAAAACTAATAGTATGAAAATTCTATAAATTTCCTTTCGATTTGAGTTAAAGAATATCATAATATTCTTTATGATTGATATCTTGTGAACACACCAATAGCTACTTATTAGTGTTTAGTAGTGAAAATGCTTTATCTAATATACCATTTCATTGTGGAATTTTTGGCCATCAACTTAAATATAACTTTCTGTATTAAGGAACTTTATAATAAATCAAAATCTCTGCTATTACTCTTCTGAAAGTTGAACAACATTTATTGGCACAAAAATCAATAAATTGGATTACAATTAACTGCATGATCATGTTCTATAAACAATACTGCTAGATTCCTTATATGTTTCAATTACATTTCAAACATCAAACTCTATAATATTGGATTTGTGCATCGTAAAAGTTTAAATATCAAGTCGAAAATTTACTGAAAATAAAACAAAAAGAGAAAGAAAATATATACCAAACAGGTGCATGCCAAACAAAAATATGTGGGTGTTTTATAGCAGCATACGTACCTACACAAACACATACATATATAAATAAATACATACACAAAGAAAAAATACAGTAACTTGCAAATATGCACACTTGTGTGTTTGTGTGTTTATATAGAACACTTTTACCGGTAATTTTACTTGTGCAACTACACAGTAAATATTTTAGTGTACTTCAGATCTAAAAATTTTCATTTTTGTTGCTATAAAGTGTATGTTCATCTCTCAAGTATGTTGTAGCATTTGGATGGTAACAAGGTGAGCAATTTCTTTGTAAAACACCCTTAGTGTATCAAGTGCAGTTTATTTGTTAAATATTTTCTATTTCTTGTCTATTTTTGTTTTCTAAAAACTTAACCAGGATCTAGTTTTTTTCCAGTTACACAAACACAATCACACAAAGTCCCAAAAATACTTGTGGCTTAAGACATGTGGTTCACTTTTCGTCTTTTGCGGTAACTTGTTGGTAGCAAGAAGATAAAGTATTTGCCAATAGTTATGTTAAGGAAGACCTCAGGTTGGTCAAAGTTTGTTTTAAATATAAATATATATTTGGCCACGTATGTCAGAAGTTATAAAAGTATTTGTATTGATCCAAATAGCATAACTATATAATTGCTCAGTAAATTTAAAGATAGGAGAAGAAGTCCATTTAATATATAATGCTTTGAATGGTTAATTAATGGATAAAGTTAAATATTTTTTATGTTGTGTATGTATTTGATTAATTGCTACTGTATAGCTGGTACATTAGAACAGATAAGCCACAAGTTTAATATTTAAAAAAAGGAGCAATCACTTAATTTTGAATTGTAAAAAGGAAAATTTAACTATATCTTAAGAAAATAATGTCGTAGAAGGCCCTACAATAGACAATCTTTCATGCCTGTTATTTTTAGGAAAATAAACAAATAATATAATATAACAAACACTTTTCATTCTGTTTGATTTCATAAAACATTTCCAACAAATCCTGCACGAAGAGGACTTAATGAAGAATTTCCTTGAATAAATAAATTTTGGTAATGTCATCCCACACAAAAAAAAAATAGTATTTAAATGATTACCTGCTTTGAAGATTTGATAGCTTGACGCAATTAAATTCAGAAGAAAACTTCGCCTACCAAAATGTTTAAATACAAACTTAATCTGTTTAGCTTTCACAAAATATAAAGAGTTTAAAAGACATTTACAAAACATGTTTGCAAAATATACATTTTTTGGTGAAGAATATGCATATAAAAAAGGTTGACAGAGGAAATGGTCACTATAACTTAAGACTGACGTGTTTTTCACTTATTATTAACTAAAAAGTTTAGTGCCAAGTCTCGTGTTTCTGATCAAAAAACTGTAAATGAGACCTGAACCTCCAATAAGAATTTCACTAATAAAACTAAAATTTTTACTTTGTCGAAGTAAGAGTAATAACAATGAAATTAATCTAAGGAATATGGGAAATTAAACGTTAAAGAGTAGGCCTTAGAGGACCGTTGAGTCGGCAGTAAAAATTATAAGAAATATATGCTCTACCAAAGACGCACGATTATTTTATGAAAAACTATAATTTGTTCATAATAGAAAATAAGTATAAAATTTGGATAATGCAATAAATATTTTTACATTTACAAATTTAAGCTGCAGCTGCCATCTTTTTCCTTTTTATTAAACAACAATAATATTGATAAGAGGCAACAAAATTGGGGTTTCTGAATTTACTGCTATAGAAATAGCCCATCCTAATGCATTTTTATTTCCTGATTGTTACAGCTTTAAATCTATAGTAACGTTTATTATTTGAATAATTTACATCACTTCTATTATTATTCGGTTAGCATCTCTCAAATGAACCTCTAAGCTTCAGGATACGAGGTCTGTTCAATATCAAAAGTGAATTTTGAAATTTAAAAATTTGGCTCGAACATATGTTTTTATTTGAATTTGTTTGTATTAGTTTAGCTTGTTTGTGAGAAGCATAACAGTAAGATGTGGTTTGTTTGTTCGACAATTTTCTGTTCAGGAAAAAATGGATTAAAGAATTCGCATAAAATTTTTTGTAAAAAATGGATTTAAGTGCTCAAAAGCACTTGAAATATTAAGAGTAGCATATAATGTTTGTACTCTGAGTCATAAAAGTATTTACAAGTGTTACAACGTTTTCAAATTAGGTCGAGAAGATGTTAATGACGACGCTTGTCCTGGAAGCTTCATCACATCAAAAATCGATGAAAATGTTGAGAAGTGAGGAAAATTATTATGGAGAATCGTCAAAGCGCTATAAGAGAAACTGCAGAGGATTTCGGCATATCGGTTGCCTCATGCCGTACAATTGTTTCCCAAATTCAGAATTTTGAACAAAAAACCATCGCATGGGAATCGCTCAGGAAATGTTGAATGACGTTAAAAACGATCCAGATTTGCTTAAAAGCATATCCCTTTTTTGGATATGTTACTTGCATTAGAAAGTATTTGGCCTAGTCCTTAAATCTGTTAAAATCCTAATACTTTTTTTTTGGTATTTTAAAAGTATGTGTAAAGGGGTTTCTGGTAACAAAAATGCAAATACCTAAAAATCATTTTTTTTAAATTTCAGATTATCAAAAATGATAAGGTTTAAACCAAAACCAAACAATAATTAATATCCTTTCAGTAAGAGCGTACTCTCTAATAAGAAATCCTGCTAAGCATACAAATGTGACTCTATTGTAATGAAGAACTTTTTTGTAGATTATTAATCCAAAATTTCTTTACTATTTGTAGAAAGTATTGTTAAACATTAGAACATACTACAGGTTGCTTGATTTTCAAACTAGAGATATTTGCGAAAATCTAGCGATGCCGTCGTAATAAATAATTTAATCAAAATTTATGAACAAAAGTCTTTGAAAAGATTCAATTTTCTCTAGTGTAATTATTTTTTATATTTGCGTGCTGTTTATGTAATTACAGGTCATTTGTTAAAAGCTCAGCAATGATTTTTGCTGAATTTGCTATACATATACCCTTTTTGCAATAAAAAATTTTTGTTACCGTTTTTTTAAATAAAAATTCAGGATATCTTTAGAATCACGATATATCTCCTAATTCTTGGGTTAGAATAATCTATAAAACTAAGTCTTATACTGTTTATTCTATCAGCCAGATGTCACTTACTCGCACACTGGAGGTGTCTAAATATGCATTTTTTTACTCCTTTGTTAACTCCATTAAAGGGAAATTTTGGCAATCTTTTATCAACTGTCAAATTAGTTTTTCATCTTTGTGTTCTTATATTTTTTAGCAGCCATGAAAATGATATTTAAACTCGTTTTTAAGCCCCAGCACTTAAAAGATTTTCTCCTTCTTTTTGCATGTATTTTACTCGGTCTTTCACAAAACGGCTCACGTATAACTGCTTCACTTTTGAATTGTTTCACGTAAAGTTTGACTGTATGTGCATGCATACATATACACTATTTGTTATCATGATTTTCTTAAAAAATAATAAAAAAAATATATTTTTTTATTTTGCTTTATTATTACGATGTTCTCTCTTCTTTTGTTGATGCAAAAAGTTTGTTTCTATTTGGGTAAGTAAATGAAACTGTAGGTGTGTACATATACAAATGTGTTTAAGGGCGTATGTATATTCATATGAATGCTTGTTTCCTAACAGTGTTGCCAGAAGTGAAAGCAGGAGAAACCTAAATCTCTCTTATTAAAGCTTTAAAATCTAAGCCGCAAAATAGAAATATATCTTCATCATGTTCTGAAGACAAAATTAACACAAAAGTCATTAAAATTTTACTACAAAATTAAAATAAAGCTCATTTTATAATGAACCTCGCTTTGAAACACTCTATTCTTATGTATATTTTTGGAATATAAGATAAAAATAACTAAATATTTAGTAGATTAGTATCCGAAACGATATTTTTTTAGTTAAAAAGGAAATAATTATGAGCTCGTTTAGAAAAATATCAACATGCCAGAGAAGCAGGTGCCATATAAAAAAAACTTATATAAGAATATAAATAGATCAATATCAATATCATATAACGCATTCTAGGATCAGGCTATAATGAATTAAGTGTATTTTATCGGCTCCTTATAAAGTTGAGTTGAGTAAATCCCAATTACATAAAAAAACCTACTCCTTTTTATTTACATGAAATCAGAATTTTTAACTAAAACGATCACTTTCACATAAGACACAACAAATTTTACCTGTTGGGAAGCTTTCTTCCTTTCATGATTTCTTTTTCTCGTAGCACATTCATTAATGCAATATCTTGTTTTATCTTCTTATCTTCTTTTCATCTTGCTTAAAAAAGGATGATTTCTTCCTTAAGTCAGTCGTTCTATAGTTAGTCTAAGGAAATTTTTTCTTACCATACTTTTGAATACCTCTTTAGTTTAATTCAAATACGAATGCCTAGATTATTCCTTCTAATATATTTTTGTGTACAGATTAGCGAAATATTTTTGTGAATAGATTAGGGTACTTGATGCCGTTTTTTGTAAAAATATGTTCTAATACAATTAAAGTTTCTAAAATATATTGCTTTTTTGCCTACTACGATCATGAGTTTGGTAATAATCAATACGATAAAAAATTCTTGTATCGTGTTTGATTTGTTTCTCATAAAAACATGAGGTTGAATGATCTCAAACTTTTGCGACCAATGAAATATCGGCATATGCTCAACTAAACCCACAATAATATTTTTAATGTTTTTAAAAAATTAGTTGAGTAGAATATCCCAAAATAATATATTTCAATATTACTTGTATTCTAATACAATAGCTATTTTCTATTTTAAGCTTCTCTGAGATGTTAAAAAAAAGTACAATATGTATATTTTAATTTAAGGACCCTTACAAGCTTTTCACAGAGGAAGACTTCAATATTCAGTATGAGTAGAAAATAAAACCCAGGACTATTGAGTCAAAGAAATACCACCATGCTCCTTCGGCATTAAATAATATATAAAAACTAAAATTTACAGGCATATATAGGTGACCTTGAGTATCCTAGTTAGTAAACATATTTCTCACCATGTTTCTTTTCCCATTCCACATCACATCTACGTATATATTTATACCTGTAACTTTAAATATTTTTTAATAAAAATTGTTTTTAATCTATCAAAGAAACTATTATATGCTATAAAGTTAAACGACAAAAATTTGGAAAGAATTTCGCATCAAGAAATCTAATCTGGAAACACTAGCTTCCATGTTACCGACGACAGCAGCATAAATGTCTCTTGTAGTTGGAATTTTTGTGTTAATGCTTACAAAGTTCCAGTTTGGTTGTTTCAACTAAAATAAAAGTCTTCAATTTATGACAGTTGAAATGGTACAAATACAAATATTTTAAATATCATCTATATACGTATGTATAAGTGCTTTGGAAAACTTCGTCAACAGCTTAAGCACCAGTAGCAACTGTATCTGCAATAGATGCAATTTCGGTGACATAAGCAAAGCTTTAACAGCACTCCAGTGGCTGGTTGAAACAAATTCAACATGTGTGAGTAACCAATTATTTGTTGTATGTGTTGTGCTACACTTGATATGAAGTATATGAATCCAGAAGTTTATCACAAATAGAGATGGTAGATTCGGTTTTTTATAATAGGTCTTAGAGTATTAATAAATGAGAAAGTATTTGGTGTAATCTCGGAAAGAATTGTCGTCAGCCCAGCTCGAGTTTAGTTTTTCAAGAGCTTAGTGGTTGCTTTGCAACAGTCAGTGGTCTAAAATTATTACAAAACGTAAAAAATAGGCAAAAGGATCTTGATCAATTCTCTTTGGGGTTTTATAAACAATTCTCTCACAACTTTGTCTACATAACTAAGTAAAATAATAAAAGACAATATTCTCAATATGGAAATAAGAGTAATATTATTATTTGAATATGTAAGGACACTTATTCAAGCTTAAAAGAAAATCTCTATTGCCACTCCTACTCTGTTTAAGGCGTATGTGTGTATATTTAATTTTTTTCCGACTATGATTTTGTCAACCAGTCGGCTCACAGTAAGAACACATACATACATTGTTGTATACAGATTAGTGGAGCAAAGACCATCAGAAAGGTCACTAATACAAATACTAATATCTGAGGCAATATTTGCGAATACCAATACAAATCTATGGTTCATATATTCGTCTGCACATTAAACATTTAATATTTAATTGAAATAACATCTTCTTGGGTCAAAACTCTTGTTCGCGATCGTGTTATTTTATAAAAACTATCACAAAATATAAATGCATTTCATATGACTTCTTTAAAAATGGCATTAAATCCTTGCTTTTCATAATCAACATACTTTGTGGTCATTTCATCTTTAACAACCTCGGACAATGCGTTCATGTAAAGCACATGCCAACTTCTTCCACTTCCGCAGGCTGCGCTCGAGTTCACATCGATTTATTTAGGTTTTTTGTTTACTACCCGGATTTATTATGTTAAATATAGTTTTCTTTTCATTGAAAATCATTGCCAATTAAAATTTTTTTAAGGCATTTAAATATTTTTCTTAAAGTTAATGTATATTTTTTATAGTACAACAATTTTCATTAAATATTCGTCTGAATTTGGGAAATACGAATACGAACTCAAATATAGTGAAAAAGGCAAATATTTGGGAATACGGTCACAAGTGTGTGCATATATTTATTACGAATATTAAAAAAATATATACAGGCTTTTTTTTCATATAAAGAAATGTTTTTGTTTTATAACTTTTTGCTGTTCTCTTTCAAGTTGAAACCTTTTTATTGCTGCGGTTACATTTGCTCGTTTTTATTGCTTTTCACAAGCCAATCATACTGAAGTTATGACGCTTTAGAGATTCCGAGTTAATAAGAATTCTGAAGAATGTTTGTATTAACCCTTATCCTGTACTTCAAAAATAAAACGCATATTGTATTAGTGGGTCAATTTTGCCCAATACAAAATAATCAAATATTTATTCAGTCTTTTTGTTTTTTATACATTCATTACATATAATTTTGGTCTCAAAATGCGTTTTTCAAATAAATTTTTCACATTCACATATTTACAAGAATTAAAGATTTTTCTTAGATTCGTTTCCCAATGGTTCCAAAAATCTCTTATGGGAACAAGTTTATCACGGAATCGTCTTTCGCTTCTTTCCGACTTTTTATCAAACCGAATTACACGTGATATATTTTGAAATGGTGGATTTGAATAGCGGTCTGCCTTTGCGTTCGTCCCATAAATATTCTAAAGCTTCACCATGAGATTTGCATATACCAGCCAACAAAAGAAGTCCGACATATGCTTCAATAGTCTACAGTTATCCAATTATTTTCAAATACTGATTGACCTATACGAATTGATTGAATAAAGATTACTCTATAAATACATTATCATTTATAGTCACCTTGTAAATTAATCATATTAGCTACTAATTTCATAAGATCACTAGGCATAAATAACAGAAAAGATGATTTTATGCTATCAGCACTTGAAATAGCATAACGCGTTGGAGCAGTAGTCAGATTTATTAAGTCCTGCTTAGAAAATCCTCCAATATCTTTTATTGTAGATGTTTGTGACCATAAATATTTCAAATTTTTTGATGGATACATTGATACTTCATTTATAGTTCGATCGAGAATTTCGCAAATATCCGCGCTGGAGCACAACGAGGAGTTGGGGTCATAATCAGATGCAGCTTCAGAAAAGAAGTTGATTTCATCTTCGCTTGATGTGTCCTGAAGGTTTTCGCCATCTGAGTCTGATTGCATAAGAAAAGTTCTTATCTTCTCTGGATGCTAGCCATGATGTTGTAAGCGCAAAAAAAAACTCGTATCACATTCGCAAATTGATTTTGTTGCATTGGGCAATTTTGACCCAAGTGTACCATCTGCGTAAGTTTTTTTACACACGGTTTGTGAAACGATCTACAAGAATTATATTTTAAATTTTAATAGTATTCGCTAAAAAAATAATTGTACAAAAGTTTTAAAAAAATCCGCCGAGTATTTAAGGAATAAATGAGCAATAAAAACCGTTTGGGCAATTTTGACCCATTAATACAGGATAAGGGTTAATATTTGCAATATAGATGGGTATTATATATATATCTGAAGAGCTTATTAGTTCATCTATTTATTTCTAATATTGAAATTAAATGTTTCTTGCTCTTTTGAGAACTGCGACAAGCTTTCACACACGTGCTTAGAAAAAAAATATTTTAATAAATGAAAAGCAAATTGAACTAAATTATAAAACATTTATGTTTAGAATTTATGTTACAGATAATAACAAAGTTTTCAAAGTTTTCTTTAAAAAGAAGTTGCCATTTTTTGTGACAATTGAAGTTGAAGACCAAGGAAATATAAACAAATAAAAATGTATGTATTGAAAATATTTGATAGCAATCCTAAAATTACTTTTTTATTAAAAAGTAAAAATAAGACTATATAGTTAAAGATTAAAAATTAACAAGAAATGATCGCAGTACCCTCGGAGAATGTTTACTCTAGAGGTTATAAGAGTAAATCGATTATTGGGAAAAATTAAATCCATTTTCTATCATGCACTACCAAGAGGTAATTGGAAAGTCACCCTGGAATATTTATTGTAGGATTTAATGAAATTATTATTATTATTTTTTTTTTTTTTGAAAACATGCGTTGGTATTTTTCTTGACTCTTTCTTTAGAAGAGTTTTATATACGCAATTTACCGAGTCTATATACAATATTTTCACTGTTTCATATACATATGTCTCACATATATTGTACTTGCTGCATGTTTGTGATCTAGGTTTTAACTTATTTTTGATTTTGCTGGCCTTCGGATAAGTACAAGGACTTACTTCAGTGCAATATGTCTAGGCCGATTATCTCTTTCTAAAGTATGTCTGTTTTGTTTGAGATGCAGAAACTTTTTTTCTATGATATGTCCGATGTAGGTTTCTTGAAGAATTTTGTATTACTATATTAATAAGGCAAAAGGTTTTTGTACATACTGTAGGGTAGTAAAGTTTCAAGTTTCAAGTTCAAAAATTCTTTAGCAATCGGAGATAAGTTTCGGAAATTTTTTGATCAGAATCTTCTTACGACCGATCGAAGGGTGAAGTGAATTAAGCCATAGCATTTTTTCCTATAACAGCGAAAAAGTGTTTTTGGGTTTTATTTCATTTTTAATGATTTTATAAAATTAAATATTTCAGAAAAGAATATAAAATTATTCCCAAGATGTTTTGAAAATTTTTGGGAATCATCTCTTTTTTATAAATGCACTTTATGTCATATAGCTGCCGTCTTTTAATCTTACCTGTAATGAAAATACAAAAATGGTGCTTATGAAGTATGGCAAATTTGAATAATTTCTAATGATGATTTTTAATAAAAAAATTTGCTGTAGCAGCAGCTTTTTTATTGTAACATACACAGCACATTGAACAAAATTTACACAAAAAAGTTATTAAGTATTTTGCGTTAAGGAAATATTAACTAAGAAATAATTGATTGGGAGAATATTTCTAATAATTCTGATGTACAAAAAATCTGCACCTAAGGACCAGACCCGTAGTTAATGACTTTTATTATTAATATTTAGGTAAAATGCCAATATAAAAAAGCGGCAAGAATCAATTTCTTCTTTAGAAGAATTGCACTGTTTGTTGCTCTCTAAGGGCAGGAATTCATTTTGACTATTAAATTTTTGGCGTTTAATGGAAGCCTAAGTGAACAAATAACTATACCGCAAGTACTTCAGAAAGAAAGTAATTACAACACATGAACTTTTTATTGTCTTAACTCCACTGTGCTCTTTTTTTTTGTTGTCTTTTATTACGTTATGAGCACTAATGTTGAATGTGATGTTCACAGGAAATTAATGTTTCTTCTGATGTTTCACAAGCATGACTGTTGTTAGATTATACTTAGGAGAATTATATAAATAACATACCATGACAATATCTATACGATGTCAATTTAGAGATGTTGTTGCCAATGCAACTTCTACTACTGCTGCCAACAACACTACTGGTAATTCAGATGTTGTGCATATGTAGCCATTCCACTAAAGCAATTCCGTATAATGTCCATATATGCATACATATAAATATGTACGTATGTATAGCTAAAACTACTTTAGCGGATAAAGTATAAAAAATGCAAATAAGCTTGTATGCATATATATACATAAGCATAAGTGGTTATAATGGAGAGTGAACTGTTTTTCCGGAACTTTTATGGCATGATTGAATTGGAACTATAATTCGAATTAACATACATAAAAAGGAGGCTTGAATATGACTATTGAACTTTTTAGCATCAATTTATGTTGTATACCATAAATGAATGTATAACGTTTTATACGTTTTTCAATATGCCCGTTTGTGGTTCGTGTACAATGGTGACGTACATATTATTTAATAATACAACGCTACTTAAAAATACTTAAGAAAACATCGAACTATTTATCATTTAAAAACTTATATCGTCATGTATTGAAAGGTGAATCTTTTTTTTTCTAAGTTTTGAATGATTTGAAAAACGTCAACTTAAAATTTGCATTTCGTTTTATAAATATTGGCGTGGAGAGGTTGGTTTGGGGCCAAGTGGCAATTTCCTCCCCTATAAAAATGTTTAGCCCTCCATAGAGTTTTTCCATTTATAAGACTCCTAGTAAGCTTGACTTTTCTTTTCGTTAAAGGACTATTGTAGCCTCCCACCATAATTGTAGGACTTCCTAAAAAATCCTCTAACTACGCCCACTCACGGTAAAGAAGGAAACAAACTCGAAACTCTCTCTGGACGACCAAATATGTCAGCATCTGGGGAAAATTTTAAAAAAGTGTAAACTATGGTGTCGGAGAATCAACGTATCGACGTCAGAGTAATTATTACGTAAATTGGTATCTAGAAATAAATAAAAGAAATCAAGTTTATGATTAAGGAGTGTCTTGTTATAATTGTAAAATAATGGCATACCCATTGTTACAAAAAATTAAAAATTTTATTGTAACACCATTGAAAATTTTTTAAATCGATAAGAAATGTCAACACAACCAAGGAAAATTATTTAAATCCGAAGTATTGTCCTATTTTTAAAATCATGGTATCTTTTATAAGTAACTATGGTAAATGTGTAGGGATATACCAGTGTTGCCAAATGCTTCAGTTGCATGTTTTGTTGACGTTCTTTGCAGTAGGAAATTAAATATTTCTTTGCATATTTTCATACGAGGGTATGTCTATTTGTTTAACTTGAAAATAATTGTAAATGTAGACTGACATTAGTTGTATTTGAATTAATTTGACAACAGTCTCTCCTATCAGCATTTCAAAGGCAACCGAAACATTTTTTCAATGAACTAATTTTTCCCAAACAAAATTTTTTTAGTTTAATAGAAACTGTGCACATCTTTTTTAATTTTAGTCTTATGTTTAGGAATAAATAATTAAGAAAAGATTTAAATTTGTTCAGGCAAGAGCCCGAAGGTTATTGACTCAACTTTTAATCACATTGTAAAGCTCTACTTTATTTAACAGCAGCATATGATTGATTAAAAAGGATTCTGCTTACAACTTTTTATTGAGCTGACAAATCTAAAAAAAATTGTTTTGGATGACAGATGATTTGGGAACGTCAATATGTAACTTATAGTTTTTGACACAGAATACGAAATAAAAGAGAAAAATATCAATGTTTTTTTTTTGGCCTCAATTTCGTTAGAATATATTTTCCTACAATTTTCTTCAAAATCCTCTGCCAGAAACTCCAAGTCGAAAGAATTTAGATTTTGGCCACTACTGATATCTTTGTCAGTAAAAAAAAGAATTTGCTAGAAAATATTTCTATTTTACTCTCATCTAATTGCATTACTGCTTCTTTGGTAACACAAAACTAATTGAAAATTCTAGGAGGTGTAATAAATATCCCCTCAGTGTACTTTTGTTCTTCACTTGCAGCACAATCCTCATATATTTTGTATGTGTACGTGTATAAAATTTGTTGTTGAAGCAGATAATTTTTATGAGGCTTGTATTTTTACATTCAACTTTTATGCACTTGAATGACTGTTTGTTTCAAAGTTTTTTTTTATACGTATTTTCTTATTTTACTTCGTGTTGCACGCTTGTGCTTCAAAACCATTAGAGTACTTGCATTACAAGTAATTGGTATAAAGAAAAACTGAATTCAACACATGCATATAATGCAGTATGATACTCACACACACACACACATAGCCCTTAAAACATACACTAAATGAAATTGAATGAAGATGTAGATTCTCAAATATGCAGCCATACGTTGGCATGTGCGTATGTTGGTATGCAAACGCAATGATTATACTATTCATGCATAAGGAATCTTCTGTTTTTTATGGAATATTGTTGTGTATTCATTTTCGTTAATTTATTTTTGTTGTGTTTTTCTTACTTCATCTTCATACTTGTCAAGTATTGACAATCATTTTAATCATGATGAAAATTCATTTCATTATAATAATGACGTATGGAGATGTTGATGATTATTTCTCAGCAAGAACTCTCTGCTTCAGAGGGTTGTTGGTTTAACAACTCTTAAGACTTTTGGCCTAAAGATATGACTTTAACTAGTCGCCAGCCAACATGTATTGAAAATTTTTGTTGAAACTATTTTCAAAATTGTTACAAACACGTTTTGTTTTACGTTGATTTATATATTATTAATATTTTTTTTTTGGAGTGTGAACAAATATCAAAAAACTAGTTAACGTTTGTGTTTGTCTTAATTTAATTTGCTATTGAATTTAATATGCCAACATTATCATTTTGTTTTTATAGCAAAACTTTAACTTCTCCAAGAATTCACACATACTTTTTCCAAATCTCTCCTCCTTTGCATCTCATTAACCAAAAGCTCTTATACAAAAATGTTTAATTAAATTGCGTTAACAGTAGCACAATGGGTTACAGAGGCGAGTTAGCACAAGGAGCAAGAATTATTCATATACCGAAAAAAACAATAATAATATATCTGAACAATATATCTGTAGTTTATGATATTTTACGGAAAGGACTATGAGAGTGCTCCCAAAACGCACAGATTTGAGAATACTATCTGGTATAAAGGAACCAACGACTACATACACGTACTTATTCAGTTTCAAAACCATCGAGAGGATAGTCAGTCAAAACAGGTGTTTAATCACGATCAAATTTATCATTGTAGTTAAACTCTTCTATTGTAATGTCTAACTTCTGTATAACTATATAGAAGGATTAAGGTTAAACAACGTAGAACTTCTTAAACATCCGTAACTAACTTCAAATTGCTTAGTTTTATTCAGCTTTATAAAGATCTTAGAACTGAAGAAAACTACCTCTAACCTAGGGTTTTAGGTCTAATGTCACTGCCTTTGTATTCTGTACTATAAGAGCATATAAAACAATTACTGTAATATAAGCTCATTAAGACCATTTAGTTCATTTAATGAAAAATATTTTTTTACACTATGCCTGTGATGGAAATACCAACAGAAGTTGTAGGAAATCATGAAAGTGATTTTAGTGAATTTTGTGATCAATCTTATTAGAATAAAAATTGAATGTAAAGAGTGAATTTTTTATTTATTTTTTTTAATTTTTATTTATTTCATCTACGTTTACGCAAAAACGTTTTTTAAAAACTAATATGTATATACAAAATTTTTAGAATAGAATTTTTAAACTTTTTGTATCATAAATCATATTTAACTCAATGAGATTTAATTTATTAATATCATTAAAAGTCTTATTACAAGATTTCTTAGAGTATAATTATTGCGATGGCATGATATATTCTATATACATAATTAAGTCGAAAACCTCTGCCTGATGCGTTAAAAAAAATTCCTTCCCATTGAGTTTAACGATAATTATTTTCATTAACTATGTTAATACAAACAGCAAGGATTGGAACTTGCAATAAATTTCCAAAGTTTTCGATCATTAGAGACATTACTCAGGTATACAAAACCCAGATGTAGCAAGTCAATAATATATTTCACTTGCACTCTTTCAAATACGGTATAGAATTCAATTTACTTTTTCACAATTCAATCTATTATGAACAATATATATGTACTTGAGTGTATAGGCATCAGAGCCCTTTCTCTTGACTGACTAAATGACGGAATAATCTTTTGGGATTTGCTTCCCAATTATCACTTGAGTTAAAACTTTGGACCAATTGTATTATACTACTGACGTGTAATAATAAGTAATTTAATGTAATATGACTATAAATGGAAGTGCGAATCCTGAAAGAGGAAACAGAGAAAACTTAACAACGCACCAACTAATGTGTATGGTAGTCATCCTTTTGATACAATCAGTCATCCTACCTATGACAAAATAATATGTTCATATAAAATCATTTTAAATTACTGAAAGACACATTCGTTTATGCTGATATACTCGTATTACATTAATGAAACAATTTAAAATTTTATTAAATTAAATGGTTATTTTGTGAACTCAGACATGTAATTGAACTGCCAATATTTTTAAAAGTTTTCTCAAATAAAAAGCCATTTTATTGGAAGTATGCACATGAAAATTTATATCACTCCAAAATGGAACAAGTTGTCATCAGTTGAACCTGAGGAAAAACTTCTTCATTTGCATGTTCTATTTTTGCTGCATTGCTATTAAAAATTTTATTGTTATCTTTAATCATAATCAATTAAGCTTAAGACCAATTTTAGAAAAAATTATGAAAACAGACTCGAAGTTATTGTTTATTATCATTATTTATTTGTATCCATATATTTTTAATTTTATTAAATACAGCCCATGGTGCTTCTGTCTGTGGTGCTTTTCCTGTCATAGAGTTCTAAAATTTTTATGTTCCTTTTTATCATTATTGTTATAATTTCTTCTAAGTAGTTTCTCTCATAGTTCACCACCTCTTTTTGAAATGAAGTTCAACAAAAGTGATATTTTCCCCAGTTTTTTGTAGAAAGCATTACAAAAAAATTTAAATAAAAGAAAATACTGAAAATATTAAAAAAGAAAGCCGAAAAATAGTAATAAACATAACAATATTTCTTTGTAAAACAAAAACACTCAGCCGTTATTAAACAACAAGGACATTCGTCGGTCTGGAAACACTATGTGTATTGGTATTAGTTTTTGCTACCCTGGTGTTTTCTTTTCTGAGGAAATGGAAACACCCTCTTGCATTTGTTGCTTTGTGTTGACTTTTATCTTGCTACTGAGCTGAAGAGTGTCTCATATTCCAAAGTTTTAGTAAGACAAACAGAAAACTTGAAAACCGATACGATGCTGTGTCTGTTTATAAAGTATTTTGTGGAGGATTATATAATATTTCTTAAGCCCAATGTTGACAGAAAAGTTAGTTACGCATTTTAATCACTTTATTTCATAAAATTTTATAAAACTGGTTGAGTGTTTTAATATTAAAAAATGTGAAATATACTAGGGCGGTTCAATTAGTTTACGATTTTTTTAACAGAAACACAGAATTTTGAATAAAAAATTATTTTGTTTTTCAACATAATCAACATATGTTTAGTCCAACAGTTTTTCCATAAATTTATATCTACTAAAAATAAGATTTGTCGTGGTCATTTATTTTGATGTGTGATGATCTTAACCTTATTTCCGCTGAGTCTTTTCTTTAGGTTGCGTAGAAAGAATACATTGGATGGGGGGAAAATTTGTTGCTTAATTAATGAAATTTGGCTATGAAAACATGACTTGCGTGCATTCTTGCATTATACTGGTAGAAAATAAATGTTTTCTTGGATAGATTCGGTCGTTATCCTTCAAATCCCCATTTGATAAACCAAAAAAGTTTGCATAATATTTGCTATTGATGGTTTAATTCCTTTGAAGGCAGTAAATGTTCAGTTCAAAAACCAAACGCGAACAGTTAATCGTACTATGCGAACAAAAAAAAAAAAAAAAAAAAAAAAAACTTAAGGATGGAACTAATTACTTTTGCTTTCATGTATTGAAGAGAGATTTTGTTTCTAAGCAATTTTAGAGGGGGATTCGAGTTCAAACAAAGTGTACAATATTCACTTCCCAAAATATTTTGAGTTTTCTAAGTCACTATTAACATCCCGTGTTATGATTTTTTTTTTGTATAGTGTATTTAATTTTTTTTTACTGCAAATAATATATAACAAAAAATATAAGTCAACACGTACATGAGTATAACCAAGTTATGTTACCTTCGTGAATTCCACATAATGCTTCCGTTTCCGTTACAGACACACAACGATATGTTTATTTGTTAGGGGTGTACAATTATTAGTGCTGAGATGAAGCTACGAACTTTATTATACAAGCTTAATAAGATTAAAGCTGTGATTTGTGAAGGGTTAACAGAAATAACTACTTATTGTATTAAAAAAATTATGTCTTGGATGGGGACATTATCCGATCACCATTTTCAGGCTACATCTGGTCTCAAACAGGCAAAATGAACTACTAAACTGTCTCGGTACAAGTGCCACACAAATCCATAAGAATATTTTCAAATTATCATCATAAATAAAATTTGGGACTATAGTTACGTTTTATAAACTTAGTTTCAAAAATGCCTGTGAGCATTAAAAATATTTTCTTTTGATTTTGTGGTTCAGTTGTAAAACATATAAAATTTTGTAAAATTTTCTACAAAAAAAAGAATATTAAATATATATATATATATATATATATATATATATATATATATATATGAACTAAAAATAGTTTTTAATAGCAATAGGGCATAAAAATTACCTATTATGTCTTCAAAGAAATTTTATTATAAACCTGGATACCAAACAGCACGGGCGACCATCGCGATTCATTCATATCATATGAAAAACTGCATGTGCTGAGTTTTCATGAATTTGAAAAAGTTAAATGCATTCAATCAAATAATAAATAACTAATTAAAGAAGGTATTATTAATATAAAAGACTAAACAAAATTAAAAACAAAAAAATTACAATACATACCTACGGATTACTCAAATATGAAAGTTTTTGCGATGTCTGCCAACGCAAGCAGCTATGTATAGAATACTACTGAGCTTTTATAATATACTAGCTGACCCGGGCAAACGTTATTTTGCCTTCAAATTTGCACTAAATCGACATAGCATTTATTGTTCAAATACCGGTATCGGGCTAATTACCCCCACTACACGCTGATTAAGTACCCAATGCCTTCAGCAAAACGCAGCATAGGCTTATCGCTCTAATCTCTATTGGGCAAAACACAAAAAACAAAATATTGGGCCATCTGTTAGACGAACCTCAAACTACAGAGAAACATTCCTCACGGCCCATAGAGCATGCATAAAAAATTTGGTCAAAATCGGTCCAGTAGTTTTTGAGTTTAGCGATCACGAACATACACGTAATTTTTATGTACATATAGCTGACCCCGTCCGCGTTGCTGGCCCTAAGCAAACAGATCAAGAGTTATATTACCATATGATTTAAATTGAGCGTTTAACGAAATTTATGGCCTTTAAATAAAAATCCATGGAATACATATCATAAAGTTTTGGAGTCCATACGTTACATATCTATATCCTGTTTTAAATGTATAGATCTTTAACCTATTGTCCAATGTTGCACCTTAGTAAGCGCGGAATATCTTGTGTTATCGAATGATGTAAATATTTTGTAAATAAACCGAAAACTCGGATTTTTTAATGCAACGTTTCGAAAGTTTTAAAATTTTTATATTGAATCATTATTAACATAGATTTTTTGCAAATATCTTCGGAACTACATAACCGATTAAGGAGTTCATATCTCGTTTTAAAGAACATGACAACGGCTTTCCAAAAAAAAGTAAAATAAAATAAAAAAAGCACAAAAAATAAATATGTATATGTCATTGGTGGTGCAATATGAAAATTGGATTTTGCCACGCCCCTCCGCCCGCAGACCGAAAATCAGACTTCACAGTGTCACCCGCCCGAGTATTCTGAAGGTTCCCTGAAAATTTCGTCAAAATCGGCCCAGCCGTTTTGGAGCCATTACGTTACATACATACATACATACATACACACATCCTATTTTATATATATAGATTAGTGATCCTTTTAGCATATAAATTATTTCACTTAACTCTAACAAAGGAAAATTTTGCATTCACCAGTAGACTCCAGGTGTTGGCTTTGAAAAAAACCAGGCAAGACAATAGGTACCGGTATCCTAAGTTACTTATTTACTCTTGGATATGGGTATATACGGGTATATATGTATGCTTAGTGCTGCTATATGTTTGTTTGTGTGTGTAATAGACTTTGGGAAATTTGTTTTCAAACATTTGAATATTTTTTTTATTCTTCTTACAACGTATTGTTTTGTTGCCTTGAGTATTGTTACGCTACGTTCCATTGTTACCTTTTTATTTAATAGGATATAAAAAGCTTCCGTTTGGCAAACAAAATTTTATTGCGGCTTTCCGCTCTTTTTTCTAAAACAATGAGCAAGTTATAATAAGAAAAAATATATTTTTCAATTGTTCCCCAGAAAATTAAAACAATTTATTCAGATAAAATATGAAAAATGAAAATTACGCAAAGTCAACTTTTGTTTATGAAAATTTTTTTGTTTCTTTTCACCAACTATTGTTTCAAATTTTATAAAACCTTTTATGTAATGAAAAATAGAAAATTATGCAGGAAACGGTTTTAATACATTCTTGACGTGTCAAACTAAAGGCCTAGAAAACGATTTCGAGGTTTATCGTTCGGTATATTGTTCGGTATAAGCGCATACAGAGTTGTATGTTGTATGTTGTATGTTGTATTTAAACACCAATTTATGTCAACATAAGATTCGCTTTCAAGTTTGTATTCCTCTTGTGAGTGGAATTGTAAGTTCAAATTAGAGGTTATAGTTTTTCTTTTTTAATCAAATTAATAACATTGAAAACAAAAAAAAAAAAAAACATTTTCTATTGAATAGAATCATACAATATTATATAACAAAAAGAAGCAAAAATTAAAAAAAAAATTTATTGTTAAATCTGAGTTTAACCTACTTTTATTGAGTAAAATTTAACCCAAATGCATTAAATTAAAAATAAGTTCTTTTCCTACCCCTCGCCCCCTTTTTTCCATTTCCCACACTCTACCTTGCTTGTTTGGTATCAGATTTAATGAAATAAAAAAACCTCTTTAAAGCAATGAACAAATCAAAAAGGAAAGGAGAACTAAAATAAAGTTTTGTGTTGCACACCACAATTGTAGCATGCGAAGCACACATACACTCGAGTTCATACAACGTCAGCATAATAACCAAGGACAACAAATCGTATATATTTACAAGTGTTGTTTGTTTGTAGAAGTTCAAATATGCATGCATTTATTTAATAAAAAAACTACAGCAACAATCAGCACAATAGCTTGCATAAACAACATAAACAAGCAAGAAATAAAAAGTCAAAATGTTGCATGTAGTAATAAATTACAATACAATTTTACAAAGCAAAAATAAGAGAAAGTGAATGCATAAAATGTTTACACAACAACTTGTACTAAAACAAAACAATAAATTTGCACAATCAATTACAATAAGAACACATCATCAGTGTGATGAGAAAAAAATATTAAAAAAACTCTTACAAGAAAGAAACTTTCAAAAGTTCAATTGAATTTCGTAGAAATAATATTTAAAATAAAGGATATATGATAAATTATGGATATCCATAACTTCTTTTTGAGGGACTGTTATATTTGACAAAAATATCATTTTTGATTGGTTTACAAGACCTTAAAATTAAATTTTACTCATTTCCATAAATATTACTGGGGCAGAGTAAACATTAAAAAATTAAATAAAATTTTCCAGCATATAATTTTTTAATAAATTTTTCTTTTGATTGAACATGGACTATGATTTAAACAACAAAATTGTGCTGCATGTATGTGGTTGTACTTATATTCCTCTACACTTTCTTTTAAGATTCAAGTACATTATTTCAAAGCAAAATAACAAAATTTTCTTTTATATTAATACATAACATAAACATATACATCTTATTTATTTTAATTACCCAGTAAAAAATATATGGATTAATCCATAATCGAGCAATAAAGGAGTAATGACTTTGTCATCCATTTGGAGTAATAAGCGAGCTATCGAAACTTTTTGTTTGTTTTGTTGTTTATGCTTCGCTTAATACTCCAAATGGATCAATGAGGGATGTATCAGTTTGTTTTTTGGTTTTTGTTTCTTTGACATAACTGTTAATTGTTGACGTTTTCGTTTTGTTTTTCTATTTAGTCAGTTTAGTTTTAAAAAGTGAACGACGCGTTTAATTTTATTACACATATTAGATTCATAAACCACGAATTTCAACGCGAATATAATATACAATAAATGAATATTTTCTTGTTTCTGTAAAAAATAACCAAATTTTTATTTTATATGAATATTTACTCCATTTATGCTCTTTTAGGAGACAAAAACGATTACTCCCTTTATGCTCTTTCAGGAAACAAAAACGATTACTCCCTCTGTCGGCATTTTCAAGATCAAAGGGAGTACTCCATAAGGAGCTTAAAAGGAGTACTCGTGTCTTAGGACATGCTGTGTTAAAAATCCAATGAGATCCGGAGTTTTATGGAGTAATCCATTGCTCGCAAAGGAGCGCTCCAAGATTACTCTTTGGATGATCCTATTTTTTACTGGGTAAATACATAATTTTTTATAGTCGTATCGAGCATTTTATAATATATTTATACTTCAGAGGCATGGAGTACTGTTCGATGTATTGTGCCATAAAATTTTTTACTGACTTCTCTAATTTCTCAGAAAAAAACAAACAAAAAAATTTATAATAACTTAAACAGAAGCACAAAGGTTTTTTAATTTAACATGTAGATTGTTTCAATTGGCGTCCTTTAAAAGAGTAACACTATCAGTGAGAAGGTAGAAAATCGGACTTTCTTATGTATTTTCTCATGTATTTCGCAGCTATGCATATTCGCAGATTGGTTTTGCCAATTAGACAGTTGTTGCATCAATATGCTTATATTGGCAATATAAATTATTTCTGAATGACTACAAATAAACGTGCTTCTGTATAAAAATTAATAATTATTTGCGATTAAGTTCAAACATATGAATGCATATAAATGCATTTGGGTTTAACAGAAAACATTTTATTCAAAATTGATTCATCTTTGCCAATGGTTTTGATATTCATGATATAGTTGATAACTTGTTTTAAATTTTTATATCTGGTATATCGTTAACTGAAATTTAAATAACGACAAATTGGTAATAGAACATGTTAGAATATTGATGATAGTACGGTCATGTTTATGATTTTAATGGGTATGATTCAGGTTTTCTTTATTACTCAGCAAGATTAATTCAAAAGTTATACAAGGAGCGTAGAGCCTCTCATTTATATTGTTTCCGGTTTCGTTAATCATTCTATCTCGCATGAGCAACTGATTTGTCTCCTCCTTCTATTCTGATGATGGGGCTGCCATTTTAGCCATCAGACTGCCTTTACATATTCCTCGTTTGCGTAGCAAACCGCTTAATATAAGTACAGACTTCCGCTTGCAGCCGCATTAATTAGGTGAACAGACACTTGAATAATATAACACACAAACCACCGGAAATTCAAAAGTTAGATGCAGCAAAAGCTGGTATTTTTCTTATATATTTTCACATGCTTAAAATAGCAAAAGCTGTTTGTTTTCATATTTTAGGTTTCATGTAAGATATCAAGACACATTCAAGCTCATTAACTAATTTAATAAATTATCTCATCATTTAGTAATTAATGGATTTATTATAAAATATGAAAAATAAATTACAGTTAAAATTTGTCCAATTAAAATATAAGGATCTTCAACTGGTAAGATAAAAGTAAATTTTATCTTTTTTAAAAAATAAAAGCATTCTGTCTAGAAGCATAAAATAAACGCTTTCTTAATGCAGAATACTGCATTCTCTGCCTTATTTGTGTTCATCAGCAAGTGATTCGTTTACACTATTTGCCTTACAAAAATTCTGCTATTGAAACAATAATTTTTATTGGGTAACAGCCGAACATTTTAAAGTAGGGAGCTTTTTCCTCTCTATTGTTATAAATATAGTCACAAATATTTTCAAGATAAGAACACTATATACATTTTCTTAAAATTTCGATGTATTCTGTATTCAATTGGGATCGGTTCCCCATATTTATCATATTCAAATGAGTTGGTACTATGGGAAATCATTGAGCTCTCTTCTTTTTTAAAGGATATCTTTAGTTCTGTTTGTTCATCAAATAACATGGCTCGCTCACAATTTGTTGTAAAGTCTTTCATTACACTACGTCTGCACCAGCTATCGACGTGGACAAGAAATCAACATAATGCCCGCAGAAAAATGGTATTAATTTGTTTATCTTTATATCGGAAAATTCATTCATATTTCGTAAGTGGGTTGTGCTTGTCAGTTTTGTTCCTCATTGCAAATATGATGGTGAGCAAGGTTTTTTGAAGATATATAAGATCGGCCTACGATGGCAGCACTTAACGAAACATTAGAATGAGCGGTCTTCACATGCCGATTTCTTGTGCAATATAATACGTCCAATCGTCATACCTAATTAATGGTTAATGGAGACCGATAGCTAAATATATTAGAATATTTTACAGATGTGTTTCAAGCTATTCTCCATAGCTCCATACTACAGATCTAAACTGGCTTTAAAATAACTTTGTATAATTTATTCTTGTTTTCAAAGAGCAAAAGAGATATAAATTTTCTTCCTAACAGTCAATACAGTTTTCTTCTTTTTACGTGTCGACATTATCTCTTTTATGCCTTATGTCATCTTTCATGTATAACGTTTTTCTAATTACAATCCATAATATATCAAAAAATTTGGCTTATGAACTTGTAATTCAAATATAAAGTAACACACCCATCCGTTCACAGAGTGATTGTGTTATTAGTTGATTTTTCTCTATTTCTCTAAACTTTTCTAATTACTGAACCATTGAACCGTTGAAAAATTACAACACATAAGATTCATTTAAAATATTTATAAATTATGAAACTTATTTATTTATTATTATTAAACTTATTTATTATATGTTTTAAGCTGGTCTACATATCTCGCTGGTGCTTTTGGGTGATGTTTTCTTTTTTCATAACATTTTAAAAATTTTTCATAAAACTCTTACTATTCGCAGTCGAATCAGGATAAGTACATAATATATCATAAAATTGTTGGCAATCTTTTTGTACTGTGTGTTTTTACACAGTTCTTATGGGAAAGAGTTATTGGAAATAAATTTAATGAAACTAACATTAGATGAGCTTACAATATAAAATAAATTTTATTAAAAACTAGGTGCAGCAGAGTATTATTGCATTTTTGGAAAAAATTTGCTCCGTTCACAAACTTCTGTTATAACCATCGAATAACAATTTCGCATTCTTACTGACGATATGATTATTGCGCTTTTAAAAACCATAAGCGCCTGACTATGCATGCTTAAACAGATAAATCCTTAAAACTTTAATACTACCCATATATGAATAATGCTAAAACAAAATTTAAAATAAAAACTTTCAAGAGCTCATCATATAAATTTCTGCTGCTCACTGCTCTGAATTCAGTAAAAAACAAAAAAAAACTGAATCAAAAGTGAATATTCGGAATCAGGCGATGATTGAAGTGGCAACAAAAAGTGAAAATGTGCCAAAATGCAAACAAAATATGAACAAAAGCAAATGCTAAAAATTTTTAAGGGAAGTTTTAAATAATGAACTACATTTAAAACAAAATTTCAAGGATTAATCAAAAGTTTTAAAAATAAAATTTTGTTTGTCCTTATTCTTTCTAAAGTATTATTTGAAGACATATTAAGTTTATCTTTAATTAAATACGAAATGCTGTCTGTAACAGGCATTCGGGACTTTTTTATAATTGATATCCAGAACTTAAATCATTAGCAACTAAAATTGTGTTTATCTTTCTCTTTTATATATATTGCAGATTTAGTTGACTGACCCTTGGAAAGTGAGAATGAAAACTATTTTATAACTGAAACTGACAGCAAAACAAGAATAATTGCAACCTTTTCTTAACGCAAGCAACGTTGATAACAATCGTTGAACAAATGAGCAAACGCCTGCAGGAAGAGCACGATTCAAAATGGATAAAAACAAGTTAATTAGCATTTAAAAAAGTTTCTCGGCAACATAAAATATAAATTAAAATAAATACAACAACATGAAAAAAGAAACCAGAAAAATACAAAATACATAAAAGAAGCAAAATACCCGGTTTGTACGAAACCATTAAGCTTGAGCGTACATTTTTAAAAAGACGAAAAGAAAATAGCTTGAGCACAATATTAAAAAAAGAACATAAAACAATGGTTCAGGTTGCATCATTTACAGCTAAAAATGTAAACTCTTATCTACCATGAATAATCAACAAAAACAACAACAGCAAAGCCAGCAACTCCAACCGCCAACAACGAGCAAAAACAGAAAACTTGGTTGCAAAACAGACCCCAGCTAAAAAATCTAAATAATATATATAAAAAAACCAAAGCGATAGAAATAAATTTAATAAAAAAACATGGCATTTGGAAAATTGTTACGCTTCAAAAATTAAATTGTAACATCCGCCAGCAGGAAACATTAAAATTGTTCTAGTTCGCTTGTAATTTTAGTTTGTTTTTTATGTTGTTTCTTAAAAATACACACATTCGTACACAAATGCATGCGCATATATTTTTTACTCAACCTGCAAGATAATAAATTAACGCAAACATAAAAAGGATATAAATAAATAAATTCAAGTAATAAAAGAAAGCTAAAAAATTGCATTTACAAATAAACATACTTCAACTATACTACAACTTCCACTACTACGTCCCTCTAATTCGGAAGAAGATATTGAGTCAACGAAATACCTGTATTATATTCAATAAAAAATACTTATGCTTTAATCCATATATCATTTTCAAATATAAGAAAATAGAAAAAAATTAACATTATGGAATTGTTGAAATCTCCCCGCGTGACGTTATTTGTAGCCTGCCGCTGCTGTTTGGGTTTGTTTGCACTCTTATTATTTGCTGCCCATCTGAATACAACGACAGGACAAATAGACTGGGATGACGATGATGATCCAGGTATGTTTAGTTTTTGTATTATAACTTATATGATTTAGTAAATTTATATTAATGAAAAATATAATACAAGAAATTTTAACCCGTGATACTCTAACCTTTTCCATGAAGAAAACCTCTATACTAATTGTTGAACAACTTTTATTTTGGATTATTATTCGTAAGTAATATCTAATTGAATTTAACTGAACTAGGTGTTTGATTAGTGGCAGTACGAAAAGTTACAAATTAAAAAAAGACAATATATATAATTATTTGATTGTCATTTTTAAATGAAATATTTTTTAAATTTTTAGAGTTTTTTAAAAATTAATAAAAAATACCTAAGAGCTTACAAAAGATCCGTAACACTCCGCTAAAAGTATTTCTTTCAAGTTCTTGCAAAGTTTTTGGAATATAACAGTATGAAAAAAAAATCCTATTCAAATTAATTTTTATCATTGCATCCTTTTAATTTCTTGGAATATCATATGGAAAGCAATGTTTTTTCTATTGTATTAATCTATGTATATTTGAAGTGGTCAAAACCTAAATAACCACCTCTAGTTGTAGTCGGTTTTGCATATTCGTTGTGAGGGGATTAAGTTGGCTAATTTTGATTTCAGCATGTGCATTTGACCATGAGGAGCAAAAACACTTAAAGTCGATTGATATTTCCCTTAAGCTAAGAATTTCTACCACCATTCGCGTAGGTATTATTTTAATTATCCGTTTTATGTTCTGTAAGATTTGAGATATTCGAATATATTACATGTAGAAAAAATATTCCATATCACATGAAGCGTAAATAGAATGTTAAGTATGCGTATGTGTGTTTTTATTTAATTTTCATTTTTAATAAATTTCATTCTAATTGATTAATTAATCCTAAAAAGTATATAATTCAATAATCAATAATATCAAGTCCTTTGATTTCTTTCACTCAACTGAAGTCTACAATTTTTAATAGGTAACTCTAGTTTCAATCTTCAAAACTGTTTAATTTAATTTTTATATAATCATTGTCAACAATCTTTTAAGAAAATTTATTAAAAACGTTTTGTTTTCTCTCAAAATGTGTGTTGGAAAAATTTGTAAACATTTTCATTTAAGGTTTCATCTTTACATATTTCGTCTACGACATTTGTCTCGTGAGATTTTTATTTTGTGCTGACCATTTCGAAATATAATTTGAGCTCGTCCCATTGTAATAAGGTTCTTGATACAGTGACTACAAACAACAACCTTGTATTGCATATTATGCTAAGTGGCATTAAAAATAATAAAATCAGCAAATTACAACTTTTGCATAAGTTCTTTTTAAAAACCAAATATAAAAGTCCAAAATATTGCAAAAAGCTACCAAAAAATTGTTTTGAGATGTGCTAAAAAATTAACTTTTTTTAAATTCTAGATAGTGAAAAAAAGTGACAGGTGCTAGACAAATTTTGCTAAGCTAAGTCTAGCACAAAATATTCGTACTCTAGCTTGGCAAGAGTGGCTTTTAAATCAAATATTATTTAATAATTGCAAGTCTTGGTTCCATTAAAAATATAGAACTCTTGAGAAGTTATTATCATTTCTTGTACACAGATGCAAGTGAGAGAAAAAGTTTTCATATTTTGGAGATTTTATATTATATACATACACATGTTTATAGTATATTTGCTGAAGAAATACGAATAATATTTTATCAAAAGTGTTTATATATGTATATGTGTATACAAAATATATACATATACATTTATTTAAAACTCGAAATAAATTGTATGGTTTTTTTAGTTTTTAAAACAACATTGAGCAATATTTCTTTGCTCCCACACAAAATATCAAATAAATATTAATCATACGTATGGAACGCACATACACACGGAATGTGAAACTTGTATAAGACCATTATTTTATATTTTATATACGCATCAATGTTGTGTACGAGTATGTGTGTGTAAGTTAAAATACGTTTGGTGGAAAGTATTAATAAACCTCTAATATTTTTTTTTTATAAATTCAGATTATATTATTAAAAATTAAACAGTTGGTGACGTTAAATAATAAAAACTTTACATTGGAAGAGCCATATTTTATTATTTCAATACAAAATAAGAAATGTAAGGCATTGAATAAAGAATTATTTAAAAGATTCTTTGGTTTTATGAGAACTTACCAATAACAAAAAATTATTTTTCATTTCCAATTGAACAGAGCGTCGTTGTCATTTAAAGAATCCAATTGATATTCGTTGCATGAATACAAGACAGCTGCATTTGTGATTGTAATGATAGTGGTAATATTAATATATATTTGCCAAGTCAACAAAATTTCAATAAGTGCATCTTATTTCCAATATGTGGTAGCAACTTTGGCTTGTTTATTATCAAATATTATAGACAAAACGCAATATTTTTTTTTTAATTTTATTTTAAGTATTTTTAAAGAACTTCAAACAAAAACATAAAATAGGTATTAAAAATTTGTGTTATTCCAGAACGAAATAATCCCGAAAAATTTTATAGAAATTATTAAACATTTTTGGGGCTTTTACTTTATAAATTATTTGGTACTGCCCTCAGAAATATCTTGTAAAAATTGAAATTCATAAAAATTATTTCATAACAGTGCTGAGATAACTAGGTGGATAATTTTCAGTCATTCTAAAAAGCTTTGTTCACTGCAGGTCGTATTTTATTAAATTGCGACTAGATATTTAGCAAATAGACCTTACACCTGAAATGAATTCAAACTTGATAATATTTACCAGAACTGCAGCATAATAAACTTAATGTGGCATTACAGATGTAAGAATATTTTTATGAAAAATATATTTTCTTAATTTGAGTAAACATTTTCACAGACTAAAGGAAGTATGTAATTCAGGTTTTTATTAGAATTTTGCCTCCTTGTGTTCTGTAACATCTAAGGCCACATTAACAACCCATAACATATAGCTGCGTGTTTACTGGGAAATTTACTTGGCAGCGAATTTTCTTGTACTTTTTGATTGTATTCTGTTTTCCCTTAGCCTTTAACAGCCTAAGACTTTAAGTGTCATTGTATTGGTACTGACGTTTGTTATCATTGTATTTATGCATTTAGCCATTTCTTATTTTTGTAGTTTAAGAGTATTTTCTTCAGTAGTTGACAGCAGCCGTATCATCTCGTATTTATATTTCAAGTACATGCTTATGCAATGTGTTCCTGACTCCCATGTACCTTAGTAACTTTCTGTAGCCTTCACAGCTTAAATTCTGTACTTTGTTTTCATTTCTTACTTTGCTTTTATAAATCCACATAAAATCTTACACCTAAGAAAAAAATATATTTGTCAAGATAAATTATTGGAATTAATTGTTACAAAGAATACAATTTATCACTTGAGGACCATAATGACCCAAATACTTGTAAGGATATACAAAAGTATAAGAAAATTTATGATTATTACATGTACTTAAATCTTTGAAGAAAATTTTAGCGAAGCTAAGAAAAAACTGCGGGTCTTGCATATCATATTTATATATTTTCAATATGACTTAAACAAGTGCAAGGAAGCAGCAGTTAATTTAAAAAAAGAAAATGTGGACATTAATAATTAATATAACAAAATATATATTATGCATATAACAAATGCATTTTTTCGTCCCAAGAGATAAAAATCAAATGTTTTTCCAAAATTTTCACATGAAAAGGACGTGATTTTTCTGGCTCAGCTGAAACAGTTACTGAAAACTCAATGGCTTAAAGAATTAATCCATAATTTTTTTATTTTGGTTACTAAGCATATAGGACATTTTATCATCAGTAAATTTGCAAAGTTTATAATAAGGAAAAGGGTATGCACTAAGTGCATGTGAAATTGGAGTGATGTCATAGAAATTTTTACATAAATTAGAAGGTATATCTTAGAACTTGGAAATTTTGTTATTATATGTTGCTAAACTTAAAGTATAATATAATACTTGCAGGTTATTATATTCTTGGTGCTTAATCAAGAAATGATATTCAAATTTGAAACTATATTTAAAAATTTTATTAAATTTTATTGGTGGCTCATGTTAGCTTAGATTAATATTTAGATTAAGTTTTCATCATACCACTTCAAATTCTGTTTGTTTTTCTTATTGAGTAAACAAATGACCCTGAGTATTGCACAAAACGAAAAGCAGCCCATTTAAATATTAAATTTGAAAATTTTTAGGTCAAAGAAAGACAATGCTCTTTATATATAAATATTATTTTATGCACGTCTTAATTTATTTATTTATTTAATTTAGGTCTATAGATATAAATCCTTACAGACTAAAAATATAATATGTTGCAACTAAATTATGTATTTAAATGTAAAATAATTTTTCTCTTTACAACCTTATTGTTCTCAGGAATATTTATAATATGATATTTGTTGATTTCCTTGTAAAATATTACTCTGAAATTCAAAGAGTTTACTGACTTTTTTCCAGCTTGTTTTGCCGTAAAAGCGCATACGCGTATGTTTTTTAGACAAGCAAAGCCGAAGTACCCATTACAAATAATTTTGCAGGATTGTCAACTTGCTTACCCTTATAACAACAAAGTTGTAACAACACAAACATATTCATCCGACTTATTACTTCTTTTAAATTTTGTGTGGAAGAGTCTAATATTTGATTTGACATTAATAAGAGTTCTGATGTTATAAAAATTTTGAAGATCTTATACTGAATACAACTAAATATAAATATAACTAAATAAATAAATATGAATATAACTAAATTTTATTAATTTATTTAGAGTTTTATCATAGAAATCCATTTTTGCTTTTAAATATTACTAGCGGGCCCGTTGCCTGCTTCGCACGGCAAAACAAAATAAGAAAAGAAACACACTTGTTTTTAATAAAGTTGGGTTTGTTCCCAAAAACACACTCACTTCACATACGCACCGCACACACATGCGTTATCGGATTCATATAAACCATATATGGGCCACTGCCTACGTAGTGTATAAGTTTGGTTGAAATCGCTCGACGCGTTTATGATTAGTTCGGCGACGTACATATACGGACTTATTTTTATATATATAGATTATGAAAGTTTTGTGTGGTTATTTTAAACTGAAATTCTATACTATTTTCAATTCATTTGACGCCCTATACAGCTCTGCATCATTTGTAGGCTAAGCATCACTAAAAGAAAAATGATTTGCTTCAAATTGGAATTTAATTTAGTTTTTTCGTATATCAAATATTATTAGAAATGTACACTGTAGTAATTCTGCCATCACTGATTCGTATTGTTCAAAACGAAAATATGTAATTAAAAGTTTACTTCATTTTAATTAATCTTTGTCTAGAAACCTTTTAAGATCCTGTTTACTAGGTTACTGTTGTTATAGTGCTTTAGCATATAATTTAACCCTTAATTTAAAGTTCTATGAAACAATTTTGTTTAGCTTCCCTTACCAATTCAACGTGAGCTGAGAGGTTAGTTCTGGCTTCAAGTTTATTTTTGTCTGATATTTTTTTTTTACAAATATATACCAACAAATATATGTAAATACACATACCATTTCTGCCTTTAAATGTTAGACATTGTCTATTTTTAGTAATAACAAAATTTAATTTTTTATTGGTTCGTTTATAAAAGTATTGAATTTATTTTTGTCCATTTCTCAAGTTAGAAACTTGTTTTGAAAGATGTCAAATGTATAACCTTTTTTTATTAGGAAATAAAAGATTTTATAGACGTATAGTAGAAAACAAAGAAAGTGTATAAAAGAATTTGTTCGATAAAATTTTCAGGATTTGATAGCATAAGTTTGGTCAGGGATAATGAGGTTGTTTGTAGAAATTCTAAAGTCAAAAGGGTTAACCATCAAGTATTTTAGGCTTCCATTCTCAACACTACGAATACATTTTATTTATGTACATATATACACATTGTTGTTTAAGTTATGGCAAAATTTTATTTGGGATTATCTTCTCAAAGGTACTTTTAACAAACACTTTTATTCTGATTTGTTTCAGTCATCCATTTTGTTCTATTTTTTATGCAGCATTTGATTGGGCGTTAGTTCTTCGAAATAAAACTCTTAAATTTATGATGGGTTCTATTATATCCCTTCTTTCCATTTTATTTCTAGTATATATATGTTATTGGAGAAAAAGGTTAATTTAAATTGATATGTTTGGGCCATTGCCTGTTTTATTTTCGTTCGTTTTGATGAAATAAGCTAAGGAATGACAAAAGCTTTAAATTACTAAGAAAACTTTGATTATAGTTTTATGATTGCTTTTAAAAAGTCGTTTTATATCCTCGAATTGTATTAGAACGCACACGCTGCTAAATAAAGGATGTATTTGCAAAATTTGGAAAACTATTTTGTCACAATATACATTGGAAATATCTTTAATTGCACATGAAATAAACAATAAATAATAATAATAAAATTGGCAAAGAGGCTTATAGAGCCTTATTTCAGTGTAATTCAATTGGAAAATACATACTTGAAACCTAATGAAATATTAAAATATTAAATTAAATTTATATAAGAAAAGCAACAAATGATCTTACCGTAAATAGTCTCACAGATTGTCATATGGGTAAATTACGGAGAAGATCATTATTTACAGAGCTTTATTTGATTGCTAATTATCAAGTTAAAGTAATTATTTTTAAATATAGAACACATGTGTTTGGCTTGTTTTCCTTGTATGTAATTAAGATATAAAGGAAATTTTTTCTAAAGCAACACAATTCGTCAAACGTTTGATTTCATAATGGGAACGACATTTGAATAGAAGTAATGAATTGCAAAAAAAAGATAGTTTTTTAAAAAATTAATCCATTTATTGCTTATGACAAACAAATAATTATTATATATATTGCATATGTACATTATAAAGCTTCTTATTTATATTTTTAACTAGATGGCAAAGTAAAATTCCCAAATCCATTAACTCAAGTCTATTCCATCTAATCTTATCTAATATTGTTCGAATATAAATTATACAGTGACTGCTTACATCATTGTACTAAATTAAATCCATTAGCTCTAAACTGATAACGAACTTTTATCAAACTAAAAGCAATATACATATGAATAAAAAAATATTTTGATTGAAACTTTTTAGTCTGGGTAAAATTTGATTAATAAATTGTCAAATAAAAATATTTCTAATGAAGCTTTTTAGCAGAAACGAATCCATGAATATTATTGTGTGATTTATTAAGGAAATTCTACTACTTTTGTGCAAATACAATTTCTATTAATGCATGTGGAAAATTGTATTCATCAAATATACTTTGCAAATTCGAGCTGCGACGGTGGTTTAATTTTTAATAGTGTTGTTTGCTCTGTGACCAACAATATAGATCCGCTACTTAAGAAAACTTTACAGTATAAAGTCAATTCAGATTATATTGGTTAGATTTTTTATTCATAATATTTTTAATGGCGTCTATTAGATTGAATTATTTTTGGTTTGTGAAGAAGTGTTAATAACCAATTTAAACGTTTATTCTTGATCCTTATAGACCAAAACCAATTCGAAAATAACAATCTAATAGCTTGACGATAGAATTCACAATGTTATTTAGTTTCCACTTCTATTTTCAGCCTCCCTGCATTTTTACATCCTTATGAATTCGCAAACCAGTTTTCACTTATACTTTCACTTATTTTTGTCACTTGGTAACAAAGTTTTATTTATATATATATATATATATATATATATATATATATATATATATATATATATATATATATATATATATATATATATATATATATATATATATATATATATTTTTTTTTTTTTCAAATAGCATATCAAATTATGAGTTGTCATTCTCAGTAGTTACATTTTCCATGTTATTTGTTAAAAAAATATGACTTCATGATACCCTCTGAATTTCCCTTATGTTTATATTTTTCTATAAGACAATATATTTGCCTATTTAATAAGAAATATACTGGTATCGCGTGCATATAACTAATCTAAGTGACCGCCGGCTGAACAATAAATGAGCGACATCCAAACGAATTTTGCACGTGATGTGCTGAACAAAGAACAAACAGTACAACCATATCACGACTATTGTTCATACGTGTTTCGTTTGAAATTTTGTGGGGAGTTCATTATATAGAGATAGTATGTTGTGCCCCTATGCCACATGGCACTCACATTGTACACAAATAATTATTATATACATTTACTTGGATCAAGGAAACTCTAGTTTATTACAAACGTACACATATTTTTGTGAACAATGGGTGGTAATTTGGTCGTATTATAGCTGAACAAAATACTAGTAAATATTTAAAAACATCAAAAGAACTATAAACATGTACGTCTTCTCTCTCTCGAGTAATATTTTTTAAGTAGGGCGATTGAAATACTCAAACGGTTGCAACTTCAAACTAGAGTATAAAATTCTAATTTTGATTAATATACTAAGCGGAATTCAGCTGAAAAATGTTTTCATTTTTAATACCAGCTACGCAATTTACAAAGAAGATTTCTTTATATAATTCAAAACTCCAAGTACATTTTATTTCCGACTGACTTTTGCTAATTGAACCAGCAGGATCCAAAAAGAAATTGCTGCCATTTAAAAATGTGCAGGCATAGGACCTGCAATAATTCATTTTATTACGGTGTCATTACCCTAAAACAAATGAAACCAAAAGCACAATTACTTTCATTCTAAGGCCAGATGACTCTTCTAGCAATTCATGCAATTTTTCGCTTTTACTGCTGCAGTTCGGATGTGGAAAATTGACTTCATATCACCAACTTAAACTCATATTGTACCTACAAAGCCATGTAGTGCCATGATATTTTTTTTAAGAAAAAGTAAGGCCGTGAGCTTCTATCCACACTATTTCAAAAACCGCAAAGATGAGAGATTTGAAGTATATCGAAACAGAGTTCTAGCTACCAAAATATAATTGGTGGATACGTTAAGATTGAAAGTCATATTAACCATCACCATTATTACCTCAGCTGGTAGTTATAGCTTCATAGTATTTTAGTGGAATGACGGAGCTTCTGAATGACAGGGTAAAAAGGAATCCTTTTGAACCGGATAAGTAAATAGATGAATTTTACTAGAAGAACAACATGTTGTTTTGGGAACATACTTTCTCTTGGAAACTCTAACTTATTAGTAGGAGTAAACCCAGCACAAACATGGATGATATAACCTCTCTACTCTCCAGGAAATCAAACAAGGATCAATACTGGTAACTGTGATAATTGGATATTGTCTTTTTTTATTATATCATTATTCTGGACTTGAATTGCAATGCGTAATGTGTTTCATATTACGTTCCGGAGAGCTTGACCATAGGGAGTATGCATAAGAAAAGTTTACGTGATATCCAAATTGACCAGAAGTTCTGCATGTGTCTTATGAAATTTAGACTACTATCCTTAACTTTCTTAAGTTACTTTGAGATGGGTAAATAAGTTACTGAAATAGCCAAAATAAAATAGCAGCATACTTGTTTGTTTGTTTATTCATTTTTACTCGTAATTTTAATATTTTTGATTTGATTTAAATCTTTTAAATCACATTGAATTATCTGAAGATTTTTGTATATAATATTTGCATAATTTATACCATTTTTGTTATTCTCTTAATGTTTTATGAATGGACTTTGAAATCTTAATATGATATCTTATATTGCGAGTATTCTCAAAGCAATTTTTTGGCTTATACTTAAAACATTTAAGATTTTTAATTTCTTTTGGCATTTTTTACGCATTGATAATTAACAAACATAAACAAACTATTTTTTTTTAAATAGAAGTACATTAAAAGTCCTAAAATTGTTAGAAGGAAACTATACATTTGAAAAAATTTTTTTGATACATCAAATAGTAACATAATGATTCTTATCACATGGAAATCAAATATATTTACGTGACAGATTTAGAATACTGTGTGAAGATTGACACGTGTAGTGTTTTTTCATCATAGCCGTTGCATTAGCGACTAACAAATTGACAGATGTGGTATAAATACCAAAATTTTTGGGTGGCGTTAGATAAGAAAAATTAAAATTACTTATCTCTTCTCTACATATATAAAAATTACGTGTATGTTCGTGATCGCTAAACTTAAAAACTACTGCACCGATTTTGACCAAACTTTATATACATGCTCTATGGGGTGTGCATCTGTCGTCCGACAGATGGCACAATATTTAGTTTTTTTGTGTTTTGCCCGATAGAGACTAGCGCGATAAGCCAATGCTGTGTTTCGCGGAAGGCATTGGGTCCTTAGCAGCGTGTAGTGGCGTTAATTAGCCCGATACCGGTATTTGAACAATAATTGATATGTCGATTTAGTGCACCTTTCATTCTTCTTCTAACTATCGATCCGCCATGACTTTGCAACGAAACCAGACTTACAGTGAAAATAATATTTGAAGGCAAAACAACGTTTGCCCGGGTCAGCTAGTTTTATATAATACACGATATCTCTAAGAGTAAAGATGATGAAAAATTTTCTTTATAGATGGAAAATAACAAGGTTGAAACAGAAAGCAAAAAATTATCAAAATTTCATAACAATAAGATATCCTGATGTATCCTCGTATACACGAATGTGACTCTATTTAAATACAAGAATAAAAGTATATAAACTACTTTATTACTGGAAGAGGCATTCATAAAATATTAAGCAAAAGATAGAAGAAATTCTGTAAATTGTAAAAATATCAGGTGTTCCTATATCTCGAAACTAATAATGTATTTGTAACCAGCAGGGAAAAAAATTATCAGATAGTTATATTGGAAAATTTTTTAAAAACTCTTATTTTAATGCCCCGCATTATTGATGAACATATATTTTGTAGTAAAATACTCTACAATGTCATGGTATTTTCAATAGTTCTTTCAATGAGTCATATACCTTTGCAAGGACTCCAATGTAATTGACTGTTAAGTTTCTCATTTTCAGGTAAAAGTCTCTTAATAGGATTTCTTCAAACTTATCCAAATCAATCACCTCTCGAATTGATTTATAGGCAGCAAAGTATACATTTTTGATTTTTGGCGGCAATGCCAGAGTTAAGAAATACCCCACTGACTACTGTATTTGATAGTTAAAAATAAAGAATTTTCATAAATCATTTATGATATTATTCTATCCTTTTCAAAAGCAATGAAAATATCAGGCTACTTTTTACGTATGATAAAATTAATGGTATCATTACCTTGGAAATTTCCTACTCAATATTTTAATCGCATTTTTGGAAATTAGTGTCTACATACGATTTATAGTTTTTCCTTTCTCTGAATCAAAATCGGGTTTTCGGCAAAGTGCGAAGGGTAAAATGATAGAAAGGATTTGATTCTAATTTAGTTTACTCTATCACGTGCTAGTAATTATTGTACATACGGATATTTTATGGAAATTTGGATTAAGGCTCTCATTTTTGTTTATTTTTAGAGGGCTTGCCTTATTGTAATTTATTTAAAGTAACCTACCCCTATAACGTGTAATGAGGCTTAACGTTCTAGTTTTTAATTATTAGTTTTACTATTTTTTCACAGTTATGTTTTCTAATATATAAATTACCTGACTGGCCACAATAAAGGCATACATATTGGTATTTTTGTTTTTGTGTTATTATTTATTTGTCTGCGTTAAATTAAGGGTTTGTAATAATTCAAATATCACGCTGGGTGGTCAAGAGAAGTGAATAGTTTTTTAAATTTTATTAAGGCCTGTCACCTAACTTTTTAATAACTGCTATTTAAACTGAAACTAGGAGGATACAAATACACAGGACATTATGATTTTCCGGGGTAATGTCCACACCACTATCTCGTTTTACAAAATGTTCTTTTAGACTTTATATTTCGAAAAATTAGCAATTAATAAAAATGCATACGAGTCTTTGATTTCTACCTAATCAACCAATGGACCAGTATGTTGTAATTGAAAGATCTTGTTTAAGCACTTGATTTATTTTCAAATAATTTTAATTATTAAAATTTTTAAAATTGACCTTCGTAGACTAGTAGGTAGTATACTAGACTCGTAGTGCGAAGTTCCCAGGTTCGTATCCTGCCGCAGAACTCTGGCAGTTTGTGTTTGATAAATAAACTGAGCGCACAACAAGCCTTCACTGGCTTAAGTGTATGTCGTATGACATGGGCTATCACATCCCTCCAATCAACCTAACCTAACCTAAAATTTGTCAATATCACTCCAGGTTTCTGCGAATAAAAAGAGTTATAAATCGAATATAAGTTGCTTCTTGTGTTGTTTGTATAAAAGTTTTTTAAGTCTGCTATGTAGTTTTGTAATGTCTTCGAATTTGCGAAAATTTTTGTTAAATATTTAACTAAATGCAAATAGTATGCAAACGCAGCAACAACGCGATAATGGCGATCAACATTTTGGACAAAGGCAGAACATTAGAACATGAATTCTTTATGATAACGGTGATTGATATCTAATAATTGGTCTCCTTGAACGATTTTTTTGATTTGTACGAAAAATATTACCAATATCTACTATTATATTTTGAATTTACTGTGATATCAAAATTTACATAAAATATTCACATTATGTCTTCCAATACGAGTAGTTTTGCGCTGTTAGAGTAAATTTATGATTCTCAGTTTTTAATCTTATTTTAAAGCATCGTTATAAGTATTGCTGTTGTGTTAATTTATTGTTGCCAATTTCTTAGAGCACTTGACTAGAGGTAATAAAAAAGTTCCCATTGGTTAGGATTTTATGTCGAAAAAATTTCGTTAATTTGAACTTAATAAAATTCTTAACTGCTTAATTGAAAGACGATGTGCTAAATCAATTTACTATTAAAAATTATATAACAGTAACGTTTAAATATACTTGAATATGGTTTTGTTTGGACTATGTCCATTGTAAATCTGATAGTTTTATGTCTTTAAAAATTTTCCCAAAAAATTTTTTTTGGAAAAAGGTAAAAAAGGAATATAAAAATAAAATAATGAAAATTGAATAGCAAGACCTCGAAATTCAACTCTCTGTAAGAAAAATAAAATTTTCGATTCTCTTTTTATTGGCTGCGAGTTTCTGGCCAGTCGATATATTGGAAATTTTATTGGTGCTTATGTCAGCTCCCCGGTATAGCACTAACCATATTTTGGAAAATAAATAAAGGGTAATATCTTAAGAGCTTTCTAATTTAATCAGCAAAACGCGTAAAATTCAGAGTAATATATTATATATTTATTTGAGTCGATAGAACGAACTATATAATTAGGCCACGCCTAATTTCGGCATAATCTCTCTAATTAATCAGACGATATTTCACAAAAAAAAATTCTTTAATTCTTGAACTCGCTTCTCAATTGGGCCTGTGTTTTGCATGCTCATGTGGCACCGTCGTACTGAATACACATGTTGGCCAAGTCTAGGTCTTCTGTTTTGGGGGAAAAAAATAAAATAGTAATCATTGCACGGTAGCGCATTAACAGTAGCGTTCCTGCCTTCGTTGTCTTTGGAAAAGTACGGTCCAATGATGCCACTGGCCCATAACCCATACCAAACGGTGCATTTTCGGAATGCAATGTTTCTGGCTGCTCTTTTGCTTGTTAAAGTATCAATTCAACCAGAAATGAGCTTCATCGCTGAACACAATTTTCCGATAAAAAGTTGACGATGGACTTTCTTAAACGAGTATGAATTTTGATAATAAAATTCAATAACCTGCAAGCATTGTTCGTTTTTAATTCGATTCATGCTTAAATTATAGACCAATCAGAACATGTTTAACAATCACATGTTACACCAAAACAGCTGAGCTGCCAAATATAGCGTTGCCAAAAAGACAGTTGCTAAGAAATCAAGTTTTGTTTTCAGAAAATAGTTGAAAGCATTTATAGGAAAATAGAACTTTAAAAAAGTAACCAAAAATAGAAGAACTATATATGCTTTAGTTTTATTTTAAAATCTTTGTTGTTTTAAAAAATTTTCCAGCGTATTATATACAATTTTATGAACATAAAGTGTATAAATGTATCTTGATTGGTCAGCCCAAAGAAGACTTAAAAATAAACCAGGCATAATAATTTTTTTTTTTTGAAGTAAATTTTATGTTTCAAAAAGAAAGCAATAGAAGAATTTTTGTTATATAACTATATTTATAACTTTATTTATATAACTATAAGTATAATCATTCGGCATTAAGGATATGTTTTAGGAAAAATATTTCTCTTCCATATTTTTCAACATGTTTGTATATGTTTATACAGATCAAATACACATACACATACACACTAGTAACACTTCAGCAAAAATTGCTTTGTTATATTTCATATCAAATGCTCGTTCAAATTTGTTGCGTTGCAAATTACATTCTTGACATCATTTTGGCAGTTCATGTCAATTGGTATTAAAGCGCTAAAACTAAAAGGGAAACAACTTTATTATCCCTTCACTTAGTATCAAATTACATACATACCTACAATCTAGTCTGCTAGACTTACTTTAAAAGTACAAACATTTTTTTAGTCATTTACAACTTTTGTATATTATTTTCTATCGTTTTTATACACTTTTATCACATAAATAATATGGAAATGTTAATTTAAATAACATTTTTGAAACCTTCGAAATAGTGAAGTGTTGTTAGCTGTCCAGTACTCAAACCAGTTAAATTATGTACATCAACTATTTAAAGTTGTTCCTTAAGGTTCTTTTTCAAATTCTTTCGAATGAATGCCTGCAAAAGAATTTTTATAGTTATTACTTTGAAGTGTTAGTTGGCAGTTAAAAATGAAATTCAACAAATTTTAATTTTTATATCAGTCAGAATTGTAAATATTTTGACAAACATTTCATACTTAAGACAGGTTTATTAAGAAAAAACTAAAAGAGACGTGTTAATTTAAAGAAAGAACATTGTTCTATGGAAATAGGAGTTGAGCATTTTAAAACTTTTGCAGTATATTTTAGATGTGTGTTTATATAAAATTTTTATATATTAAAGAAATAGTGATTTGTAACCCTAGTCATATAGAGCGATTACTCTGCCTACATTCGCCTTGCCAGGGATGGTTGTAAAACAGTATTAGAAAGTTATTCATTCTTTTATGATATAACTATGTTAACCGTGATATTTTTATTCAAAAAGTAAGGTTTTTGATTAAAATATTTTTTAATAATATTCTTTGCTTGTAAATTATTCTGACTGAGTGATATCTAAATGCCTATACTTTATTGCGGCTCCGAGATATGAAGGGCAAAGATGTACCGCCACACAGTGGCTGAAAATCGTTTTTCATTGGCCAAAAGTCGAATTTTTTTGTCACCGATTTTTAAAATTTTTACGCCTTTTTGGAGATAATATTTCCATATTAAGCTAGCCAAAAAACTCAACTGTTTTTGATATTTTAGAAAAATGTGTTTCTTATTTGTTTTTTGTCAAAAATAAATGGTTACTACTCGCAAGCTATCATCGATAATGTCCTGCGATCTTTTTTTATAATATTGGTAGGATTATAGTCTTTAGTTGTTGTAAGTGGTTACCACTTTAGCGTTTAATATTAGAGGTGTTACGAAATATTTATGAAAGTACTATATTTTTCTGAAATTTAAATTTTAGTGGAATAGAACTTCTAGGGAACAAAAAGGAAGAAGAAACGTATACCACCCGAAGAAAGACGAAAGTGTCTTCTTTAACGCTGTATTTACCTTTGCACCAGCCACGACACGCGGGCAGAACACGCCGCCACCATAGCCTGAAACTTAAGAGGTTTCAAATGCATTGCTAAACAGGGTCCTATCAGGACTCTAGGACCATAAACGGGCATGATCTAATCACAAATCATATAATGGGTTTGAAAGCTGTGGCTCTAACCCATATGGCGGATGCAAAATTATTAATTTCTGGTCATTGCTAGTAGCAAAAACAATTTCTGAACAAAAAGCAGAAGTTTCATGGGCGTTTGTTTATGAAAGGCGTGAATATAAACATAATTATCTATTATAGAATATTGATTATAAAACAATTATTATTATTACGAGCTGTAGTTAATGGCGTTAATACTAATAAAATTTCAATTAATATCCTTTTATAATTTTTTTATACTTTCTCTGAAATATGACGGAAATCAAAACAAGCAAACAAAATCTACTGAAACTTATTCATTTCCCAATTGTTTACAAAAATTATGTGGGTAAAGGTAGTATAACGTACGTACTTATGCCGAATATTTATTACTCAATTAAAGTCTTTCCAAGATTAATAATTTAATTTAGTGTAGAAATGACGTATAAAAATTAATTATTTTGTGCTTATAACGAGGATTAGTTTTATGATTTATTCAAGAGTAATTTTTGCACTTATTAAAAAGTTCACAATAATCCTGGAAATTCGCGATAACATAAAATTTTTTATTTAACAAAGTATTGATTTAACTAGTGAAATTTGATTTAAAAAAGTTGCTAAAATATAAAATATAATATTTTCTGGAAAAATATTTTTTGTCTATTTTATACAGACATACATAAAAAGAGTTTATTATATTTTGAATGCAGTGACCTAGATATTAATTTAAAATTAATTTCTTTCTTCTATTTTGCTGCCACACCACCAAATAGATTTTTTAAATTAAGTTGCCAAATATTCGATATTAAACTTTAAAAATCATCATGTGGAGCATGTGACCTCTACTTGAAATATTATTACAGGGTGTTTTCACAAACTCTGTTAAAGAAAACTCCATTGGAGCGGCTTTATAAGTTATAAAATAAAATTATTAATCATTGTTTAATTTGTAGGAAAATTCGCTTAATAAATAAAAATAGTTACATATATGGCAGGTATTACCTATCCACTATCGCGCTTACGACTTTGTGAAGGAAAAATTCTGAAAAAGTCTCAAAATGTCTGTGGTGAATGTTGGACAAAATAGACTCATTCCTACTAAGTTTGTCGCAAGGTACTGTAAAATTAATTAAAATAGATTTTTATGATTTAGGGTTTAATAAATTTCGTTGATGTTTGCTGTAGAGCAAAGAACTTATTACTTATGCTGAGGCAAGTTATTTTCAACTGTATTTTTGGATCTTGCTACCAACTTGTCTGTTCCTACATTTAGGTTTTTCTTTGTGGGTAGAATAAATTGTGATTTTTTGATAACACTCTCAATGATAAATTTCATGACAGGACCCGTATCTTATTATTAAAAAACAATAACTGATCTTTCTAAAGTTATTTGCTTTCTATCCTATTGAAAAAATGATATCATAACTATAAATAATTTTTTGTGTTATATACAATTTATTCTGTTGATACATTTGAAACTAAAAATGAAACAAATATAAAAATAAAATAAAAAATTGCAAACCAATATTTTATTTTAAAAAATTTTGTGATAGTTTAATGGTAAGAATACAAATTGAATTTTATTGTTTTCTTTCGAGGCATAAGATGATACATTGGTATTTCTATTCTTAAATACGTATATTTTGTGTTATATTGCGTAAACAAATAGATGTTTTTAAATCAAAATAAAATTTCTTATAATCTTGCTTAAAGCAAAAGATATTCTGTTACAAAAATACTTTTTAAGAGATAATCCCTTCTTATGAGTTTATATTTTTAGAAAATGTATGTATTTAAATACATATATAGTTCTTTTAGCTTAATGTTTCTTGAGTGTATAGATAAAATAATTTTATCTTATTATCTTTTATACTTATATAATCGTACAACTTAAAACTGTTTCTGGTAATTCAATAGCAATGCGTAAAAAATTTCTAATAAATTGGTATAGTTAATTTTTAAATTCATTCTTTCAGATTAGGCCAATATTTAAATAAAATTATAAGCAATATTCTTACTTTAATTTTTCATGACTGGTTCAAGCACAAATACAACCAAAATGTCCAAAGGCAAATCTAACATAAACAAATTTTTTATAATTGCATTTTACAAACGTGTGCAAACCTGAACACTTTTGAGCAACTTCGACCTTTTGAATATAAAATTACGATGTTTTAAAGTATTATCTGTTTGTAGAAAAAATATGGGTCACGTTTTGAGCTCTTATTGACTTTCAGTTCAAGTTTTTCTGCAGGATATAAAATATAGACACACGTAAAAATTTTGTAGAATAAAATCAAATTATAGTTATAGGCCATAAATTTAAAGCCATTCTATGATCTCCAATTCTTTATCCCAATAAAGTACATATGAAAGATATTTATATTGCATCCCACTATACAAACAAATAACTCTGGTAAACCATGTGAACAATATGTATAATCAACGCAATGTGAATGAAATCTATCAAAGTTTTATTGTTCCTAAATTTTTCTTAATTTCTTTCCTTCTTTTCCAGCTTTCTTTCGCCACCAGGAAAGTTAATTGCTTTTCATTTAGTAGTGTAGGTCTTCAGAAATTTGGAGCCAACCGTTCAATTATACTAAATTTAAAATATTTACTCTTGTTTATTTTCTTGAAAGTCCCGCGACCACAATATTTTAATAATTGCATTTCATTAATATATAATTTATATTTAAAAGCAATCGTGACAGTCTCTAAGAAAACCCCTTACGGAAACCTTCAATATACATTCAGAAACCTTAAAATAGAGGGCAACTATTTTCGTAATAATTTATAAATAAATATTTTTAATGCTATATGTATATTGTTATTACATTTTCCAAAAGTAAGAACTTGTATTAGGAGTCAAATAAATAATAAAATGTTTAAACAATATTGTTAATTGTCCTCTCTTTTGTTACAGTTTTTGCAGCTTTTTCGTATATGATTTCTTTTTAACATTTTCCATATTAATTTACAAAAAAAATATATATTTGTCGCACTAATTTACAAAACTTAATTCTTTTTTACGATCCCATGTACTTCGTACGTATTGAGGAACACAATTTCTTTCTTTCGGGATGCAACGTAAATTTCACCCATTGTAAAAAAAAATAATACAAGCCTGTATTAGATAACACGGGAGCATAGGTCAGACGTAGAATACGTTAGTCATTTTTCAATTAAAATATATAAATTAAATATAATTTTTGATAAGTGATTTAAATCTATCAATAAATTTTATGATATGGCACCACAATAGATTAGATGCTTTCCAACTACTTCCCAATGTATTCACAGAAATGTGTTTAGGAAAAACGCCATTGATATAGTGAGCGTATACATCGCCAATCCTTTGTATTAATGTACATACACACACATTTACACGCTGCTCGCAGAAGTAAACAAACGACAGCAAAGATCTGTAAACTTTCAAGCTCACACAAGTGTCCACGCTCCCCTCCCTTCATTTTATGTTCCCCGCCAAACGAACTAACAACCGACCGATCCAACAAAATGAAATGTACACACACACACATTTACACGCTGCTCGATAAATAAACAAAGCACAGCAAAGCCAAAATCATTTGATTTCACAACAACAACAAAAACAACAGCGGCATTTACAACCCAACAACAACAGCGGTATGTACAAAAAAAGTCTAAAATATCATGCTCTAAAATATTTATTTCCTTAACTACATAAAACTTTTATATATAGACATATAATTTTTTTAATGTAATTCGAAACAAAACATATTACCAAAACTGAGTAACATATAAAAATTGCTAAAATATGTTTTAATATATGTATAAGTAAAAGTGGGTGAAAGTTGACAAACATTTTCCCAAAATTTTGTGCTCAAGATCAACACCCCTACCTTACCGTATAACGTATTCTACGTTAAAACGAAAACGTCTTTAGTCTCACAGATTTATAAAATAATTGTTGCATACTTTCCTGAAACCTCAAAGAAACTATTGTGGCGTATGAGTGATGTGTAACACACTATAGTACACGTATATATATCATACGTACTAGTTATAATTATCAAAAATGTGTAGCATAATTTCCAGAGTTTAATGAAAAGTAATTAAGTGGTGAGTATCAGGAAATGACAACGAGTTTGAGGGACTGACAACGGTTTAATGTTCCCGTAACAAAATACTACATCCTTGTAGACATATGCTCATGATATTTTTATACGTGAAATTGATGTGAAAAAGGTGCGTATAAGTAATGTTTTAACTTTATCGCAAAGGTATTCATACATGCATATGACCAATACAATGAAATAATTTTGTGCACCTCAGTAAGAATTTATACAAAAAAATATTAACAATACAAGTTCTCTAACAGATTGACAAATTTTTCTCATTGATTTCTTTTATTTCCACTTTTTCAGGTAAGATTTATTTATTTTTTGTTATAAAAAATACTCATTTGATTTCAAGAAGCACTTAATGCTTTTTAGTTTCGAAGGAGGAGATATAAAGTCTCTGTATGAGCTGGCGCAGCTACCAAAGAAAGGTGAGCGCATAGAATAGCCGTAAGCCGGCACCTACATAAAGGCACAAATAGTTTCAAAGCAAATAAAAAAATTAATAATTTTGAAAAATATATATAATTTTTGTAATCAAGCGTTAGGTCTTTTTTTAAAAAATAATAATTTTATTCAATATTTCGACGCCTCTTTGGGCGTCTTCTTCAGAAAATTTTTTTATTAATATTGAATAAAATTATTATTTTTTAAAAAAGACCTAACGCTTGATTACAAAAATTATATATATTAAAACAAAAAAGGTCGAAAAAATAGTGTTAATTAATTTTGAAAAATATATACATAGTTTAAATTTAAAAATGCTAACCTCTTTTTAAATCACTCAGTACGAAAAACAATGCATATCATGCCCAGTAATATTTTCCCAGAAATTGAACTTATATACTTGTACATAAAAATAAATATGAGTAATATATATCGCAATATCGTATAAACTTTTTAAATCCAACACATGTAATAAATATTATTTATGCGAAAATAAATGATGTAAAATTTTGTATTATTTGATGGTTTCATATTAAATTCAAATGCATATGGCCATATTCCACATTCTTTTATATAAAATATTATCACATATATTTATACATTTTATAAAACTTTATTATTAAACGAAATTTACGTGTTAAATTTTCTATCGACTAGTGTGTAATATTTTTTAAGGAATTTTCACTCTCTGCAGTGCAAAAAGTTGTGAGTAGAAAAAAACTTTTAATGCAAGGGAATAAATGAGGGAACTTTAGTTTATCCAAAATACTTTTGTCTATCACAGTTCATTTCGGCCAAAAAATTTACAATGGTAATTAATGGTTGTCATACAGCATGATGAACTAAACCACAAAATGATTTGAAGTCTCATATATTATTGACTCTTAAGATTAATATTTTAATTGTAACTAAATAAAATAGTTTCAGTTAAATAAGGCCTATTATTTATTTCTTATTTTAAATGAAAATAATTTCCAATCAAAAGCACACTAAAAGCTTGCAACATAATATTTTACCTTATGCTAAATAATCAGTGTAATTTCAGCATTAATTATTTCTCTAATATTATCATTTGGTTCCTTTTCTAATTGATAGTTTAATAAACTATTTCTATTACTATAAACATGTAACATAAATATAGCTTAAAAATGTTATCCTCGTAAGCTTCTCTAGAAGTTCAGGTACTGCAAACAGTAAAATTCTCTGAAATAATGAGGATGTTACAAAAATATTCCTTTTTCCAACCCTGCTATATGACCATGAAATTTATGCAAATTGTTACATCAATGAATCTTAGAAATATATGTTTACATAAGATACTTAAAGACAGTAGAAGAAATTATGCAACACTAAGTTTCTCACATCGAATTCGCCAGATGAGTTTTAGCAATCTTTGAAAATTTATATTTCTTCACAGAATACTAGTATCTGATTTTTTATTTTTGAGATTTTGTAAATCGTTTAGAGAAAATGAAGTAAAAAAAATATAAACGAGGTTTATTACAGGATCAGTTCCTTATATGAATTGAATTCAAGGAATTAGTCTAAATTAAGTGATATTTGTTTACCGTGGGCTGGTGTTTAATTAAAATAAATTTAAACTAAAGATGTATGTAATAAAGCCCCGTAACATGAATTTCTTAATAAATGTTTTTCGGTTATTTTTTTTATTATTGTCTTGTGCAATTGAAAAATAGTGCCCCTAAAATTTTAATAATTTTTCTCATTTCATAATTTATTGCACGAAGTGTGAGTTGCTGCTAGAGCTGTAAAATTATTGTTGATATTTTTTGTGCAAGTACTTGCTTCAACTTTTTCCAATATTTCCAAATATTATAATTTAAATAATAAATAAATTAGCAAATATTAAAAAACCAAGAGTTCAAGAAGAATGTAAAAAATGCATTTCCATCAATTTTTATTTGAATTATATTTTGATTTTATATTTTTGAGAGTCTGACGTTTTGAAGTTTAACATAAAATTTTACAACCAACTGTTCGTAACTACCGTGGTTTTATTTATTTTATAAAATTTTTTACATGTGAATTAAAGAATTATTTTGAATGATATTATATATTTTATAGACAACAGTCGAGAATTACACAGACACCCTTAAAAATAAAACAATAATATTTTAAGGCTAAACATTAATATCATCAGTACATTAATACTAAATGAATTCAAACTCTTTTTAATTACTTCGGACTAAGCAGTCTATATAAATATTTTTTTGCTTCTAATTAACTAATCAATATACTTTGGTTGTCATATTAAAATGTATTATAGTGATATATGAAAATATAGTATAAGAATAAAAAAATAGGTCATATTTGATGAGGCGGTTAGCTTAAACGAAATGTCAGGCACATAAATAAATAAGCAATAACAACAAATTATATATTTCAATAATTAATTAGAAAATGACCTGAATAATTAAAAAGAATATTTTTAAACAACGTTAGAATACACCCCTCACTATCTGGCAGTTGAAATATTTTCAAAGATTTACTTACATTCATATCTAGCGTTTTATTATAAAAAATTTTCGATTGCTGTTTTTCAGTCATATTTTAATGTCTCGTTAGTATCTTCAGCTTCCCTTTTTCCCTTAGCTTTTTTCTAACCGTAAGTTTAAAAAATACAACAGAGAGTAAGACAACTTCATAATCATTCTCCGTAGCTAAAACATCTAATACAATACAATAATTTTTGACATTATTGTCATCATCATGGTCGTGACAAACGTTATTGGATATTTATCATCATCATAAATCATAGTAGTATGTTTTGAAACTATTACAGTCATTCCACACAAGATGAGACTGCAAAGAGGAACGACATATTCTAGCCTATGAAACTTTAAAGCAATTACTCTTTCAAGCATTGGAAATTGTAAAACTTTGTGCAACATTTTATTCGATAACTTTTTATTAAGCTGACCATACATGTTTCTAAAGTGTCGCGTGTTCTGTAGTATTTGCATAAATTTCCTTTTATGATTCGTTTTTATTAAAGTCCTTTGTCTGCAATTCTACTCACTAGTTTATATGTAGTACAAGTCCATTTGACTTGTTCATCGTCATTATCATTGCTGTCAGTTATTACGTAAAAATCTATAACAGACTGACATAAAGGAACCAAATTTTGTTCGTTTTGTATTTTTCTGCTCCATACAAGCAGCTTTTTTTTAAATGATTGTATACGGGTTTGTGGATCAGCAAATGGCATACTTTAGCTAGAATAGCAAAAAAAAAAAAAAAAAAAAAAATTAAATTATCCATTGCATATTTTGAATAATGGCAAAATGGAGGAAAAAAGATAGAAGAATTTACATAAATCAATAGAAAATTTATTGATGTTTTTTCATGCAGATAATATTTTGGGTGTGTCAGTCAGTTGAGCACTTTAAATGTCTTCGTTTGGCTGAATGGTCAAGTATTATAATTTGGTAATATCTATTTTATTCTTCTAGCCACTATTGAGCTTTAAAGAATTTCATATTCACGTAAACAGGCAAACTTACAAAGATCAATTTATTTAAGTATTCTGTATTTTATGTACTCTCATACATGCATATATATAAATTACCATTTCTGTTATTGATTGATATTAAAGGTGTAGTCGTAAATAGTGAGAAAATTCTATCAGAACTCTATCATATTTTACTATTTGTAATCAACAAAAACAAAAGTATAAATACCTATAGAAGCTTTTGTACAATCACAACACAACAAACAATTATAATTGTTTGTTGTGTTGTGATTGTACAAAAGCTTCAATAGCTATTTATACTTTTGTTTTTGTTGATTACAAATAGTAAAATATGATAGAGTTCTGATAGAATTCTCATATATATTTGTAATTGTTTGCATAAGTATACGAGCTTTGAATGCTTTCAATCATGATTTGGCTAAAAGGGTACTGATGATTTGGTTAGCGCCAATGAAATGCAGGCATATACCTAGCTAAGCCAACAACAAACAATAACATATTAAAATAGTTATTTTGGAGAATATCTCGAATAACAAATTTGATAAATATCATCATTTATAAAGTTTTTTTTGTTTTTGTAAAATTTATTGTTTGTACTCTGCATTGAGCTAGATAATATTTGTATGAGCTTTTGAAAGGTTTTTTAACAAAAGATTTTATTTATGTTTTGCCTTCTGCAGGTAATCATTGTAAACCAAACGGCGACGAATTGTATCAAGGTTGTAACAAAAATCAAATGTTTTAAAGCAAAGTACACTGAGGTGTTGATATTACCACCAAGGTGAATCATACCATCTGGGTTATCTAACAATAACTTAATTTGGAGACTATTTTAGGTAATTTTTCAGCATTTCGGTCGGCATCTCTCCAATGGCAGCTATAATGTTATATTCAAGTTATTGATTTCTAGCTGGCTTGTCACTGTATACGAGAAATTTTAATTATCCCCATAAAAATAGTCTAGTCGAGTCAAAGCGAATGATCTTGGTTTACGTAGCATGACTATTGCAAATGCATTATAATTTCGAGATATTGTTGCATATGTGAATAACGAAAATCTAAGGCAGTTGAACAACTATTATTATTAAGGTTAATGAATTGAATAATGAAACTAGCTCTTGGAAGTTGTGACTAATGCTTTCATTCGATAAAATTTCAAAGAGATAAATTTGTTTCTAATTGGATATTAAGAAAATTTGCACATGCCATAAACTGATTTTCAAATTTATATACTTACTCGTATATTTCAATAAAGACACCCATCCCAAATATCATCAGAAAATAAAACAAATATTTGACTGGTAGGGGAGCTAAAAAAGATTCCTTAGGCATAATTTTTGGTACTTATTCATATATACATAAAAAAGGACAAAAACAAAAATATTACAATTATTTATGTCTGCAACTTTCAGTTGCAACATCATTTACGTATGTTTGTTTAAAAGCATTTTTATGATAAATACAAATATTTGTAAATATTTCTGCAAATCTTATAAAAAAATTATTATTATTTTTAAATACCAAACAAAATAAAAATGACAGCCACAACTCTTGCTAAATACATATAAGTATATATGTATTCACAAAAAAAGAAAATGAAGATTAAATATATTATAACAAGGCAATTTAGAAAGGCTGAAAATAGTTTTGTACAGGGTTATCCATTTTTTAGTCTGAAAAATTAAGTTAAATTTAACACACAATTAGCTATGATTTTGAATTAGGTTTTATTTATATATAATTTTTAGGCCTTATATATTATCCGCGTGACACCATCTTTGACGTAACTTCCTCAAAAAAAAGGTAACGACGTCAAGTCGCATAATCATGGTGACCAGTTGACGATGCCGAAATGTAAAATTACGTGTTCTGGAAACTTTCCATGATATCACCATCTTGATTAAAATATATATTGCTCAGCTTATAATTTCTGATAGCAAACCAAGAAAAATTTGGTTATCATACGGCCGTAGCTCTCTGAATTGGCGGTAACGTTTCTCTCAGTATTATTTTCAAACAAATAAAGCTCAATGACACCTATAGACCATAATGCGCAACAAACAGTCAATTTTTCTGGATGTAATGGCTTGTGAACTATTACTTCTGGGTTCCTCGATCCCAGTATATAACAATTTTACCTGTTGACGTAAAAATCGATAGAGAAATGAACTTATTTCAAAAATCAGCTTTAAAAGCCTGTTGCTCTAGCACCAAATCAGCATATTTACGGCGTTTTGAATGGTCAGTGGGCTTCAATTGTTGCCTGATTCGATTTTTTTATGGATGGAGGTGAAAATCCAAATACAAACCACGCCATCATGAGACGTAAGATAGGCACACTAGCAGAAAACGCTATCGTATCACCCATATTTTCACTAACAAAAGAGATATTTCCGCCAGCGTGTTCATTTCAATGATACACAGGCCGGACCACATCCGTATCCTTATAAACTTGCCAAGAATTTTTAATCACCAATTTGTAGTAGATTTTAATTATTTTTACGCGTTATTTAGTTGTTATGGGATACATATTTGTAAATAAGAAACATATTACTAAATAAATGACGTCTGAGATGGCAGCCAGTTTTGAGACCACTTAGTGGATAACCCGATATTATGATTTGATTTTACGGGTAATTATAAGGTATTATTAAACATTTTTATTTTATCCTATTTTGGTTTGAAGTTTATGAAAAATAGCTTTCTATTGGTTTTTATTGAATTTAATTTGATTTCTATTGTTGTAGGATGTTTCTATTTTCGAATTTGTAAATATTAATTCCAACGTAGTGAATTATATTGTTTTTATATGCATTGCAATTGTTGGTTACACTTTCTCATATATATTTACTTTTGTATATTTTTTAAATACGTGCTTACGAGCTTTTGTGCATGTGGCCTTTTGAGTCCAACAAAATAAATAGTTTTGTAAAAAGTTTTAATTAGCATAAAGTGTACTCCCAAATGTGCAGTATTAGTAAACTAAGGAATGGTATGACTATAAACATACGTATACATATTGTATTTAGTTGATATATTTTTATAAAAAGGATTTAGATAAATATTCAGAGAGTGTGTATTTAAATAGTATTTAAAATTGTTGTACCACCTAGAGACTAGTTGATAACTAAGTGAGCTTTTATTTAATAAACAATGATATCCATTATTTAAATACTTTTATAAACAGTTTTTTTAGTATTTATTTCATCGTAAGGCAGGTTTTAAATTCCTTAGAATTATTGAAGTGTACAGTCGGTTCCACAAAAACATTAAGGGAGGATTTAAGTAACCCTTATTCTTTTATATACAATTTATATATAAATGGAAACCGTTTCGCTTAAAGAAGCTTCATACAGATTAATGTTTCTCAAATTATTTTAGAAGTAAAAAAAGCTCAATTACTCTATCGGTTTTAAACAGTAAGTACTGATTTCGTTGGCCACCACACCATCATCACCGGCGTTCATGTGGCTGCTGGTATTAAGGAACATCAATTATTTAACATACTTTTGTATTAAGAAAGAGTACAAGAGGCATATGTTACTTGTACTTTCAACAACAATATTGATATGTATTAGTACGAAATTCCCATGAGTTTCTTATTCACCTGTCTCTCTCGTATTCATTCTTATTGCTAAATATTTGCTCATTTGTTAAAGGAGTTTTAAGCTTTAATTTTAGGTTCATAGTAGTTTTTTTCAAGTAAAATTTATTTAAGTATTCAACTTTCTCTGACATACTTAACATGTATGGCAAGTATGTCATTGTGTTATAAGAATTTGATAGAGAAACTAAATAACAATTACAAAGAAAGTTCGTACTATTTCCTAATTGATATTATAATTGAAATACAATAAACATATCCTTCTTGTATATTTTCTTCATACAAAACTATGTTGAATAATTGACGTCCTCAATATCAGCAGGTATTTAAAAAGTGACCAAAAAGAAAACTTGATACACGAGGTGGTTGTGGCGAGGTGAGTATCGAAAACAGTATTTTGCCATTTTGCAAATTTAATTGGCTTTTCCTTAATTCTTCCTTAACAAACATAATTTAAAACTTTTTTAGGGTGAATTGAAAAATTCAGTAATCGAAATCGAGCCAGACTAGTAAGTTTTAATTTAACCATAATATTGTTCGAATGATTACATAAAATTTAATTAAATGCTTAGCACTTTGAAAAATTTTCTGTGATGTATTAAGAACGACGCTTGCAAATTATTTAATTTTATTATAAAAATTCGTTCGGAGTGAGAAATGTGATTCAAAAATTACCTCTATTTAATGGTCATGATAACCGACCCAAATTTTTCATTAGTTTTACTTTATTGGACATTAATCCACCAATCCACCAAGAGTGCGTACCGATGAGAATATTGCCGCTGTATCAGCCAGTGTCAATGAAGATCGCGATATGTCAAATCGTCGCCTTTGTCAACAATTGGGCTTGTGTTATGGTACCACCTGGAAAATTGTATCCAAGTATGAAGAAATAACAAATACAAATGCTGCAAGAATTGAAGCCAACATCAGTTTCTTCGCGAATGGACTTAGGAAAGTTGGGATAAGATCCATTTTTCTATCGAAAAATTGTCTTCATTGACTAACCTCATTTTTGGCTCAATAGGTACGTCAACAAAAAGAATTGCGAAATTTGGTGTGAAGAGCAGACAGAGGAATTTCAAGAGCTTTCAGAGTACCCTGAAATATGATGTGTTTAGCTCGGTGTTTGGGGACGGTGGCATCATTGGACCATATTTATATGAGAACAATACAAATTGCAATTGTTTACTCAAAATGGAGGAATTGGATTTGGTTGACACGTGGTCTCAACAATACGGTGCCACAGCTATAGCGCGATGGTGAATAATTCAACTCACATTTTTCAGTAATCAATTGCATGCCAAGTTCATGCCATTTGATCTCAGTAGAAATGCCAAAAATTTCATATGTAGTGGGGCAAGTCTGCCACAATTTCATCGCTGAAAGCCAACATTACAGCCACAATTGTTGAGATACCACCCGAAATTCTTGAAAAAGGATGCCAAAATTAAAGCTCACAAATTAACATCTTACGTCGTCGCCGTGTACAACATTATCATGAAATAATACTTTAAAGATGATGGCAGGCATTCATTTATGGCCTAAAATAAATATTTCATTCAATTTTGCAAATTTAATTTTTTTAATTGTAAAATCACAAACATTTAAAAAATCAAGCAAATTTTATTAAAAAAGTAATTTTAGTATTTGCTGACGACCGAGAAATTAATAAATATATATTTAGTTTATAACGCTGCAAAGGAAAGGATACTCCCATACAAAGTAATTATTAATTATCCTGCATTTGGAGAACTACAATACCAAGACTATCTATTTCATGTATACGACGACTATTACTGGGAGAAGAAAGTGTATGTTTGAGCGAAAATATCAAGATATTGGAATGAAAAACGGAAGAACTACAACAGTGAGACTCTCCAAATTTTATGTTCGTTAAACCGTATTGTAACGATGCGAAGAAAAGTGTGCCAACCACAACAAATATTTGTGAAATGTTTTATATCCAAACAACCACATTACTGGGAATAAAATTGATCATAAAATTAGTCATAAAATTTTCTGAGATTTTTTCTGGAGATCAAGTCGTTAGTCTAATAGAGAATTTTGCGATGGGGGTCTGCATTATTTAAAGAAAATTTTTTTCTTTTATTTATTATTAGAACTGCAAAAATATTGGAAAGTGTTGGTTTCATAGCATATGCTTGTGTACATATGTATATTTTGTTATAAACTTTTACTCAATTTTATTTATGATGATGAGGGTAGTGAAGCGGTATTTTTTATGGGTTTTCAATAAGAAAAACTTTGGGCAAGAGGTAGAAAAATATTTGTTTGCTGGTGATCACTCTTTGTTCATATTGGACCCGTTTATGTGTGGTGGCTAATTATTTTGTTTAAAAAATTACTGAGCTATTGTTTGAAGCTCAAAAATATTTTGTGGTCATACTGTGGCAAAGAAATATTAACTGCTTTTCTTCTTATGTATTTTGTTATGATTCATTTACAATATTTAATTCTCATATTGTATTTGATTCGTATGGCATAAACATCCGAGTTTGAATGCTTTCAAACTCCTTAAAGTTTACTGACGATTTGGCTTAGCGACCCATAAATGTGGGCTTAAGCCACAATAAACAATTAGTTGGGGATAATATCCCGAAATAATAAATTTCAATATTAAGAAAGTATTTTTTCTAAATTAATTATTTAATTCGTTGACATGTTGTGGTGATACTGTAAATATTTCCACTTTCTAAATCAAAATTTTAAATAATCAAATATTCATTTTTTTATACTTTGTAAGTTTTATTTTAATTGTCATTCAGACTGAAAAATAAAGTTAGTTGAATTTGAGTTTACAAATCGAAAACATCCCACATTGGTGACCCACGACAACTGTAAAAATTATTAAATATACAATGTCAACATCTGAAGAATTTGGATCGGCCTCATCGTTAATTTTGCCTGAAGTATCGCGGGTGTCAGTACGTGTACCACCATTTTGGCGTCAAAATCCAAATCTATGGTTTCATCAATTGGAATCTCAATTCGTTACTTCTGCTATAACTTCAGATTTAACAAAATATCATACGCTGGTTGGATCAATCGAAAGCAGCATCCTAAATCATGTAAGTCATATTGTTGAAGACCCTCCGGCAGAAAACAAATATGAAACTTTGAAAAAGGCACTGCTAAACGAGTTTATTGAATCCGAAGAGAAAACACTGCGTCAACTTCTTGAAAATGTTACTGTTGATGATAAAAAACCATCCACTCTCTTAAGAGAGATGCGTGCGTTAGCTTCTGGAAAAGTTTCTGATGATTTACTCAAAACTTTGTGGATGCAGCGCCTTCCGAACACAACAAGAGCCATATTATCCGTTAGCAATGATACTATTGATAAACTGTCTCTCATAGCTGACAAGATTCACGATCAGTCTGATGGATCAACTTTAGTTAACGCAGTTTCTACAAATAGTGATAGCCGAATCACTGAAATCGAAAATAAAATTGCTGAGGTCATAACGAAAATAGACGCTTTAGCGACTGATAGTCATCGTCGTGATAGAAGCGTACGTAGAAATTTTTCACGCAATAGAAGTCGTACGTTTTCTACTAAAACATTTTGTTGGTATCATTATAAATTTGGTTCCAAAGCAACCAAATGCCGTTTACCATGTTCATTTAAGTCATCGGAAAACAATTAGGCACTTCACCAACGGTGACGGGTGAGGATTGCCAAGAAATAGGTCGCCTGTTTATTCAAGATGCTGATTCGAAGCTCAGGTACCTTATCGACACCGGTGCAGACTTGTCTGTATATCCTGTCACAGACGAAGAAAAATCAAAACCCTCAACTAAATTTGTCCTTTATGCTGCCAGCAACACAAAAATTCGCACCTATGGTAAAAGAATTATCAATTGCAAAATTGGTCTACGACGGAAATTCCTCTGGTCATTTGTTATTGCTGACGTTTCGCGTCCTAAAATAGGATCAGATTTTCTTAAACATTATGGACTCTTAGTCGATGTTAAAAACAATTGCTTAGTCGATTCTTTAACTAACCTGAAGACTTTTGGCGTTAGTTTATTACCTAAAAATTCAATTATTAAGAGCATTTCGCAAGACGCTGGTAAGTTTCAATCAATTCTAATGGAATTCGTTGATGTCACAATACCCTGTGACAAACTACCGCCCGTTAAACATTCAGTGTCGCATCACATTGAAACAAACGGAAAGAAAGTATATGCAAAGCCACGAAGATTATCGCCAGAAAAGCTAAAGATAGCCAAGCAAGAGTTCGAATACATGCTTAATCTTGGTCTCTGTCGACCATCGAAAAGCTGTTGGTCAAGCCCGCTTCACATGGTTCCAAAGGGTAATGATATGTGGCGACCTTGTGGAGATTATAGATCTCTAAATAAAATAACAGTTCCTGACCGTTACTCTGTGCCGCACATCCACGATTTTACATATATGCTTGCTGGTAAGAAGGTATTTTCTAAAATTGATTTGGTTAAAGCATACTTTCAGATACCAGTTGCGGAAAGTGACATTCCAAAGACTGCCATCATTACCCCGTTCGGGTTATTTGAATTTACCCGAATGACATTCGGCCTATGTAATGCAGCACAAACATTTCAGCGCTTCATTAATGAAGTTTTATGTGGCTTAAGTTTTTGCTTTGCTTATATTGATGATATTCTTGTAGCTTCAATATACGGTATGGAATTAACATTGCCGGGAGAATTTTTTGAAAACTTAAAACTTAAGAACATTAGTTCAGAATGGGTTAAACAGCTTAAAGAAGACATGGAAAATATAAAAGCTAAAAAGGTAGAAAGGCATGGTCAAACGCAAGTCTATGTGCCCAAAGAACTACACCAAACGTCTTTTGTTTTTGTTCGTGATGATACTGTTCGTCCACCTCTTCAACCTCCCTATAAAGGACCATTTCACGTTGTGTCGAAAAATGAAAAAACATTTGTTATCAACGTTAATGGTAAACATAAAACAATATCAATAGATCGATTGAAGCCTGCTGTAATTTTGGATAATGAAAATGATTATTCCAAAACCGATTTATCTTCAATTCCCAAAACACATCGAGTACTACGATCTGGGAAAACTGTACAAATCAATATGTGACGTTATCACTGGAGGAGGAGTAATGTGGTGATACTGTAAATATTTCCACTTTCTAAATCAAAATTTTAAATAATCAAATATTCATTTTTTTATACTTTGTAAGTTTTATTTTAATTGTCATTCAGACTGAAAAATAAAGTTAGTTGAATTTGAGTTTACAAATCGAAAACATCCCACAATGTATTAAAAATAATTTCATTTTTAGAATTAATTAATGTAAATTTGTATTGTTGCATCTTAAATCTAAAGCTAATAAATATAAGTCTACTGCTCTTTAAAATGATTATTTGTGAAGATTGTTATAAAAATTCTCTTCATTGTTAGCAGCGTCAACTAAAATATTTAAATGATGTTTTGTTAAAGAAGAAGCCATTCCATTGAGCAGAAATACAAATATTCATTCTATTCTATGCTTCAAATATTGCTTGTAAATATTTATTTTAAACATAAACTTATAAGGATGTGCAGACACTGCTATATATCTATATAAATAATTTCCTCGGAAACCTGCATACCTTAAGGGTGTATTGTAAAAAGCAATTAAAACAAACAGTTCTGTAACAAAAACATGTATACATGGACACACAGATCTATGTATGTGTGTTAGTACATATGTTTATGGCAAGAGGTTTTTATATTTAATGGTTTCTTTACTTATTTTTATTTTTTATTTTACAACTTCAAACATCCACTGATGATGTTTAAGGATGCCTTTCGTAATAGTACATAAAGAAAACTTTTTGGGCAGAAGTTTGTGTATGTGTTTTGTACATGATGTTGTGCTTTCTTTAAGAAGCATTAAATTACGCTTCAGAGATCAAAACCCCATAATTGTTCGAGATAAGATGCGTATGTATACTAACAACAAATAATGAACAACAATGCAAACATGCTCCTTGCCAGCACATACGTGTAAATAAATAACTAAGAAGTTAAGTACAAAAAGTGGAACATTAAGTGGTAGTACTAGTTGTGCAAGTATAAACCATATTAAAAGCCGTAAAAAAGTGAAAGTTTATATAAATTATTATAAAAAGCTATAAACCAAAGTTTATTAAATTACACACGTTTGTTTTATTTTCGTTTCTTATTAGGGACCTGAACAAAATACAAATTTATCTATACTTGTTTTATTTTATTTTTTATGTTTTATATTGTAATTTCAGTGTGCAAAAAATGCCTTTAAATCATGAACGAAATTCTTGTGCCCTACAGCTTTTTTATTTGGAATCATGAAAAAGGTATTATATAAAATGATAGTAATTTGGAAAGTGTCAGATGTCTTTAAACGCAATATTGGTGAATATCATAAATAGAAGTTTCTATTGAATGAACGTAATGAGGAACTTTTTTTGTACCCAGTATGTTATCTATGCCTAATTGGTGGGTATTAAGCACAATCGCTAACATAATTACGCTAAGCAGCTTCTATATACCAAATTGTTACAATTAAAACCATAATGCATAATACAGCTTTGTTTTCCTCTGAGGACTCTTACAAATCCAATGGTTTTTTTTATATTATTTTTCCGTAAAAAAATAGATGTGTTAAAGAATTAAATTTTAAACAGGAAACATATATGTACATATATGTAAAAATTTTATATTTATATTGTTCTTAAAGCCAATCTTCACTAGTGCTAATGCCATCTTATGGTCAAGTTTGGAACATATCCCTTATTATTTCAACAGAGCCATATTCCAAAAAATTTAAATTCGTCGGTTGTTAAGGAAAAAGTGTTCATTATCCTTTGTATCCTTTTTATATGTAAAAAAAATCAGAATTATATCTGATGCTAAGCCAGATTTATATGGAAGAAATCGATAGAGTAACTATCGTTTTGAGAACATTAATTCAATCTTTCCGAGCGTGAGTTTTTTAAGGTATAGCTGCGTAGCATTATAGAAATATTTCCTAAAATTAAATAAAAAATGTATTTTTTGGCGCTCACCAATCATCAGTACCCTTTAGCCAAATCATATTTTAAAAGCACTCTAACTCGCATAACTATACTATTTTCCCTTAAAAAAAATTAAACATTTTAAGGTCATCAAAATCCGTATTTGTTTGTAAGATGCTTTCATTGTTGGGGTCGTTACGCCAAACAGAAAATAAGCACTCGGAGTTAAACCCGGGAAGTCTAGCGGATAGGGGAGTAATTCATGTCCTAATTATTGGGATTTTACCATGAAAACTGTAGGTGTGTGCATCTTGCATTGTCCTTATGAAAAAAAGTTTTTTTTTTTTTTTTTTTTTTTTTTTTTTTTTTTTGGATAAATGAGGCCGATTTTTCAAACACTTATTAAATCGATCGAATAAGTTTCTATGATACTTACAATTAATTTTTACACTCTGGAAGGTGGTAGTTGTGGATTATACCACCATGGCTTTCTTTGACGCCTATTCACCCCGAATATCCTACTGTTTTAACTGCCGTTTGGTCTCTGGCATATTGTGGTGTATCCACGAAAAGGGGCAAAAAATCGTCCGCAACATCAAACACTACTGCGGAGTTGTCTCACGATTCCGTCGATTGTAAGCAGAAGCGGCACCCCTCTAGCGGAAAATTTTTTCATACCTAGATGCTCATTCGAAATTGAAACCCTTGAGCCATATGACATGCTTATGATTTTTACAGTCTCCGGCACTTCCATACTTGTACGACTACAACGAAATTCAGTTAGACAATTTCTCACCATTGAAATTGATAGTGCAAGCTTAGCCTTGATTTTAGTGATGGTTTTTTCTGCAAAAAGTAATGCTTAATGAGCACATGAAAATCATTTATTTAAATTTTCTCCTCAAATCAAGAGGTAGTCTATTATCAATGTCTGTCAAACACTAACTAATTAACGCAGCTTATACAAATACCATCCATGGCGTCTAATTGTGTACAGCCTTAAAGACAATCTCAGCCCATTATGATTATATGTTTTGCAATTTTCAGTTATGACTTTATTCTCAATGTAAAAAATATTGATTTTGGTATAAAAATACGAAGTTTAATACCTACAAAGCGGTTAAAGTTCAATGATGATATCGATATATGAAAAGCGAAACCCACAATAAGTAAAAAGTATTTATTTATATATAACACAAACAGTTGCAAATTATGTAACAACTTGAGCATAACGACTACGGTAACAAAGACTTTCATTCATTTATAGTGATGCACACCAAAACCCACAACATCCGCTGGTTCTCTGCCCACAATCACGACAAGGTGTCCTGTACTAATTTATTTTATGTTACTTTTTAGCTTTCGGGCTTAATTTTAATAACTATGAAGAATTTTTAAAAGTTCTTTGTTTCATTTTTTATATAAATTTGTTTTGTAATCCCTCGATAGATAATTACGAATTGGACCGCTGATAAATATGTGTTTATAATTGGTGTTTTGCTTTAGATAAACAAAGATAATGCTAATACCAACTTTAATTAAATAAACCTTTTTATAACCCTGATAAAATATTTATGATTGCCTTTTGTCTTAAGAATTTTATTGCTCCATTTCAGATACACACACACAAGTACCTTCTTTAAGGCTTTTGTATTAGTGTTATAAAAAGCCAGCTCTTCACATTAAAAATAAATTAAATGACCATCAATTAAGGAGCTTAAAGAACTTAAACAGATGTTAAAAGATTTTAATTTAAATCTGTTTTACCATTCCAGGTTTCTCAGCAGTCAGCTAAGTTTAGTTTAGTATGTTATACTTCACTGGTATATATGTACTTACGCAATTGTCTTTTTGCTTTAGTGTTCAACTAAGAAATTAACTTTAAAACTTTCCTCCCCAGCTATTTTAGAAAAAACCAGTTTCAAAACTCAAAAACAAGATTATTTGTTTGACCAAGAGAAATTATAAGTCCAACTTGACTAGAAATTAACTAAACAAAAGTGTCAACATGACAAAAAAAAAACTGGAAATACAACTTTTCTTGCTTAAACAAATTTTAATTTTGAATGCTTAAAATCTTCTCAAGCTTTAAGCTTTAAATTGGAAAAAATTTATATAAAAAAGGAATTAAATTGTTACTTAGAATTTTGTTTTTGTTCTATTTTATCACATCTTGGGGTTTTCCGTTTGCCTTACAAACAAGTCTGTGGAGAAAATGCCAGAATTAACATTTAAAGTGTTAACATAATCCTTTGAATAGAAAGTGACACGTCCGCACACAGATATACACACATTTACGTACATATCTAGAGCCACTGTAAAAATGTAGCATTTGCACATTCGAAGGAAGAAAACCTCAAAAATACTAACAGTAAAAATAGTAAGAAAACTTACAAAAACAACGATTACAAAATAGAGTGACACTGGAGGAGAGGGAGGGAGAGAGAGAGACTTAAGCAAGACAAAAGCTGGTTATTAAGATATTAAGTTAAGGCTACTTTTTGTATAATATTTTATGTTTATTCTATTTTTATATACGAGTTTATACATGCAATAAACTAAAAGATGAACAAGAGTATTAACGTAAATGTAAGTCTTTAGCAATTAAGAGTGCCAAACCCGAATTCAGTGATCCCTGCATTTATTCACAATATTTCCAAAAATCTTAATTATTTTAAATTATTATTTAAATACTCTGTTCATACATGCAACTTAATTGAATTGCTTAAATTTTATATTGGCAAAATTTTCTCTTCTAACTGAACTGACCTCACCAGGATTGCTTATGGTGATATTAAGTATTAATTGTCAGTTTATTAGTTTTGTACTTGTACGCTAAATTCAATTCAATTAAAGCTTGAGTTGCGTAAGTTTTCTGAATGCGCATTTAAGGGGCATGTATGGGACAGTGATTTTCTGCTTTACATAGTTTCGATTCGAAGCAAATTGTCGAAAGGTAAACACATATGCCAGGATATTTAATATTATATACTTAATAACGTCATTAAATACACAACATTATAAAACAAATATCTTTATCTAATAAAGAAAAAAAAAAACAAACTGTTTTTTTCTTGCCACATCCATCGTTTTTGTCATATTATACTAAGATTTTTACCGATACCCAGCCTCTTATGTACGAGTATCGTCAAACTCTTCCAGAAATAAAACATGGTAACATGCAGCGCTTTTCTGAAATCGCTCAGAGTAAAATACTTTTTATAGACAAATATATAATATTCGAAGCAAGATGACAAATATTTTAGTTTGATGTTACTTCTTTCAGCTTTGCTTGCCTAAAGTCTTCCCAACTGGAATTATTCCCCATGTCGTGTCTCCCATGGTCTCTTAAACTAATTCCTCTATCTTTTTATCAACTTAAATCACAGTTCTCAGGAAGCACCTGTTATCCTTTTTGAAGAATTCTCTAGGAGCCACAACTATTCGAAATTGATATTATCAGCTATTGATTCCTTTTGGCTCCATAAAAGTAACATTCTGAAAACTTATTCCATGTATTATGTAATATTTGATGTGACTCATTTGACTCCATAAGACCTGCAACTTTAAGCATGATTTATTATCTTTCATACTGGATTCGAAGATCATATTATTTTATATAGTACAGATGTGCTATTGTTGTTGGTATTATTAAGGACCAAAAATTTTAATTTTATATTACAGGTATTTAGGAAAACTAGTGTCATTGAAATTCCTAGAAACATCTTATCTATAACTAGAATAGCTTAGATACACCTCTGATAGATTTGTGTTTATACGATCAAGCATTATTTTTCAATTTTTAGTAGCAATAAAATAAGAAGCAAGAACAATAAATACCCTCCGGTTACATACCACTTTATAAACTCAACATCAATGTAGTATGGTAAAAAGCCAAGCAATTTCCGAAACATATGAAAACTTTATCCTTATGCCTTATAACTTTTTTACTTTCATTCCATCTTGTTTTTATTTGTGAACATTTCTTTTCATCCTCTTGGCTTTTAGTTCTTAAGCTGCTATAGTAGTTGTCGTTATTTTTTATTGTTGTTGTAGCTTTATTGTGCAAATTAACTTGTACCAATTAATAATCCTCAAGCAATATGTCAACTTTGTATAGAAGAGTCGAAGTGCCGAAATACTTAAAATATCCGGAATAAACAAGCATCAATAATACTCGTAGCGACACAACAGTGATGTTCATCTATAGGGAAAAGTTTCAAAAATCAATATGATATAACCAGTTTTCTTTAAGGAGTTTTGTGTCATGAAAATTTCTCCGACTAGTAGACGAAGCCGGCTTTGCGACTCCTTATTGAGAAGCTTTTGTCAAGCTTAGAATCCATATGGCTGTCGGTATGGTTTCTAATTAAAAATAATTGCAGGTAATTATGTTCATACACTAGAAATGGAAAAAAAATCTATTTTCCATAAAACAAATTTTCCAATGATATAGATAAAAAGAAGATGTATATATTGAGAAATAACTTCCAAGCACAAAAACGATTTATGCAAAAACTATATCGAATTAGTAACAGATTTCAGTACGAGGGCAAATTCGTCCGTAACTTCTTGAAATTTAATAGAGATTGATAGCAGTCCATAGAGCGATTTGAGGAGAAATTTGAAAAAATTAATTTCGTGTACTCATTAAGCATAATTAAAAAAAACAGTCACTTATTAGTATAAGTGGTATGGTAGGCTTTATAGCTTTCATTGGTAAAGAAGTGGTTTACTGAAATTCGTTGTGGCTGTATAAGCGCGGAAGATTCCGGAAGTTCTATCTGCCCAGTTGAGGTGTCTACACTCGAAACAATTGAATAAATTCTTGATCGAAAATTTAAAGTGCAACATATTGAAGAAGCCATAGTCATATCACAAGGCTTAGTAGTTTCAATTGTGAGTGATTATTAGAAAACTTTCAACAAGATGGGTGCGGCATATGTTCACAATCCACCAAAAATGCAATCGTGTGACAACTTCACAAGAGTGTTAGGAGTTGTTCAATCGCAAAAGGGACGTTACTTTACCAAAACATATCAGAGACCAAAATACAGCCAAAGCAATGGATGTCTCGTGGTGAATCGCCGCTAAAGGAGGTCAAAGTAGGTTTGTCAGCCGATAAAGTCATGGTTACTCTTTCTTGGGATGCACGCTACATAATCCACATTGACTACCCCAGAAGGGTTAAGGAATCATGGAGAAAATTATGCCAACTTATTGGGTCGATAATTACAAATATCAAAAAAAAAAAATTACCGCGTTGGGTAAAGAAGCATTTTTTTTACCAGGACAATCCAAGAATGCATGCATCTGCAGTTTAAATGCCGAAATTTCATAAATTAAGCCACAAATTGCTCCTTTAACTGATTTTTTCTCCGAGTATAGCCAGCAATTTCCAAAATCAACTAGAAATACATATTTTGATGACTTTTGGAAGGATTACAAAAATTAGAGAATCGTGTGACAAAGTGTATAGGGCTTAAAGAAGATTAAGTTACAAATGAAAAGATTTTTTATCCAAAAAATCACGAAATTATTGAGCACCTCTTATAAAACAAAATATTTATATTTGGTTCTAATTCAGAGGCCCAAATTTATTTATTTTATTTTATATTTAATGAGGTGATTCAACCTCTACGAAACAAGGAACTTTTTAATGTACATTTGGTACAAAATATGTACTAATTGATACTCTCTTATGATTAGCTGACGTATTTATTTGCTGCATATTAGAGAAGTAAAATTTCTGTTTAAACAAAAATGTGATCGAAAACTAGAAAAATAGCATTTCTTTTTTTCGGTACAATATACAGAATTAACATTGTGTTATTAAACCCGTGTAAAATAAGTTTTATATTTATTGATTTTTTGCTATTTATAAGAGCACTGCTGTTATGAAAACTTTGAGATGTATAAAAATTTCTTGTTGCCATGTTTGTTTGCATCTCAAGAAGAAATATTATAGTATTTAAAAGTTTTTCTTTATTCATGTCCTTTTATATTACGCTGGCATTTATGGTTATTTTAGCTTTAGTTAACCCTAACGTCTGGAGCTTGAATATTCCTTCACATCCATTACCAGAAAGAAATTGGAAAAAGCTATTAACTTATTAACAAACAACAAGTAAGAAAGGGCAGGCAACAGTAACAGCCAACAAGCCAAATAAGAGATCTGAAACTTAAAAACTTAAAGGAAATAGAAATGGATTTACTAATGAAATTTTGAGAAGGGAAGAAATTTTATGAACAAATTTAAAAATTTTCGCCTCACATTTGACTTATAAAAAAATTTGTATTTGTTAATATTGTAACGTTAATAACTTCAGTTCAATTCATAATTGATTTTTCTAATGACATTAAAAAATTTGTTTTAATAGTTGCTTTATCCTTGTTTTCTTAGACACACAATTTCAAAAGATTTACTCTTAGTGCAAACAAAATATACAAGAAAAACCTTTTCTGCTTATTTGTTGCGAGGGATGCCAAAATATAAAATATTGGTACAAAGGCTAGAATTTTAGAACAAATCTTAAGGTTTGATCTGCGACGAGTCACACTGACCATCATGGTCATAATGATCATGCAAAATGTAAGACATGGAATAGTTATCTACCACTAGAAAATCAGATACTCGACTAGTTTCTCCTCAGTTTCGCTCCACTGATAGCATTAACCCTTTCGCTACATTGCGTCTATATAGTTTCTTTTTAATTTTTCGGCCCATTACTGTGTTCAGTAAAAAAATATCTTCCTTATTTTGTAGAATTATATTATTTGAACGTTGTCCTAATTATTTCAAGTAAATAAAAGAAATTTTAAATTATATAAGGATTAAAAATCGTGGCATATGGATCTTGAATACGTTTTAAAAAGCAATCAGGGATGGATAAGCTATATATTATTCACATAAAATTTTTGTAACAAAAGTTAACACTGAATTACATTGATTTTTCAGAGTAATTTTAGTTTATATAGACAATAAATTTAAATATTCTATATTTGCTGTTATTCTCTTGACCGCACAGAGAGGGTTAATGACTTTATTTATTTATTAATTTTTGTCCGAAGTACGAAAAGAAAGCATGAATAGATTAAATGAGTCCGTAATATAAAAATATACGCTCTCGGGGTGAACATCATATTTGAAGATTTTATTTTCAACACACGAGTATTTTTTTCATGTTGTAAAATAGTTCGAAGGAGACACAAATGCTCCAGTATTTAGTAACAATTATTTGAAAGGACGATTTTAAGGTAGAGAGTAGCTACTGGCTCATCGTAGTGAAGTCTGAAGTCTGCTTATACTTGATGTTTGGACTCACTCTCGTGAGCTTACTGTTTCAAGTCTATGTGTATAAATCAAGGAGCACATAGCACACGGAACATAGCCTGATAACTGATATTTTTAATATTAAAAATACGAAAATATTTTGGTTTTCAATGATATAATTAATGTCATTCAAACTGAAAGTAGAAATAGACAATATATTCGCTTATTTGCAATTAGGTTAGGTTAGGTTAGGTTGATTGGAGGGGTGTGATAGCCCATGTCATATGACATACACTTAAGCCAGTGAAGGCTTGTTGTGCGCTCCCTTTTAATTATCAGACAAAAACTGCCAGAGTTCTGCGGCAGGCTTCGAACCTGGGACCTTCGCACTACGAGTCTAGTACACTACCTACTAGTCTACGAAGGTCAGTTTTATTTGCAATTAAAATCATGTTTTTTTTTAATAAGTATATTGTAAAGAATATTTTAGTTAATTTATTGAACTTTTTTTTGGGTTTGACGTCTTTTTTGAACAAAATATATTTATATTTAATCATTCCATATTACTACACCCTCTGAGAGTTTTATTCAGGAAATTAAAAAAGTAAATTCAATAAACGATTTATCTTTATCACTAAGAAAAAGCTCATTAAAAAATTAGTTCTTCTGCAAGGTTCAAATTGCAGTTTCCTTGAGCTTTTCTCTCATACTTCTTAGAGTAACTTAAAAAATTGGGGTTTAAACATTTTCGATATCTTTCTAGCCAATTATTCGTTAGAAATAACAACTAAGGTACTTGACACAATTATAAAAGGCCAAAATTAAAACCTATTGTCACGAATTTTATTTTACTGAACAGTTTTCGAAAATAACCGATAGCTTTGGATGACTAACGTAAAGGTCCATGTTAAAATTAGCAGAAATCAAACAAATTTCCACAACATCTGAGAAAATATACTTTCATTGTAACTCTCAAACATACTAAATTAGAGCTTTAACATTTAATTTTAATTTAAGTCATCTCTTAAATACTGCCATACTTTTTTTGTAATTTGGATATAAACACAACATGATGTTTTTGAAACTATGCAGCCCACACATACAGACATCAAGTTACGTTCTTATAAAAGTTGATGACCCCTGCCATATGGTTATCATTAAAAATTGTTTGCAAAAGCTCATAACTTATGCCCTCATGTGTGTGCTTCAATATGAAATTGTTTCAAAACATAATTGAACTTATATAAGTACGTGTATCTAAAAGTACCATGAATGATTATTTGTGCAAATGACTAGACAGATTGTTCGAAGTCAATGAATTATCAATATGACGTTACTAATAGGGCTTCTAAGCAAAATAAAATAGCGAGAGATTGCTGGTAAATACTAAGGGAAAAACATTTTTTTAAGGAACTAATATATGATTCTTTTAAGAAAATTTAATATATATATATATATATATATATATATATATATATATATATATATATATATATATATATATATATATATGTATATATATATATATATATATATATATATATATATATATATATATATATATATATATATATATATATATATATATATATGAATGTTCCTTTCACACCCGGAGGGAGCATAGGGCTCCTACAAAGCATATCCAACTTTACACGGGTTGTTGTTGCAGTTGTTTTCGCATGGTTGTTTTCGCAGGTAGCACGTCTAGGATTATGGGGCTGCCACCTGTCGTTGCCTAGAACAACCATTTACCATCTTCAAATTCTTATTATTTTGTAAACCCTACTTACCTTTAGTAACTGCAGTAAATGTTTCCGTTGCCGATGGAAAACTACACATTTCAAATTTATACATTTTTAATACTACCCTTGCATTACCTGCAAGTATTGTCATATGAATGAGTTCATTTTTATATTAAGTATGTACTTATATGTTTACAAGATGATATTTGTTTGTATTATGATGTATATAAAATGTATTTTTGTTGCTAATATTGCTAGTTGGCAAATAATAAAATTGTAGTAATAATTTGTTGAATGCCATAAATGTTTTTTTTCCTTTTTAATATATGAAGTAAGGAAATATATACATAAGGACAACAGATGGGTTGTGGTAATCAAATCCAATAGGATTTTATGGAACGTACGCATTAAAATAATATTTTACTGAAATAAAAAATTATTAGATAGTTACATATATCTGCTCAAGAGACGAGTATTATTGAATATATTAAAAAAAAATAATTATATTCAAAATGAAATTATAAATCAAATGTAATAAATAATTTTATTTTTAAATGGCTTTATACATATAAATATATAAATATTTAAAAAATAACAAAAACTTATTTACCAAATAACCATTTTAATATTTTATTGTTAGTTGTTGGCTTAGCGGAGTATATGCCTGCATTTCATTGGCGCTGAAAAAATCATCAGTACCCTTTTATCCAAATCATGATTGAAAAGCATTCAAGCTTGATTAATTATTCCACAGACTGCAAATACTATATGAGAATTCAAACAGAACTTAATCATATTTTTCTATTTGTAATCAATAAAACCACAAAAGTTTAAAGCTTTCTAAAGCTATTATATGCCATTTTTTAATATATTTAATCTTGCTTTACTCATTCTATGATAAATTAACTAAATTTGGTCTTAAATAGCTCTTCTTCAATTTACACGATTATCGTCGAAATAAAAAAAATTTCGCCATGGCTTTACAAATTTTCTTATACAAAATATATTTACATTCTGACAGCGAATAATTGCAACAATATGTTCGTTGTCCGCTCCAGGTTTATTTTTATAGCATAAAGTGGCTTTTTTAATTATTTGCTAATATTATAAATTTTTATAAAATTCCAAATTTAATGGCTTCATCTTTGAAACGGTCTTGGTCGGCCCTGCACTCTTGACTATTTTTCTATACCTTATGCGTCCAAGTGTACGTATACTTTGTTATCAGGAATACTTTCTAATATACTCATTATTTTACTGCAACCCTCTACCCTCGCACTAAGTACTTACACTCATACATCCAGTCGTACGAAAATAAATTGTATGTAGAAATAATATGAACTTTATAATTGGTTTCATGGAATATTAACATACTTTTTACGAGTTTCTGTCTATCGAGATTCTAAACTAAATGCATTGATATATATACATATATATATATATATATATATATATATATATATATATATATATATATATATATATATATATATATATATATATATATATACATATATATATATATATATATTTAATGTAAAAAATGCATATGGGTGCAACAATTGTGTGAAAACTATTTACGATAAAATGGTTTAATAAGAAAAAATGCAATTATTATTAAACTCTTTTACAAAAGGCCAGAGATGGGCTAAATTTATAAAAGTACATAAAATTATTGTTTGACTGACAATCAAATTGACTATTTAAGTTTATTGCGAGTATATTACATTTTTATGGATCAAGAGCACAAGGGCTCGTTAACCTTTATACATGTGTTACTTTGTGCCAAGACTATGGAAATTTCCTAAGAAAAAAGGGATATATGAACTTAAGTCTTTGTCATCATTTGATTTGATCGGCATCAAAAATTATAAGAAGAAGAGGGTTTCGCAAGTAGTTAATAATTTTATGAACTATATAACTGCAGAAAATCTTGTAAGATAATGCATCGTACGCAGAACAGGAGAAGTTTTAGATACAGGCTTCTTAAAATCACTACAGCATATTCCCTCACCGCAATGGCACAACAAGAGCCAAATTATACCTTGACTTTTTAAAACCTTTCCCAATGAGAATTTGAAATCATTCTAATTTTGGCCCTTACGTTTATATTAGTGTTACTTGCATTAAAAAATTTGCAAGAAAAACTTCTGGTGCGGTCGACGCACCAGCTTTGTATATTTTCATATACGTTTCAAATTGTTGAAGCTAATCTCATTTAAATGAAAGGATCGTTTAATTACAACAAACAACACTTTAAAAAGAATTTCTTTTACTTAAACTAAATTCGCTCAAGCGAAGAATCTTTAAAGAAAATATAATTTGTTTGCGCAATAATATGTGAAGGAAATACCCCTTTAGAATAAAAAATGTTTCATTTATCACCACTTGGTCCAGCTGGCTCATTTTAATCATAAGAGGTTAAATGCTGACTAAAATTCATTGAAGAGTTTCAAATTAGGATATATGAACACTTAGGGCCACAATAAAAATGTGATGAAGGCATAACACTGGTCACTTTAACAGTAACAGCAATTTCATACTCTGCTAATGTTTACTGTATCAAACGCGCCCTCCTTCGTCGGTATTGTTAGCAAGAACCGTCGGCGAAGTAAAACAATTAATAAAATGGCAATACTAAAAAATGCGTCTACTTAACATCAGAGACGTTACAACTCTGCTATAAAAAAAAATATATAATAATAATAAATAAATCAAGGCGGAATAGCTGAGTTGTAACACAGAAATTAAAACCTCTCTCTCTCTCTCTCTCTCTCTGTATTCTAATTTCACCACCTGTTATCTCTACCCTATCCCTTTCACAAAAGAAGTAACACCTTAATTTAAGTTGTAGGCATTAATTACCTGAGTGTAACTTCTCTTTATTAAAAAAAAAAAAAAAAAATCTTTGAAAAAAAGAAACTATTTCATCGAAGTTCATTAAAATGAAATTTTTGCTCAAGCGAAACATAGTTGCCAAAATTTTAAAATTTTGCTTATCCGAATTCGATTGTATAAAAGCATATTTTATTTTCAAGTATGAATTCTCACAGCGAAAATTTGCTGCATTCGTAGCCTAAATTTAATCTTAATCTAATAAATATTTAATTCAACTCTTTTTAAATACAAACTAAAAATTATGAATACAAATTATTAAAATTTATTGGGATTGCAGCCAATGAGTGCAATCATTGATACCCAATACTCGTCCAATTCTATACATGTTGCAAGAAAAATGAAATAGACTCATAATGATTATAATTGTTTATTGTTCTAAAGGCATTCTAAGCCTACTATGATTATTTATTTTGTAATATTTATATGCTATAGATAATTCTCATCAAGGTTTGATTTGTTTTGGCATAAACATGTCAAGTTTAACGTTAGTTATTTATCAGCTTTAATGTTTTCAACCTGCCTGAAGTTCACTCACTTATTTCACTCAATTGTCATTATGATTTTGAGAGAAACACACCTCAGTGACGTGGAACTTTTGTTATTGTGTATTTGATAAATTTTTAGTGTGTTGCTTTAACGCAATAGACATTTTGTCATCAATTTCATCGTCACTGTATTCGATGTGTGGTGGGCCGCATGCAAATTAGACCCACTACACATATCGTAAGAAGTTGCCAGCCTTATATTGCTCGTTCGTGCAGGATAATCGCTTCTGTTACCCACGACGTCAGAGAGAATTTACAAATATCAACGAGGTGACGATGCGCACAACTAACAGACGTTCATTATAATGAATTTTTGTAAATTATTTGAAAATGTTTCACCGCAGATCGCAAGTTTCTACCTGCTGACCATCGCACAATCTTAACTTATTGTCATATATCTAATAAACCTGGTACAAGAAGAAGATGATTATGTATAAAAAATAATAATGAGCGACAAAGCGCATTTCTACTTGGCTGGTTATTTTAACAAAGCTTACGTTTCTTGTACACAGAGAGTCCACAGGAAATGCATGAAGAGCCATTAATGGTTTGGTTCGGTATTTGTCGTAAACAATTTATAGGCCGTTATTTTTTTGAAGACGCCGATGGCAGTACGGTAACTATAACTGGGGAGTACTACAGGCAGATGCAAATGAGCATTTTTAATGCATGTTACTGCATTGAGTCTCGATCATTGTTAGTTTCAACAGGCTGGAAAAACCGCTCACACAGCTCGGGTAACGTTTAAGATTTACAGGTAATCACCAATTTCTAGGTAGAGTGATGTCCATTTTTTCAGATTGGAACAGACTATGCTATATCTATTAGCATTTTTCTTTTTAATATCTCGCATTTACTAAAGCAAATGGCGTGTCTTGTAAAGTCTTTAACGATAATCTTGAAGAAGACATGATTAAATAGGAATCAGGAGTTTTGCGAGCTACAATTAAAAATGCCGGTTAATAAGCACAAATTTCCATCAACTCGAGAGGTGGTTATTCGAATGATATAATTTGTTCGAATTAATGCCATCAACTTTACCAATAAATTTTTAGTTATAGCAAGTTTGTTTTCTTTAAAATAAAACGGCAGCTAGTTTAAGTTTGTGCCATTTTTTTATGAAAAAATTTAATATTTTAAATATTAATTTCACATATCGACGAATATTTAGATATTTTTGCACAAATATTTGTAAAAATAATTGACTGCGAAAAGTAAGAATACACACGATTCAAAGTTTGTAGGTAGAAGTTGCAAAAAATTTAATATAAAGCAATGAAATATGTTTCACGTTACTTAAAATATACTGCAAAAATTGGTCATAGAGTGACAAATTATTGCAACTAAAGCATTGGTCAAATTGATAATTTATACAATAATTTAATTTAAATCAAGAATCGTAATAAACCCATTTTTTCAGGCATTAAATAATATTCAGTTATAAACAAATTAACAAATATACCAAATTGTTTATTCAAGCTGCACTTGTAATGAATTAATTTCTTTGGCGTGTGTATTTTAGTATAAAAACACAATATTAGATATTTGCCCATGCTACGTTTAATGTAGGAATATGCATGCATGCATTTAAAATAAGTTCTTACATCCTTAACTAAAGCACATTGGCATGTTGGGAATTGTTATTCTTTCCTTGTATTTGGAGATAAAAAAGTTCCAGCATTTATACAAATACCAGCCCTTATTCGTCATCATCATAATCATCATCAACGTTTTGGGAATGACCATCATTATTACTATTAACATTGTTAGGCTTGACACGACCTCATTAGTTGAGAGTACGTGACTTTTTGTTTGCCTTTTGATAGCTGTCAATGAAGCCAACGTATTATATTCCAGAGATGGAAAATTTAGTGTTATTGAACTCCTTAGAGCAGTTCGGGGTTAACGTAAAACTTTTGTCTTAATGACTACGGCATAGAGCAACGTAAAGAGGTGTGTTTTTTATATTATATTTTTATGGTACCGCAATAGGGTTTGATTCATGGTTAGATGAACTAATTTATTCATATGTCTTCAAATGAAAATTTCAAAATAGATAATTATCGGCAAATGACTATAACTGTTTAAACTCGTTAACCCACAAAGGTGTTCAGTAGTGAGATTTTAATGTGTGAACTCATGGTAAATATTGAATTTATTTTTGCTTAAAAATTAAAATTTTCAGTGTCTTTTATATTGAACGTAATGCCACACATATATTTGGTTAATGAGTAGCATGTAAGATATGAGTACTAAAACTAACTAACTTTATTTTAGAACTTATTTCTCCGCTAGCCTTTTTATAATGTATGGAGTTTTTCTATAACAATTTATCAATTTTACTACCTGCAACGACGAGTCATATCTTTAATTGTTATATTTTAGCTTTCTAGTTTTTTCAAAGGAGATATTTTAGTGGCAACCACATACTGGACTTGGATATGAGTTAAGCATTTTGTATAATTCAAAGTAGGATTCTGATGAACTCTTAGTATGTAACTCATATCTGGGGAAGCTAAGATGGAAATTGAATCGACCGAATAGAGTGGTATTTTGTCATCGACCTCCAATAAATATTTTAATTAAGGGTAATTTTTTCAAAGGAAAATCACTCGAACGAAATTTCGAAAACCGGCTGGTGGTGAAATTTAAGAATAAATAAACAACTCACAGTTTTGTAGATCAGGTGGACATTTTTTTTTAAATTTTGATACTCATAAATTATTTTTTCATAAACAAACGTATAGATGTCCAAGTGTTGAGTTTTTTATAACAATTCTTATGATTTTAAATAGAAGCTCAAACAAATTTTAATAATTACTGAAGTTTTATTTTAGCGATCCAAATTACTTACTTTACTGACGTGGTTTATTTAATAAAGCCCATTATAGCTTAAGTGTAATTTTTTCTCTACCATATACTAATCTAATTTCTTAGGCCAGTTTTATTCGGATCAAAATTCTTAACGATCAGGAGGCGCATGAAATTGTACGTGTTAAAAAGCAGCAGAACTTACATTTTTTAGCTAATATTTAAATGTTAAGGATATAAAACTTTTATCTAGTTCCATCGAACTTTGTGGTGCTGATCCATTACGAGTACTTGGCGAGAAATGGTGTTTTAAATTTAAAGTAAAATATCGTAAGTTTTTTTTTTAATGGGTGACATTAAATTATCTCATGTTGGTAACCAATAAACTATTTTTTTGCATGACTGGCTTAAGGTAATAAAATATTCAATTTAATGGTCTTGTAGTGAAACAGGATAAACAAACAAAAAGACAAATAATATTAATGTTTAATTCCTAAAAGCAAAAAACGTTGTCTATATAAAAATTTAGTTTGAATAAATAAGTTTAGAAGTTTCTAAAATTAGGATAACATTAGTCCGTCTGACTTTTCTTTTGGAAAGAATGGGGCAAAATTCCTAAACTTCTCTATTTCTCTTAACTTTTAGCCAAAAAGAAAATTATCTACGATGAAAATATACCAAGTACAATTATTACAAAATATTTAAAAAAAATTTATGTTCTTCTTAACACAGAAATATATTATTCTATGTATTAATAAATGTGCTTTGCCCATTTATTATAAAAATTTGAATTTTTTTATTTAATTTTAGTTCTTATAAATCATAGAAAAACTTACTATAAAATTGTTTAAAAATATATGTGAAACTACTTCGGAATCTAAAGAGAATTTCTAATAGAAAACTAACACATACTCACAAAATACCATACTTTGAAAAACATCCGCATTGCGACAAATTATTACATAGAAACTTTAAAACAATTTTTTTTTTTTAATTTTTTATCTTCTGCTTTTCTTAAAGTTTATTTTCCCATCGAAATTGACAGAGAAAAAAATCCAAAACGAAACTGTTACTTTTGTGTTTGATTTTTTTCTTCATAATTCTTGGTAAACGCGTTATTGCAGTTACAATAGATATAAAGTCTTGTCAGGAGACGAAATTATTATCTAGCATAATATATAAATCATAGACTCAAAATTTTATACCGACTATGAGACAGACTTTTTCTTTAAGACTTGGTTACAAAAGTAGGATTAGGAGGATAAATCTTGCAGATGTCCTTCCATAATTTATTTACCGCAGTCTAAAATACAGCCATTTTTTATGTTTTGGTCACATCGTAAGTATTAGTTTCGGTGATTTATCTCATCGAATGTGAAAATTGCTTTTGTTTTCTCCCAGTGATAATTTTTTTTTCAAATTCCAGCAAATATCACTAAATCTTTAGTGATATTAAAGGAGTTATATCAATGGAACTGTTTTGCATGTTCAGTGTTCAAAGTATTCAAAGAGGTCATTGTAATATGTAACACATCAACTGAATTAATTCATTTAAAAAATCTTCTTTAAATCGTCCGCATACTCTAACATACTTCTAACTTCTGAATTGAAATTTTCATATAAAGAAAATTATGAACAGGTCAATATCGAATTTTTTATTTATGCAAAGTGCACATAGTTAAATTTGATGACTCTGTTTAGTTTGTCCAGATTTTCAGACTTTGTTTTCTGTCTGCAATATCCTAACCACTCTTAAAGAGTTTATGATCGAATCACGAAAATACAAATGAGACTATGGGAACTGGGCTAAACAATCCAGAAATTGAAAAATCTATGGAACTGCAAACGAGAATAACTTTTCTTTTCAGATTTTTATAATTCAAATTAAAATTGATTAGACATCTATTGCAAATAAGACTTGACTTTCAAAGAGGAAGAAGAGCGGTCTTGTATTCAACTGCATGAATTTAATTTATTAAGGAGAGATGTTTTATGTTCCTCATTTTTTAATTTATTAACAACTTTTGCAACAATTCTGTAAAACAAAAAAATATTAAAATTTTTATTGAGAGCAATATTTCATATGTACCTTCTGCTTTCAAACAGAAAATCTGACTGAGTTCTAACAATAGAAACAGAAATTGTATGTGAAGGAAACACTGCAGGAGGTTTGTGTTTTTCATTCATATTTTATTTAGTCCCAAAGAAGACAAAGAAACAATGATTAAAGAAATGAAACATAAATTTTAAAATAAATATTGTATATTTTCATGAACAAACACTTTCAAACAAAGATCAATTGAATTTCTGGTATACAATAACAGCATGCATGAGTAATTTATTGATATGGAATATAACCCAGAATAAAATATTGTATGATGAACTAATAAAATTATCATTTGCTAGAAAGTACTCTAGTTTGTTAACTTGAGTTCTATTGCTAAAGACGTGAAAGTAATTTTTTAGGTGGACTCCAGCTCAAACTTCTTTAGAATCCTTTAGGTTATGATGCAGATTTTCAACATATATTTTATAATTGAGTTCAGAACAATTTCAGAATATTTATAAATAAATCATAATTTTTCAGGAGAGACACAAGACAGTTTTTAAAAATATACTTACGTTATATGACAAACTTTTTACTGAAAAAAGTAATTCCCTGGTCACTTTTCAGTTTCTAAAAAAATAATTTTAAGGCCTATTGACTTACAGAGTCTCTGAAAAACATCAGCAAAATCAAATAGTTGTACCTTTGGCTTTCTCTATTTTAAGCTAGTTTGCAAAATAAAGGTATTTAAATGGTTTCTAGTCTATCTGCAGTATTTTAATGATCTTAAGCTAAGAATTTGAAGATATATTAAAAAAAAGATTACCTTATTCTCTTATAATAAATAATTTGTTGACTGCCTTTAACTTTTTTCTTTCGATACTAGTGTAGGTGTTGGAAATGTTGTTCCGGACTTTTTTTCATAGAAAATAAACACAAACTCAAAGTGAGGATTGGATCCTTTAAATATTTATTCCTACGAAATTGAGTAAAAGCATATTTTGTTTAGCGTTTTGGCAACCACCAGTTAAAACCAATTGCATCTTACGCTGAAGGCAGTGTGACTTTTTATTTATTGGTGGTTGTTGTTCCCAATAATATGTCTCAATTTTCTTTGACTGTATATATTTTTCTATATTTTTTCTCTTTTCGCCTTAAACCTGCAAAAAAGTATCAGCTGCAGAAGTTTTAATTGACTAATCACTATCCTACATATATATACGGTTTCGTCTCTCATATGCATTACAGTGGCCTAAGGGATCTTTGAAATAAACTGGAGCTCTTCTAGCCTATTTTGGCACTGGCTCATGATATTTTACTTTGACTAGCGCGATGTGATGAGATGAAAACGAAAACAATAAAAAACATTTAAAAAAAAAATAATTATGTGGTTTCTGAACTAAACTTTTCAATTATAAAAGTCAAGGTAAACAAATTTTTGTTACGAACTGTGAAACATTAACTGTCCGCAACTAAATTAGATCTGTAGCAAAATCCATCCTTTTAAAATAGGCATGTATATACAAATATATATATATATATATATATATATATATATATATATATATATATATATATATATATATATATATATATATATATATATATATATACATATATATATATATATATATATATATATATATATATATATATATATATATATATATATATATATACATGATTATTTGAAAAACGAAAAAATTTAAAATTTTCTTGGCAAATGTTTTTTATTTTCAAAAAATTATTTAGCTGGGATATTAGAAATGCAAAAATACTCTTTTTTTGTATAAAGTTGTCTTATACATTAGGCAGTATTCGAATGAAAATGTCTATTGGTTATGAACTATTTTTCATATTACTTTTATTTTCCTCTCCTTTGGTTTATATTTTAATTTCCGTTTACTTGCAACATATGAAGTTTTTATGCCATTGGATTCTTTAAAAAATTAACCACAAATAGAAAACTAATGGCCTACGAAATTACGTGCTTTGATCGGGGTTTCTTAGAGTATATGGACAAACGCACATGTATACTTATTTACAAAATAATTGAAATATTGAGAAAATGAAATTTCATTGTGCAATATTAGAAATAGTTTGCAAATTTCTTAAGAATCTGCACTCAGTTCCTTGATGATTTAAAATCAATTATAAAGTTCAGTGAACTAGTAAAACTCTTCAAACAAATTAATTAGAAAACTATTATTAATAATTTAATTTGTTAGGATGAAAGCAAATGAATACATTTAGAAAAAAATGTACCACTATTAGCTTGCATAAGAAGTTTACGGAATATATATGTTATTAGAATTAGATTTTAGTCACGTTTTAATAGAAATATGGACGCAGTGTGGTTTGGTTTATAATTTTGACTGGCCAAATGAAACTTTAGTTTCAACTTATATCTTATATAAAAATACTTATTGTTTTCAGTTTGCAAAAGTGAAAGTCATAATTGAGAATTGGCATTTAAGATGCTTCCAATACATAAATTATTGTATCCTTGTAATTTGTTATAAAACTAAATTGATAACACTTGGTTAAAAATTCTAGTTACTGCTAGAAATTTGTGCAAAACTCCTTCGACTTTAAAAAACAAAAAAAAAAAAACATGCCCAAATTTTTCTAGTGAAATCTTATTTTTTTATCTTATTTAAAAATTAGCAATTTTAAAAAATAAATGAAGTCTGAAGATGTTGAACTCGAGCTTACAAAAAACATATGTATGTATTCTTCAATAAGCAAAAAATAAACATATTTTTATTCATAATTGAGGTTATTACTTTCGCAAAGGGAAAACAAACTTAATAAATAAGAAGTTTTAATAATTGTAAAACATAAGGTGCTTTCAAATCGTAAGCTGAAGTTATTTTGTTACAAAAAAAAAAAAAAAGAAACCAAAAGCCAATATAATGAATATAGATAACAATTGGACCAAAATCAGCTGGTACTATTTCCGTATCACTTTTTCTTCATTTCCACAACTGAATGAAAAAGCACTAAGCATGTTAAGAACAAATACTATTGTTAAGTGATCCTTACCGTCATTTGGTGCTTATCCTTGGAATATGTAATTGAGACCGTAACACTACTTTGATTAAAAAGAATATTTGAACACGTATAAAAAAACTAAATTCGTCTAACAAAAAAGTTAGGGAAGGAAATTTATTTTGCTATTGGAGCTGCTACCATCTAGGCTTATTGTCCGTCGTAAGCTTTTATCATAGCTACACACGAAATAATATCGTTAAAACTTCTACTGTACTTTGTAACTTTACTGGAAAGTGTGGGTCAATATCTTACTATCGTTCCCTGCTCCATGTGGTACAAGTATTGCATTTGGTAACCTTTCCAGGAATATTATATTGGTAGTTAAGTAAACTTCACTAAGCTGACTTACATTGATTCAGGGATTTGTCCCAATTTAGCCTGATTTTCGCCACTTTCTAACAAATGACTGTTAATCAAGAGAATATAGGAATATGTATTTTAAGATATTTGCCACAGTTATTTCACTTATCAAAATATATGTGAAAACTATCACCTAGACTTTGCGAATATAATATTGTGTTTCATTAGAATATCAATTAGTTAAATAATAACGATAGTTTATAATTGTCTCAACCATATTTTTTCTTTGTGTGTAGATTAAAATATTTGTGTATTTTATTATAGTTGAATAACTAGACGCATTTCTAGCAAAAATTATTTTCTTTAAAGTACTTCCGAAATTCTTTTATTATCGTCCTTTGTATATCTTACATTATTTAGAAGTATACATAAAAAAATATATATAAAATATTTCCGTACTTAAATCAAGCCAACACGGTATCAAAAAACTTTGACCCGTGAATAGATTGGGGAAGAAAAAAAACAAGTTCACGAGAAAGTTATTAATAACTTAAGGTAGAAAAAGCTCTACTCGCATACTAAAGTCAGCAAGTCATCAAGCCTAGATTAGACTCTATTTAATAATCTTTGCATTTTGATGCTTTTATCCTTTCTTCGATATCCTTCCATTTTAATATTAATGCCAATATGATGATCATGTATCCTTGCTTCCTTACCAGCACCAACATCAAATTGAATAAATGTGACTGTTCGTACTTTATTTTAGAAGTTCAGATTAAATTTATCGTAGCTTTTACTAAAAGTTTTAAGAGGAAAAAAGGTGAAACTTTGAAAATTTTTTCTTTCTGTGTAAGTATATATGCCATCACTGGGGTTATTATATCATAAATTTAAATCTGTAAGAATTTTCAAATTTGATACTTAGCCATATGTCTCATGTAGATGTCGACACACGTTCAGTGCACACCGGCACAAATTTGATAATAACTTTCACATTAGAATGTAATTAGTTGGAAAATTACAGCAACTGTTTTTGCTCGTATTGTATTGTGTAAAAACCACAGATACTCTATCAATGTACATGTTGTAGCAATTGCTACGATTGCTAAATTTTTTTTCCATCTGCTTGTGCAAACAGCCAGACAGGAATATTAAACCAAATAAACACTCAATGTAAGATTAGACCATTAAGTGCAACCAAACGTTGACAATGAGATAATAAACATATATTGATTAGAAATGTTCATATGAATTGTAACAGATATAGAGCATTCTTGGGTGTGAGTTTTGTGTTACACTCAATTTATTAATTTTTTTTTTTGCATGCAACTTGCAACATATATACTCGTATGATTATCAAGTGTATAACCATTATGTATGATCTTAAACATTATAATGATTTGATGCAAAGTTTAGCATCCGATATGAAAAATACCTCAACTTTAATTTTCTTAGTTTTAAATTTAATTAAAGTCTCTAAAGTTAGAAAATTTATTTTTCTAATAACCGATGAAAAGCAGAAAAATTTGCAATAGACAGTTAAGACTTTAGATATTTGATATATAAAATTAAACTTTTCTCTTAAATATATCTTTAAAGGTATTAATTATTATAGTATTATACGATACAATTGCAATGGCAAACCATATCAGATGTGCTGCTTTATTCTTCACCAGATCTATAATAGCTGTCTCAAAAATTTTTTGTGTGTTTGCAAAAACCATGAAAAATATTCAAAGGACCTGCTGCCTTTTTCCTTTGAATAAAAAAATCTATATATAGATACATAACTTCATGTTATCTATTGAAAATCTATTAAGGAACACATATGTATACTCAAGCATAATGGGTAATAAGTATAGCTTTCAGTTCTTTTTTCTTGAAGTTGCAATTTTAATAAATTTTCATGGAAAGACGTCTCCAAATATTTATATAAATTTTAATGATTTTGTAAAAAAATTCATAATTTGTTGTAATCGATACTATATTATTTACTGTAAAAAAAACCTTGAAATGGTATAGCATAATACATTATAATATTAAAATTAAAGAATAGACAAATCTTGCGTTGATAATTTGGTTAAATTAAATAATTTTTAACCTATCGAGTTTACGCAAATGGATCCTAATAACTTGCATGGTGTTAGAAGAAATTAGAGATTTTTGCAAAATATTTCGTTGTGGCTGTAGCTGTTCATGTGACGACATTTTATTGGTCGCTAAATGAAATCGTGAGTGAACTTTAAACAGTTTGAAAACATTCAACCTCTTGTGCTTATGCCAAAGGAATAAAATACAATATGAGAATTCAGTATTGTGTATAATCATTACAAACTACATAATCATAATAGTATTAGAAGGTTTTGATGTGATTATTCAAAACAAATTTGTATGGCACCAAGTTAATATACCCATTAGAAAGATGTGTTAGTTAATCTCATTCTAAAAATCCGTGAAAGGGTGACATATATTTATATTAAAGTTCTAAGGAACGATTTTTGCTAAAAGCAAGATGGAAGTGCTGAAGTCTAGAACTTGTTCTAGTTCTGTGTGTATCATTAGCTTAGAATAAAAATCAAGAAAGATAAATTATTCCCAATTCAGCTAAAAGAAGCTGAGAAAAACGCGATTGGGAACGCCTAGTTCTAGTAAAACATTCGCATTAATAGAATAGTTATGAATTTGAATTAAATGCTGGAAAACACACAAATACGTAGCAATTTAGTACTTAAGAGGTATTTATAGATACATGGATAGATCTATAAAGCTGCTGATTAGATCTTTAATTACAGACACTTAGCATTATTTTAAACAAGAACCAGGAAAGCGGTAGCCTGCTTTTTGTACTACCGCAGCATGAATAAATCCTAAGCATGCTTCAAAAATTACATATATTATATTATTTATAATAGCATATTTTACAAAATTATAAAAATGGTTATCGCAAGAAACCTTGTGTACCATCATACATGTTTCACTTTAATATTTATAGAAAATTTTCATATGTTTATTTTTATCAAAAATTAGCTTGTTTCATAATGTTTGAAATACTGTACAACTTCTAATACAAATAAATAGAATATTAAGTTTTATTGTTTTCCAAAATAAGCAATAATGTGTTTATAATATCTGTAATTCCTGTAAAAATATACTTGCATATGAAAATTTATATGTTTGTCTTAAGAAAATTGTTTTCTTATGTTTTTCAGAGTATAATACCCTTTGCGTACTTATAAATATATATGTGTGAAATATCTGTATATAAACAATCTCTTTAATTGAGTTAAAAATAACTTGTCTTTCAATAGGCATTTACAAACTCAACTACTTATTTTATGATCGAATCTTAAATTCTACTTGAGTGTCTTATACTCGTAATTGATTACTGTAATATAAATAATTAATATAATTAAGAGCCTTTTGTGTAAGATGTATAACTATAGAACTCAACATTTTTAATTAATATTCTTTTCACAGATTAATTAATAACTTAAACTGCCGCAGAACTCTGGCAGTTTGTGTTTGATTATTAAAAGGAGCGCACAGCAAGCCTTCACTGGCTTAAGTGTACATATGTCGTATGACATGGGCTATCACTCCCCTCCAATCAACCTAACCTAACCTAACCTAATTAATAACTTACAAAAATCTTCGCTTTGAACTAAATATTTTAAGTTGTACTTTAGAAATTATTTCTACAAAAAGCATGTATTTATAAAAGGACTTTACTTTTCCTTACATTTTTATAAACTTGACAAATGGTTTCGTATTACATTTGTCTCTATAATGTTCTCCAAGAGGTTTTTTCTTAGTTCTTGAAGTCCTGGTAAGCTTCAAAGCAAATTCCTTGTTTTCAAAGTGTGAAAATCATATGTTGATTACAACTCCGTTTTGCTTTCTTTCATCGCAGTGATATATGAGATTCAAAAAGGTTGTGAAAATGCTAAGATTAGGATGTAGAAATAGTAATCATTTTGATAGTTTTAAATCATAACATCAACATAGATTTGTTATTGCAGGATATTATCAATTTTTATTCCTTGTCATCCACCAATAAATTATCTGCAATGGGTTGAGGAACTGTAGTTTTCTTTTAAAACTTATTTTGTAACTTTTATCTTTTTTTGAAAATCAGTTTTATATAATGAAAAACAGTGTAAATACCATGAAAGACCGTAAATTTTTTGATAGGCTCCACATATTTGTAGAGGTAATTCAGATTTTCTCCATTTAATTTCCTATTAAGTTGAATTTTTTTTTAATTAACAATAAAATTTAACACAAACTGCGAAGCTTCCTGGCTTGTCTGCAGAAATACCCGGAGTTAGCGGTAGGAGTCCAAACTGCAACTTTTGGGCTACTAGTCTAGTACATCAGGTATTAGTCTACCAAGGTATAAAAATGTTTTTTCGGAAGCAACACAAATATCGGTCCCTAATAACGATTCCCAATTTTTCTGGGTTTTCTTTAAGTTATTCATTACAGCATAAATAATAAGAATAACAATTTGTTTTAGACAACTATATTCTTGGATAGAGAGAGCACTACTTAAAACGTATTGCAATCATTTAAATTTTCCTTAAAATTAAATACAAAATTATAATTTCTTTTTTGATACATTTTACCTACAACTAAAAGAAGAATTTCTTCCTGTACAACCATTTTATAATGTATCAAGTCTCTGTCTACCTGTTTAAAAGTATTTAAGGAATGTTCATTTTATTATATAAGTGTTTGCTGTTTATTTTTTATATATTGTATATCTGTTGTTATTTTGTTTAATTTAAGGTATGTTTTTGTTTACTTGATTGTAGTTGTTCTTTTTCCTAACAAATTATAATGTTGTAATAAATGGCTTACAATTTCTCAAAATGTTATACTCGCCAACCACGACAACCACTAACGTAGCACATAAATTTAATTCTGCAACGAAAAATGCAATTTAACAAATGTGTAAAATGTGCATGGAGTCTTTTTTTTGGTTACTCGTTGCATGGTTGCATGCCACACCATCTACATATGGGTATTTTCATGGCAAATTTATACGATGTTTGTTGAAAAAAAGTAATAATAATAATAAAATACACAGTCCTGTAGAAATTTCAGAAAAAAATTCGTAAAACCTATATTTTTTATTGCCAGATATTTTTCTTGTGTACAGATTTAATATTTTTGAGCTGCGAAAATTGCGGTTTTAATAAAAATACCTGATAAAAAGCTAAATAGATTGAAAATAATGTGCTTAGAAGTACATAAGAAAGCTTTATCTTATGGTTAGTTTACCTAACACCCCAGCAAGCTTTTGAATAAATCGATTGCTTACATATTAAAAAGATTATAAGCAAAGTCTTCAACCAAAATAATTATGTTTCTGTCAAAAATTTAGGGATAAATATAACACGTGATTGTTGATTCACAGATAGACTATAAAATCAATAATTCAAATCAGGTAATATTTTTCGTAAGAAAAATAAATTCATAAACTAACTGACAGAACAATAACAGACCTAAAACGATAAACTAATGTTAGATGAGGACAACCGGCTGCTAGTAGGAAGAGAAGATACTTGAGCTTAAGTGGATTGGCCAAATGAGACCTTTGTGAAAAACCGCTCATGGGAAGTAGCAAGAAGAGAGTGCTAGAGAGAAGTGTGAATGGAGTGAAGGTGATGAAGAAGTAAAAGTTTTGTTGCAGTTATATTTCACCTTACATCCTAGGGTAGTCAGCGCTGATATTATTCATGGCTTCTAATAATAAAATTGATTTTACGCAAACCCTTTCTTGATATTACATGCAAAGTCCTGAAGCACTCTTCCAGTTCAAGACAGAGGCAGGAAAGTGAATTCATGCTTCGTTCTCCTTTTGTCTATATGTCGAGACTATTTGTGTTGTTAATGAGTCAACAGCAACCAACTGATCCTTGCCGTTTTGAAGTTAGGTATGTAAATTCTCTAATTCAATCTAGGCACAGTAAGGCATCATAGATAGTCTCTAGCAAAAGATTGGAAAAAACTCATATAGTGTGCCGATGTCCCCCTCTTGAAGCCCAGTTCGCAAGTTTATTAGCAGCTATGTTATCTTGAATGTTACCGATTTTAACGAATTGGCTTTAAGACCATTCTCGCAAAAATTTCGTATCATAAGGTTTTATTATAAGGTATCAGATATTATGTTATACCTTTTTTTATATGTATTTGAAGCAAGAGTATATTATAAATGCAGACTGATGGGTATGAGAATGGTCATCCGCTGTGTAAAAAATTAATGAGTTTAAGGGTAAGAGAGCAGAGGCGAATAGAAAGTAGTACGGAACAGCTTCTACGCAGTTCTCTTTTGTTTCCTTGTTCGCACTTACACACAAAAAATTTGGCATATAAAACTAGACTTGAAAAAATATAACTTAATCGTATCGATGCGAATGTAGTATTAAAATTGAATTAAAAAAAGTACAACAACTAAAATTGCTCCGTTAGACGGAGAATAAGATACAACTAGATATCAAGTATACGCCACTACGGCATATGCATAAATACACATACAATTCACTGCCTACTTTTGAGTGTTTCTATGTACCAACATTAGCGTATGAGTAATATTTAATTTAAATATTAAGTACAAGCTGTCTTACTTTTTATATAAAACGTCAAAAAATTTTATACATAATTTATGCCTATACGGCTGCGGATTGATGACTTTAAATGTAAAAAAAAAATTAAATGAACTAAAGCTTAAAAACAAATCGATTAATTAATTCTAAACAGCTATTCTATATTGCGTTTGCAATTTTTGTATTTAAAACCCCATTTAAATGGAAAAACATGTTTAAAATAAAAAAAGAGTAAAAAAGGTCAAGCAAGAAATCAAAAACTAAACTTGCAGCAGATGAAAATTTTAACACAAGATTTTATTGACAGGTACAAGTTAAATTGCAATAATGATGTTGTTTTGCCTTTAAGTTAGCATTTTATCCCATTATTTCGACACTAATGTATTAATGACGGATAGAACTAACGATCTAAAAGTAAGGTTGCTCTCGAATCATTTACAATAAAGATCACAAAAAAAATCAAACATTGAACCTGTGTCAGACAAGAATTCGTGAAATGCTGAAAACTCTCCCCTCTATTGGTGAACTATTTGATCATGTATAAATGATTTTCCCATTACAATTTTTAATTAAATTTAGTTTTACAACTTTTTACAAATAACTATAGTAATAGCAAAGTGATTTAAGAATTAAATAGGCTCACTTGAAACTTTTTTTATGCAACCAATTTTGCGGATTCTAATGTGCAATGTCATATTGCTTATATCTGTAATGTTAATAAAACTTATGATTTAAAATATAACCGGACTCAAGGCCATAATTTTTATGAGTAACTTTAATATTTAATATTTGGACCTTTATAAAAGTGGGCAAAGACATATAGTATTTATGCCAGATAAATGTTTTTCATAATAGAAATTTTATTTTTTATCTTTTGCCTGACTGAATACAATCATTAACCACCAACGGGCATTTAATTGTATGCGTGTTGAGAGAGAAAAATAAAATAGACTCAAGTTGAGTATAACTGTTTGTTGTGTTGTTTGTATAAAAACATTCTAAGACTACTATGATTATGTATTTGTTGTAATTCGTATACAATATTGAATTCTCGTATTGTATTTGATTTATGTGGCATAAACATCCGAGGTTGGATGTTTTCAACCAATGAAATGTCGGCATATGAAGAGCTAAAGCCACAACAAACAATGCATTTTGCAAAAGCTCTAATTATTTGTAACGATTAGTTGGGGAAAATATCCCAAATAATTAATTTCAATATTAAGTGTATAAATGAAAATTATTATTAAAATTTAGGTTTATTATTTTCTCAAAGAACTTTCAATAATATTCTGTGCAGAATTTCTTCTTCCGTCATTGTCGTGGTGTGAAAATTTATTGGAAATATTTATACATGAAGAACGTTGTGGTAAATGTTCTATATAATTCATTTGAATTGTTTGAATATGAACTTGGATTTTAATACCTCTTGCATACATGCTTATACAAATACAGTACGCTTTATAAAAATACCATCACTAATTTCAAATAAAAAATTTAGTTCCTATATTTTGCAGAGACTTTCCCTTGCAAGATTTTAAGGGTAAATTTTCAATAATTTTAGCCAAACGTCACTGTTTCGTCAAAATTGATTGTTCTCGTACGTAAATTACAAAAGCTCCTATTTCCCTCGCCACAAATATGGACAATGTGCAATGGAAAATTTCTGTACACACATTCTCATATATTCATTTACCTAAATATTATAGAATACAGCAATATATAATATACACTAAAAGAAATATGAAAACTCAGAGAATGTTTTACGTTTCCATTTATTGGGCTTTTTAACATTAACATAATTATAAAAGAAAACAGGCCTTCAAATTCAATGAGCGCGGCTCACAAATCTTATTTCATAAAATATATTATTATAAAGTACAAATTGTCAAATCCGAGAAAAAAATACTTCTGTAGCAGGCTGCTGTTACGCTTTGGTATATAATATTTTTATAGAAAAACTTACAAGTATTAACGACAAAATGTCAAGGCATTAAAATCAACATCTTAACTTGTGGACAGAATCAAAATATTCGATGAATATCGGAATTAAGAAGACTTCGTCGCCTACTTGATCGGCTTACATTATAAATTTGAAATAGAAAATTTTGTGAAAAAATCATTCTCTTTAATCTGGTGAAAGAACTAAAATTGCTTAATAAAAATAAAGACAAATGATAATAAGAAAATAGAAATTATACAACCTAAAAAGAAAGTGTAAACTCATTTTAAATTTAATAATTTTGTTCTTATATTCATTAAAAATTATCCTCTTCAATAGAAGGACGCTGAATCTATCTTGGAAGTCAACTACAGGAAGTGTCATTTACCTTTTTTATATATTGATATTGTGGTTTTGATATTTAATATATTGTTGTGTGTCAGATATAAAACCTTTTGATTTTGAACATGGGATAATTAAGCAAATCTAAGTTCAAAACCAAATACAATAGCAAAAATTTAGAAATTAAACATGGAAAAATAAAGGAAATGATATTTTTTAGTTAAATTTTGGTACTAAAAATTGTCTGTTCCAGCATAAAAAAAGAAAATATTTCTGTAAGCGAAAAATCCAACTCAAAAACAATCATACATTATAAAGACCCTATTTTCCTTGATTAGTTATTTTAAGCCCAAATCCGTATTTAGCTAAAGAAGATAAATTCTAATTTTACTTCGACACCGCTTTGGCTTCTTTCAAGTACGAATGACTTGATTTTTTTTAGTGTAGAATTTAAGAAATTTAATTATAAGACAATTTTGTCCTTTGCATAAGCAAATATACATCTCCATATGCATATTTTTGATTGTATAAAAGATTATTAAATTTTTGTGTGTAACCGCAATTATTCAACCATTGAAAACATCGAAACGAAAATGTTCCTGTATTTGTGATTGCGGATGCATGTGTGACTAATAATTTCCGAATAGATTTCGTAGTATTTGTTTTTGTATTAATGTTGTTCCGTAAACATAGAATATTTATATGCGAGTAAGTTTTATAAAGTTTCGTTGTTGTAATTATCAGCATTTAAGTTCCTAATAAAAAGCTGTAATAGAAAAAAAACTTATAAGCTAAAAATCTTTTTTAACTACTTACGGATAATTGAAAAAGAAATTATAGAGCTTTTAATTGGTTTATAAGGATATTTTGAGTGTGTGAAAATTTAAATTATTAAACTTTTTGCAAATATATAAGTAAATATAAATAAGTAAATATATAAGTGAATATTAAAAATTTTCCCAGGCTCTATACCAAAACAGTTCTATTTGTTGTCAAAAATTATCGAAAAACCCTTTTTTTAATAATGCCAAATGTTGTTTTCCAGTCGAATTTTAGTGATATTTAGAAAATTGAAAAATCACACTTTTTTGAATTTTTGCTATTTCAATATCCTTATTTATAAAAGCAAATAAAATCCATAAAATTAAATTAATTAATGCGCATTAATTATGCCATCCATACTTAGATCTAATAGTTAAAAAAAAAACTTAAGAAATATAATAACATTAGTTTTCAATTCTCTGCGAAGCCGTTGCAAAAAAAAATATATAAATGAAATTAACACACACTAGAGCATAAACACTTAACAAAATAAAACGTAGAGGAAAATTTGCAATTAGGATAACAACAAAAAAAAAACAGAAAAATGTTCAATGCTCTTGTATATCCTTTTTTTATTTTTGCTCTTTTATAAAATTTTAGTTTATGTTATTCTACACGTTTGAGAAAAGTGTACTTGTATGTGAGAATATGTTTTTTGTACATATGTATATGTTTTAGATGCCTGCACTAATTACCACATTAATTCAATTTAGTTTCAAAAAGAAAGCAGAACTTTTGAAGAAAAAATACGATTCGCCATAAAAACAAAATCAGAACAGCACAAGTTTTTTCATATTCACGCATGATAGAAATTTTCTGTATATGAAATAGAAATTAAGAAACAAAAAAGCCATGGCTTAATGACAAAAAAAAAAAAAAATTTCTAGAGAGAAATGGTAATCAATAAAAAAGTCTGTATAAAGGTTTTGTGGGAATTGTATAAATTCTGAAGTGGAGCTGGCAAAAGACAATAAAATTCAATAGATTGGATTAGGAATAATTATTTTAGCTATTTAAAAGATTTGTCAAAGCCTCCTATTAAAGGAAAAATGTCGATTGATCAATGTGTGAAAGCAGGGTTAGGCTACGGACTTTACAGAGGGTAAAATAAAAATTATAAATAAATTGAACCCACTTCAAATATAGTCTATAAAAAGGCTCAGGATACAGATTAGCGTTACCTACTGAAACTGGTGGCAAGATAGTTGGCAAATAATTGCAAGACTTAAAACATGTGGGGGATTCAAATGGTGTACTTGTAGGTCATATTGTCATAATGTCATAATATTTTATTATGGTTTAAAAAATTGTTGTTGTGCTGCAAAAAAAAGTCATAAAATAATAACACTTTTTGAGGTAAAAATTATTGTTTTATCATAAACTAATCTGAGCCGAACGGCCGAAACCCTTTAGGTGAGCGGCGTTAAACGTGTGCGCACAAATCCAACTAAAAATGAAATCTGCTGGAAGAAAAGTCACTAATAGAGATTTTGGAACCCCAAGATGGACACTTCATCACCTACAAGGAGGTGAATTAAAATTTAAATGGATGCATTTTTTTCATACTTACTTGGTCCACCATTATGAACATGTAATTTTCACACAAACTGTGTATTATTTTAGATTTTTAGCTTGTTTTAAATTTTTATAAATGTTTTAATTTCTTTTCTTCGATATCAAATATCTATAAATGTTTCACGTTCATATCAGCTGACCTAATTATATTAAGTTGTGACGGGTTGTTCATAGCAGTCATATATGTGCGTGCTATTATTTTATGACATATAACTCAAACGGTTTGAGTTCGCCAATAGTCTCATTACTCATGGCACAGCTTTCAAGGATCTCTGTAGGTAAAGCATATTATAATATAGTATATAATCTTTTCTCAATTTTTCCAAGGCTCTATATGTAATCGGTAAACGTTATTGTTAAAAACTGCTTGTTGTTAATTTTATTTCATAGAATAATATCAGATACTCATAATATTTGAAAATTTTTTTATTGTCGAAATAAGAAATGGTTTCTTATATATGTTGCTACTCGAAGGAAATTATATTGATTTTTTCAACATAAAACACAAATTGTTTTATTAACTCAATTGCATTATTAATAAAACTGTTTAAATAATTAAACAACTAATATAGTGCTGGTTATAAAATTTTTTTTAACAAACGCTCGTCATCCTTTGTTAGCCTATGTGAACTTCAAGGCTAAACTAAAATATTTTCACAAATATGATCAGACTCTTCCAAGTGCAAGTTGCTGAAATATTCCAACTCCGATAGCTGTACTCTTGGCTTATTTGGTAACCAACTTTTTTTCACTTAAAAAGTTCCGGCAAACCTGTAAGAAAAGTTTTGTTTGGCAACAAGAATTTTTGTTCGCTTTTTAAGGGCCATCATTAGATCTTGGGAAGGGTCCATCCAGTCTTTTCACCTCTTTTTAATATTATTCGGAGCAGTGCTTTTTCAAATTGTTTTCGCATGTGCGGTAAGCTCTTCCCATTCGCTGACTTAATATTCGAATTAGCTTATGTTCTCATTTTTAATTATACCGCTTTTCCCTTTTCCATTTGTTTTAATTTGTTTTATGAAAAATAGGAAATACAAAACAAAACTGATCAATATATAAAAAGAAACTAACGACAAAATTAAAGCACATTTATTAACTATTTTATTACTACCTGAGATGAATTGAAAATAAGAAAGAGACTTTAATTCTTATAAAGCTTTGGTGTGAAGTAGACGCATAATTTTTCTTAAGCTGTATGTGTTGAAGCCTTCTTCTGTCAAAAACAACTCCCATAATGCTGCACTAATACGTATCAGAAAAAATTATGATGTTGAGCGTCAAATTTGATTGCAGAGTGCAAAATATATTACTGACGATAAGCGAAATATATCAATATAGAAAAATCCAGTAAACACGAAGTCAAATTTTTTATAACTTTTTCTTTTGACATCAATCATAATCCATATACTTCTTTCAAAGCCTAGCAAAGTCTTGCGTTTAACGTTTAATTTCTAAATGATAATAATTTAAATAGAAATGCTATTGCGTTCAACACATTATCATATGAAAAGCAAAGTTAGTTGTTTCCTTTATACAAAAAATTAGATATTTATTGTTTCCAAAGCAAATATTATTTGTGAGTAAAAATAAAATTAATTAATTGAGTTAACTATTATAAGTTAATTCAATTACTTAATTTTATTTTAGAGGAGTTATTGCGAATTAAATATATAAAAAAAATTTCATTCTGTATATGTTCTACATCGTATTGAAGTCCATATTTGAAAAATATTTGAAAATTACGTTGAAAGATAAATTGAGAACAAACGAATTATTCAATTTGGAACAATTTTACCTTTTCGTTCAGATTTCTTTTCTTTTCAAGTTATATTTAAATAAATTTTAAACAGTATTATTTCACATCATTCTCAATCGAAGTAAGTTTGCTGGGATGGGGATATTAAATTGCAATAGATGCTGCAAAAAACGATGCGTTGTGTAAATTTTGCAAAATTGCTCATAATTAAGGAAAGGAAATCAAAAGCCTAATATTGTATATCACCAAGATGATACATTGGACTATTTACATTTATATTTTTTACATATACGTTTACATTTATATTGAAAAACTGCATTAACTCACCAATATAAACTTCAAAATTAGATGGGTAATGTTGTATTAGACTTTTTAAAATGACAGTAAATTTCTTTAGAAAGTCTTAAATGGAAAACTAAAACCAACCATGGAAAAAAATACGTGCAATTTTGTTCCCTTTGAATATTAGAGTATCTATCAAAACTATTATAACTAATGGTAATAAACAGTAGAAACTACATTATCGCACATAATGAAAACAAGTCCTTGTACGCGTTTAAAGGATGTCGCCAGTACCAAGTAATTTAATTTTATAGCAATAAAACTTTTATTAATTGTAGTATTAATTTAATAGTAAAATAAATGTCAATTTATAAGTAAAATTTTTGTTTGCGTTGAGGTAAGTCTATTCGCGAGTTCCTCATCGCTTCTAAGCTTTTGTAGAGCCATATGACCTCTTAAACAATATCGTTCTCTTTAGCAGATTTTTCGCGCACTTTAAATGAATATTAAAAGCTATAAAAACTTCTTTCTGCTTTAGTTTCACAGAAGTGTACATTGTAGTTACGCTGTCATCATCACTAATTGAATCGTTTGGGGCGCATATCGAAATATATGGTGTGTCCCCTTAATGGGCTCTTGTTATCCAAAACTCTAATTCTGTGTCAGATAACTTTTGTAGAGATTCAAAGCAACGTAACAAAGTTGAAATATGCTGACCAATTATTTTCATCTATTTGTACTCGCAATGCAGAAAGAGAAATTCATTGAATTCCTACGAATCTGATGACCTTTTAAAAAGTTTCTCCAATGAAGATCATATTAATAATTCATTACTGTCCATTATGAATTTAGTAAACTCTGACCACTTGTTCTTCTTGATTCTATTTATTGTTAATCTGTGTGCACTAGGAGTTTTGAACACGCGTTTATTAAATACACCTCTTCTAGTTTTTTTAGTCTGTGCTTTGTCTTTGATTATTAACAATTATCATTTTTGGTTCATCATTGTGTCACAAAACTAAAAAACTTTTACATTTTGCATCGTTGTCACAAATGAAACAAAAAAAAAAAAAAAAAAAAGAATTAAAGTATTTTGTAATTATTAGAAAACAAAGACAATAAAAACTAAAGAAAATATAACACGATAATGTACCTTTTTTAAAAAGAGAGTTTAGGAATTTACACATGTTGCCACAACCGCAAATATTTTTTTAAATATTACAAGTACAGGTTATAATGAAGATGTCAAAGCGTCGCAATAATCAAAAATGTTAAAGAATAGCGTTTTCAAATTTGATAGTTCACTGTATCCCCCTTTAAACAGAAAGAATAGTGTTATCGTTCAGAATAGACTATAACTGGACAATATTGGTACATGGCTGCGAGGTATTGTATCAAATAATTCTAAGACTAAAGTTTAAGGACTTCAAGTTCGTCTACACCGGAAGTACGAGCGAACAGACTTAAAAATAAACGTAGTTCTTCGCAATATCAAAATTTTCAGAGCCGCAAAAAATTTTTCATCGCCACGTTTGGCGAGAAATCGCCTTATCTGACAGCGATGGTGCACACTTTTTGTCATTAGTTACTACATCAGGGCTTGCAGAAGGTCGCAAGGGTATATGTACGCGGAATTTAAGTACTCGTTTATGTTCCTGTTTAAATTGCAATTTGAAAAAAAAATACTTTATTTCATATTTTAGCAGTACAAGCGCATTTTTAAAATGTTTTATAATTTTCATTTAAATTGCCGCTTTCCATTTAGGTGATTTGATAGTTCTTATTACTTAAGGCAAACGATTTTATAAGAAACAAAAATGTTTATACCAGCAGCTTTTCTGCTTTTATTACTCGAAAAGAAGAAAGAAACAACAAAAGAAAATTGCACCACGTAAAGACGCAATGTTGTAAAAAAGTTTTATTCCTCTGATTTTTCCATTTCCCGTTTTCTGGTGCAAAAGAAATTTAATGCGTTTATATCAAATGAAAAAAATCTCTATAAACTGTTGCTAAGGACATTCATGCAGTACCTTAAGAAAATAGTTTTGAGAGTTTATAAAAGCGAAAAGAACAAGAAACTTCTAGATTTTTTTTTTTTTTTTTTTTTTTTTTTTTGGATAAATGCGACATTAGGGAACAATTCACAAACTAATAAAGTTTTGACATTATTTGCTAAAAAACAATAATAATAAAACAAAGATGGAAAAATTGTATAACTATAAAAGTTTAAGCAAATGCTTTTAGCACAAATATAAAAAAAAATTTGTAAAAAAATTGCCATATTTTATTGTTTTGTAAAATCAGAAATGTTTTCTATTTAATTATTTTTAAATAGAAAGTTGACGTTTAAGTGATTTCTAAAGTTTCAAAGTTTATCAAATAATGTATATTAACGCACCAAATCAATGTTTTTTCTTTTAATTTTCGATGTTATTTCTCTTTGTTTATAAAAAGAAATAGAAGTACATTCTAGCCAATAAGTATTTTCTAGGATTTTTTTTAAGCTGGTATTTTAAAATTAACAAACTTATTATAAAATTCATTAAATTGATAAAATAATTTCCAGTCACAAAAAAACAGTGAGTAAAAATGCGTAACATTCTTAATACATTATTTTCACTAAAACCATTTTTAAGGCTTCAAAATATTTTTTTTGTACTTGAAGGAATTAAAAAAAAAATTCAAAATTGCAACAGATAAAAAAGAGCTGCAAGTAAATTTTGTTTTAAATTTACTACAATACAAAAGGCCAACAAGCTTGAATTTTAACTTTTAAAGAACCAGTGAGTATGAAAAACTGTTGCTGAAATATATATGAACATTTAAATATATAGATCAAAATCCAAAGAGTATTGAGTAGTGTTTGAAACAAGGTTGAGGAAAATATATTGCATTTAATCATAAAGTGGTTATTTTACATCTAAATCATTTTAATTTTACTAAAACAATTCTTTAATTTGTATTTTATTCGAAGTGATTTTAAAATAGTAAATTTTTTATTCATAATTAAATTTAATATCTAAAATGAACAAAACGCACCATTCTATTCATATCATACGTTTATCCTTTAAGGATAATCAAGAATGTTACTCACATTTCCTAATCCGCAATGTATTGTGATATATATCTTGCAATTATTGGCTTTCGAAGAAGATATGTTGTTATTTTTTGTGTAATAATAAGTTTCAAAAAATTTATCTCATATAAACACAAAATTTTGTACATACTATAGAGAGAAATGCCTTAAAATGCTATTTCCATATCAGACTGGGCCGGGTAAGTAAAAGCAATGATATAATGCTTTAGAAGCTGAGGCTGGGGTTTCGCAAAACATGGAAAAATATTTGTACTGACTTGAGTTGAAAAAGTATTCAAACTTGTGAGCCAAAAATGTATTTGAGCTTATTTACTTACAAAATTTTTATAAAATTTTATAAAATCAAACATAAAATGTTCTTAAAAGTTATTGTCTTAATATCTCGGGGAGTCAAAACTGTTGAAATTTAACAATCGGTAACTAAACCAGTTCGGTTAAGAACTTATCTTCTGAAAGTTAAAGTCCTGGAAATTTCTCTCGGACTTGCAAAGGTACAATTGCATGACCATTATTTCCATGATTTAATTAATCGAATCTTAAATTTATTTCTACTGTGGGAAAATTTTACTTAAAAGGTTTCTAATTTTATTACCTTAACCATTTGAATGCATAAACGTGAAAATTATTGATTTACTTGCTGAAATTTTTTCAATAACAAAAATTCTCGAATGTACAAAAATCAGTTTTTGATTAAAAGAAATTTGATTTAAGATGAAAAATAAATTAATAAGCAAAAAAGTTATGGAAACTTAAGAGAATCTTGTATTTTAATATAAATTAGTTCAATAACGATTTTTTTATAAATATTTAAAAAAACACAAACATAATTTATCAATTAAATATTTCGTAACTATACATATTTTTATTTATATTTTTATTTTATGCACAACAACGTTTCCTTCCATTCCATTTTTTATTCATTTTTTAATTTTTAATATATAGGCTTAAGCATTTCGTACAATGTTATGTTTTACTTTATCGTTATACCTCTTGTGGCAATAATATTTATGTAAAATAAATATGAATTCTCTGGAGGTTTTCTTTATACGGATGCTTTCTGTCATTTTATTTGATATTGATTCAACATTTTGTTCCCATCTGAGTTGAAAGCAATCAATGTCTTAGGTAGCATTTTTATATGTTTATTATATATTCATCTAATATTTACTTCTAACAAATAAAAATATTTCTTTTTTTTTTCATTTTAGGTAAGAAACACACGAGGATGTTTGATATTTTATACATCAAAATATATTTTACTCTGTAAGTAGAAAAGCAAAACGTGACTTTCTTTAAAAAAAAGGTTAATTAAAATAAGCATAACATTGCAAACACTGACAATGGATTTTTAATTAGCAATGATAGACAACTTTTCTCCACAAAGGTCTGCAAAAAACATGTAAACATTAGAGAAACTTCATTTTTATGATTTCAGTTACACAATAAGAGAAAAAAAGTTTTTAATATATTTTCAAAACTTAAAAACCATTAAAGTACTACTTCGTATGAGTATGAATTTTCTTGTATTAGTCCTACGGTCGCAGTATTTTCAAACTTAAGCCTTTGCGGGCAAAAAGATATCGCGATAATACGATCACACTATCGTCGTTTATTAGACAGGTCATAGAAAAATTCATAGTTGTCTTCGTTTTAATAGTTTTTTACAACTTTAAAATTTTTTTATATATACCTAATATTTGGAAATATCTTGGTTAAATTGAAACTTATTTAGAGTCCGATTACTGAACTTGAGAACTCAGATTAATAATTTTTTCAAATTATTTTTATTAATGAATAGTGTAGATAAATTATCACGATAAATATGTTACCCCCTGTAAGGAAATAAATGGGTAAGCTTTCTTGCTCAAGCAAAAAAAAAAATTACAAAGTTATTAATCAGAATTAAAACAGAATTCACTAGTAGAGCTCAAGCTTGACAAATTACTTTCAGTTTATTTATTAATATTTTAATTTGTAATAATAAAAATTTAGAAGAGAGCTTATTGCATATCCCTTTTTAATTCTTTCTTATTTTGCAAACTAATTTCTCAAAAAAAAATCGAAAAATAAATACGATTTTACTATTTCGGTAAATGCAAAGTATTTACTGCTGTTTAACTGCATAAGCAAAAACTAAAATAATATTTTATATATTTGATATCTGTGAATACTACCGATTACTTGATATAAAATTGTCACAAATAGAAATTTATTTCAATCGAATTTTTCTCAACAAATCTTTAACGACCCCGTAGATTCGCTTTCAGAGTCGCCTTTAACTGGAGAAACATCATTATGTCTCTTTTATTTTACTTTCGTTGCATGTACAGGATTAATAGTTTTCTCATTTTCCGAATGTCTTACATATGAGTTGTAACTTTTTTTTATTTATGTGGGATATACAAGAAAATTTATTTTTCTTCAGCTTGGACCAAAATTTTAAAATTGTATTAGCTGCATGACATAGTTTTAAAATTTCTTACACCACAAAGCGTATAGGAACTGATCCTTAATATAATAAGGCTAATAAATTTTGGCGCTGATCTTGTAATATAAAATTTTCTGCACAATATATTATTCCATTAGTTATATATAAAAATACCACAACTACAATTTGACGAAATTAATTGCATGCAAGTATTAGCGATGGTGATATCTTAGCTTCAGAAAGATTTCTTAAACTTTTAATAGCCAGTAAAGTACATAGACCATATACAGCAATAGCAAAATTTCTAATATAGAGAAAAACAACCGCTTAAAGCTATTTTGCATTAAACTATTCCAGAGGCCAAAACCTTATTAATACTTGTCTATTAACTTTGTCATTTATTTAAATTTTATGACAAAAAAACTAACTTTTTTTCACCACCTATATGTGTGTGTGTGAAGTTTACTTATTATTTACGGAAAAAAGCAGAAAGAATTTGTCAAAATGGTACTTCCAATGATTTACCATTTTCCCATAACGTATACTTAATATTAATTATACGCCATCATATTCAAAGTTTTTATAGACTTTAATTTGGACTGATTCTGTTTTTTCTTTGCAGTGAACAAAACAGAATGAAAAAATGAGAAGAGATTATGTCCTTTTGTTTCGTATTGTTTTTCTTTGTGAGAGCACAACAAGAAATGAAAATGATGAGTATAGAGAAAAAACGCTTCGCAACCATTTGCTGATTGATTGATTGACTGTAAGATTTCTGACTTTCATTGTCTTTTAATATTTATACTCAAAATACACAAAAAGAACGAAAAATTAAGCAGTTCTGAAAACCCAAGCTCAAAATTCAAGAATATTGTTTGAATAAAGATGAAAAAATAAAACTTAAAGCAGTTTAAAAAGGAAATTCTACGCCATATTTTAAATTATTTTTTTTATTATTGCAAATAACAATTGTTCACTTGTTTTGTTTGTCTCTTTCCTATTGAAAAAAATGCTGGTTCTTCTCATGTTCAAAATTATTTAAAAAAAAATTAAACTTAATGGCACTAAATGTTTTCTAGAAGTTTTTGTGAGTTTTCGTGTACTGCTTTAAATTTAAATAAAAAAACTATATGTGTTATTCTACCAGATGAATTTTATCCAAAACACTATTTTAATATACACAAGCATTGTTTATGTATCGGTAATAAAAACTAATATACTAATCTGAATACAAAATTCATTTCATTGACTCTAAAGGTAAGCAATTTTAGAAATGTCATGCAAAAAGATATGAAACAAAAATTGTCTAATCTGAAATAAAACTCCCTAACTATTCACATTCGCCTGTTGTCTCCGGATTGCTTTCACCATAACGACAGCTTTATATCAACAATATATTAAGATTAAGAAATATATAGTTGGAAAATTTATAGTATATGGATACGTTTTCGTTTAAAATTAACGAAAGCCTTTGCTTGTATTGTATTATTTCAATTACTGTGGCAATAATTCCCATTTTAAGATTTCAATTGATGCAGTTAAATTTACTGTATGCATTTCCATGTCAACATCTTTCACATAAATTTTATCTCTTCCAAAATATTTATCGTACCAATTAATTACTGCATCGTATTGAATGAACATTTTTTGTTTGCTTTTCATGCTTCTTACCTTTGAGTACTTACACAGAATTTAATTCAATTATACGAGCTTAGTTAAAATTTATAACCAATCGTTACCGTTTGCCTTCGGCTAAAAGAAATCTTTCCAAAATTATACGAAAGGAAAAACCAAAATAAAAATGTTGCTGCTGCAGCTCCTCACAGAGACGACATGTTAATTTGCTTAATGGTATCATCGTTATGATGCACATTTACACACATACAAATCTTGGAGCTGCTCTGTTGAGGCTCCTTTTGTTATAACACCGCTAGAAAACTATGTATACGAGAGCCTTATGAAAATTATTTTTTTATTAACTATATTTTTGTATTAACTATATATATATATATATATATATATATATATATATATATATATATATATATATATATATATATATATATATATATGTATATATATATATATATATATATATATATATATATATATATATATATATATATATATATATATATATATATATATATATACTTTTTCTGCTTTGGGTTCTCCAAATAAAAACTTCCCCTATCATGTATTTTGGCCAGATATGGATTAGGTGTAGGTCTTGCTGGTACAACAAAGATGACCGAAACTATGGTGATAATTTCTTTTTTAATTAGTGGTAACAACCTGGCGGGATATAATAAATTTTATTGAATAATATTTTAAACTATAGGGTAATTTGCACCGCACGAAAATATTAGTATCTCGCTGCGGAAAATGTGAGGAGTAAGGATCCATTTTAACGGGCGCTTTCAGTCAAGATGCGTTTTTGCTTGTTATTTTATTTACAACACTTACTATTATTGCTTGTATTCTTGAAATTACATGTATTTATTCGTAAGGATAATATATAATACTTTCCTGTAAAATTTTGGTGATATTTTTTATATTTATTATCGAATTAAATTATAGCACATGTGATGGACGTTTCTTTGCATTTAAATTTTTTTACCCTCCATTCTTTGTTCTTTCAATTATTTACAACCAAGTATATACATGCATCTATATAGACATGTATATCATCACTTTTACACATACATAAGAACATTTTTATATGAATGGATATATGGCATATAAATACAAGTCTATAAGCATACAAATGCATTTGCATTTGCAGCAAGAACAACAAATAAAAACACAAAAGGACTTTTTACAACTTTCGTTATACAATAGCATTTTCTCACAACATATCTGAGGCATCTATTATGCAGATAGTTCCTGAATTAAAGTTAAATATTAAAAAAGTAATTGTTAAATAGTGAAATTCAGTGCTTTAAACTACACTTTTATAATTGAACTATTTTGGAAATATATCGGAATTTACTCATGTATTTATGTTTGTGTTCCTATATACAATAAACATGTGCGAGCACCATAAAGAATTTATAAATCAATATTATAGTAATTGTAAAAATTTAAATTGCAAATAATGTCATTGTGGTCTTTTGTCAACTTAATTTTATTGATACAATTGTTGGTTGTCGCATTAATGCAATATCTGATTCAACATAAAAGAGTTAATTGGCAATCTGTTCCTGCAGCTTTTAAACATCAGTTTGAGTTTGTCATTTTATAAGAAAATGAAACGAAAAAGAAGTTTTGACAACAAATTTTCTGCAGAATTTTAAAATATAATATAGTTTGCTTTTTTAGCTTTTATTTCAGACAAAAAAATTTCTTTATAAATAAATCACATAAAATTATTATTCTTCACAGAACAGCTTCATTTCAAGTTGCATTAACCTTAAAAATAAAATGTGCTCCATTAATCTTGCATATTTTGACTTAAACTTAATTTGTAAATCCTAATTTTTCACTTTTTTTTTAAAATGAAATATTAATTGGAATATTTGTAATTATATATTTAATTTAAAGATGTCATTAAAATGTCTATTTTACTATAAATTTATTGAATAATATATTCATAATAGGAAAAATATATTAATTTAATTAACTTTAAGGCATTAATAAATATATAGCACATAGACTGGAATTTCAGTTCGTTTCAGTTTTGAAAAGGATTTTTCTCACTAAAATTATTTCTTCATAAATTGTTGTTTGTTGTGATATACAAGCAAATCTATATGCCTGAATTCATGGATATTAATATCAGCATATCATTAGAATTAGAATCATTATAGTAAAGTATAAATAAAATATTCTTAAAAACTAATTGGGCAGATCTTTCCAAGAATTTTAATAATTCTTATCTATGTATTTGCTCGAGCTGCATGTGTAGTAGATCCGTCCCGTTGAAACTAACAATGATCGAGATACAATGCAGCAATTTGCGGAAAAAAACTTGTAACACACACAATTTACGACGTCTTCAATAAAATAAAGACCAATCAATTTTTAACTGCAGTGGAAGCAATAGTTCTTTGTTAATTTTTTGTTGAATCTCCGTGCCCCAAAAACTCAAATTTTTTTGCTAACGTAACCACTTAAGTGGAAATGAGCTTTGTCGCTGATTACGGTATTCTATACGTAATTATTATCTCCTTACACCAAGTTTAACAGAGTTTGGCAGCAAGTTAACCTTGTCTGACGATCTTGCCTTGCTGTTGACAACTAATTCTAATAATTCTGTATATATCTGCGTTATATATATTAAAGCCCAGTGATATTTGGAAACATTAATATAAATGGCATCCAATTATAAATATGACATTACAATTAAACACATTTCTATATCAATTAAGAATAATTGCATAAGTAATTTTATAGGAGAGCTTTTCCAAACTTAAAGGTGGATTTTTAAAAAATTAAATCACTTTTTGACGCGGAACGTAATGTAGCCTTTTATGTTAAGAAATTTCATGATTTCATGATTTGCCAATCCAAATGAAATTTTTCATCAATTATAAGCAAGCAGAAACTCAAAGAATATTTTAATTGGCAAGACACAATGGTTGTATTTACTCCTTTTGAAATTAAATCAATAGAAGTACCTTTTAACACTAAAAACAGATTTCTTATTAACCTAGAATAATACACCTTGTAAAATTTTCAATATTATTTTTATTAAGATTGTACAAAAAAAAAGTTGTTTTGTTGTGCTATTCACTAAAATCTTCTAGCCAACTACGTTAACATTTTTTTCTTCCCATTTGTACTTTGATGGACTTTAAATAAAAACTAAAGGGATCATTTTTCCACAAAAATAAAATCATGAACATTCAAACACAATGAATCGGAATTAAAATGTAAAACGATCTGTAATTGCAATTTTTGCTAAAATTATTTATAAGTCTCCGAATTTTTTTTCGGTCATTATCTTCAATTCTAATAAGTTGTTGATCAAAGTCTGCCTAAAAAAATTAATTTAAATGTTTTCCTTATTAGAGATCTATTTGTCCCATAAAATTGTGTTCTTTTAATGTCTCACCATTCGTATTGTATATATTTTTGCACCATAAATGTCTGAAAGATATTCAATCTCACTGAATTGGGGCATTGACTCCAGAGTCTGGTGACCAGTGAACTATGGCTTGGCATGGAAAGTGATATTCTAGAAATGGATTATTCATTTACTTGCTGTCAAATATATTATTTTATAATTTAACAAATGGTATTACCATATCAAAACATATGTAAATATCGATTTGATAAGGAAAATTGTAAAAAGTAATTTATGCATATGTTACTAATTTAACAATGAATTACCTTTGCGGAAAAGATTACTAATAATTTAAATCGACTAACGTCTGAAGGTATTCCTATTATAAAATTTAGATGTTCATAGTCCATCAATTCATTGCGATTATCTGTTAGAGCAGAATCATGGCTTTGAAGGCAATCTTAGTCATACGTAAAGCTCTCCCAGTTACGGAACCTACAGTTCAACATAATTTAGTTGTTGTTAATACCCAATCTTTTTGAAAATAACACGCGAATTAAACGAGGGATATCTGTATTTCCAATTTTCATATTCAAGTAGTTATATGAGTGCAACACTTCGCTGACACGACGCGTCATTGAATTACTGAATTGTGCCATTCTTTTTATTTTCACACATCCATAGATACATAAGCACACACAGGATGTTATTTTTCTTCATATATTTTGTATTATAGACATGCTTGCATTGCCACAGAAGTTACAGTATGTTGCATGCCGCTTTTCCTCTTACTGCTTTCATTCCGATGTGAATTTTCATAAGAAATAAGCAACGAAAAATAAGCTGCATCTTATAAGAAATATTTCAATATATATTTTATTTGTTTTTTTTTCTTCTGTCAGTTTATGTGCAACAAATAAACAAAAAGCCCGGGTATTTACGAGTATGTCTGTTGGAAATATTCAGTTTTTTCAGTTTTTTTTAATGTTAACTGTTTTTTGCATTGAAAAATTGCTGAACATGTAAAATAAGGATGATAAACGTTTTTATCGTAAATTTCGTCTTTAACATAAAATGTCTGCATGCGTTTGATACATGTCACTTCTTATTAAGGTCTGTTGCTTTCTCGCTTTGTTTTTTTTAGTGTGATCAAGTGCGTGATATGGATTTTATATATTTTTTTCACACTTTTCAATCAATTGTGAAGTAATTTTATTCAGGAGGATATAAAAAATTTTCAAATTGAATTTGCAAGTTAAGATGTACAGCTTCATGATTAAAAATGTAGTTAGACAAAAATGCATGTATTTGTTTTTTGCAACTTTGAAATAAATTTATTTCATTGCATAAATATATGTATATTAACATTGAAATTTATTATTTTGGGATATTCTATGCTACTTTTTGTTTAAATACTATTAGAGTTTTTACAAAATGTTTTGTTTGTTGTGGCTTTAGCTATTCATATGCCGACATTTCATTGCTCGCTAAGCAGTTTGAAAATATTCAACCTCGTATGTTAAACACAATATGAGAATTCTACACATCTATATATAAAATAGGATGTGTGTATGTATGTATGTATGTATGTATGTATGTATGTATGTAACGTAATGGCTCCAAAACGGCTAGGCCGATTTTGACGAAATTTTCAGGGAACCTTCAGAATACTCGGGCGGGTGACACTGATTTTTTATTTTCGGTCTGTGGGCGGAGGGGCGTGGTAAAATCCAATAATTCATAAAATGAGAACGGCTTGGCCGATTTCTGTAAAACTTTTTGTCAGTTGTTCGTATTTTCGAGGAGAAGGTTTTTATGGAAGAAAATTTTGGAAGATCCCTCCGTAAAAGTCGGAAAGTTGGAAAAATCGAAAATCGAGTTTTTGTATGAAATTTTGTTTGAAATTATTCCTTAATGGCTTTTCAAATTAAAAAATAGAAAGTTTGTCTGAAGGCTTAAAATTGGGGCGAGGCGAAGTTCGCCTGGTCCGCTAGTATTGTATATGAATCATAACAAAATACATAATCATGGTAGATTTAGAATGCTTTCATACGCAAAACATACAAACAAACCTGCAATTTCCATTGTTTTCCAAAAGCAGCTGTTTAATATAAATAAAGAAATTTTGCAGAAGATGATAGTCATTTAAGAATAGAATAAAATTTAAAAAACGGACATGTGTAAAACCCAAACAGTTTGAATAAAATAAAATTTTTTTAGTTTTATGTGTCATAAACTAAATTTTGAAGCAAATTTTTGGTGAAATTTAAAGCAAAAAATTGTCGACGGAAACAAAAAGAATCATAAAGATGAAAAATCAAACCTGTTTATTTAAGAATCATTTTAGTTTCACACAAACAGCAAGAGTAAAATTTAAATTCGTATTTAAAAAGAACTTAAAGAGAAAAGATATTTAGATGCGAAGTCAAAAACTGGCCATTAGGAACTAAAAGTATTTAGATTTTTGGCATATGACTGTATTTTATATAAAAAGCGATCTAACTACCTTTTTTTAAAGCGGTTGAAAATTAGTTTTGGATTGTGAACTGGCTGTATATGGAGGGCGTTACGGTTTTATTACCTATAAAAATATTTAATTTTTTGACCGTTTTATTTTCATTAATAAACTCGATAGATCTAATATAGTATATAAAATACTATAATGTGATAAGGTATATATATGATCAACAAAAAATAAATTGAAAGTTAGACTTGCAAGGCATAAGTCAGATCAAAGGAATAGAGATAATGGCACACAGAGGACAGCTTTTCCGACACATTATAAGGAATTAAAACACTATCCCAACTTTGAAAATGTTTCAGTACTAAACGCAGAAACAAATTACAAAAGAAGACTCTTTTAGAAATGTTACAAATTATAAAACTTCCACCATTGAATAAATTTAATTCCAGAACAGTCACAGACAATATTATGGACATTTAATCAATAAGAAATGTTAGATTTTATCATATGTAGTTTTTCAATGCTAAAATAACATAGAATAAATTATAATTTAATGTTAAATCAACATACATGCACGTGTATCAATATGTTATTGGTATGGAAATACTTGCATATATGTTGCGTAGCATACATGAGTTTGTTTATTGTTATTTAATGTACAAATGTATGTACATACATTACATATATTGATATAATTACTTTAAATATTTTCTGATTATGTGATTTTAAATTCAAAAATGACAAAAAATTTTCATTATTATTTTTCAATTCTAATATTTTTCAATTTGTATAAAATAAAAAAAATATCCTGCAGATGGTACTCGATGGGTACCGAAATATCGATAAAAATTAAAAAATAAATTAAGTTTAATATAAAAATATTTTTTTTTGAATCAGATATATCTACCATTACAACGAAATGTTAATTGTCACAAGAGCCATATATGTATATACAATATTACTATCTGAAAGCTATTGCTTTTTTTTACACACATCAACAGCAATTTATATTTAGAATCATCAGATAACCAAGTTGAACGAATTAACCTTTAGAATTCATTCCCAAACGTTGATTCAAATAAACGTTAACTTTAAATAGTTAACTTCTATATACACCCTTAACAGCCAAACCTCCATTATATACTGCAAACTTAATTTTCGCTTATATGCCATTTGAAAACTCGAGTTCCATCCTAATCCCCTTGCTCGTAACATCTTGAACTTTCCTGGACACATCCGCTTAAAAAAGAGGGACACTACGGCATTAATACGCAACTCTCCAGATGAAATTCTTTGAAAATATTTTTTGTGCGTAACATGAATTTTATGTATTATTAATTATTATCACTAAGTTTATGTCCGACACTGGTTGGGCCTAATAATTATTTATATATTTAAGATTTGAACACTTATTGTTAGTTCAATTATTTGAAGATACAATAAACATATATTAGCGTGAAAAAAAAAAAAAAAATATGCCATTTCCACCTTAACTAGTTTACACTATTAACACATGTTGTTTGTATTTAAGCAAATATCTTAACCAAATAGTTAAGGCAATCTCATGGGTAAAATGATTAAAGGGTAAACATGCTCTAGCTGACTAACAAATCGCCCACCTTGCATAAATTGCCAATTTAAGATATACGCAAAATTTTTCTTAGCGTTGAAATCCATTAACAAATAAACAAAAAAAAATACAATTTTTCTTAAGGACATGAACACAAGAGTTTGTAGGACAAATAAGCTAAAGTGAAAAAGGATACACAACTTTAATAACCGAAAGAGGAAAAAAGAAAACGGAGGGCAAAAAAGAAAACTATATGTATATCTTTCCCATTCACCTTTTTGGAATGGCAAGTGAAGGAATTGAAGTAAATTTTAGAAAAAAAAAAATGAAATGGAAATGTAAACATCGTCAAGAAATTGGCATGCTGAGCATGGTTCAATGTTTATACAGGAGAAAAAATAATAAAAGAAAAATACTGATTGAACAAAAAAAAATTGCAGGTACTATTCAAAGACTTGTGAGTAACGAAACAGCAATTTATTTTGCTATACACACATACACTAACAACAGTAAAAACCAAAGCAAAACAGTTTCTAACATTTCCTTTAATTTTTTAGGAGCTTGAGCCTGATTTTTATTACACTGACAAACACGACGTCAAAGAAAAATCATACGAGTGCTAAAAAATTTAACTAACAAGTTATAAATGGCCAGATAAAAAATGTATATGCACACGTATATAAGCATATCTGTGAATATACTCTATATGCTAAATTGAATGGGCTTTTGGCTATATAGCGCACAATTTAGCATGAATGTATGATGTGAAAAATGGCGAAAGCAACTATGCAAATATAGAAATATGTATATAGAAATAAATCTAAATACATCCAATTTAAATATAAGCGGATGCGTAACAAATTTTCCAAATGCAAATATTTAAGTCCATGTACAAACACACCATTTACGCTCAGGTTTTACAAAAAAGTGCACTTAAGAACTCCTATAAAAAATCACTAAGTGCTTACACATTTATATATCGCCAGATAACTTAAGAGGGTGGTCCAAGAAGTTCGTGACTCTTGCAATGAAACACATGGTTTTTGATAGCAAAAAAAAAAAAAGGATTTGTCAAGGTCATTGAGGTATTTTTATCTGAAATAATTTCATCATTTTAGTAAAATCTCTAGGCTAAATAGTTACATAATTCAAGGAATCTTGCCATTAAAACTACGCACGTGTGCACCCTTGCAATGTCTTAGTGGAAACGAACTTTTTTTTTACCAAATGTGTTAGTTTTGTTTCCTCATTTGAAAGGAGTTAATTTGGATTGTACCAAGTGTATTTAAAAAAAATAGTCTCCATGACTTTATTGGTTGAAACTCTTGTTGGCCTTATTTGTTGACAAATTACACTACTGTGACGGAACCATGTTTTGTCCACGGTTACAAAACAGTGCAAAAGAAAAAATGCTTGCTTCTATTTCAGCTAAATATATCCTGGGAAAACTGACGAATTAATTACTTGAAAGAAAACCATTTTGATAAGTCTGTGTATTCGTAGATTTTATTTTTATTTCATTGTGCAATATTGCTCAACTAACCCAAAACCATTTTCTATGTCCGCTTATATTCAAGTCAATACAAGTAAAATTAATATTCTACTTGGAAATTATGTAAAAGCTTACATTCATCGTTTGATCAATACCAACATTTCCTTTTTCCTTTAAGCATTTAAAATTTATGGCTTCGATTAAAAGTCAGTAATAATTTTTTAACCTGGTTGACTGGTGTTTCAAAATAAATCATTGATTTCAATGAGGAAACTTATTTAATTTATCTTTTCAAAACTTTTATTACAAAGTTGATGCCAATGTTTCTGAATTTACTTTAAATATATGTAAATTTCGTACCAAATCATTCAATCTAGTTTGTGTAGTTTGTGGAACCCTTCTACTAGGATCATCTAAATTGTTTATATACGAACTGGAATATAAAGAAAGTAATTATTTATCCTTCTATTTAAAATTATTAACATTATAAGTGGCAAATACGCGAATGCACATAAATACTAAAAAATATCCCTGACTGGTACGAGGTTTTCCAATAAATTTGTTTCCTTTAAACAAAGCAGACTTGACTTAAAAATATTCAGTTTCGATTTCGAAAAACTAAACTTCTTTTTAGTAGCTCGTTTTCCATTCTGTATAATTTGGTCGTATTCATTTACTGCATTGCAGTTGGCACTTATATTTAAGTGGACAAATATGAGCTTATTTTTATTTAGTTCTACTTTTGTGAATTTATTTTATTGGTTGGGATAGTAACAATCAGAACATACACAGGATCATATTTTACTAAAACATATTTTGCGTGTCTTCGGTGATTCAGTGAGCTACAAATGGGTATCCTGCAGCTACCATGGGGTTTCATCGCTCTCTCAACTAAGACATCAGAACAGACTTTCCAGCGCCGGATGCGCTATATATAGGCCCATATAGGAGGAAGGCCACAGCATTTTCTTACAACTTTTTTTTTACATTGTTATGTAAATTTTATTAAATACGGTATTTTTAACTATTTGCAGCAACCTCCTGGCTCACAGTAAAAGCTTACACTCGTAATAGATCCTTTAAAAATCTCAATATATTGTTATTATTTTTTTCCCAACAATCTTAAGTGGCACAAATTTAATCCCTAATATCTCGCTCAAGCTGCTCTTATTAACTAATAAAAATCAATTTTTATAGCTTTTCATCACCCTACAAAAACAATAATTTTATGAAAAATAATCCACCTAAATTTTGTTGTTAACATTGTCTTTGATAATATGATTTGTTGACTTTATCTTGTTTCCATTAAAAGTCTCAGTATGTATCGTAAAAAAGATGTCTCATATTTCATATTTCGTTAACAAGAATCCTTGTAAAATTATGTATCAAAGTTGTAAAAAAGTATAGCAATACCCTAATGTTTAAGGACATACAAAATAAATTTATAAGTGTAAAGATACTATAACATTGGGGGTGTGGGTGTTTTTTCTACCCACATGTGCTCCAATTTAATCGGTTAGAAGTCTTAAGGGAGCTAAATCATCTTAAGGCATATCAGTTATGTGATAACGCAGTGAATAATAAGTATAAATAACAGTTTCTAGGGGAAATCGTATCTGAATGCGTCACAAGGCGTACTTGTATTTAATTTATTTTAGTCATAGTTACTTGTAATCTGGCTAAACCGACATGTTTAGTACAATAATAAAATAAAAGCTTCAATATGCCAACCAGGCATATTAATAACAACATAAATATTAAACGAAGATGGAAAGAGAATTAAGTTAAGCCCAGTTAGTCTCTACATTCGTTAACAATTTAATTTTTAAATTAAAGATTAAAGTGTCTTTTAGTTATGAAACGCATTCTTTAGCTAAAAATTATATGTATAAACAAAGCCATTTACATTTTTTTTAGCGTAAATTATATTAAGGAAGAGGGGAAAAAGTTTTTCCCCATCTTTTGAGCTTTAACAATCGCTTATATAATTCTGCATTTCGAGCCAATTTAAAATATCCTGTTTAACATCAATGCGACAATTCGCACAAAACTATTAAAACCCCTTGTTAATAATCTTCTAGCGTTTTCGCAAATAAAATGTCTACCTATTTGACTCCTGGTGAAAAAAATTTTTTTAATGAAACTGTTCCCACCTCAATGTTATTTTGCCATATTCTAAGGCAAAAGAAGACAACCCTCGTAAGAGTATGAGATGCGTTCTAGATACGTTCTCTACATTTCGGTGGTAAATGCATTACGTATAAAAATTATTTGGTTTTGTTTTACACTTTACTGCAGTGTATAATATATTAGATTAAGAATTCCTGAAGATTATTTATCAAATATATAAGGGTATATGTGTGTGTGTTTAAGAAGGCTATGAAATGTTTATGGTTTATTTTCATTTTTTGTTGCTCTTCTTTCCTTTTTTTACAAACATTTTCTCAAAAAAGTGCTCATATAAATTTTTATTCAATATATTACGTTTTTTACTTTATTTCCTAAGTATGTGAAATTTTTATTAATCTAAACGCTGTACATAAGTATACAAGCTTATGTAGAAGCTGATACAGGTACCTTTGGTTAGTTGTCAATGTAAAGCTAAATTTCTTGATGGCAACAGAATCATGTCATCAAAATTGTCACTTAAATAAGTATGCAAAAGTGCAATTCATTATTTTTAATCCAAATCACGCATTTATATAATGTACTAAAAGCACATCGCAAAGAAAAATTGCTGAAATAAATGCTATGGCAGCCAAAATTTTATCAATTTTATAAGATAAATATACTTTGAATAAAATAATAATAAATTAGAAATTTTCCTTTGAAAACTTAATCTTAACGTAGCAGAATATTAAATTATTTATGAGTCATATAATTGAACAAACAAACTTATGCTTATATAACGCCGATATCTAATAATATTGTATTGGTATTATGACACTTTGCGATGTGAAGTCGGAATACATAATTCAAGCCTTCGTATCTTGCTTATATAAGCTCCATTGCCACTTCGTTGGAACAACAAGTCACAACTTTATTTCCATTTTAATGCCGACTTGATAAAAGTTCATAGAAAATTCCTGAGAATTGTTAATAATTTTTGTTCTTTCGCAGATTTTATTAGCCACTTTTTTTGTTAAATTAAAGTTATTGAAGTCTTAAAAAAATAATTTGAAAAATTTGCACACTTGTCATAAACAAGATATTTTATTGAGTAGCAAATTCAAGAAAAATTTATGATATTTCACTAAAAACAAATCGTTATGAAACCCAATTTCGTAGCTGTTTGTCTATTAAATATATTGTTTGTAGGCAAGTGCGAATGGTCTTCGTTGGGACTTCCCCACTTATGCTTGGTACCGATAAATTGGGACGACGGGTGTTGTACATAATCGACGTTATTATTCAAAGGAACTGTAGATGGTCCAAAGAGTTTCACATAAATCACAAAAACAATATTTTCGGCTACAAAGGGATTTTGGCTTTGCATAGTTTGAGCCTACGCTCCTAATTACAAAGAAGAATAATATTAATAGGGTTATGAAACATCATTTACTCGCTGTCTGCAGCTCGAAATACAAGGTGACGAAAAAGAATTGTCCTTATTTGAACTGGCAGCCATTTTATTGTAAATTACAAAAGTGCTCCGTTCTCATAAAATTTATATTTATAAGCGTGAAATCAATTATTAGTTGGAAAAAACTATATCGCTCGAATGGCCACCTCCTGAGTTGATGCATAAGTGCGCACATTTTGTGGCACTGTTAATTGTTGTTCGCAAAACATCTGTCCCAGAATCGGGCATTTATTCTCCAATATTAGCTTTCAAGACTTGCAAGTTTCGTGGTTTGTTGTAGTAAATGCTAGAGTTTAAAACACCCCAGAGAAAGAAGTCTGGTCCTATTAGATCCAGCGATCTGGATGGCCAGATTAAATCTCTAAAACAGGAAATCATCCAACCTGTAAGTTGGTGTCATAAAATCTCTATCGTTGCACGAACTGTGTAAGAAGTTGCTTTGTCCTGTTGAAACCAACAGTGATCGAGGCCAACTGCAGCAACTTGCGGCGAAAAAATAACTCATTTAAAATCTAAGTAGTTGTGACGTTAACCATCTTCAAAAAAACAAAAAAAAAAACCAGAGCCAATCACTTTTTCACTGCAAATGTCGTAACAAACAGCCACTTTGATCTAATGCAATAGTTTTTATGTTGTGTTTCATGTGGGTTATTTTGGCACTAGAAACGAAATTTTTTTAAACATTTGTTAACCCTATTAAATTTGTCTAAAAGCTGTAACAATATTTCTACTTTCTTTAGATGAGAATCTCCCCATGGCTTCCTGCAAAAACATTATATATTTACGTCTTAAAGCACAGGGCACATTTGGGGCCTTCCACAAAAAATGCAACCAATTAAAATAATCCCATTACATTTGCGCTCCCCTCTTTTTGAAAAGAGAACACAAAAAAATCATGCTTTTATATAAGAAGAATATTTTTGAGTTATTGGCTATACTAAATACTAAGCAAATTTTGGCGGAAAATTTTCTATCGCTACACTTTAAAAACTGCGTAAAGTGAATATTGATGGGTAATATTGACATTATCTTTCGAAAGGCTTCAATGTTGTTACCAACTGCAGCTGCAGCTTTGTGAAAATGGTTGTGGTAAAAGTATTTTATAGGAAATTTATCATGTACAGAAAATATTAGCTTTAATAAGCTCCATGGTATAATTTTCATACGTGACTCAAAAAGATAGTCACCTGCCGCTGAGAATATATTTATGAATTGTTTTTTATTTTGTAAGCTTTTTCATATATTATCTTTTGTTATGTGCAAGTAAGTAAAAATCTAAAAAATAATTCTTAGTTTCATTACAATTCATTATCACAGTCTCATCATCACAATTTCAGTCAGATATATCCACCAGATTCAATGAAAATTATACCTTCACCATCCATGAACTTACGAGATCTCGGCAAAAATTAGGCCATTAATACAACTTTTATTTCAGCATAAAATTTGTTTTTATTGGTAGATGCTTAATATAAATAGAAGATATTAAAACTTAAATAACTTTGTATATATTATGTTCCTCTCAAACTTATAATGGGAAATAAATTTAAGTCATAAGGAAAATAAACAATTTTTGTGCAATACTTTGTTGAATTTTTTCTTGAAAAGATATTGTTTGTTAGAAAAGGGCACTATGGAAGGGGATGACTTGCATAGCAATCGATCATATGCATATTTTCCCATTAGGATAAATTTAAATTTTTTATGTCTCCTTAAAAGATTTTCTAACTAATCAAAAACTTTTTTATTCCGAACTATACAATTTTCAGCATCAACTTGAATCTTTTTAAAAAGCATTCCTTGAAAGTAATAACAAAAATCTAAATAATTCAATATCTTTTCATTAATACTGAACTCCAACGAATACACTTTCCAAAGAAGTAAATTTTTGATTATTCCATTATCTAAAGCCTTTTTTTTTGTTTTCGATATCCATCTTGATTCTTGTGATGTTGTAGTTGTTTGCGAAACTTTTCTTTTAAGGAAAAAAAAAATTAAATTTAATATAAATTTTTTTTAAGCATCATCAAACTTTAACACTTATATATGTAGTTAGTCGTACTTCCAATAAATACCTCAAGACTTATTTTTGATACTTGAGGAAAAATATACTTGGCAAAATTGTTTATTAATAGTGGAAGCTGCGGAAAAATTGTGAAAATGGTGTCATTGTCTAAAAACTTTCTAATATCGGCAACACACCATAATATTTCTTATTAATAAATAAAACCTAATAGACCTATGCCTTAAAATGGCGTAAAACATAGACAATTAAACACTTAAAACTCTGAAATAAAATGGCTTATAGGGAGTATATTGGGTATCTGAAAATTTTCGCTAAATTTTTGAAATATTTTATGACTATTTAAGAGTTTTCATTTATTAAACTTTCGTATGGTTGGTTCAAAGTTGTTTTAGTCTTACTAAATGCTTTTTAATATCTGCCATTTTTGTTTTTATTCATTTTATTTTAAAAACTTAATAACTTCTTTTAGGTATAAAAACAAATAAAATATTCCATCCCAAGTATAGCTTAAAAATTTATAGCAATATTGTTCAAAGACGTCCATTTTGGTACAACAAACTTTCTTTTTTCTTAGTAGATGCTTGAAGTATTTGTCACTGAAACAAATGGGAAAGAGTTTTAATGAACACGAGCACTTTGATATTTTTATATAAAATTGGAGAGTTTTATTCCTTTACTTCACAGAAACATGAAACAAGAAGGTGTTTCATTTTTCATGGGGATGTTTTATAACTCTCTTTTTTTTACCTCAAAACTACATATAAAAATTAGTAAATAATAAAAATTATTTATGTTATTTATTTGGTGCCATACTAAAAGTAAATTCTAAAAACTAATGATACTATGGAAATATGTATTAAAGTAATATAATTGTAGCATTGATAGAATAAATAAATAAATAAAAAATAAATAAAACATGGAACACCTATGTAATTTATTAATTAATTTTTTTCTTTCTTATAGAGACCAGTTTTTTATTTGGGCCACTTATAGCTTTTGATATGGTAAACATTTTCTTTCAAGTCATCATTCTGATTTACTGACTTTGCATACCCTTGCTATTTATCAGGACTAACAAGTATATTTATAATTATTTCATTGAAAACCATTTTTTAATTGAATTTTCCACAGCAATTAATCATATTTAAAATTTTCCAAGATTTAATTTAATTGAATGCATAAGAAGCACATCCTTTTTTGACTTTAAACGCTTTTAAGGAAATAAGTTTCAAGAAAGTTTCCTCTTCAAGAGAAACAGCATCGTGAGCATACGTCTATTTCTTATACCTTGAAATGGGAAAACTAATAACAAATCAATTTGTAACCTTCAATGCAATTCAACCGGATGCAACTTTCGGTTCAAGCTTTCATTTCCAAAAATTATTCATTAGTAGAAATATTTTTAAATCGTTTACTAAACTGAGAGTAAATTATTGCGGAAATAATCCATGTATAATGATCAGCCAACAAAACGAAAAATTGTTGTGTTTATTCTTGTATAAATATTTAAATTCAATTTTAAGCTTTTTACAATATAAACACACACACATATGCCTACATAAGTGTAATAAAATTACATATGACTATGCTAACTCTGGGAAAATATATAAGAAACTACTGCACAACAACTTGTTTTCCTTTTATATCAGCATCTATTTGAAATGACTTGTTTTTCATCATTGCCTTTAGCTGCCCATTGTGAACAGGGACCATTTTTTAATGTCATTTCTTTTTCATTTAGGGAATAACATGCAAATTTGATTCTGCGTACGTTTTTCTTTGGTTTATTGTTGATTTCGTTGTGTTTTTGTTGTTGTTTTTGTAACCAAGTAAACTCAACAAAATGACAAACAAGTTTAAGAAAACCTCGTTTAGCATCATGTCCGTCAAGCGACACATTCAAGTTATTCAGCTGTTGTCTGACTAACAATCGTAACGTACAATAAACCAGAAGTGTACGTGTATCTGTATAGTATCAGTGTGTGTGTGTATGTGTGGTCATGCATGACTCGGAGAGCCCACATTAATAAGAAAAGCAAAGGGACTAGAAATGCTGGTGTTCTAGAAAATACAAACTTCAATACTCTTTATTTGCTGGGACTTTAAAGTATCGGTACAATAAATTTTGAGTATTTTAAATTTTAAGATTTTCTGAACCTTTGTGCGGAGGAAAGTCCTAAAACTCTGCTCTATATGCATTAGCCCGAGAGGGTCTAGATTATATAAATGGTTCTTTAGTAACATATTGCATCATTTTGAAGAAAGAAAGATGGGCGATCAGAAATCCAAATGTTATAATATGTAGATTTATAACCAGATATTTAATCATGTCTTGGAGATGGTTAAATCTTAAGAGCAAAATCAATGAGAGTTCAGAAAATTTGCTAATTCTTCTCACCGATAACTTTGTTATGGCCTTCTCCAGAAAGTCTATCATCGACTAATTATCTTAAAGCAAATGTTGTAAATAAAAAAGGTACCCAATTAACATGATCAAGGACTACTTTTTTTTATAAAAGAACGAAATCATAAAATGCTAGAGCAACAGCCGTCAATGGACGGTCTTAATACAACTTCTGTGAATGTGTATAATAACATTTTTGATTAGAAAGTCTCAAGGGTTTTTTACAGATGATGATGCAATGCTTATTAGAACAAGATACCAAGATAAGACGCGATTACATGCAAGTAAGGCTCATAACACGATCTGTAATCGGTTTATAACTATGACCTTGTATATTGTAAAGTTTAATAGTGGTTGGAAGAAAAGTGAACTTATTTAAATTAAGTTGTTGACCACTGAGTTTATATCGTTAGAATATCAATAATAAAAATGCGTGATGTCCGACAACCTTCTGTACATTAGGAAAAATATAAAATATTTAAGTAAAATTTCAACTGTTTTTGCATGCGTGATGAATAGAATAATGACCGGGTCTATGAAATAACTCCCACGAAATAAGTCCCACTTTTAAAAACGAAATAAGTCCCACCAAAAATTGCTTAAAAAAATGAAATAACTCCCACGAAATAAGTCCCACTTTTGAAAACGAAATAAGTCCCACCAAAATGAAATGATTTAAAAATTTACTTGAAATGAAATAACTCCCACTCAAAATGAAATAACTCCCCCTTGAATAAAATATTTCTTAAATGAATTAAGTCCCACTTTCATAAACGAAATAAGTCCCACTTTTTCACTGTTTAATGCGATTTCAAATAAGAAGTATTTGGCTCTTCGAAAAAAACACACGTCGAATAATATGAATAATCAAAGCAGAGGAATAATAAAGAAAAATCGTATGCAAGCTTGCAGAAGGCTTCTTAATGGAATGGACATTACGAATTTTGATAGAGTTCCAGAATTTATTATTAATTCTTTTTTCGGTCAAGGAACGTATAGAGAACGCCTACTAGTTACAACGTTTGGATTCGCAAATGGATTAAGTACAGATCAATTGTTCTTATTATTAAGATGGAAACCGTTTCGGAAGGACCATCAGATTAAAATTATCGACCTTTATAAATGGCTTGAAGATCCAGTGCATGGTAGACGGTATTATAGTTTTAACGTGGCATTGGGATTAGTTGTATTTTGTAATGGTGATATTAGAAAACATGGAACACGAATTCCAATTTCCTACTAAACATATAATAAAACACATAAATACGTAATTACGTCAACAATTTTTTTTAATATTATAAAATTAAAAATTATAGTTGTCCCTTTTACGAAATGTCCAATATATAACTTTTTGCATAAGAAAAAAATGAGAAATAAAGCCATAATGGCCTTATATTTCATGGCTCTATCGCACCCCTCCTAAAAAAAAATCATTTATTTATCAGATAAATATTTGAAGGGTTTCATGAACTTCTGCACGACAGAATGGACATACTAATTTACTGGTTTGATCAATTTTGTGAGTTTGCATTGTAAGACAGCATTCACTGCAAATTTTCAAGTGCTTACAAGAAAAAAATAAGATATTTGGCTGCTTTATGAAACAAACCACGCACATATTATTATTAATTGTATTCTGGTTGGTTTCAATATGGATTAACGACTCGTCTTCAATGTCCTCTTCCAAATATGATAATTCTTCAAAAAGATCTTCATCAGGCTCCATTTGTACAATTAAATTATTTTTTGATAACACCAGTTGGTCAAGGAATTTAGAAGGAGTTATAGTACCTTGTAGGACTTTTTAATACGCTTTTTTCCCACACTACCATTGGTATTCATCAATAGTTCAAATTTCCTTACTTTTTCAAATTCTTGCATCTGTAAAAATGCAACAAATTTGAAGAAAGTAGCCTTGTTTGGAATGCTTTTTCCTATGACGCTATTCTAAGCTTCTATTGCAGACGTAGTGCGGATTTCAGAATCGAAAACTGAAAAGTTATGTGGACCGATCTGTAATAATGAAATCATAACACCTTTTTGTAAATATTATGTAAAAGGGAATATTGTACCTTTTGCATCCATTGATTCTCAAAATATTTTATAAATGATTTGAATCTATCTAAAGTGTTCAATTTTCCTAAATCTTCGGTTAGTAGTTGGAAGCTATCCGAAATGTGCATTCCAGGTAATAATGGAAGAGATAGAAATTTGTGATAAATTTTAGACGCTTCTTTATTTTGCCGAATATATTGAGCGAGCCTTTTGTCCTTCATGGTTATGAATCGACGCAATGCCTGGCAATAATGGAACCAGCAACCAAATATTTTTGAATCAGGGAAACTTTTTTCAATTGCGCTTCTCAATCCTGTTTCATAATCTGTTATAAAGTTGCTTGTGACAGATCAATAATGCTCCTTTGTATATAACTTAATAAATGCTGATATGCTTTTAGAAATAACTCCCACTTTATAAAACGAATTTATTCCCACTCAAAACGAAATAAGTCCCACTTAAAATAAAAACTCGTAACGAAATAAGTCCCATCAATTGACGAAATAAGTCCCACTTTTAAAAACGAAATAACTCCCACTTTCAAAACAGCAATTTTTTGTGGGACTTATTTCGTTTTTAAAAGTGGGACTTATTTCGTGGGAGTTATTTCATAGACCCTAATGACCGCGGCTAGAACGAAGAATAACACAGGAAAAGTAGTTGCTATATATATATACGCTGATTATAAAAATAACATTATTACCTCTAGATTTAGATAATTTGAGCATCTTTTGGTTATGTTGGATAAAAATTTCACGCACCATATAATACTTTGAGAAATAAAAACTTAATTCAAAATACGTTTTGATTGAGTAGGGTCATGTCAGTGATTAAGGATATTTTACTTGCATTGCAAGGATGTCAAGAGTTGTGGTCGTAGATTTATTCCTTAAAACATTAAAATATTAAACAAATTTATGAATTGCATTTTCAAGGTTCTCAGGAGTAAGACATTTGAATGAGATGTTTTTGGAAGAAAAGTCGGTATAGACTAAAAGGGTGCAAAAATATTTAAAAAATATACTCATATTTATTTCAATTAATTTTCTTCATGCCCAAAATCAACCTGCATGTACAATTTTTCATTAGATTGAGTGCTTTCTATTTAATAATTTATTGTAACAATATATCTTTGTTATTTTTTGTTTGTTTTGTTATTATTTATGTATATGCATATTTTATTAAAATAGTTTAATTATGTTTGTATATTTAACAAGTTGATGACAGCACTAATATTTTATATGAAACTTTAATTGCATAAATGATCTAGGAAAAAGAGAATATTTTATACATAAGGATGCTCCAAACATTTCAGTGACTAATTCACAAATTTCTCTTGTTTGCCTTAAGGGAGGTTGTCCCGAATTATCCAAGTTAGATGCTATTGATATTGTATTTTTCTCTTTTTTTTATCAGTGAGATTGCTTGTGTTGTATTTTCTCTAATGGGATGCGTTAGATCTTCTTTAATCAATCACATATCATGTTGATATTTCTAACTCCCTGTTATCGCTTCTCCCCATCTAATATGTTCCGGTGAGAGCCTTAAGTTATTATATGAAAGTTTTTATATAGTCATACGGGACTTAACACTGTTCAAATAATACGTTTAAGCTCAACTTATAAGATGTTTTTAACTCTGTGAAAATGCAGGTATGGATACCGTCAGCTTACAATACAGCATATTTATATATATATTTTTTTTTTTATTATAATTTAACATTATATTGTGATAATCTGGTAGACGATATGGCTTTCTTTTAATTTTTCTTTGAAATTGCACACTAAATAAAGTCTAGTACGAAGTTCTGTTTGAATTTTAGGTTCTCATAAGGATTATGTGTAAAAAACAGATATAAATTACTAATTTCTTGTTTTTTTTTAAATTAAAAATTAGGCCATTTGTATGTACCTGTACGAATAAAAAGCTAAATACAAGATTATTGTGCCATGTAGAAATAAATATGCAATTTGAAACCTAGAATGCAGGAACAATTCCTTTCTAACTTAATTCCTTCTTAACTTAGGAAGAAATGTTGAAAAAAAATTTTTGTCTTTAGCCAAGAAAATTGTTTTGAAAGAAATATAAAAAATTACCTTCATATTCCAGATTACGGACAAATTCTATGGATACAACTAATGAAACATTATTCCTATAAAAGTTGAAATATGATATTTACTGGACTTTCACTGAGATTGATGTATAAATTCGGAAACTGCAATATTAAAAACAATTATTGAAATTTGACTAAACATGAATCACGACAAATTTTGAAAAAATAAAAAATAGATTAAAGCTGACATTTTCGCGAATAAGCACCTTAAAGCTCTTCTTGGTAAACGGCATTAATATGACAGAAACATGAACGACATGGCATATTCCCCAGGATACACCTATCAAAAAAATATAAAATAAATATATAAAGCCTTAAGTAAAGTACAGAGGGACAAAGCAACGATATTCAGGGGCTTTTTTTTTTCTTGGGATACTATTTCATTTTGATTTCGGGCCCTAAATTATATGAAATAACAATCCAAAATATTGCAATGAAATAAAACTCTAAAAATGTTTTGAATTTTATTTGATTTTTCAATTAATGTACAACTTATATAAATCTTTACAAATTAGTATGATAATCTTTTTCAGTTGGATGTTTATAGCATTTCTAAAGATGGGTATTCATTTAATGTGCCTTAGTAAATTTATATTTAAGTTGTTATTTCATTTCAGTAGGTCCCGATTTCATATTAAAAATCGTGTTGTTACTGCTTATGAAATACTTCCCCAACCTTTGGAGCATTTAAAATAGGCTTCATTGTTTTAAGAAAATTATTTGAAAGTTTCAACTTATTGAAAGTTTCATTACCGGCAGATATATTTTAGCAAAATACTGAGGATGAGAGTTTAGTTAAATGGACTACTGTATGCTTTTAAATTGCAATATATATATAAATTTTTGTTATAAGAACAAAGTAAGTAATAAGAATTATCTAATAGTTAGTTTGTTTAATTTTGAATAATTAACTTTTCTTTAAATGCAACAATAATTTTACGTATTATTTTTTCGAGTTTTTATAATTTCCTGGAATGAAAATTTATTTAAAAATCTTATCAAAATTGTTGGTGATATCCTAGCAGTTAATTAAAATGTTTCATATTAACCTAATATTTAGGCTTGAATTTTGTTGCTAGTGAAGATGAAGGCTTTTTGCAAATGATGACTAAAAGTCTAGTGATGAGTTGATACCGATGAAATACAGGCGTATATAGGCAAATAAAAATTAAAATATTCTTTTTTTTGAAATTTCTGTGCTATTTTTTATTGACCTTTTACCTTCTTTCCATTTTATCTTTATAAAGAACAGTTTTAAATCAGTCAAACTTTAAAAATTATACTGACTTATCTGCTATTTGATGTGCTGACACTTAGGGCGCATTTGGGTTCGGCTTGCTAACATAAAAATACTACAACTATGCATTTTCTTCCTTATTTATATAATTTTTAAGCGCTTCTTTCCTACTTCACCATTCTTCAAACTATCAATACAACATTTCTAACAATGTATTTCAATTTTACTTTTTTTTAATATTTTTTTGTCCAATCAAAAACTTTAAGAATCAAAGACCATCCAGTTTGTTCATTCATTCATTTATACAGTTGAGTGATTTGATGTCAATTGATTTTCAGTTTTTACCATCTCCATTCAACACATACAAACTTGCTCATACCAACATGCACACATACACACACGCACACACATTTACATAACAGTTAAAAAATAAAACGAATGTATACAATCAAGTGAAATGAATGATTCGCTTGAAGCCCAAATGCACATGAGTTAAACAAGTTATCTTAAATGCTGAAATCCAGAGGTACATATATACTCGTATATATGGGAATGTTCTTATGTATATACACATGCAGACACATGTGCAAGTACACGTAAAAGAGTTATGTAAAGGGTTGGTAATATGGGTCCTTTTTATAGTAAGTTATGATAGGTTATATAAACTTTTCTCTTGTGTTAACTTGTTGTTCTTCAATTAAAATATAAATAAAATTTATATTGGTAGACTTGTTGGTAATTTTATTGTTTGGTTTGTTTTTATAGAGGACAAAGAAATTTTTAAAATTAAACAAGTAGAAGCTCTAATATGTACAGATTTTAGTAAGGCATGTGAACCACGACATTTTACTTTAAAAATAATCGCTTATGGGATTTAGTATTAGAGCTCTAAGTGGCTGAGGTCATATTTGTCTAATAGAATGCAACAAGTAAAGTTCAGAAATGTCACTTGAAAAGACATTGAGGTTCCCTCTGGAGTTCTTCAGGGAAGTCATCTTGGTCTTCTACTGTTCACTTTATTTTTAAACAATCTGCCTTACGTTATTTTGTCTTAAAGACTTTAATGGTCAACTTTTACTACAGTCTGATATTGATAAATTTTCTCAGTGGTGTAAAATAAAATTGATGGACTTAAATATTAAGAAATGTAAACACATGTCTTTCTTCATTAATAATAAATTAGATTCCATCTATTATGTTAAAGATGCTGCACAGGAAAAAGATCAGAATATTAATCATCTTCGCTTAATTTTCGTAATCACATTGCTTTAACTGTAAACAAAGCTAATGATTTTCTTGGATTTATAAAACGGCTATATATTTCTTTAGTTCGCCCTATTCTTGAATATGCATCAATTATATGGGATCCTTACTGTAACATTCATATAAACTCTATTGGAACAGTCCAAAAGCAATTTTTGATGTTTTGTTTAAGAGGCCTTAGATGGAGTTCCTACGTGCTACCACCATATGTCAACAGACTTGGTCTTATTAAGTTACTAACATTGAAAAGTCGTCGAGTAATGCTGTGTATTTCATTTCTACTTGGATTAATACGTGGTCATGTCGATTCTGAGTTCCTGCTGGGTAAAATTAAATTTTGCGTTCCAAATGGACCAACTCGTAACTTTCAACCGATAAGTTTAAAATACTATAGATCTGTTTATGCCAACAATGACTGCTTTCGCCGTATATGTGAAAACTTCAATAAATAATATCATATTATAAATATATCTGAGAGCAATGAGGTTGTAAAAGAAAAATTATTTTATATTTAAATACATGATTTAGTTGCACTATATTATATTTTTAGTCTGTAAGGATTTACATCTATAGACCTAAATCAAATAAATAAATAAATATAAAAGCGTTTGAATACTATATATTAAACAAATTATAAATTTATGTAAAAGCTTTTAAACATCTGTAGGAAAATTATACACAATGATACCCTAAACTCAAGTATTTAATTGGTAATAACGATATTTTAATTTTTCTAGAAAGATTATATATTTTTTTACTAATTTTGGCGAGTCTTGGCTGGATTTTCTTTATTTTAACAGATAATTTATTAATCTAGAATCTAAAGTTTTTATTTGGTCTAATCAATCACAAAATTGGCTGACCGTTTATTTCGATCGTCACATTAAAAACAACTTCATAATCGAAGAAATTAATAAAAATGAATTAAATTGTAAGAGAAATTTAGAAATATTTTAATATATTCAAATAAGTATATATACAATTCATTTATATGCAAATAATAGGAAATTGCCACCAGTGAACCCGATATGAGTGAGAAATTATGCTCAATTAATCAAATTACAATAGAATTTGTAATCCTATTTGTAAAAAAATATTTGCTCTATATTTATATATAAATTCATATAGAAACACAACAATGAAATAGAAAACAAGGCAAAAGAACAAACATACATCCTTGTATCTGTTTGCTTTGTCTATAAATATAAACGTGTGTGTGTGTCTGTCTATACCAGTATATATAAATTTTTGCTACAGTAGGGTCTTCCGAAATATGAGAAAGTTAACCTGCATAAATTTTTGATGATGAGAATCGTTTTTTGTCAAAAAACTTAAAAAAAAGATATAAAAACAGGCAGAACAAAATATAGTAATGAAAATGTTGTCCTTTTTTCAGTAGCCATTTTTTATTTCTTTGTTTCATTTTTATCTACATTAGTTGAAATTTTTTGCTTGGCCATTTCTATTATTTGTTGTCCCAAAAAGGTTTGTTTGCTTACATCTATTTTTATTTAATTTTTGTTATTCACTGGAAAAATTTAAGAAATTTTAAGCGTTTAAATAGAAATTGCTGAACCTTGTAGTTTTTATGATTGTCCTCTTTATATAGTACCTACGATAGATTAACATTTGTAAAACAAAGTGTCTTAAATATTTTTTTAATCAGAGATTACTTTTTTTAAAATGGCTGGGTTTTATTTCAAGCAAAATGAAAAACAAAAGAATATTATTATTAGTTTGGATTTTGGCCAAAAAGTGTAGTGTTTCAATAAATTTGGTGAAAATTGTAAAAAATTAAATAATTTTGCTTGTCCTGTTTTTTTTAATGAAGATATTGTCACTTTTTTAATGAAGATGGTGGTTATATATGTAGATAATACCACTCGGTTTTTTGAAATGTGTAAAAAATCAAATATGACAATCATTTCATAAGGGTCGTAAAATTTCAATTTAATGTATTTTTTACAATAGTTATAATGGCCCATTTTTAAATCATGTTTATTTGAGATAGAAAATCCTTGCGACTGTGAATACTTGCAATAATTTGATTTGGTTTAATGTATGTCAATGTCGCTTATTTGCCATGATTTTCTCTAATCCCTGATTTTCAACAATTGGTGAAGATAACTATATAATGCATTCCTTTTTGAAGTGTTTCCTAGTCCATTGTGCCCCTTTAAAGTTTTTAACTTATTTTTAATATAAATTTTTCCCATTCCTTATTTTATTTTGTTATTTCGAGATGTCAGTTTGACATTAAGTTTTGCATATGTAGAGTAAATATTTACATTTTAGTAATAAAAACATGCTTTACCATTTTCCAGTGATTTAGATCCTAAATAAAAATAAAAATAAATTACATACCTTAAAGGCGTAAATATTAAAAAAAATATATATTTTGCAAACACCATTTTCACAAGATTGTAAATTGGACTTTTGTAAAAGAATGAATAATTTTTTAAGTGAATGTATTACACATTTAATTTTTTTTATATTAGAATTCAAATGTTTATCTAAATTGAATAAATTTTTATAAATCTTACTGTTTTATTTATTCTTTATACAAGTAATGAAACAAATATTGAAACATCCTTTTTAACATATATTCGTAATATATGTCGGCAAAAACAGTCCTTGAAAATAGTAAAAACTTTATTACTACACATTGAATTTAATCTGCTTTGGGATTTGGAAAACTTTTTTAGAAACCGATGAGGCATGAAATAAGAAATATGTACTTTTCAAAATGTATTTCATTTTCCAATAAAGTCCAATAATTTTAGGAAAAATCTGAATTTATATGGTAGACAATCATCTACAAATTGTAATCGAATTCATAAAAAGAAAAGGTTACGTATCCGCCTGTATTTTATTTTATTAAATTCACCCGCTATTTCCATTTATTGTTGGCTGATTTCGAAAATTCTTCTTTAATATGAACAAGTATGTGCCACAGCTGCTGACTAGAAAAGATGTAGAGGTTTTTCCTACATAAAGTTATTCTTAATCATTGTATATCTGATAGTATATTGCATTGCAAGTATTCAAACTGCGTATGGTTTACTGACTAGATAAGAACAATATAATAATAAGTAATTTTCCTACATCTGACTGATAATGGTAGAAGCCTTGGCTACTAGATAGAAGTGAAACAAAGGTAGATTATATGCGGAGTAATTTATATATATATATATATATATATATATATATATATATATATATATATATAAAGTATATATATATATATATATACTTTTAAAGTATATATATATATATATATACTTTTAGAGTACAGCGATAGAACAACTGCAGTGGATGGAGTACCACGCATACAAACTTTATGTAACTTACGAAAAACAAAAAAAAAACCGATTTGATAAGAAATTTATCAAAATTTATCAAAAAGGTAATTATTTTTTTTATAAATCAATCACAGTAATTGAAAAACATAATTGTATTTAAGATAGTGCACACTTTCTACAGTTTATGTTTGCGGGCGGTAAAATTTTTTTGGTGAACAAATTGCGAGTATTATCCAGGACTAGTTTTTTCATTTAAATACAATTTTGAACTTTGATTTATATCTCTATATTTTCGGCCTTTATATAACAATTTAATTAAAATAATATCAAAGCTCAAGATCTCATTAAATGCTTAAATAGTATTATTTCTAAATATCGACATCGATATCTTATTGAAAGAAACACAATAGGCTTCTCCCTAGGCTTAATACATTGTTTCGAATGTAATTCTACAATGTTTTTAAGGATTCCATAATATTCCAGTGCTGTGGACAAAAATTAAATAAAAGTTCGTAAACGCTGTTTTTGTTGAAGTTCCCTTTTTAATAATGGAATCATTAAGACTACGAATGTCCCTCTTTCTATTGGTAATCAGGCATTATTTAAGTTCCGAAAATTGCATATTATTAAAGGCAAAAGCACAAACCTTTTCTATTGGATTTAGTACCTAATATTGAAAATTCTTCTGAGGAATAGAAATTTAAATTTATTTAAAAATAAATGGCTACCTACGCTTTCAGCTACGATATATTTCTGGAGTATAGTTAAAATGTGCCACAAATTTGCGGTAGTGGAAGCAGCTTTCCACACACTTAATTTTAAAACTGAAATGATAGTAAGACACATGGTACTTAAATTTCGAAAATCATATCTCTCAAACGAATAAAATGAAATCGTTATTAATTAATATTGATTTTATAGGTTATATCCTGCTTAGATTCAATCCAGGTAGTACTTTTGAACTAGTTTCTTAGACATATTTCCCTAAAATTTATAGAATTGTTTTCGATAAGTCTTAAAAATTGAACGCATCTAATCTATTCATATTCACAAGAAATCAAAGCGAAACTACAGGACGCTAATATTAAATTTCCTACTAGTGCAAATACGTGAGTCATGTGTGTGTTGTTATTAACACACACAAGCATGCGCAAAAAAGTGACGGTAGGTTCCTGGGAGCTTAAAATGCTGGAATCTGATTCAAATTTCTAAAAATGTGAGATTTTTAAAAAATAATTAAAATTGTCTTTATTTATTAAAAGCATTTTATATGTTTATTCAGAATAAGCCTTTTTGCGCGCGTTTGGCTGGTGCTTCTACAATCCTTCTTGTCCGCAACATTTAAAGAAAATCATGTTGTAAAAATAATTAACAAGTATTTTATTTATATACAAGTAAAGAAAATACAAGCCCCGAAATAGCGGCCATGTCCTTTTTTTAAGTTGAAGTCATAAATGTTATTTATTAGTTTAAGAAATATGATTTCAATAAATTCTTCGAAAAATATTATAAACTTGAAGTAGGTTAGCAATCTATTATGGCTATACTCGTGTGATCAATTATTCAATTATAAAGTATTTTATTCAATTATAAAGTAAGTTTATATTGAAATTAGAGAAATATCGCCTTGAATATGAATATTAGAAAGCAATAACTATACCCTTACTTAGAAGGGTATTTTCTTTTGATTTTATGAGATTATTTCATCTTCCTGCATATTCTTTACTTAAAGGATTTTTCTTTTATTGCCAGAAACTTTATATTACTTTCAGCTCTTTGCTTAGCAAATATCTAAAAGAAGGGCACTAAATTTTTTTAGTAATTAAGAACAAATTGCTCTAGTTTCTTCTTGTGGCTTCCATGAATATTGTGACTAAAAATATTTTAAGATGTTGATCCAATAAACAAACAAATAAAAAGTTTCCCCCAAATATTTTGCGTTTTCTTTAGCAAATAAATATTTCAGAGGAGTTTAATTAGAAGGGTTGTACACGTTGGCACTTATTTTTTTAAAGTGTATTAAGGGTGTTTTAACATATAAAAAACAAAATGATAATACAAGCATATATAATTCATTTTAATCATACCTTAAATCTATTTGCAACAATGCAACGCCCCATGTAACTAAATATTTATATTGGCGGATGCCAATTTTCTCATTAAATTTGCAAGACTAGCAAACATGCTACAATTTCTTGCTTGAATATGTTTTTAGCATTGTGGAAAATTTTTTATAATAGCTTTTTTTTATATACGCCTTTAAAAAACTGACAACAAAACGTTTTAATTTTACAAGAAGGTGGCACAGTTGCAGGAACGTTCTCTGTGCGTGGGCTGATGTACACCAGTTCGGTGCACTAAATGTGAATTTACCACTTAGTTCTTTCCCATTTCTTTCACAAATCTTTGTTTTGCTGTTGTAATTGTTACCGGGTCTAGGCCGAAAATTGGTCTAATTGCTTCAAATGTGTCTTTTTTGTGCACTCAGTAGATAACCTCTGCAATGTATTGCAACCAAAAAATAGTTTTATGAAAAGAATGATATAGAGCGTAATATTTATTGTGTTTTTGTTTGAATGTTTTTAGGCTGAAGGTTACAGGAAATACCTCGGTAGGAAGTTTATTAGACATACAAACTCTTCGACTAAAGAACTAATATTTTCTGTTGTATTATAGGACAATGTACTGATACATAAAGCAAAATGCTGTTGCTGGTGATATTTTTATTTTAATTCCTGTAAGTAATCAATTATTAACAACAAGTTTGCATTTTTAGAAGATAATACAATCCATACAACATAATAAAAAGGTTGTGAACTGTAAAAATATTTAACAGCGCTAGAGAAAGTCAAAAACAGTGCGAATAGGAATAGGAAGAATACTAATCTAACAAGTGTCACAAGTGATTTTTTTTGTAATTTAAACAATTACTTAAGAAATGATAATTTAAAGCACTAATACATGACAGATATAATTTTTAGAAACAAAATGGTATATAATGCAAAACCCAACCACCAGAAAATATGATAAGCGAAAACATAGAGTTTTCTAAGGGATTCTAAAACCCCTGCACATTTTTGTGGAGAGAGCCATTACCTTAGCAGAGCAAAATTTATGAAATATATTGGAAATTCAGCATCCTTGCAGGAATATATACGGCTATTAACAAAGAAACGATAAGTTTAAAAGTTACAAATATGACTACTAAAAATTTTCCAAGAATATTTAATATTTTTATTTAATCAATTGATGAGTTCTGAAAATGTGGAAAGCAAAAACCATTAAAAAAGTAATAATTATTACTTACTAAGACGCAGGAGCAGGTGCTGTGCAGGGTACTAAGATGTTGACATATTATTTATAGAATTGCTGTTGAAGTTGATCCTTAGTTGATAAAACACAAAAGATGTTGTAAACAAATATTTTCTTTCCACTCTTTAATTATTCTTATTCATACCCAGGCTAGTAGCTGTTGGGTTGGTAATCATCATCTTACAATTTCTACCCACTAATTGCTGATAAGTTCTAATAATAATCTCAAAAAAGCAAAAAAAATTCAAGCAACATTTATTTATATTTTCTTTCGTTTCTTATTTTCTTTTTGTCAGCAGCTCTAGTTACCTTCAACACCCCAAAAACACCTTGTTTTATGGCCTTGTTGTTCACCTAGTACAACAAAGTTGAAGTCGCACACTTCTGGTCATGGCATTTTTTTTTAATATTTTTTTAAGCTTTAATCTTGCTGGCTTTCTTGATTCCGACATAATGTTGTTGTTGGTGGGGTTGTTTCCTTTGCAATGCTATAATAAAGTCTCATGAAATTAATGATTGTCCAGTATCAGCCTTACATTTGTGCTTAGTGTTGGCTACTTTAGATCCTTGGCTATTTGGGTTTGGATGGGTGGTGGGCTGGCTTGTTAATAACTTGGCTGTGTACAATTTCGTCATTTTTATTAACACAATTCTTCAGCAGGTAGTTTAAGTGTACGCAATATAAATCATTTCTTAAAACCAAAATATAAATTACAGAATACGACGGAACTTGTATAATAATTTCAATATTGTGTTTGCTGTTGGTGCTAAAATGTTGCCGTGTGCTGCTGGGGTTGCGGTATTAAAGATGTTTCTTGGGTTGGATTTTATTAATGTTAGCAAGAGATAAGGAGTGGAAAAAAAATAGAAGTGGTTTATGTAATTTGCGACAAATTCGTTGAGTAATTATTCATTTGGCTTAGATGATTTCTCATATTAAAAATGTCTACGTCTCTTGAACTTTGCGACCTTAATTCCCTTGTCGTTGCAGGTAAAAAAAATCTAGATAGAAACCTCAAAAATTACAATTATATGAGAGATTTAATTACATTATTTTATTCGTGTTTATAACTTCTTGAAAATATGAAACGCATTTATTACATACAAACTTGCTATTGTTTTCTATTGTGATTATAGTATTATTGTGTGAGTATGAATTATTTATTTCACCGATAGCTTTAGTCTCAGAATTCAATCATATAATTATAATAGCTTTATGAAACTTTTATACAAATACAACACAGAAAAAAATTACAATCGGCTTGGGTCTACGCAGGTTTGTTAGCTATGTTGTGTTTGTATAAAAGCTTTCTACAGCTTTGTATGGTTAATAAATTACAAATAAAAAATATAATTGAGTTATGCTTTTATTCTCATATAGTATTTTTTACAAGTATATCAGTTAAAATGCTTTTCAAACACGATTTGGCTGAAAAGTAATAATGATTTGTTTAGCATAAATGAAAAGCAGGCATATACTCCGATAAGCCAATTACATACAATAAAATGAAAAAAAAATATATGTGAAAAAATATATGTTTGTTATGTTCAAACAATCCGAATAAACATAGAAAGCCTTATATAAGTATAACAATTTCTTCAGTCGAATAAAACTGCACTTTTGACTATATTTTCCATATCTTTATTTGAAAGGATGAATTAATATGCTTTGCTGTCATGAGAGAAACTCATAGTTTGATCTTATAATTTTTCCAAAAAAATTTGTTTGTATTTTGAAATAAATAACTTTTTACCATTCGTATGAAATTGTAATTGTTTTCATACATTATAAACTACTAATTAGTTGCACGTTGCCAATAAAACTCCATAAGTCATATAAGAGTTGGAGTAGTGTTTTGAATACAATTTCTCAATAAACTTTCATTAGCCTTTCAAGAGCTTTTTTAATAAATAGAAACTATAAGACTAAAGTAAAATATTTTTGTGAGTGTGGTCATAAAGCTTGATTAAAATAATATTTGAATAAATTTCACAAGTTTTAGGAAAAATAACACAGGAATCTAAATAGAAGTTGCACATGTTGATAAAATATACATAAAACGCGTATCCTCTGTTGCACTTTCCATTATTGTATATTTAATAATATATAAATACAATATTATAAATTGAGAAGTGTTGTCTACGTTGAATTTTATTGATTTTTTATTATATTATAATTTTTATGATTGCTTTTCACTAATATTTGAAATTTTCACATGAAAATTTAGTAAACAAACAATGAGATATAATCAGGATAAAATTTCTTCAAAATTGTATTCTTTTCTTTAAGTAATGAAACACTTTTAATTCCATAATTGTTGACAGTGCTAGAAATGTTCGCTTATTTAACAGCCTTATGTTTTTCAGCAGAGTTACACATTCTTAGCAAAAGGTATACAAACATAATCTAATGACGCTCTAGTTAATGTTCGTTTAGTTGAATGTAAGATTTAGAAATAAATGATTCTAGTGTAGCATGCGTTCTTAAGTCTTTGTACCTTTGGGAACCTCATCATCAACATCGTTTAGAAAATGTGCTTAATTGCACATTTATTTAAAGCTGTTGCTACAATACAAAGGCTTTTCCCGATACACATATGTGGCCACTCACATACACAAAAGCGTATGTGCAAGACAATACACTACAAGCCATTTTATACTTCCTTTCTGATTTCTTATATTTTCTTTTGCAAAAATATTTTTCTCTTCTTTGGAAAGTTTGTCAGGTTGGTGAACGTAAGTTAAAGTTTTCTGTTGCCACAACTACTACTTAAGGTACTAGAACATCCAACTATGCTACATACAAACACATGTACACCATTCCTCTATTTTTGTATTTACAAACTCGTACAATGTCTAGTTTGAACTTTTTTTGTACTTTAAATTGGCAGTTAGTGTCTAAAAGTGTTGGTCTTCTACGTTTTATGTTTTATTAAGTCAGTAGGTTCTTTATTTCTCGTTTTTTGTGCAGCAATTTCTTTGTGCAAAGAAGTTCCTTATAAATGTTCGCATGGCTGGTTGCTGCAGTATGTGGTAAATATGTAGGTATTTGTGCTGCTTCTTGGATCGTTTCCACTACACTTAAATCTGTAAACTGCTCTCTGCTGCGAACTGATTTATGTTGGAAATTACTACATTCAATGGCTAATTATAGGCATATTGTGGCTAACATTAAAGACGACAAAAGAAGGCTTATACATGTATGTGCTTGAAATAAACATACATTTTTTAAGTATGTCAATATATTATAAAAGGAAAGATAAAACACACCGATAGAATTTATTTAAAAAACGGAACAGTTTAAGGTTTTTTGAAATCGTCTTACTGAAGCAGATTATATAATGTAAAATGATGCATAAAAATATTATAGAGGTGGTTTTGTTTTTGGAAAAATTATTCTAAGATATTTTTCATATTAAGAGCTTTTTCTTTAGGATATCGAATGCATGGTTAAGCAAATGAAGATTACCCAATAACTTATATTGTACGTCTTTGTAAGGCTTTGGCTAATTCTTTGCCTAAATAAATGATTTCTATCGAGTAAAAAGAAAAGATAGATGATTGTAATTACTTGAAATAAATTTGGTGAAATTGTATGGAGGACTAATATTTACAAATGGCTTAGGAAGCTGGTGTGACAGCATGAAAATATAATAACCCACTGATATAATAAATACTAACAGTAATTCAATATTAAGGTTATTTGTAAATAAATGATACCCATTCTGAATAGCTTGCTGCTTTCTACAAATGCTTAATCAACGTTGACGAAGGAATGTGTTTTTTAAGGACCCCATTTCATATAAAGGGTGATTTTTTAGTAACCTTCCTTGAACATGTTAGTGTTAAACATGTTCAGTTTCGTCTATAATTTAACCATGAATCGACTAACAAATGAACAACGCTTGCATATTATTGAATGTTATTAAAAAAATTCATGCTCCGTAAAGAAAATGCATCGTGGACTTCTTTCATTTTTACTGACCTTCGTAGACTAGTAGGTAGTGTACTAGACTCGTAGTGCGAAGGTCCCAGGTTCGAATCCTGCCGCAGAACTCTGGCAGTTTGTGTCTGATAATTAAAAGGAGCGCACAACAAGCCTTCACTGGCTTAAGTGTATGTCGTATGACATGGGCTATCACACCCCTCCAATCAACCTAACCTAACCTCTTCCATTTTATGTTCCGTTTGGGCGGCCTTCTGAGGCGGCTTTTCGGAATTTTGTGACTAAATTTTGTACCATATTTACATTATTGTACATTAAAATACCAACACGCATACGTAGAGTGCGGCCAGAGGAAACTTTCGCAACTATATGCGTCAGTATTGTTGATGACCGTGAATTATCTATGCGGCGCCGTTCGCAGCAACTGGGCCTCTGTTAACACACTACGTGGAAAAGTTTGCACAAGGATTTGGGTGTAATATTATTTAAATTACACCTAGTGCAAGAACTGAAACCACACGGCCTACTACAACGGCTAATTTTTGGTGAATCGGCGCTGGCAAAATTCGATGAAGATCCACTATTTTATGGGAAAATTGTGTTCAGGGACGAAGTTCATTTCCGGTTGAATGAATACGTGAAAAAGCGAAATTGCCATATTTGTTGTCAATAGCAGCCAGAAACATTGCAAGAGTTGTTATTGCATCTCGAAAAATGCACTGTTTGGTGTGGAGTATGTGCCGGTGATATCAATGGACCGTACATAATGGTGCTCCACTCTATAAATAAACCGAAATAATGTTATCTATAGCATTTATTGCCTTCATCGTAGAACTGTTGAGGGCTAGAAAAGTCTTTTATGTAATAATTAATAACTTTTCTCACTATAATACAATTACTGGAATGTTAATTTAACAACTTCTTAAAAACAATATCTATCACTATTATTTTAAATAAAGTGCTTTTCATTTTATGCGACTAAAGTGATTGAGTTCTAGTTTGTTTTTCTGCACCTCTTCCTTTTCATGTTGAAGAAAATATAATAAGGCACCTAAAGCGTTATTAACCACTTTCGTCTGTAAAACTTGCAAAATATTTTTGTTAAATATTAACATAAAATATATGAGCGGAAAAAATTTGCAGACGTAAAAATACATTTGGTTTGTAGAAAAATAAATCCTCATGGAATTAACAAACACGTATACATTTAAAATAGTACCTACACCTTTCAATATTCACATGTATGTGTACTTATTTTGTGTGTGTGTGTGTGAATATGAGTAACCATTTATATTTGAATTTGTACTGTATTGTGGTGTAAGTGTGTCCGTATTTATATTTTTTCACATATGTTCGACAAAAAAAAAATATACATGTATATGTAAAAAATTTCTTTTCCTAAACTGCGATTCACAACACTTAATGCATCACATGCATACAAACTCGCACACAAAAACACAACCGCATCAATATTGGAATGTATGCAAAACAGAAGGAATAAAGAAAATGAAGAGAAATAAATTGCTAGAAATATCCTCCATGGAAAGAGTACAAGTGGAGCTGTTTTAAAGCAACGAATGAGCTTCCTACTTATAAACTTTATACACATACAGCAGATTTTTTTACTTTTAAATCCATTTAGTTTGGTGATGACGTTGGAGAAATGCAAAAAGTGTTCGCATGTGCCAGAATTAGAGCAAAGTGGTTAAAAATAAAATGGAAATAAAGCTACACCTATTTAGGATTTTTCTCCCTGTGCTTTTTCTCTGGTACGTATATTTTTAGTTGCAATATCCATTCCTATCCCTGACATAATAGTATTTCGCATAATACTTTGCAGAGGCATGAAGTTTTGCACAAGCTACATTTAATTTTTTTCTATTATTCTCTTGCATCACTTTTCCTACTTTTTGCCACAATTTTGCATTTTACTTTCTTTTCTTGTTTTGCACTCATTTGCGGTTTAACAGCTTTGCGTTGTGTGGTGTGGTGACACTTGAGTGCTCAGCACTATACAAATTTTGTTTTCTGTTCATCTTCTATATTTCTTTGCATGCAAGGAGACATGTAAAATTAGTTTTCCGCAAGGAAGTGATTGTCTAGTCTGGGCTTATGTAGGAAAATTTACTATATCCTGTATGCATCCTTCGTGTGTATAAACATTAAATTTTTGGCTTGTCGTGTGTGTTTGAGAATGTGTTTAGCGTAAACGGAAGAAAAACCACTTTTAAATATATTAAAAGTTCAATTTGCATTACACGAAAAAAAACATATTTTGTGTTAAATCATTATTTTCCGCTCTTGCAATGCGTAAAATCTATGGGTTTTCCTACTCTAAAATTTATTATGCTTTTAAGAACGCAGCGAGCGATTTTTTTCTAAGCTTGCAAAATAAAACTTTTTAATCTTAACTTCTAAGTGTGGTGCATTACATCGCTTACTTAAGCAAATAATATCTAAGACAGAAGTATATTATTATTGCTTTTTTAATGTAGATTTATTAAATAAAGTTTACTTTTATTCGATTATAGAGACTGATATATACTCGTAGTTTATGTAGAATTTTAAAATATAAATTGACAACTACCTTAGGTCTCTTCTCTTAGTATTTTAGAGTGTAAAAAATTTAACTGACAATATCCTCCTTCCCACCATCCACCTTGTATCTTAGTAGAATCGACAGCGCAATTGCTAACTTTTTTTCAAAAAATTTTCGTTGCTTAGTTTGTATTGATTATTTGCTTAATTATTTTAATTACATTGATGTTCTGTGAAAGTTTTGCTGTTAAGAATTCACTCTGCTTGTGATTCAGAAAAATATATTACAATATCATTCGAGTAGCCGAATGTATAAAAAATTTTTTATTACTTGGAAATGAAATTATTTATTATTAATTATTATGAGTTTTTGTGATGCCAGTAGGAAATATATAATTTTTATGAAATAAAAACAACAACAAATATGCAAAAGCTTATAGCATGTTTCCACGGCACCTGCTTCGCTCTCTATTCTTGCTTCATACCCCAATCATGAGCGAATCAACTTGCTTCGCCATACAAAATTTTGAGAGCGAAGCAGGTAGATTCATACTGAATCTACTTGCGAATCAAGAAAAAATCCTCTCTTCTCTAATTTTTATCGTAAGTTTATCTGCACTAGTTGTCAAAATTAAATATTTTTGTAAACAAAGCAAATTTAAAAGTGAAAAGTTTGTGTGTGTTTCCTAGGCGTAATAATAAATTTGAATTCAATTAAAAGTTAATTTATTTAAATTTTATAAAAGTTATAAAACAACGGAGAGAAAAATAATTATAAAGTAGAAGCAGGTAGATGAGTCGTGTAAACAGCATGATTCATAAACTTGCTTCAGAAAGCGAAACAGGAGATTCAAGTTGTCGTGGAAACATGCTATTACAAGACTCCAATTACTTGAATAGAAGGATTACTTGAATATCAAATGTTGACTGTCTCCATAAATTCAATATTATTATTATGTTATATTCCCCATAATGTATTAACAAAAATTTTTAAGGTGAAATATTATATACTTATAATATAAACTTAAGATTTAATTTAGGTATTCATGTGCTTTCTCTTTAACTTTCACATAATATTTCTTTGAACACCGGTCACCCATGAATCATTAGTTTTCAAACATGTATCAATGCGTATGAGTTACATTTTATATCATACTTAAGTATACGCAATTTCTTCAAGCGAAATTCATATATCACGTCTTTAATTTTACAAAATCATATGTAAAGGAAGTCGAAATAAACAATTATCCATTTAAGTATCCAAAATATTACATTCCATAACTAAACTGCTAGGAATGAAAATATCGGATTTTTCTACATATAAACAGGATATTTAAACACAGTACTTCCTTAAAAGTTTAAAGTCTTTGATTTTTCGATATGTAGCTAAACTGAAATTAGGAATAGCTTAGTACGAAGACTATAACGATATATTTTGGTGTAACTTCAATGTTTCTTTCAATATAACTCTCATATTTTCCGATATATAAAGAGGATATTAACAACTAAATTTTTTCAACAACTCGGATTTTCTAATTATGATTATGTTGCATTAAAGAAGCGGCATGTCCATATGTGTATGTGCATAGTATACCCATAAAAAAAATTTTAATGTACAGAAAAACTGTATTTTACAACTGGAATTGCATAGGATCACAACTTCACAGTATACATTTTTCATGGCACTGTTTTGAGAAGCAAAATAAAAATGTAATAATGTTGGATTAAACTTTAATTGTCATCAGGTTGATGCACACAATGAGAGGTTGCAAATTATTGGTCTACCGATGAGACCTTTCAAGAGCCAAAAAGATATTTTGCAACAACCTCAGTTAATAAACTTTCAATCTCCGTATTTTACAAGCAATACAGCCATCAAATTCTTTTTCATATAATTTAGTGAAATTGCAACATTAAAAAGTTAGAAGTAGTTCCTTGAAATTTTAAAGAAATAAAATTATTCCATATACACCAATATATATACTCTTATATATATAACAAATACCAAAATAATAGTAATTATTCACGTGCATATTTCAAAAAATTTCAAGGATCTTTAAGCCGAAATAATATGGCACTACGAAAAGTAATATGTTTTCAAAGACGTGCTTTTCATACAGGCAACTTTAAATGTATGTAAATATTTTTTAATCAAAAAACATATATTTTTTACACAATTACATATGTATATATGCTTATATACCAGCTTGTTTATTCGTTTATGTAACGGTGTCATAGAATGCAAAAATAAAAAATAAAAGGAAATATTTGCTTGGTGTTGTACGAAAAGCTCGAATGTATTTTTCCCTTTTACAGTGTGAGAAGAAATAAAACGTATAGTATAAATGACTGTCTGTCTAACTCTTAGTAAACATGCAGATTCATATATTCTTATTAAAATTTGAATCTGTGACAGTTAAATTTTACCACTAACACATTACCACAAAATAAAGTATATGCTTAGTATGAACTAAATACAAACAACACGAATATATATGCTGTTGTTGTTGCTCTAAGAGAATTCTGGCAAAAAGAAAAGAAAAGGATTCCTTCAACATATAAAATATACTTGGCATAATTTTAGCTGCGTTAGCGTTTTTCTATTTTTTTATTTTCCTTCGTTCAAAACTATATAAAACTAATGCAAACTATAGAGGGGTTTTCCTTGAAAACGTACACACATTATAATCATGTGTATGTGCAGATCCTTACGCATATACTTGTGTGAGAATGTACACATATTTTTGCTGATGTGTACTTTGTTAGTAATATGGTTAACGGATGACATTGGATATTAACATGTGTGAAAGTACTCTTGATGCTGGAATTGAATTACGGCTGTTGTTGGTTTATTTGTTTCTTTTGGAGAAAAAAAATTTCCATTTAATATCTATGTAATTGAAAATAATATTTACTATAGACGTTTTTATAATATATTGTATGTATAAGCATATTTGTTTTCAATTTACATATTTAATCAGAGTTGTTTTGAAATATTATTGGAAACTTTTATTGAAATATTCAACAAACTCCTACGTAAAGTTTTGCTTTCTTGAAATTAAATTTTCTAAAATTGTTCTGAAGTGTTTTTAATAAGACATGTGCTTATGAGAAAAGCCATTATTAGAAATACTACCTTGACACAAAAGAAAAATATTGGAAAAAAGGAGAATATGAGATCATATTTCTCTGACAAAAAAAAAAAAAAAAAAAAAAAATTCAGATTTTTATTTAATATTGAATTGTTTTCGCAGTTAGAAAAAATGGAATTTCAATAAAAATAATATCATTTTAAAATAAATAATTTAAAGAAATGTATCAAGGGTCCCTTATATCATCTACGAGTATTTATGTAAATTAAAATATGTCAGTAACATAAGATGATAACAAGAAAATTTTATTAAACATTAAAATTATCAAAAATTATGCATTGATAACAACAAATAGATAAAACTACTTTGAAAAATTAATACTTGTGGCATAGAATTATATAATTATAATTTAACGTAAAAGCTTTTTAAAAAAGCATTCCAGTAACCCCAACTATAGTTTAAAAAACATTCGAAATATATATATTATTTTATGTGTTATCTGCTGATGTCGTTGAAGACCGCAACAAGACTAAAGAAATTAAAAAATTCAATTTTGCATTTAGCTGTTAACTTACTTAGAATTGCCTTAAAAAATATCTCAGTAGGTAAAGTATATAATAATATTATTTTTATTTCGAACTCTTGATAGGATATATTTTTGCAGTCGTTTAATTTTTTTTTTCATAAGCCTTTATTTTAAAAGTTTCATAGATTATTTCCTAAAGACAATATGAAAGATACCATTTTCTTGCATTTACAAGTAAGTCAAAACGTGATCACGTCTGGAACATATAAAATATTGTTCACTCTCGCTCTTGTGATCAGTCAGATTGCACGATTATTCAATTTAAATTTATTTCTGTGGCTCTATGGAGCCAGTTTTTTAATACTGTATTCAGTAGACACAGAATAAACCACAAAAATTTTTTAAAGCGACTTTGTTATATTAAACAAGATTATAAATAATTACTATATACATATATGGTTCTATCGCATATTTGTTTGAATTGGGCTTTCTCTGGAGCACATCTTTTTATATAAAATAGAATTCTTAAAATTGTCCTATAAATAGTGAAAGTAATATTAATTATTAATATAACTATACCATAAAATTGGTTAATAACATAAAAGAAATAAATAGTGATAAAGGAAATTAAAACAATACATAAAGGGAAGATACATATGCAATCTACATACACATGTATTACTAATTCATGAAAGGAGCTTCTTAGCTAAACCATCTTCTAAGTCATTTTATTTCATCACTGTCTTTGAGAACATCAATAGCTATCGGGTTTATATGAATAAAAAGTTTTGCCAACGAATTTGATTTTAAAAATTAATTGCTTTTTTTATTCATATGAAATAGTTTCTTTTATATATCATTGGCCAAATATAATAAATTTTATTTCTTCATGTAAATTGCTTTTCATTAATGATATTGCGTTAAATTAAAATTGTATGGTATTCTTAACAAGGTCAGTAGCAATTGGCCCAAATTAAAACAAATTCAAATAAATTTACTTAAGCTTCGACATACATGAGAGTATATTTGGTCAATTTAGCAAAATCTAACGTAATGTTTTGATTGTCTATGAATTTTTTCTTTTCCTAATAGTGTAGAAACAAATTAAATATTCCACTAAAAATGGTGCTGGAATCAAAGTTAATACGTGCTTTGAAAACGTGAAAGTCTTGCTTAGACACCTGTTTACAGAATGGATGATTTTGATATGACAAGTTTCCACTTTGGAGTAATAATTCTGTCTTTGGAACCTTGAATTCTAATATTTTAATATTCATTAAATGAATTGCACTAAGTTTTTATATAGAAGAATATGAACAATTCCGAATTTTTATATAATTAATTTTAGTACTTTGAAGAATGTGACATTTATTTTTTTCGGGATATTTAAAATGTCTGATAAATAACCACGAATAATTTCAATTAGTTTAATTTATATGTTATATTAATCATCCTACAAAAAATGGAGTCACACATAATTTTAAACTTTTTGTCGATGTGGAAACTTTTCACAAGTTGCAGAGCGCAAAGACTTAATACCAACTTGATGAGTATAAATTTAAATGTTTAGTTGTATGTTTTACATCTATGAACAAATTGTGTATTGGTTTATATCTATGTTTTAAATGATCGTGCCTTTGAATTAAAAATATTTATAGTTTCTGACAACAAAAATAGCAGAAATTACCCGGAAGAGTACAATTTCTATGCAACTAAATAAATCAAAGTAAGCGGAGAACAATAATTTATATTTTAACACGAGTAACAAGACCAATTAATTTTTGAAGTTTTGTAATGTTTTTATATAAATTTGTTTGAAGTATAAAAAATTCAGCCCTTAACTAAAATGAATTTTGTTATTGCAAAATTTACTGTATAAATATAATTTTATATAATTCCTTTTTATGGCTTATTTAAGACTGTGTGTAAACTTGAATGTAATATCTGAAGGACCTTTTTCCAATTAACTTGATGGTGGTCTGACAAAGGAGTTGGATAAAATGTACTAAAAAACTTGTTTATATTAAATTAATACTTCTAATCTTTGCAATGAAAATATTCCCTACCTATCAAAACACGCTTCAAAATCCCAAACCAAATTTTAATAACATCAAAGTACTTTTCTTTATAGTATCGTTGATTTATTGAAATATGTTCTAGTTTTTTTATTACATATCATAAATCAAAAGATTTTGCCAAGATCTACCTTATTTAATTTAGGGCAAACAATTTTGTATAAAAAAGCTTTCAACTTAAACACAAGTTTAACGATTTATGGTTTTTGTAAGTTTATTTAATTTTTTATTTATATGTATAAGATTGTTCTTGTAGCTGTTTCCTTAACTTTCCATACTGACAAATTTCATACTTGTTGCTTTGAAATAAAACCTAAATCTCAACAAGAAACAATAAATTAGTTTCTGAACTGTGTGGTAAATTTTCGGAATGCGTAGCATAATCAACACTGTCCTGCTGCTCACACAAAATCCCCAACTTGCAACCAACAAAATTACACACATACATCAGCGTTATATAAGGAGTTGCTTATAAATTTAGTGTGTGTTTTATACACTTTCACAGTACTCTATAAAATAGAGGTAATATAATACTCGTATGTCAAAATGTATCCTGCTCAGGAAAACTTACTCACAAATATCACACTAAATCCCGAAAACACATACTATACATGCTCGCTATCTTATACATTAGCCAGTATTAAGTTAACTGATAGAACAAACTTCAAACAATAAAATTTGAGAATGGAAAAAAATGATAAAATCTTTGCAAAATATACAAAAGAATGATATTGTTCTACGCCAAGTCATAGCAAAACTTTGCCCATAGTGTTAATATAAACCTACGGATACAAAGCAAAGCATTAAGAAAATAGTTAATGCGATGGTACTTATAAAGTTGCTTGAATTTAAAAAGAAATTAAGGTAATATCCTGCGGTATCATGCAATAGATTTTATTCAAGAAAATATAATAGCGCTTGGGCTGATATTTTTTCTTAGTTTAAACAAGTCAAGCCTGACATTTAAGTAAAATCATAGAAGAAAAACTATACTGGGGTCAAATAACACTAGCTCAGTGACCAGATCATACCACCTCCACGCAAGATGATCATGCCCCCAAGCCGCTCGCGCATAATATTCAATGCGGCATTGGCTATGTGACACGAATTGACATCTTATTTAAGCCACATGTTGTTTAAACCACATGTTGTTGGTGTCCACATCATCTGGTTTAAAAAAAAATTGGTTATCTGCAACCTATAGCTCTACCGTTCACAATGATGTCTTTATTATGTTGCCTGCAAAGAAATACGGATCGATGCAGCCGCTAGCCTTTTTTGGAATGCTTTGGACGATATAAGAGATTATGTTGTTTGATTTCGTTCCAAATTCTATAAATTTATTTGTTGGCCTGCCAATTCATCTAAAAATGGAGGACAGTTATGGCGACCTTAAAATGGTAGAAGTGCGCCAGCTTTTTTTTGGAATGCTTTGAACGATCTTAGAGATCATGTGGATCGATTTTGTTCCAAATTCTATAACTTTATTTAATTTATCCAAAATGGAGGATAGTTAGTTTATAATTTGAACGTATTGTTGGACACTCTATCCTCTTGTGGCTATTTGAAAAACGGAGAGATCTTAAGTATATGCTAAAAAAAGACAATAATTTGTAGCAATGAAAAACTCAAACAAATTGTATTAAAACAATATCATCTCATTAATAAGAACTAAAAAGTCAATATGATTTATAACTTGCATTTCGCAAGAAGTTAAATTTCTTAGCGTAATTAAATTATTTTAGCCATGGGAAGTCGATTTTAGTTTTTTTTTGGAATTTGTTTATTATGTTATAAGAAAAAAATCTGAATATTTCTTTGCAATAAGTTCACGTTGTAACAATTTTACTAAGAAGAAGTCATCGGTTTATATTTTACTAATATTACGATCGCCACAATTTTTCATTAGATAGTCTATTCTATATCAACAAAAAAATCGCTTGCAATGAGACCTCGGAAAAAATAAGGGATTTGAGGAAAACTATTCGATACTTCCTTGAAAAACCATGGTACCACAAAGAAGACTTGTGCGGCAGTAGAAATGTTCCCTAATTAATAATTTTACTCCCTGCTCTAAACCTAATTTAAATACTCTGTAAAATAAAAGCTTTCGGTATAATAGGCTAAAGATTATTTGTTTATACAATGTCCTTCCCAAATCGCTTGAATCACACATTTCAACATACAAAAAAGTAAACTAAACCCGCAACAATTGTTTATTATTTTCACTTGCAAATTACAAAACATGGAAATTTAAAGTTTTTTCGACCAACACCCAAAATCGGTCCCGTTTTCTTATTTGTTAAATAGATTTGATTTGAGTTTGGAAATATTTTTTAACATGCAGAAATTTTGTTTCCATGGCTGATGTTGTCTAACTTTATGATTAAAGTTATTGTATACATTATATTCAAATTATATATTTAAATGTAAAATACCCAATATCAAAACTTATTGTGGTAATTGCCCAATAATGTTGTGGCCTCAACCATTGCTCGCAAAACGAAATAGTCAGTGAAATTTAAGAAGTTTGAAAACATTCAAACTCATATGTTTGTGCCAGACATATGAGAACTCTCTATTGGCTATTATTATTACAAAATATATAACCATATTACGCTTAGAATGCTTTTATACAAACGGCACAACATACAATTATACACAACATGAATATATTTAATCTAATTTGCACATAAACAACTTAAGTCACATCAAGCAATAAAAAATGTAAAACCTAAAATTTGATTTTGTACGCAATACTAGCTAAAACAAGATCAATGCATTAACTAAACAAAATATGTTTATTTGCGTAACGAGTATATCCGTACCTCTCATTTGGTTTTAAATTAATTCATAAATGAAACAGAATCAAAATGCATGTACCCATATTTACATCCAATAAGCACGTATGACATCACTTACAAGTAGGAACTGAGTGCACTGTAATTCGGTGCGAATGAGTAATAAATATAAAAATCAATTAGTGCTGTAATTATGTATACGGTACCGGCACCAAATCTTTAAAGGAAAATTTTTGTGGAAAACAAAAAAGATTTAAAAATAAAAAAGTTTTGTTTTCGTTTCTCATAAAAATCCAAAAACCTTTTATAAGCAAAAAAAAAAAAAAAAGAAAACGATACCTGAAATTAGTTTGTTCGGTGAAAATTTTTTATGAATCGCAAAAACAAATTCTTAGAAATCTTGATATTTCTTTTTTGTTTTCTTTTGTTGGCGGCGTAAATGACAAAATTAGGTCCTACGATAGGAAAAAAAATTCTTTTACTTTATTGCCGACACACATGTGCAACAAAATATTTTCCATGAATTATAATGACAGACTTTTGGATGTTACTTTGCTTACATTTCACAGGTCAATCACATTAGACACCACATAAATATCATTAAAACAAAATCAATTTTTGAAATCGCAAAAAGCAAATTCCTTAGTTTTATGAACACAAGTGGTCAGCGCACAGGGAGATATAGTGCATCTTGTCTCGTGCTTAAAACGATTTTTCTTCAAAGGCTTGTAAACAATAATATTTTACTTAATTTTTTTCTGCCTCCAATACTAGTACGTAATTTAATTGTAGGTTGGGAATATCTGTTAATGTCATTCAAGTAATTATAACGTACCTTCTACCCCACTTTAAGTTAAAAATTTTGCCTATTTTGCAATACTGCCGAATAATTTTCGTAAATATCCATTTACATATATAAAAATCTGTCTGAGTTGGCTCATATGTGCCTTAATTTACTTACGAATTTTGGCACCGTGCAATTTACAATCAGCAAATAGGCTTATATATTTTTTAGGTGTGCATACTATGTTCAATATTAAATATCTTATATTTTAATAACAAACTAATAAAAGTGTGTTTTCGAGAAAAAGTCCGGAGATGTAGTACCTTCTCCGAGTTAGACTATAATTTTTTATATACCTTACTTTTACCTATAAATGCTGGTTTTTGTTTTATAAATATAGGGTGTAGCACATGACGATAGGATATGGTTAGTACAATATATTAAGTTATTTTACGAAATTTCAGGATTATAAATCAAAAATATAGTACTTGAAACTTTTATGGTATGTTCTGGTCACTCTCTTAGTATTCATTTATTATTTTTTTTTTGTATTGTATTCTTTCCAGTGTGTCAAAATTCCCATTTATTTACGAAAAAATATTTGTTAAGGTTTTACTAATGAGTCTGAAATTAATAACAAATTACATAGAGCCAATAAATTAGAGAAAGGGTTTGCGTTAAAGGTGGATTAAGCCGCCTAGAAAATTTCGACGTCTTTAGAATTACAGTCAATTGTAGTCCAAATGTAAGCAAATGCTAACAATATTATGGTTTTCTTTCAAACTAAGAATTAAATAGTTCATTTAGATTTCTTCAGCTCTCACAATTTTCAAATTTTCAATTCGCAAAAATTTTAGATGCTACGCAATAACGCAAAGAAATTTCATATCAATATTGATTAAGTTATGAGTAGCCGCTGTCATTGTTTTGAATAATTTTTAAAGGTGCAAGCCCTCCAATCATATTTTCCTAACCTCTATTAACAACTTTACAAAACAATTCTACATTCTGGTAAATATACATATAATAGTAAGCTTTTTCCCGATTCCTTATTAGAATATGTCAAATAAATTACATTTAGGAAAAAACAATGCAATATTTGTTTCATTCAATAACACAAAACAAGACAGTCCTTAAAACTAACCACACAAAAATTATGCCTTATGTTTTTTATTTTCCCATCTTGCTGACAGTCAACATATGTCTACAACACACAGAAAATAAATTGTTCATTTGAACAGCAATGCCGTGATTTGTTTCGCATTTATTTTATTTTTTTAATAGAATTTTTCTGTGGATTGCATTTTTTGTTTCCATTGTACCCGTTTGTTTTGTTGTTAATCAAATCCTTTATGGTTGTCTATAAAGGAAAATAAAATCAAATAAAAAATGGACCACTTTACTTGTACAATCATTTTGTGCATGTAGACCATTTCCGCTTTTATTCAATATAAAATATTGATTTTTCAAATGCCATACAATTTTCTACAAATGCGTCTATTGTTGCATGCATCCATATACTTTTTCTCTGCCATTAAATTGATAAATGTAAGCAAAATCAATTGCTAGTTTTCTACGCCAATTTTAAATCAAATACATTTGTTTTATACATACGAACGACTACATACATTTAACAATGCACTTTTATTTAGATGTACTCAAACGTAGATAAAAATGTTTATATGGAAAAACGTATATGCATATGTGAATGCATGTACATATGTGTATGCATCGGGTGATTTTTTCTATTGAAAAATCGTCTTTAGCAACGAAACTCATCTTTGGCTTAACGGATACGTCAGTCAACACACAGAATAGCGAAATGTGGTTCAAAGAGCCATAGGAAAATCAAAAGCTGCCAGTGCACCCTGAGCGATGTATTGTCTTTTGCACTTTATGAGCCTGTGACATCTTTATACCATACTTTGTCAAAAACGATTAAAGTGACAACGTTACAGTAGAGAGCAACATAGCGTGTAATGACTACCGACTTTTTTCCCAAAATAGAAAAATTATACTTAATTGACATGGAGCTTCAACAAGACCATACCACATGCCACACGGTACGCGACACATTGAACCTAATTAAAGGGTAGGTCGGTGAAAAGTTCTTATCACATTTTGCAGCAGTCCATTGGCTAAAAGATCACGAGATTTGTGCCATTTAGACTGCTTTTGTAGGGATATGTAATACTCCCCATAAACAGGTACAAGCCAGGCAAAATTCCAGCTTTAAAGCACAACATTACAGCTGCTATTGCTCAGGGATGTATTAGGGAGGTAGCTGCAGACAATATTTACACAAAATAATCTAATAAGTAAATGGAAAGCATTCGTATATCATTCTTTTAAATTTTCAAATCCCAAACGGTTAAAAATTCACCCGATATAAGTGTATATTAATTTGATTATTTTAAATTTATTTGACAGCGTCTATTTTATTTTTGCAATGACATATTTATATGCAGTTTCTGCCACTGTCAATTTGAATTGAAACTTCAAGTGCTTGAAAAGCATTAAAGAATTTCTCTTTTATAGAAATATTTAAACTTTCATTTGCTTTCTTAATTAAGTTTCGTTTAATTTTTATATTAATAAATATAAAGTTTGTTAATCATGGCATAGTAGACACTGTTGCTATTGAAGATTGTGTTATACTAAGTTGCTTTTTTAGATAAGACTTGTTAGACTTTTGGAATAAAATTTTCTAGTTTTATAGCTCACAGCAGAGAGACTAGGATCAAATAATATTGTGCTATTTTCTAATCCAGTGAGTAAATTTTCAAAGTTTTACATTATTCTTCCGATGGAGGTTGTTGGAATTTGAAACGATATTCCGTCATGCCATGCCCACTTTTACAAACGGTATTTCTAATTTGATATGCAGTTAATCCAGTACAAAAACTTTGTTCAAATAATTAATGAATTTTATTTAACAAAGAGTACAAATTAATTATAATAAATTTTCTTCTGTGATTACCTCGATTTGCTGTAATGGTCTCCATAAATTATAAATACAGTATAAAAAATTGGTGCCATTGAAATTAATTCATTCATATATTTATTCCATTTTACCTTTTTTCAAGATAAATTTCTAATTAAAATAAACTAGTATAAAAAACTATTTTAAGTGGTAAAAAATATCAGTTTATTAATATTTGATGGTGATGTAATAAATCATAGTTCGTAAAATTACAACTTGAATTTTAATCATGTAATTAGTGAAAATTACTATATAAAATAATAAATTCATTATTCGAAATAATAAATTCATTATTCAAAATACTCTCCAAAATAATAATTTTTACATTTTATTGCTTATTGTTGGTTTAGCTGAGTATTTAACTGAAGAGTTTTGATGATTTGTTTAGTGCCAATAAAATGCAGGCATATACCCAGAAAATTATTTAAAACAATAATAAAAATATGCAAAATGGGATTGGTAGAAACTCTACTTAATTTGGTTAAACCATGGAAAGCTAATGAGTAGCCAGCTAATATCTAAGTATGTTACTATTTTCTAACCAATTGTCAATTGCAGTTCAATGTATTGCAATACATGAGAATTCATTCTGTGGATAAGTCACAAGACATCTACAAATAGTATCCTGGAAATTCCAATCCCATTATTGTCAAACTCTGGATAAGGGCTTAAAAAATGTCAGAGCAGTCTACATGAAACAAATTCCTAGTATGTTTAATACAAATTTCAAATATTTAGAAATGCACTATTGTACGATACACCTCACTTTTAAAAGTAAAAGAAATATTTAATAATTAATTAAAAAACTTTTAAGTAAATGCAAATATTTATTTTTTGAAGTTAAAGTTTTTTGCACAACTTCTCTGAGCACAGCGAAGAATAATTTCGAACTTAAAAACTCTTCCAAGACATATTACATGACATCACATGACATTTTATTCCAAGTATTTCTGTTAATGCAACACATTAGTTACCTACAGAAAAGAACTTGAATGCTTTCCAACACCAGTAATTTTATTTGTATATTATGACGGTTTCCAATGCGAAAATACACGAAATAAATATCGGATAAGCTTGTGCAATTCTCCAATCTCGTGAAAATGAAAAAAACCTAAAATTTCGTACTGGTTTTTTGGACCAAGAAAATTTTTTTGCCCCATATTTTTAACATTTTTATTTAATTTTCGGAGAGGATTCCAGGCTCAAATATGCTTGTTAGACTCATACGCCTTCTTACGATTATTTATTTTACTTGCATCCATGCAAATCGATCGATCCTAATATATACATACAATTAGGGCCAAAAGAGCAATATTTTTGCTATCTCCATTAAATATAAAAACGTATATATTTTTCTGTCATAGTTTTAAATCACATTTTCAGAAATCACTTAATTGAGTTCGAAATAATAAAATATTACATATTAACTCAAATAAAATTCTAATGAGTTTTGTACATCATAAGCCGCAAATTGAATATGTGGACGCGATTGCATTGCCACTGCGTGGTAGTTAAAATGAAATTTATTTATATGGCTCGAGTTCGATTACTCAATTTTTCAAAAAAGGTTAAAATTCAAGGTGGAACAGTACGGCATTCAATGGCCGCCACATCGGCATCATAAGCATTTATTTATCCTTTTTGTCCACCAATCAGGTGGTTGCGCCTTCTACCTTAATACAAATACTTTGAAAAAATTTATTAAACGGAATTGGCAGAACTGTAACTTGAACAAGACAAATAAATTTTAAATTAAAAATTTAAAGTTTTAGTTATTTGTTTATTAATCTTCTTCATTTGTTTGATAAAATATATATACAAAACCAGTATATATTATAAAAAATCCTTTTAATATATTTGAGTAGTTAGGAAATCTCTTGTTTGTTGTATGGAGGAAAGGACTGCAAAGACATCCTCGATATAAGTATTTTTTTATTAACTGAAGCACTAGCAAAAGTCAAAAATTCGATGGCAAATGTATCGGCTGGCATAATGTAAATGGTACTGAACATTTTTTAATGTTAAATATAAAATATTAGAAAAATAATCAAATTGTGCGTAAAATGTAATTTTCGAATAAAAATTTTATGGGCCATTTTTTATGGGTTAAAATGGTTTACATAAACCTTATGACTTTTCTAATGAAATTGTTGTTCATTCGTGCAATCAATTCTATGATGTTATGTTTGTAAGCCAATGGCCTTTAACTACAAAACAACAAAGTCATATTTCTATACAAAAGCAACAATATTCGTCATTAGCCTTTAGCCCTTTGCCCGTTTTATTTCGACATTTTACGACTTTCTACTGACCATTTCCGCAGACTTTGCTGCACAAAATTCTATAGATGTCTTATAGCAAAAGTTCATGCAGCCAGCCAGAATTTGTATTATTTTCCCAAAATTTATTATTAAATTTTCCTCTTTATGTTTTAACATTTTCCACTGCTGTTTACTTTTTAATACATTCTCATTGTGAAACCTTTTTTTACCCTTTTATCCTGAGTTCTTCTCTTTTTCCTGTTGTTAAAAGTTCACAAAAAGTTAAATAACATTATACGAGTACAAAAGTAATGCTGTTTGAAAATTTATATGTATTTCGGACAAAGTGCAATGAATGATTGTATTGATTGTAAAATTGCTTGCTTTATGTATTTTACCAAACAATTTATTAATAATGGTACGTGCCGCAATCGTCTGTTTGATGGTTTTATTTTTATGTCCGTCGCCGGCACCAAAAGCTTTAGGAAATATTTATAGAATATTTTGTCTCTAAAATAGCAATAAATATCTTTATATATATATATTTCTGTGTAAGATCTATGCAAAATATAAAATTCATCTTTTAATTGCTATTGTTGGTGTTAAATAGAATAAGCAAGTAAAGCCACTTATCATGGTAGAAATAATTAAACATTGTAATTTATATGGTAATTTTTGTTACATTTTCAAAAACAGTATAAAAAGGATGTTGCCACAAAACTCTGTATAGAATTGAAATTGCTCAAATGTTTATAATCATTAGATTTAATTTAATGCCAAGTGCAATGTTTTAATTATTTTTAATTTTGATTGTACAGTAAAAAATCCTGCCCACAAACATGATGAAAATTGTTGTTCTATTTTATGGAGCAAAGAAAGGACAGAGACACTCTTGAAGCTTTGAAAAGAAATACCAAGATATTGTTAAGACAAATAAGAAACGTGAATTAAGCTCTTTAATATACAGATAGTCGAATGTATTTAAATATTTCTGAAAGTCATCTTAAGCTCCAGTTTATTAGTCAGGCAAAGTCAGGAAACTAAATATGATTTGCCAAGGACTATTCTTAGCCTTGTGAGTGTATAAGCTTTCTCACAAAGACTAGAGGGTTTTCTTTAAGTTAGATGATTATTAGTAATTACTTTGGTATTCTTGGCAGATAGAGAAAGTGTAAACATTAGGACGGCTTTCATAATTTTGGTTCCTTTAGTAAAAACAGATTAAAATGTAACCAGGCATTGTTGTTTGGAGGTACGTTTTTCTATCGTGACCTATTTTTTTAAATTTCACCGTCCATATGAAATATTTCAGAAGTATGCAAGTTGATTTCCGAAAGAATACAACATGTCAGAATTACAAAAAAAAACAACTTCCTTTAACTCAATATATTGAAAACTGTTTCCGATTTAGGCATGTATTAAATTCATTGAAAATGATACAACTTTTTACTTCTCCTCTGTAATGTAATGGGTTTTTGAAAATCAATTTTTACAAATATCCTGAGATATAAATATAAGAAGGAGTGCTTTATGGTAATGCGTATGCTTAATATTTTCATATATTGATTTTGCACCAAAATCCAATTATGTAAAAGATCGTTAGTCACGTAAAGACTACAATTGCATCATCTGACTATTTTAGTATTTAATGGTAGGACTTACAGACTAAACCTACTCTGTGCTTGCATATTATAATGTGATTTGTTTATTATATTCCTTTCACTTTGCTTCATAATTTTTTTTTTTTGATTGTACACACTTTTCTTTTAATTTAATAATACAATATCAAATAATAATGACACTCGTAAAATTATGTTGATAAATTTTTATTAAATGCAGAAGAAATATGTTTTGAGTCTATATTCTTTAAAAATCCATTACATTTTATTGCATTTATAATAAATTGACTTGAGCAAATGGAAACACGTAGTAAAATAAACCATTTTAACATTTACTGAAATTAGAGATTTGCATGTCTGGCATAATTTTCATTATATTTTCTTTTATTATATACACATGTACGTACATATTTGAAGAATATAGATGGTATTTTTTACAGTTTCATTTCCTTTCTACTTCAATAGAGCAAAACGAAAGGCAAAATGAGCGTAATATATAAAAAAGCTTTCGTTTTTGTTAAATAAAATAATAAGAAGAAAAAATTATGCAAATTTAATTTGCACTTTCACTTTATGGCGTAATATATGTACACGATAAAAAATTTTCTTAGCCTAATTCTTAAAAAAATATATACAATTGTTTTACGCTCAGAAATTAATTTAGTTCTTTACAGTTTTTTGAAATGCACTTGGAAAAATCTCACAAGAAAACTTATAAAATTTCAAAAAACAACTTTAGGTAAAATTGCGCTGACATTTTTTTTTATTTTTAAGGTGATCTTACTCGATGCTGATATACTCAGAAAAAGTAAATTTGTGTTCAACCTCCGAATGAAGTCCTAATAAAAATGTTAACCATTAAGTTAATCATGATAAATAATCCATTGTTTCCTTGATTTTGTAGAAGATAATTGAATCAAAATTCACAATAAAATTAGTAATAGAAACTTGGAAAAAATATATATATACAATCACAACGAATAATAGAAAAAACGATATATAAATACTCTTGCCAGATATAAATATATAGACAAATATAAAGATGATTTCAAAAAAGGTGCTTCAAAGTCAGTTTTGAAGCTACTAGACCGAGTGAAGGGAAAGGCGAGAAGACTCAGTGGTAGTAATGTGTCACCCTGTTTTATCGCTACCACAATTAAATGTGCTCAAATGAAGTAAGGAACTATGTTCTCGAGATCCGCTTTTGTATGCCTCTTTACGAGCGCATCCATTTGTGGTCGATATATCAGCGAAACAGAGATAATTCGTTCTTTGATCGAATGGGTCGTGTGTGGAACGAGTTCCCTGCAGATGTATTTCCTCTGATCCCCAATGTAGAGAGGTTCAAATCGAATATCCACAAACACTACTCCCTCCATGCTCAATACCGAATCCTAATTTCTTAGTTCCAGCATAATTCACTGTACAAATAGGGGTCATCCCCAGAGTACTGGCACAATCGAAAAATATATAAAATAAATATCATGATATATGTGTGTCATTTGTTTGGGTAGTAAACAAAAGCGGACCAGATATTAAACTCCGATTAGCGCCTATGAAATTTTTTGTATAGCAGACAATGTCTTTTCGATTAATGTGACTTTTTCAGTATAAGTACTCTGTAATATAGTATTATAAAGTCTTTTTTACCTATAATATGAGGACTACCATTTCTGTTTTATGATTAGAAAGTTAATCATAAACGAGTTGAATTCCCGCTTAACAAATCTATCAGGACATCCGTCCTAATCAATAAAAGTTTTAGATTTTGCCATATATTACTAAATTATAATCTAATTAAGAGAACTTTATAAATTTTTAAGTATAATGCAGCTAATTTTGCCAATTTTACATTTTGATAATATTTAAGAACGTCAATGACACTACTGAGATATCCTGTGATATTTCCAATAAGACTGCATTTCGAACAATTGAGCTGATCTTTTGAGCATTCAGATACTATTTTAATTTTAAAACATTTTGATTTGAGTCTTTTCCTCCCCATATCAGTCTGCAGAATAAGGTAAGAATATATTTACAAGAAAACTGTTTGTATTTAAAAATTTATTTCGAGAATAGACCATAAATAATTTCGAAAGGATTATTATTTTAATAGTGGCAAAATTACATTTATATTTCCATATTTACATAAAAATGAGTTAAGTAATAGTTTCTTTGAGGTCACGTTACAATTGTTCTTGTGGTAAAGTTTCAACAACCAGTCACTCAACTCTTAGACTTCATAAATAACCTGCGTGCTTAAGTACAATTCACAAGGATTTTGCATTTGTTTTGCTGTTCCTAGTGGAACACTTTGAAATTAAGAAATAAATAAAGATTTCTTCGCATGATATCTTGCTTCTAGTACATAAATATAGCAGAAAAATCCAAGGAAAGATATTGAATTAAATAGCTAAAAATATTTTCAGCAGATTAAATAACTACACTGTGGGTTTAATTTCACAACTTTTAAAATACTAAAGTATTAATTAATTAATGAAAATAAGCGAAATATCCACAAGGTAATCTAAGACAATTTAAATAAATTTATACAACATTTTGGGGAAAAAATGCATTGGAAAAATATATTACATTACAGTTTTACATTTTAATATATTTATTATAAATTTTAAATGTTATACTTGCTCAAGAGTTTTTCTACAATTGATTTATTTTTTTATAAGTTTTTCATTTTTTCCGTATGTACAAATATTTCATGGTCTACTATATTAATACATTTTTTTATTTTCCTACAATCCTGCATTTAAAGTGTCCTCGCTTTCATCGTTGGAAGAATCATAATTAGTTTCATCATCAAAAATTGGTGGCAATTTCCAACAAGGCCACATTTTATCAGAGGCATAATCCGATGAATAATGTCGACACGTCCTTCCGGAATTTTGAATATCTTCGATCATGTATCGGTCATTATCGAGTACCTTGGTTATTTTAAAAGGGCCATTAATTCACCGCTCTAATTTTCGAGATGTACCAGTAGTTGAAGGTTCGTTTTCAACAAGCACAAGTTCGACAACTTCATACTTATGAGGAGTTAAATGTTCATTATCAAATCGTTGTTTTGCTTGTCTACGTTTTGTATTAATATTTTCTGAAGCTGATTTTCTGATTTCCATCATCTCAACTTCGGTAAGGTTATGAGTTTTATGCAATGCCAAAAGAATCTTGTTTTGTTGTGGTCTAAAATTTATAACAAATATATTAAAAGAAATACTCTTTTAAATGTAGCCCATTTTAAAGCAATAAACATATTTTAAGTTGCCACAAAATAATATAAATTTTTATCTTCAATATTTCTATTGAAACAAAATGTAGGGATCCATGTTGCAGTTGATTGATTAAAATTGTAACATTTTTGTAGATCTTAAGCCACACATTGGTTTGTTGACACACTTTTATCTTCATTTAAGGGTGCAACATATTTATTTGTTGCACCAAGAGAAATATTTGAGCAAGAAAACTATATTTTGAACTTAATTAAGGTTTAATAAAACTATTGTAATTTTTATAACACTACGGTTTCCTAAAATAAAATTTCTTTATGAATGAGACGGTTTGTATGAAATTCGAAATAAATTTTTTAAATCAGTCTTAAATGGTACTAAATGAACTTTCTTTCAGCACTTTCTTAACTAATATTATAAAGATTTCTCTTCTGCAGTGTATTTCGCAATTTCACGTATTGCTTTAGTGGAAGTTTTTTTTAACAAAAATCCTGCTGGTTTTTTTTCTCGAAAAGAATATGTCCTTTAATACATTAGTATGCTGGAAATAATATGGAAGCATAGTGCTTTTTTTTATCAATTTACATTGATCCTTTACAACCATCGATATATATATATATAAATATTATAAAAGAAATCTCTTTGAACTAGTTTTAACTTCCAGTTGGTATATGCCATTAGAAAGTGATATTTAATGCTTATATGCAAATAATAAATAATTCCAATTTGTGTCCTTTACTTTTAACACGAATGCACATTTTTTAACTACATTTATTATTATATAACTATGCGTATACACAATAGTCGTATGTGTGTCTTTCTATTAGATTATACACCATTTCTCATATTTTATGCTGTCTGTAGTTTTATTGAAACCTAAACATCACACCCGACTTGCACTGGTACAATTTAAAATAGTTTAAATTACAGCATTAGATTGCTATAAGAATTCTTGAATTATCTCTAGGATAGTTCATTGAGAAAACAATTTTTGGAACCATTTTTAGGTGTTATCCATTGCCCCTTGATTTTTAATATAAATACTGCTATATTGCCACTTCTTAGAACTTATTAAGACAGATCACTATAGTAAGAAAATATAAAAAATACATAGTAGCAAAATTGATCACATTATAAAGAGTAAAAAAAATATCGGGAACAAATACCGAAAACGATAACACAACAAAATTGTATCGCCAATCCGTCCACATATAATTTTTATCTAAATTTTAGACGTATAGAGGAAAACAAATTATCAAGTAAAAAAATAGCATTTCGAACACGATCTCACAAACGAGGACGATGCGATTGCAGTTCAAATTATTTATAGCCCTGTAACGAAATATCGTACA